>JAKELP010000036.1:1406020-2606020 GCA_029929735.1 Mimosa pudica
GGTGATGCATTTGGCAAACTTTTGGTGTTTGTTGACCAAAAGTACCACACTCTAGAGAATAATGTCACTAAAACGCAAAACTAGATTGAAATGGTCAAAATCCAAACTTGTGCTCCTTTTAGTGCTAAAACGTGCAATTGGGCTTAAAACGAGTTATGGTGATGCATTTGTCAAACTTTTGGTGTTTGTTGACCAAAAGTACCACACTCTAGAGAATAATGTCACTAAAACGCAAAAACTAGATTGAAATGGTCAAAATCCAAACTTGTGCTCCTTTTAGTGCTAAAACGTGCAATTGGGCTTAAAACGAGTTATGGTGATGCATTTGTCAAACTTTTGGTGTTTGTTGACCAAAAGTACCACACTCTAGAGAATAATGTCACTAAAACGCAAAACTAGATTGAAATGGTCAAAATCCAAACTTGTGCTCCTTTTAGTGCTAAAACGTGCAATTGGGCTTAAAACGAGTTATGGTGATGCATTTGGCAAACTTTTGGTGTTTGTTGACCAAAAGTACCACACTCTAGAGAATAATGTCACTAAAACGCAAAACTAGATTGAAATGGTCAAAATCCAAACTTGTGCTCCTTTTAGTGCTAAACGTGCAATTGGGCTTAAAACGAGTTATGGTGATGCATTTGGCAAACTTTTGGTGTTTGTTGACCAAAGTACCACACTCTAGAGAATAATGTCACTAAACGCAAAAACTAGATTGAAATGGTCAAAATCCAAACTTGTGCTCCTTTTAGTGCTAAAACGTGCAATTGGGCTTAAAACGAGTTATGGTGATGCATTTGTCAAACTTTTGGTGTTTGTTGACCAAAAGTACCACACTCTAGAGAATAATGTCACTAAAACGCAAAACTAGATTGAAATGGTCAAAATCCAAACTTGTGCTCCTTTTAGTGCTAAAACGTGCAATTGGGCTTAAAACGAGTTATGGTGATGCATTTGGCAAACTTTTGGTGTTTGTTGACCAAAAGTACCACACTCTAGAGAATAATGTCACTAAAACGCAAAAACTAGATTGAAATGGTCAAAATCCAAACTGTGCTCCTTTTAGTGCTAAAACGTGCAATTGGGCTTAAAACGAGTTATGGTGATGCATTTGGCAAACTTTTGTGTTTGTTGACCAAAAGTACCACACTCTAGAGAATAATGTCACTAAAACGCAAAAACTAGATTGAAATGGTCAAAATCCAAACTTGTGCTCCTTTTAGTGCTAAAACGTGCAATTGGGCTTAAAACGAGTTATGGTGATGCATTTGTCAAACTTTTGGTGTTTGTTGACCAAAAGTACCACACTCTAGAGAATAATGTCACTAAAACGCAAAACTAGATTGAAATGGTCAAAATCCAAACTTGTGCTCCTTTTAGTGCTAAACGTGCAATTGGGCTTAAAACGAGTTATGGTGATGCATTTGCAAACTTTTGGTGTTTGTTACCAAAAGTACCACACTCTAGAGAATAATGTCACTAAAACGCAAAACTAGATTGAAATGGTCAAAATCCAAACTTGTGCTCCTTTTAGTGCTAAAACGTGCAATTGGGCTTAAAACGAGTTATGGTGATGCATTTGGCAAACTTTTGGTGTTTGTTGACCAAAAGTACCACACTCTAGAGAATAATGTCACTAAAACGCAAAAACTAGATTGAAATGGTCAAAATCCAAACTTGTGCTCCTTTTAGTGCTAAAACGTGCAATTGGGCTTAAAACGAGTTATGGTGATGCATTTGGCAAACTTTTGGTGTTTGTTGACCAAAAGTACCACACTCTAGAGAATAATGTCACTAAAACGCAAAAACTAGATTGAAATGGTCAAAATCCAAACTTGTGCTCCTTTTAGTGCTAAAACGTGCAATTGGGCTTAAAACGAGTTATGGTGATGCATTTGGCAAACTTTGGTGTTTGTTGACCAAAAGTACCACACTCTAGAGAATAATGTCACTAAAACGCAAAACTAGATTGAAATGGTCAAAATCCAAACTTGTGCTCCTTTTAGTGCTAAAACGTGCAATTGGGCTTAAAACGAGTTATGGTGATGCATTTGGCAAACTTTTGTGTTTGTTTACCAAAAGTACCACACTCTAGAGAATAATGTCACTAAAACGCAAAAACTAGATTGAAATGGTCAAAATCCAAACTTGTGCTCCTTTTAGTGCTAAACGTGCAATTGGGCTAAAACGAGTTATGGTGATGCATTTGGCAAACTTTTGGTGTTTGTTGACCAAAAGTACCACACTCTAGAGAATAATGTCACTAAAACGCAAAACTAGATTGAAATGGTCAAAATCCAAACTTGTGCTCCTTTTAGTGCTAAAACGTGCAATTGGGCTTAAAACGAGTTATGGTGATGCATTTGGCAAACTTTTGGTGTTTGTTGACCAAAGTACCACACTCTAGAGAATAATGTCACTAAAACGCAAAAACTAGATTGAAATGGTCAAAATCAAACTTGTGCTCCTTTTAGTGCTAAAACGTGCAATTGGGCTTAAAACGAGTTATGGTGATGCATTTGTCAAACTTTGGTGTTTTTTGACCAAAAGTACCACACTCTAGAGAATAATGTCACTAAAACGCAAAAACTAGATTGAAATGGTCAAAATCCAAACTTGTGCTCCTTTTAGTGCTAAAACGTGCAATTGGGCTTAAAACGAGTTATGGTGATGCATTTGTCAAACTTTTGGTGTTTGTTGACCAAAAGTACCACACTCTAGAGATAATGTCACTAAAACGCAAAAACTAGATTGAAATGGTCAAAATCCAAACTTGTGCTCCTTTTAGTGCTAAAACGTGCAATTGGGCTTAAAACGAGTTATGGTGATGCATTTGTCAAACTTTTGGTGTTTGTTGACCAAAAGTACCACACTCTAGAGAATAATGTCACTAAAACGCAAAAACTAGATTGAAATGGTCAAAATCCAAACTTGTGCTCCTTTTAGTGCTAAAACGTGCAATTGGGCTTAAAACGAGTTATGGTGATGCATTTGGCAAACTTTTGGTGTTTGTTGACCAAAAGTACCACACTCTAGAGAATAATGTCACTAAAACGCAAAAACTAGATTGAAATGGTCAAAATCCAAACTTGTGCTCCTTTTAGTGCTAAAACGTGCAATTGGGCTTAAAACGAGTTATGGTGATGCATTGGCAAACTTTTGGTGTTTGTTGACCAAAAGTACCACACTCTAGAGAATAATGTCACTAAAACGCAAAAACTAGATTGAAATGGTCAAAATCCAAACTTGTGCTCCTTTTAGTGCTAAAACGTGCAATTGGGCTTAAAACGAGTTATGGTGATGCATTTGGCAAACTTTTGGTGTTTGTTGACCAAAAGTACCACACTCTAGAGAATAATGTCACTAAAACGCAAAAACTAGATTGAAATGGTCAAAATCCAAACTTGTGCTCCTTTTAGTGCTAAAACGTGCAATTGGGCTTAAAACGAGTTATGGTGATGATTTTGGCAAACTTTTGTGTTTGTTTACCAAAAGTACCACACTCTAGAGAATTTTGTCACTAAAACGCAAAACTAGATTGAAATGGTCAAAATCCAAACTTGTGCTCCTTTTAGTGCTAAAACGTGCAATTGGGCTTAAAACGAGTTATGGTGATGCATTTGTCAAACTTTTGGTGTTTGTTGACCAAAAGTACCACACTCTAGAGAATAATGTCACTAAAACGCAAAACTAGATTGAAATGGTCAAAATCCAAACTTGTGCTCCTTTTAGTGCTAAAACGTGCAATTGGGCTTAAAACGAGTTATGGTGATGCATTTGTCAAACTTTTGGTGTTTGTTGACCAAAAGTACCACACTCTAGAGAATAATGTCACTAAAACGCAAAAACTAGATTGAAATGGTCAAAATCCAAACTTGTGCTCCTTTTAGTGCTAAAACGTGCAATTGGGCTTAAAACGAGTTATGGTGATGCATTTGGCAAACTTTTGGTGTTTGTTTACCAAAAGTACCACACTCTAGAGAATTTTGTCACTAAACGCAAAACTAGATTGAAATGGTCAAAATCCAAACTTGTGCTCCTTTTAGTGCTAAAACGTGCAATTGGGCTTAAAACGAGTTATGGTGATGCATTTGGCAAACTTTTGGTGTTTGTTGACCAAAAGTACCACACTCTAGAGAATAATGTCACTAAAACGCAAAAACTAGATTGAAATGGTCAAAATCAAACTTGTGCTCCTTTTAGTGCTAAAACGTGCAATTGGGCTTAAAACGAGTTATGGTGATGCATTTGTCAAACTTTTGTGTTTGTTGACCAAAAGTACCACACTCTAGAGAATAATGTCACTAAAACGCAAAACTAGATTGAAATGGTCAAAATCCAAACTTGTGCTCCTTTTAGTGCTAAAACGTGCAATTGGGCTAAAACGAGTTATGGTGATGCATTTGGCAAACTTTTGGTGTTTGTTGACCAAAAGTACCACACTCTAGAGAATAATGTCACTAAAACGCAAAACTAGATTGAAATGGTCAAAATCCAAACTTGTGCTCCTTTTAGTGCTAAAACGTGCAATTGGGCTTAAAACGATTATGGTGATGCATTTGGCAAACTTTTGGTGTTTGTTGACCAAAAGTACCACACTCTAGAGAATAATGTCACTAAAACGCAAAAACTAGATTGAAATGGTCAAAATCCAAACTTGTGCTCCTTTTAGTGCTAAAACGTGCAATTGGGCTTAAAACGAGTTATGGTGATGCATTTGCAAACTTTTGGTGTTTGTTGACCAAAAGTACCACACTCTAGAGAATAATGTCACTAAAACGCAAAACTAGATTGAAATGGTCAAAATCCAAACTTGTGCTCCTTTTAGTGCTAAAACGTGCAATTGGGCTTAAAACGAGTTATGGTGATGCATTTGGCAAACTTTTGGTGTTTGTTGACCAAAAGTACCACACTCTAGAGAATAATGTCTAAAAACGCAAAAACTAGATTGAAATGGTCAAAATCCAAACTTGTGCTCCTTTTAGTGCTAAAACGTGCAATTGGGCTTAAAACGAGTTATGGTGATGCATTTGTCAAACTTTTGGTGTTTGTTGACCAAAAGTACCACACTCTAGAGAATAATGTCACTAAAACGCAAAACTAGATTGAAATGGTCAAAATCCAAACTTGTGCTCCTTTTAGTGCTAAAACGTGCAATTGGGCTTAAAACGAGTTATGGTGATGCATTTGCAAACTTTGGTGTTTGTTGACCAAAGTACCACACTCTAGAGAATAATGTCACTAAACGCAAAAACTAGATTGAAATGGTCAAAATCCAAACTTGTGCTCCTTTTAGTGCTAAAACGTGCAATTGGGCTTAAAACGAGTTATGGTGATGCATTTGTCAAACTTTTGGTGTTTGTTGACCAAAAGTACCACACTCTAGAGAATAATGTCACTAAAACGCAAAAACTAGATTGAAATGGTCAAAATCCAAACTTGTGCTCCTTTTTTAGTTAAAACGTGCAATGGGCTTAAAACGAGTTATGGTGATGCATTTGGCAAACTTTTGGTGTTTGTTGACCAAAAGTACCACACTCTAGAGAATAATGTCACTAAAACGCAAAAACTAGATTGAAATGGTCAAAATCCAAACTTGTGCTCCTTTTAGTGCTAAAACGTGCAATTGGGCTTAAAACGAGTTATGGTGATGCATTTGGCAAACTTTTGGTGTTTGTTGACCAAAAGTACCACACTCTAGAGAATAATGTCACTAAAACGCAAAAACTAGATTGAAATGGTCAAAATCAAACTTGTGCTCCTTTTAGTGCTAAAACGTGCAATTGGGCTTAAAACGAGTTATGGTGATGCATTTGTCAAACTTTTGGTGTTTGTTGACCAAAAGTACCACACTCTAGAGAATAATGTCACTAAAACGCAAAACTAGATTGAAATGGTCAAAATCCAAACTTGTGCTCCTTTTAGTGCTAAAACGTGCAATTGGGCTTAAAACGAGTTATGGTGATGCATTTGGCAAACTTTTGGTGTTTGTTGACCAAAGTACCACACTCTAGAGAATAATGTCACTAAAACGCAAAAACTAGATTGAAATGGTCAAAATCCAAACTTGTGCTCCTTTTAGTGCTAAAACGTGCAATTGGGCTTAAAACGAGTTATGGTGATGCATTTGGCAAACTTTTGGTGTTTGTTTACCAAAAGTACCACACTCTAGAGAATTTTGTCACTAAAACGCAAAAACTAGATTGAAATGGTCAAAATCCAAACTTGTGCTCCTTTTAGTGCTAAAACGTGCAATTGGGCTTAAAACGAGTTATGGTGATGCATTTGTCAAACTTTTGGTGTTTGTTGACCAAAAGTACCACACTCTAGAGAATAATGTCACTAAAACGCAAAACTAGATTGAAATGGTCAAAATCCAAACTTGTGCTCCTTTTAGTGCTAAAACGTGCAATTGGGCTTAAAACGAGTTATGGTGATGCATTTGTCAAACTTTTGGTGTTTGTTGACCAAAAGTACCACACTCTAGAGAATAATGTCACTAAAACGCAAAACTAGATTGAAATGGTCAAAATCCAAACTTGTGCTCCTTTTAGTGCTAAAACGTGCAATTGGGCTTAAAACGAGTTATGGTGATGCATTTGTCAAACTTTTGGTGTTTGTTTACCAAAAGTACCACACTCTAGAGAATAATGTCACTAAAACGCAAAAACTAGATTGAAATGGTCAAAATCCAAACTTGTGCTCCTTTTAGTGCTAAAACGTGCAATTGGGCTTAAAACGAGTTATGGTGATGCATTTGGCAAACTTTTGGTGTTTGTTGACCAAAGTACCACACTCTAGAGAATAATGTCACTAAAACGCAAAAACTAGATTGAAATGGTCAAAATCCAAACTTGTGCTCCTTTTAGTGCTAAAACGTGCAATTGGGCTTAAAACGAGTTATGGTGATGCATTTGTCAAACTTTTGGTGTTTGTTGACCAAAAGTACCACACTCTAGAGAATAATGTCACTAAAACGCAAAAACTAGATTGAAATGGTCAAAATCCAAACTTGTGCTCCTTTTAGTGCTAAAACGTGCAATTGGGCTTAAAACGAGTTATGGTGATGCATTTGGCAAACTTTTGGTGTTTGTTGACCAAAAGTACCACACTCTAGAGAATAATGTCACTAAACGCAAAAACTAGATTGAAATGGTCAAAATCCAAACTTGTGCTCCTTTTAGTGCTAAAACGTGCAATTGGGCTTAAAACGAGTTATGGTGATGCATTTGTCAAACTTTTGGTGTTTGTTGACCAAAGTACCACACTCTAGAGAATAATGTCACTAAAACGCAAAAACTAGATTGAAATGGTCAAAATCCAAACTTGTGCTCCTTTTAGTGCTAAAACGTGCAATTGGGCTTAAACGAGTTATGGTGATGCATTTGGCAAACTTTTGGTGTTTGTTTACCAAAAGTACCACACTCTAGAGAATTTTGTCACTAAAACGCAAAAACTAGATTGAAATGGTCAAAATCCAAACTTGTGCTCCTTTTAGTGCTAAAACGTGCAATTGGGCTTAAAACGAGTTATGGTGATGCATTTGGCAAACTTTTGGTGTTTGTTGACCAAAAGTACCACACTCTAGAGAATAATGTCACTAAAACGCAAAAACTAGATTGAAATGGTCAAAATCCAAACTTGTGCTCCTTTTAGTGCTAAAACGTGCAATTGGGCTTAAAACGAGTTATGGTGATGCATTTGGCAAACTTTTGGTGTTTGTTGACCAAAAGTACCACACTCTAGAGAATAATGTCACTAAAACGCAAAAACTAGATTGAAATGGTCAAAATCCAAACTTGTGCTCCTTTTAGTGCTAAAACGTGCAATTGGGCTTAAAACGAGTTATGGTGATGCATTTGTCAAACTTTTGGTGTTTGTTGACCAAAAGTACCACACTCTCTAGAGAATTTGTCACTAAACGCAAAAACTAGATTGAAATGGTCAAAATCCAAACTTGTGCTCCTTTTAGTGCTAAAACGTGCAATTGGGCTTAAAACGAGTTATGGTGATGCATTTGTCAAACTTTTGGTGTTTGTTGACCAAAAGTACCACACTCTAGAGAATTTTGTCACTAAAACGCAAAACTAGATTGAAATGGTCAAAATCCAAACTTGTGCTCCTTTTAGTGCTAAAACGTGCAATTGGGCTTAAAACGAGTTATGGTGATGCATTTGGCAAACTTTTGGTGTTTGTTGACCAAAAGTACCACACTCTAGAGAATAATGTCACTAAAACGCAAAAACTAGATTGAAATGGTCAAAATCCAAACTTGTGCTCCTTTTAGTGCTAAAACGTGCAATTGGGCTTAAAACGAGTTATGGTGATGCATTTGGCAAACTTTTGGTGTTTGTTGACCAAAAGTACCACACTCTAGAGAATAATGTCACTAAAACGCAAAAACTAGATTGAAATGGTCAAAATCCAAACTTGTGCTCCTTTTAGTGCTAAAACGTGCAATTGGGCTTAAAACGAGTTATGGTGATGCATTTGTCAAACTTTTGGTGTTTGTTGACCAAAAGTACCACACTCTAGAGAATAATGTCACTAAAACGCAAAACTAGATTGAAATGGTCAAAATCCAAACTTGTGCTCCTTTTAGTGCTAAAACGTGCAATTGGGCTTAAAACGAGTTATGGTGATGCATTTGGCAAACTTTTGGTGTTTGTTGACCAAAAGTACCACACTCTAGAGAATAATGTCACTAAAACGCAAAAACTAGATTGAAATGGTCAAAATCCAAACTTGTGCTCCTTTTAGTGCTAAAACGTGCAATTGGGCTTAAAACGAGTTATGGTGATGCATTTGGCAAACTTTTGTGTTTGTTTACCAAAAGTACCACACTCTAGAGAATAATGTCACTAAAACGCAAAAACTAGATTGAAATGGTCAAAATCCAAACTTGTGCTCCTTTTAGTGCTAAAACGTGCAATTGGGCTTAAACGAGTTATGGTGATGCATTTGTCAAACTTTTGGTGTTTGTTGACCAAAAGTACCACACTCTAGAGAATAATGTCACTAAAACGCAAAAACTAGATTGAAATGGTCAAAATCCAAACTTGTGCTCCTTTTAGTGCTAAAACGTGCAATTGGGCTTAAAACGAGTTATGGTGATGCATTTGTCAAACTTTTGGTGTTTGTTGACCAAAAGTACCACACTCTAGAGAATAATGTCACTAAAACGCAAAAACTAGATTGAAATGGTCAAAATCCAAACTTGTGCTCCTTTTAGTGCTAAAACGTGCAATTGGGCTTAAAACGAGTTATGGTGATGCATTTGTCAAACTTTTGGTGTTTGTTTACCAAAAGTACCACACTCTAGAGAATTTGTCACTAAAACGCAAAAACTAGATTGAAATGGTCAAAATCCAAACTTGTGCTCCTTTTAGTGCTAAAACGTGCAATTGGGCTTAAAACGAGTTATGGTGATGCATTTGGCAAACTTTTGGTGTTTGTTGACCAAAAGTACCACACTCTAGAGAATAATGTCACTAAAACGCAAAAACTAGATTGAAATGGTCAAAATCCAAACTTGTGCTCCTTTTAGTGCTAAAACGTGCAATTGGGCTTAAAACGAGTTATGGTGATGCATTTGTCAAACTTTTGGTGTTTGTTGACCAAAAGTACCACACTCTAGAGAATAATGTCACTAAAACGCAAAAACTAGATTGAAATGGTCAAAATCCAAACTTGTGCTCCTTTTAGTGCTAAAACGTGCAATTGGGCTTAAAACGAGTTATGGTGATGCATTTGGCAAACTTTTGGTGTTTGTTGACCAAAAGTACCACACTCTAGAGAATAATGTCACTAAAACGCAAAATCTAGATTGAAATGGTCAAAATCCAAACTTGTGCTCCTTTTAGTGCTAAAACGTGCAATTGGGCTTAAAACGAGTTATGGTGATGCATTTGGCAAACTTTTGGTGTTTGTTGACCAAAAGTCCACACTCTAGAGAATAATGTCACTAAAACGCAAAAACTAGATTGAAATGGTCAAAATCCAAACTTGTGCTCCTTTTAGTGCTAAAACGTGCAATTGGGCTTAAACGAGTTATGGTATGCATTTGGCAAACTTTTGGTGTTTGTTTACCAAAAGTACCACACTCTAGAGACTTTTGTCACTAAAACGCAAAAACTAGATTGAAATGGTCAAAATCCAAACTTGTGCTCCTTTTAGTGCTAAAACGTGCAATTGGGCTTAAAACGAGTTATGGTGATGCATTTGGCAAACTTTTGGTGTTTGTTGACCAAAAGTACCACACTCTAGAGAATAATGTCACTAAAACGCAAAAACTAGATTGAAATGGTCAAAATCCAAACTTGTGCTCCTTTTAGTGCTAAAACGTGCAATTGGGCTTAAAACGAGTTATGGTGATGCATTTGTCAAACTTTTGGTGTTTGTTGACCAAAAGTACCACACTCTAGAGAATAATGTCACTAAAACGCAAAAACTAGATTGAAATGGTCAAAATCCAAACTTGTGCTCCTTTTAGTGCTAAAACGTGCAATTGGGCTTAAAACGAGTTATGGTGATGCATTTGTCAAACTTTTGGTGTTTGTTGACCAAAAGTACCACACTCTAGAGACTTTTGTCACTAAAACGCAAAAACTAGATTGAAATGGTCAAAATCCAAACTTGTGCTCCTTTTAGTGCTAAACGTGCAATTGGGCTTAAAACGAGTTATGGTGATGCATTTGGCAAACTTTTGGTGTTTGTTGACCAAAAGTACCACACTCTAGAGAATTTTGTCACTAAAACGCAAAAACTAGATTGAAATGGTCAAAATCCAAACTTGTGCTCCTTTTAGTGCTAAAACGTGCAATTGGGCTTAAAACGAGTTATGGTGATGCATTTGGCAAACTTTTGGTGTTTGTTGACCAAAAGTACCACACTCTAGAGAATAATGTCACTAAAACGCAAAATCTAGATTGAAATGGTCAAAATCCAAACTTGTGCTCCTTTTAGTGCTAAAACGTGCAATTGGGCTTAAAACGAGTTATGGTGATGCATTTGGCAAACTTTTGGTGTTTGTTGACCAAAAGTACCACACTCTAGAGAATAATGTCACTAAAACGCAAAAACTAGATTGAAATGGTCAAAATCCAAACTTGTGCTCCTTTTAGTGCTAAAACGTGCAATTGGGCTTAAAACGAGTTATGGTGATGCATTTGTCAAACTTTTGGTGTTTGTTGACCAAAAGTACCACACTCTAGAGAATAATGTCACTAAAACGCAAAAACTAGATTGAAATGGTCAAAATCCAAACTTGTGCTCCTTTTAGTGCTAAAACGTGCAATTGGGCCTAAAACGAGTTATGGTGATGCATTTGGCAAACTTTTGGTGTTTGTTGACCAAAAGTACCACACTCTAGAGAATAATGTCACTAAAACGCAAAACTAGATTGAAATGGTCAAAATCCAAACTTGTGCTCCTTTTAGTGCTAAAACGTGCAATTGGGCTTAAAACGAGTTATGGTGATGCATTTGTCAAACTTTTGGTGTTTGTTGACCAAAAGTACCACACTCTAGAGAATAATGTCACTAAAACGCAAAAACTAGATTGAAATGGTCAAAATCCAAACTTGTGCTCCTTTTAGTGCTAAAACGTGCAATTGGGCTTAAACGAGTTATGGTGATGCATTTGCAAACTTTTGGTGTTTGTTTACCAAAAGTACCACACTCTAGAGACTTTTGTCACTAAAACGCAAAAACTAGATTGAAATGGTCAAAATCCAAACTTGTGCTCCTTTTAGTGCTAAAACGTGCAATTGGGCTTAAAACGAGTTATGGTGATGCATTTGGCAAACTTTTGGTGTTTGTTGACCAAAAGTACCACACTCTAGAGAATAATGTCACTAAAACGCAAAATCTAGATTGAAATGGTCAAAATCCAAACTTGTGCTCCTTTTAGTGCTAAAACGTGCAATTGGGCTTAAAACGAGTTATGGTGATGCATTTGTCAAACTTTTGGTGTTTGTTGACCAAAAGTACCACACTCTAGAGAATAATGTCACTAAAACGCAAAACTAGATTGAAATGGTCAAAATCCAAACTTGTGCTCCTTTTAGTGCTAAAACGTGCAATTGGGCTTAAAACGAGTTATGGTGATGCATTTGTCAAACTTTTGGTGTTTGTTGACCAAAGTACCACACTCTAGAGACTTTTGTCACTAAAACGCAAAACTAGATTGAAATGGTCAAAATCCAAACTTGTGCTCCTTTTAGTGCTAAAACGTGCAATTGGGCTTAAAACGAGTTATGGTGATGCATTTGTCAAACTTTTGGTGTTTGTTGACCAAAAGTACCACACTCTAGAGAATTGTCACTAAAACGCAAAAACTAGATTGAAATGGTCAAAATCCAAACTTGTGCTCCTTTTAGTGCTAAAACGTGCAATTGGGCTTAAAACGAGTTATGGTGATGCATTTGGCAAACTTTTGGTGTTTGTTGACCAAAAGTACCACACTCTAGAGAATAATGTCACTAAAACGCAAAAACTAGATTGAAATGGTCAAAATCCAAACTGTGCTCCTTTTAGTGCTAAAACGTGCAATTGGGCTTAAAACGAGTTATGGTGATGCATTTGGCAAACTTTTGTGTTTGTTTACCAAAAGTACCACACTCTAGAGAATTTTGTCACTAAAACGCAAAAACTAGATTGAAATGGTCAAAATCCAAACTTGTGCTCCTTTTAGTGCTAAAACGTGCAATTGGGCTTAAAACGAGTTATGGTGATGCATTTGTCAAACTTTTGGTGTTTGTTGACCAAAAGTACCACACTCTAGAGAATAATGTCACTAAAACGCAAAACTAGATTGAAATGGTCAAAATCCAAACTTGTGCTCCTTTTAGTGCTAAAACGTGCAATTGGGCTTAAAACGAGTTATGGTGATGCATTTGTCAAACTTTTGGTGTTTGTTGACCAAAAGTACCACACTCTAGAGAATAATGTCACTAAAACGCAAAATCTAGATTGAAATGGTCAAAATCCAAACTTGTGCTCCTTTTAGTGCTAAAACGTGCAATTGGGCTTAAAACGAGTTATGGTGATGCATTTGTCAAACTTTTGGTGTTTGTTTACCAAAAGTACCACACTCTAGAGAATTTTGTCACTAAAACGCAAAAACTAGATTGAAATGGTCAAAATCCAAACTTGTGCTCCTTTTAGTGCTAAAACGTGCAATTGGGCTTAAAACGAGTTATGGTTATGCATTTGACAAACTTTTGGTGTTTGTTGACCAAAAGTACCACACTCTAGAGAATAATGTCACTAAAACGCAAAATCTAGATTGAAATGGTCAAAATCAAACTTGTGCTCCTTTTAGTGCTAAAACGTGCAATTGGGCTTAAAACGAGTTATGGTGATGCATTTGTCAAACTTTTGGTGTTTGTTGACCAAAAGTACCACACTCTAGAGAATAATGTCACTAAAACGCAAAAACTAGATTGAAATGGTCAAAATCCAAACTTGTGCTCCTTTTAGTGCTAAAACGTGCAATTGGGCCTAAAACGAGTTATGGTGATGCATTTGGCAAACTTTTGGTGTTTGTTGACCAAAAGTACCACACTCTAGAGAATAATGTCACTAAAACGCAAAATCTAGATTGAAATGGTCAAAATCCAAACTTGTGCTCCTTTTAGTGCTAAAACGTGCAATTGGGCTTAAAACGAGTTATGGTGATGCATTTGTCAAACTTTTGGTGTTTGTTGACCAAAAGTACCACACTCTAGAGAATAATGTCACTAAAACGCAAAAACTAGATTGAAATGGTCAAAATCCAAACTTGTGCTCCTTTTAGTGCTAAAACGTGCAATTGGGCTTAAAACGAGTTATGGTTATGCATTTGGCAAACTTTTGGTGTTTGTTTACCAAAAGTACCAAACTCTAGAGACTTTTGTCACTAAAACGCAAAAACTAGATTGAAATGGTCAAAATCCAAACTTGTGCTCCTTTTAGTGCTAAAACGTGCAATTGGGCTTAAAACGAGTTATGTGATGCATTTGGCAAACTTTTGGTGTTTGTTGACCAAAAGTACCACACTCTAGAGAATAATGTCACTAAAACGCAAAATCTAGATTGAAATGGTCAAAATCCAAACTTGTGCTCCTTTTAGTGCTAAAACGTGCAATTGGGCTTAAAACGAGTTATGGTGATGCATTTGTCAAACTTTTGGTGTTTGTTGACCAAAAGTACCACACTCTAGAGAATAATGTCACTAAAACGCAAAAACTAGATTGAAATGGTCAAAATCTAAACTTGTGCTCCTTTTAGTGCTAAAACGTGAAATTAGGCTTAAAACGAGTTATGGTGATGCATTTGTCAAACTTTTGGTGTTTGTTGACCAAAAGTACCACACTCTAGAGAATAATGTCACTAAAACGGAAAAACTAGATTAAAATGGTCAAAATCCAAACTTGTCCTCCTTTTAGTGCTAAAACGTGCAATTGGGCTTCAAACGAGTTATGGTGATGCATTTGTCAAACTTTTGGTGTTTGTTGACCAAAAGTACCACACTCTAGAGAATAATGTCACTAAAACGCAAAAACTAGATTGAAATGGTCAAAATCCAAACTTGAGCTCCTTTTAGTGCTAAAACGTGCAATTGGGCTTAAAACGAGTTATGGTGATGCTTTTGTCAAACTTTTGGTGGTTGTTGACCAAAAGTACCACACTCTAGAGACTTTGGTCACTAAAACGCTAAAACTAGATTGAAATGGTCAAAATCCAAACTTGTACTCCTTTTGGTGCTAAAACGTGCAATTGGGCTTAAAACGAGTTATGGTGATGCATTTGTCAAACTTTTGGTGTTTGTTGACCAAAAGTACCACACTCTAGAGACTTTTGTCACTAAAACGTAAAAACTAGATTGAAATGGTCAAAATCCAAACTTGTGCTCCTTTTAGTGCTAAGACGTGCAATTGGGCTTCAAACGAGTAATGGTGATGCATTTGTCAAACTTTTGGTGTTTGTTGACCAAAAGTACCACACTCTAGAGAATAATGTCACTAAAACGCAAAAACTAGATTGAAATGGTCAAAATCCAAACTTGAGCTCCTTTTAGTGCTAAAACGTGCAATTGGGCTTAAAACGAGTTATGGTGATGCATTTGTCAAACTTTTGGTGTTTGTTGACCAAAAGTACCACACTCTAGAGAATAATGTCACTAAAACGGAAAAACTAGATTAAAATGGTCAAAATCCAAACTTGTGCTCCTTTTAGTGCTAAAAAGTGCAATTGGGCTTAAAACGAGTTATGGTGATGAATTTGTCAAACTTTTGGTGTTTGTTGACCAAAAAGTACCACACTCTAGAGAATAATGTCACTAAAACTTGGATTTTGACCATTTCAATCTAGTTTTTCCGTTTTAGTGACATTATTCTCTAGAGTGTGGTACTTTTGGTCAACAAACACCAAAAGTTTGACAAATGCATCACCATAACTCGTTTTAAGCCCAATTGCACGTTTTAGCACTAAAAGGAGCTCAAGTTTGGATTTTGACCATTTCAATCTAGTTTTTGAGTTTTAGTGACAAAAGTCTCTAGAGTGTGGTGATGCATTTGTCAAACTTTTCGTGTTTGTTGACCAAAAGTACCACACTCTAGAGACTTTTGTCACTAAAACGTAAAAACTAGATTGAAATGGTCAAAATCCAAACTTGTGCTCCTTTTAGTGCTAAGACGTGCAATTGGGCTTCAAACGAGTAATGGTGATGCATTTGTCAAACTTTTGGTGTTTGTTGACCAAAAGTACCACACTCTAGAGAATAATGTCACTAAAACGCAAAAACTAGATTGAAATGGTCAAAATCCAAACTTGAGCTCCTTTTAGTGCTAAAACGTGCAATTGGGCTTAAAACGAGTTATGGTGATGCTTTTGTCAAACTTTTGGTGGTTGTTGACCAAAAGTACCACACTCTAGAGACTTTGGTCACTAAAACGCTAAAACTAGATTGAAATGGTCAAAATCCAAACTTGTACTCCTTTTGGTGCTAAAACGTGAAATTAGGCTTAAAACGAGTTATGGTGATGCATTTGTCAAACTTATGGTGGTTGTTGACCAAAAGTACCACACTCTAGAGACTTTTGTCACTAAAGCGCTAAAACTAGAATGAAATGGTCAAAATCCAAACTTGTGCTCCTTTTGGTGCTAAAACGTGCAATTGGGCTTAAAACGAGTTATGGTGGTGCATTTGTCAAACTTTTGGTGTTTGTTGACCAAAAGTACCACACTCTAGAGACTTTTGTCACTAAAACGCAAAAACTAGATTGAAATGGTCAAAATCCAAACTTGTGCTCCTTTTAGTGCTACAACGTGCAATTGGGCTTAAAACGAGTTATGGTGATGCATTTGGCAAACTTTTGGTGTTTGTAGACCAAAAGTACCACACTCTAGAGAATAATGTCACTAAAACGCAAAATCTAGATTGAAATGGTTAAAATCCAAACCTGTGCTCCTTTTAGTGCTAAAACGTGCAATTGGGCTTAAAACGAGTTATGGTTATGCATTTGGCAAACTTTTGGTGTTTGTAGACCAAAAGTACCACACTCTAGAGAATAATGTACTAAAATGCTAAATCCAGATTGAAATGGCCAAAATTCAAACTTGTGCTCCTTTTAGTACTAAAACGTGCAATTGGGCTTAAAACGAGTTATGGTGATGCATTTGTCAAACTTTTGGTGTTTGTTGACCAAAAGTACCACACTCTAGAGAATAATGTCACTAAAACGTAAAAACTAGATTGAAATGGTCAAAATCCAAACTTTTGCTCCTTTTAGTGCTAAAACGTGCAATTGGGCCTAAAACGAGTTATGGTGATGCATTTGGCAAACTTTTGGTGTTTGTAGACCAAAAGTACCACACTCTAGAGAATAATGTCACTAAAACGCAAAATCTAGATTGAAATGGTCAAAATCCAAAATTGTGCTCCTTTTAGTGCTAAAACGTGCAATTGGGCTTAAAACGAATTATGGTGATGCATTTGTCAAACTTTTGGTGTTTCTTGACCAAAAGTTCCACACTCTAGAGAATAATGTCACTAAAACGCAAAAACTAGATTGAAATGGTCAAAATCCAAACTTGTGCTCCTTTTATTGCTAAAACATGCAATTGGGCTTAAACGAGTTATGGTTATGCATTTCGCAAACTTTTGGTGTTTGTTTACCAAAAGTACCAAATTCTAGAGACTTTTGTTACTAAAACGCAAAAACTAGATTTAAATGGTCAAAATCCAAACTTGTGCTCCTTTTAGTGCTAAAACGTGCAATTGGGCTTAAAACGAGTTATGGTGATGCATTTGGCAAACTTTTGGTATTAGTAGACCAAAAGTACCACACTCTACAGAATAATGTACTAAAACGCAAAATCTAGATTGAAATGGCCAAAATTCAAACTTGTGCTCCTTTTAGTACTAAAACGTGCAATTGGGCTTAAAACGACTTATGGTGATGCATTTGTCAAACTTTTGGTGTTTCTTGACCAAAAGTACCACACTCTAGAGAATAATGTCACTAAAACGCAAAAACTAGATTGAAATGGTCAAAATCTAAACTTGTGCTCCTTTTAGTGCTAAAACGTGAAATTAGGCTTAAAACGAGTTATGGTGATGCATTTGTCAAACTTATGGTGGTTGTTGACCAAAAGTACCACACTCTAGAGACTTTTGTCACTAAAGCGCTAAAACTAGAATGAAATGGTCAAAATCCAAACTTGTGCTCCTTTTGGTGCTAAAACGTGCAATTGGGCTTAAAACGAGTTATGGTGGTGCATTTGTCAAACTTTTGGTGTTTGTTGACCAAAAGT
The DNA here is from genome assembly GCA_029929735.1 of Mimosa pudica. Taxonomy (NCBI): domain Eukaryota; kingdom Viridiplantae; phylum Streptophyta; class Magnoliopsida; order Fabales; family Fabaceae; genus Mimosa; species Mimosa pudica. Next base: position 1,423,816 of record JAKELP010000036.1, read on the forward strand.
ACCACACTCTAGAGACTTTTGTCACTAAAACGCAAAAACTAGATTGAAATGGTCAAAATCCAAACTTGTGCTCCTTTTAGTGCTACAACGTGCAATTGGGCTTAAAACGAGTTATGGTGATGCATTTGGCAAACTTTTGGTGTTTGTAGACCAAAAGTACCACACTCTAGAGAATAATGTCACTAAAACGCAAAATCTAGATTGAAATGGTTAAAATCCAAACCTGTGCTCCTTTTAGTGCTAAAACGTGCAATTGGGCTTAAAACGAGTTATGGTGATGCATTTGGCAAACTTTTTGTGTTTGTTTACCAAAAGTACCACACTCTAGAGACTTTTGTCACTAAAACGCAAAAACTAGATTGAAATGGTCAAAATCCAAACTTGTGCTCCTTTTAGTGCTAAAACGTGCAATTGGGCTTAAAACGAGTTATGGTGATGCAATTGTCAAACTTTTGGTGTTTGTTGACCAAAAAGTACCACACTCTAGAGAATAATGTCACTAAAACACAAAAACTAGAATGAAATGGTCAAAATCCAAACTTGTGCTCCTTTTAGTGCTAAAACGTGCAATTGGGCTGAAAACGAGTTATGGTGATGCATTTGTCACAATTTTGGTGTTTGTAGACCAAAAGTACCACACTGTAGAGAATAATGTCACTAAAATGCAAAATCTAGATCGAAATGGTCAAAATCCAAACTTGTGCTCCTTTAAGTGCTAAAATGTGCAATTGGACTTAAAACAACTTATGGTGATGCATTTGTCAAACTTTTGGTGTTTGTTTAGCAAAAGTACCACACTCTAGAGACTTTTGTCACTAAAACGCAAAAACTAGATTGAAATGGTCAAAATCCAAACTTGTGCTCCTTTTAGTGCTAAAACGTGCAATTGGGCTTAAAACGAGTTATGGTTATGCATTTGACAAACTTTTGGTGTTTGTAGACCAAAAGTACCACACTCTAGAGAATAATGTACTAAAACGCTAAATCCAGATTGAAATGGCCAAAATTCAAACTTGTGCTCCTTTTAGTACTAAAACGTGCAATTGGGCTTAAAAGGAGTTATGGTGATGCATTTGTCAAACTTTTGGTGTTTGTTGACCAAAAGTACCACACTCTAGAGAATAATGTCACTAAAACGTAAAAACTAGATTGAAATGGTCAAAATCCAAACTTTTGCTCCTTTTAGTGCTAAAACGTGCAATTGGGCCTAAAACGAGTTATGGTGATGCATTTGGCAAACTTTTGGTGTTTGTAGACCAAAAGTACCACACTCTAGAGAATAATGTCACTAAAACGCAAAATCTAGATTGAAATGGTCAAAATCCAAACTTGTGCTCCTTTTAGTGCTAAAACGTGCAATTGGGCTTAAAACGAATTATGGTGATGCATTTGTCAAACTTTTGGTGTTTCTTGACCAAAAGTTTCACACTCTAGAGAATAATGTCACTAAAACGCAAAAACTAGATTGAAATGGTCAAAATCCAAACTTGTGCTCCTTTTATTGCTAAAACGTGCAATTGGGCTTAAACGAGTTATGGTTATGCATTTCGCAAACTTTTGGTGTTTGTTTACCAAAAGTACCAAATTCTAGAGACTTTTGTTACTAAAACGCAAAAACTAGATTGAAATGGTCAAAATCCAAACTTGTGATCCTTTTAGTGCTAAAACGTGCAATTGGGCTTAAAACGAGTTATGATGATGCATTTGACAAACTTTTGGTATTAGTAGACCAAAAGTACCACACTCTACAGAATAATGTACTAAAACGCAAAATCTAGATTGAAATGGCCAAAATTCAAACTTGTGCTCCTTTTAGTACTAAAACGTGCAATTGGGCTTAAAACGACTTATGGTGATGCATTTGTCAAACTTTTGGTGTTTCTTGACCAAAAGTACCACACTCTAGAGAATAATGTCACTAAAACGCAAAAACTAGATTGAAATGGTCAAAATCTAAACTTGTGCTCCTTTTAGTGCTAAAACGTGAAATTAGGCTTAAAACGAGTTATGGTGATGCATTTGTCAAACTTTTGGTGTTTGTTGACCAAAAGTACCACACTCTAGAGAATAATGTCACTAAAACGGAAAAACTAGATTAAAATGGTCAAAATCCAAACTTGTCCTCCTTTTAGTGCTAAAACGTGCAATTGGGCTTCAAACGAGTTATGGTGATGCATTTGTCAAACTTTTGGTGTTTGTTGACCAAAAGTACCACACTCTAGAGAATAATGTCACTAAAACGCAAAAACTAGATTGAAATGGTCAAAATCCAAACTTGAGCTCCTTTTAGTGCTAAAACGTGCAATTGGGCTTAAAACGAGTTATGGTGATGCTTTTGTCAAACTTTTGGTGGTTGTTGACCAAAAGTACCACACTCTAGAGACTTTGGTCACTAAAACGCTAAAACTAGATTGAAATGGTCAAAATCCAAACTTGTACTCCTTTTGGTGCTAAAACGTGCAATTGGGCTTAAAACGAGTTATGGTGATGCATTTGTCAAACTTTTGGTGTTTGTTGACCAAAAGTACCACACTCTAGAGACTTTTGTCACTAAAACGTAAAAACTAGATTGAAATGGTCAAAATCCAAACTTGTGCTCCTTTTAGTGCTAAGACGTGCAATTGGGCTTCAAACGAGTAATGGTGATGCATTTGTCAAACTTTTGGTGTTTGTTGACCAAAAGTACCACACTCTAGAGAATAATGTCACTAAAACGCAAAAACTAGATTGAAATGGTCAAAATCCAAACTTGAGCTCCTTTTAGTGCTAAAACGTGCAATTGGGCTTAAAACGAGTTATGGTGATGCATTTGTCAAACTTTTGGTGTTTGTTGACCAAAAGTACCACACTCTAGAGAATAATGTCACTAAAACGGAAAAACTAGATTAAAATGGTCAAAATCCAAACTTGTGCTCCTTTTAGTGCTAAAAAGTGCAATTGGGCTTAAAACGAGTTATGGTGATGAATTTGTCAAACTTTTGGTGTTTGTTGACCAAAAAGTACCACACTCTAGAGAATAATGTCACTAAAACTTGGATTTTGACCATTTCAATCTAGTTTTTCCGTTTTAGTGACATTATTCTCTAGAGTGTGGTACTTTTGGTCAACAAACACCAAAAGTTTGACAAATGCATCACCATAACTCGTTTTAAGCCCAATTGCACGTTTTAGCACTAAAAGGAGCACAAGTTTGGATTTTGACCATTTCAATCTAGTTTTTGCGTTTTAGTGACATTATTCTCTAGAGTGTGGTACTTTTGGTCAACAAAACCCAAAAGTTTGACAAATGCATCACCATAACTCGTTTTAAGTCCAATTGCACGTTTTAGCACTAAAAGGAGCACAAGTTTGGATTTTGACCATTTCAATCTAGTTTTTGCGTTTTAGTGACATTATTCACTAGAGTGTGGTACTTTTGGTAAACAAACACCAAAAGTTTGCCAAATGCATCACCATACCATGTTTTAAGCCCAATTGCACGTTTTAGCACTAAAAGGAGCACAAGTTTGGATTTTGACCATTTCAATCTATTTTTTGCGTTTTAGTGACATTATTCTCTAGAGTGTGGTACTTTTGGTCAACAAACACCAAAAGTTTGACAAATGCATCACCATAACTCGTTTGAAGCCCAATTGCACGTTTTAGCACTAAAAGGAGCACAAGTTTGGATTTTGACCATTTCAATCTATTTTTTGCGTTTTAGTGACATTATTCTCTAGAGTGTGGTACTTTTGGTCAACAAACACCAAAAGTTTGACAAATGCATCACCATAACTCGTTTGAAGCCCAATTGCACGTTTTAGCACTAAAAGGAGGACAAGTTTGGATTTTGACCATTTTAATCTAGTTTTTCCGTTTTAGTGACATTATTCTCTAGAGTGTGGTACTTTTGGTCAACAAACACCAAAAGTTTGACAAATGCATCACCATAACTCGTTTTAAGCCTAATTTCACGTTTTAGCACTAAAAGGAGCACAAGTTTAGATTTTGACCATTTCAATCTAGTTTTTGCGTTTTAGTGACATTATTCTCTATAGAAATCCTTTGGAGATGAGTAGTAAAACTTGGATTCATGATGAGTTATGATTTGCTGCTACTGTGCTGATTTGACTGAAAGAATGAGCAGAAATTGAAGTCCTTGTTTTGTTTTAGTGTGTTTCTATTTAAATTAAGATTGGAGAAAGATTTAGAGTAAATTGAGTTTCGGTGATTTTAGGATGATTCATTGGTAAATTGGGATAAAGTATAACCACATAGACAATTTGAATGTAATTATTAATGGTTAATGGTTGTTGTAGTTGGGAATGTCACGGGTAAGCTTAAGGAAAATCATGTAGGATTTAATTGATGGTTTATAGTGTATGGTGATATTGTGTATTAATATTTAAAATGAGTAAGGGACGGTACGTCATTGATAGTTGCTTTAATGTCATGATTGATTAGTAATGATTTCAATTGTTGAGGTTTAGGTGATGCAAACAATAGGATATCAACGGCTTAGGGACAATTTTGGTTTTAACTAATGGTGAATGAGTGATTGATATTGAGGATCCATAGGATATAAGAATAAGTATAGTTAATGACTTGGGAAGCTGTTATTGATTATGACGTTTGGTTTGAATTAGTTTTGGTTAAATAGCTATGGTCAACTTGGTTACTTCTGGATTCAATTAGGATAATTGAAGCTGGGGAGTTATTTTAGGCATAATGTGAAATTAATTCAACTTAATTGTGTTACCTAGACGTGAACTATGTATTGACACGGCATGATATATTTTCTAGTGATTGGGGATATCAATGGGCCGAGCTGCGAGCGAGGACTTCATTGATATTGTATTTTCTTGATATGGAGCAAGCTCAGGTAATCACTCTTACCTTGCTATAACATTGAGGGTGATGATAGTTGGGATTTTCAAAATCCTTTCTAGCCCTCAAAATCTTTAAAAGCTATTATTATACAAAATAGGCTATCGGGTGCCTTTTATACACGATTATTTTCATATAAAGAATTTGACACATATATGTAGTATCCTGTTTAGTTGTGGTGAAAATCCTGGAATGGTGTGACATTTACACATGTGGAGTGTTCTGATAGTGGTATTGGAAAGGTTATGTAGATATAAGAGGATTAAATGTTGACATTGGGATATTGAAGGAAATTGTGAGAGTGCTGGACGTTGATGTGATATTGAAATATTGAAAGGGATTGGTATATTGAAAAGTATTGTGATTATTGCATGACACTGAGATATAGGTACCATCGCGCGATGATAACCGTTCGATAGGCCAATCAACGGTTATTTGTACTGGTTGACAAATTGGAGACTGTGACCATTGGTCAACAGATTGGAGACTGTGACCGGCAGTCTTCTGATTGGAGACAGGGACTGCTCCCTTTCTGATTGGAGACAGATTGGGGTTTCCCTCTCATGGGGTTACCAGAGAGGGAAATTGCCCCCTCACTTTTGAGAGGGGCACAGTGTCAACTCATTTAGAATATATATATATATAGAGCTCGAGTGTAGTGCCTCCGGGATGGCATGAGTAGAGCACCAGGGATTGTACATGCGTGTGAGCTGAGAAATGGGATTTGAGAAAGGCATGAATGAGAATTATAGTAAGGAAAGCATGGATTGAGGATTGGATGGTGAAGTTTAGTTGATGTGGAAATTGATTAAAGGATTCCAAGTGATATTTGAAAAGTAGAGATGATAAACTTGATTTGAATGGGACGTGACATAGGGACTGGATTGTTAAATGAAAGAAGACTTGGGTTATATATATATATTGTTTCTAAAATTGTGGTACCCTTTAGACGCCCTTACTACCGCACATCTCACTGTTATAGTGAGTTAAGTAGTAGATTACTGAGACAAGTTGTCTCACCCCACGATTACTTACATTTTTGCAGGTGATCATGCACAGACGCGAGCAATAGGAAAGGGAATTAAGTTCAAAGGTTGTTTTGTTTATTTAGACAGTATATTCCCAAAATGTATAGGTCTGCATTCGCTTCTGCATATTTTTATTCATATTGATATTGATGGTTAATTGGAGAAATGTAATAGGTCGCTTCTTTTTCTAACCATGTTAGGTGATTCTTTTCTAACATGGTTAGTTATTAATTATCCATGATAGTGTTCAGGTTATATTAGAAAATTTCTTTCTATCATGGATAGTGATTATTATTAGGAGATTCTTTTTCTAACTATGATAGATTTATTGTTATTATGGAAATCATTTTTCTATCATAGTTAGTGAAGGTATTATTGAATTAATCAGGGAATTAGTAACAGTATGTTACAATAACTGTCATGAATCTTAGCATAACAAGTTACCTTACCCGCTTTTGAGTTAAACGACTAGCATGCTTAGATGCTTGGTTGCCAACTCTCGTTTGGGAAAAAGCATTACCCTCTTTTGGATCAATCGACTAGTTCAAATGCTTGGTCGACTATCCTGTTTTGAGTAAGCATGGTCGACTATATTACTTGAATTGTGTCGACTTAAGCTATTTCTGACAATTAGTCATTTAGCTTGATTTTTGGATTTTCATCATCTGGTATCTGAGGTAGCCTCTTTGCAACCTGCAATAATCATAAGCAAACTTTTTTCGTTTTGACTATGGATCAGAATTTTGAGTGCTGCTGACTGTCGCCATGATACCATGACTCTGCTAGCACTTTTATTCATCATTTTCCAAAGTTCTCGGCGACTTTGTTAATATCGAATATTTAAACAATTTACATTCAACATTATCATCAAATTTATTATTAAAAATAATATTTTTTCAAATGTATGGCATTCCAACTCCTTAAAAGTTCTTTACCATTTTTATCAACCAACTTATATGCCCCAGGTCCTGTAACTTCAACTACCCTATAAGGACCTTCAAATGTTTGACTTAACTTACCATCTCTACTTTCCTCGGTATTCTGAAATACCTTCCTAAGTACCCAATCACCTACCTTAAACTGTCTTTCTCGAATATGTTTATTCCAAAACTTAGTTGTTCTATTTTGATAGGCGGCTATTCTAATCAATGTTTGTTCTCTTCTTTCTTCTAATAGATCTAAATTTAATTGTAATCCCTCATTACTAGTTTCCTCTCGTGACCATTTGTACCGTAATGAAGGTACCCCTGCCTCGACAGGGATCATTGCCTTCGTCCCATACACCAATGAAAATGGTGTTTCGCCAGTCGACGTTCTTGACGTCGTTCTATAAGCCCATAAAACGGCGGGCAATTCTTCAGCCCATCGGCCTTTAGCCTTATCTAACCTTTTCTTTAGCGAATTAATTATGGTTTTATTACTTGACTCAGCTTGTCCATTAGACTGGGGATTTCTAGGCGTCGAAAACTTCAAATGAATACGTCATTTTTGACAAAACTTCCTAAAACTTTTCCCAATAAACTGTGACCCGTTATCACATACTATATCTTTTGGTAAACCAAACCTACAAATTATATTTTTCCATACAAAATTAATTACTTCTACTTCTCTAATTTGAGCAAATGCAGCTGCTTCTATCCACTTAGTGAAGTAATCGGTGACTACTAGCAAAAACACAACATTCCCAGGAGCTGCGGGTAACTTACCAACTATATCCATCCCCCATCTCATGAACGGCCATATTGGCGCAATGGTGTGTAATTTTTCAGGTGGTAACCTATCTACATTGGAGTATTTCTGACAACTATCACACTTCTTTACTAATGTTATCGCGTCACTCTGCAATGTGGGCCAAAAATAGCCAGCTAGACGTACTTTCTTCATAAGGCTTCTACTACCACTATGATCTCCGCAATTGCCTTCATTGTAACATCCTAAAAATTTAATTAAGAATTAGTGTTAATTGGAGATATAATTTTAAAATCAATTTTTAATTTTGGGAAACAGACAAGTGAAATTCATCCAAAATTGAAGCAATTTGGAAAATGGATATGCTTCTAAGAGATTAATGTTCTACTTTTAAGAAATAAAGGGAGCAATGGTTACAAATCAAAATTATTGATGGGAGAAAATATATAAGTGGGTATATAGATTAATTCTAATAAAAAAGGAGGGCAATATGGCATTTTTCCCTTTTTGTCTAACCTAACATATTTTAACAAAATTAAAACACCCACCTCCCTCCTTCCTCACCAAAAGCCGTCGGCTCTCTCCCCCACCCCCCCTTCATTTTCTTTTTCCTCACTCACACACACATCCATCTCCATTTCTCACTTCCTTCCCTCCACAAATTCTTGCAAGTTCATGTGTTGTACATTTCTCACCTCCCTCGGTTCACACCTCGTCAGATCCATCATTTTCACCATGTTTTCCGTCATCCTCTTCGGCTCTCCAGTGAGAGACGGCGGCCGACGACGAGGTAAGAGTGTTCTTGCGTGTTTCTTTGTTTCTCAAGCTCATACTTCCCTTCAAAGTTGGTTTTCTCATTGTTCCTTTTTCCTTTGAATTTCTGTTTTCACCCACCTCCTTCAATGGCCGTTTTCCGGCGAGTTAGGCGGTGGCCGGCGGTGGTTATGCTTCTTTCTCTCATTTCGAAATTCAGTAAGCATTTTCTACACCATTCTTGTCTTTGATTTTTCATTTTGGGCCGTTTAAGAGAGAGGGTTTGTATTGAGTTTTAGATTTTAGTCATGTTAATGAATTAAACTAAGCCAAGGCTTCATTTTTAGTGTCTTAACTGTTAAATTAAATGTTGATTGAAGTTTTGAGTAGTTTATGTAAAACCCTAATTTTGGGGCTTAAGGACTGACGAGTTTATGGACATCTTTGGCTCATAATACTTAACTAATCAACAATAAAACTTGTTTGAGTTTGATTATTATATCATTGTTTATTTGATCTGGCTTAGGTAGTAATGCTTGTATATGGATTTACAATGAGTTGTTTTTATTTTTTTTTTACCACCGGTTGAATGTGCTTTCTTTAGGGAAATGAAGTTATTGTGCTGTTTGGGTATAATTCCATTTGGTTTATGATTAGAGAATTGAAATTAAATATGTTTGAAGTGTGCATGTTAAGTTTTGTAAAAGAAATTTGTAAATAATTCTTGTAGGATCAAGCTGATTCTTGGTTGGTGGGTGTTCAAAATGTGTAGCTTTATCATTTAGTTCTTAGGTGTATTAAAAGTGAAATTTAAAGTGACAAAGTTAAATGAAAGATTGAGTGAAGATGTGATGCTTGAATTGGATTTATATTGGTTATAGTTATAGTCCTACAAATGATGGCGACTAATCTGTTATGTCCATTGTAGATGCTGGTTTTGGTGAATATGAGTTTGGTTCAATTGTTTTAAATATGAATGGGTATTGACTATGTGAAATTGTTGCTAGTATGTTACATAGGACATGTTTGATCGATTTTTATTGTTAGATGTTTTTGTTCTGCCTTGAATAGGAAAAAAAAAAGGATTGTTAAAGTGTATAATTACTAATTATCTAGACTTTAAAGTATGTTGCGAATTGTAGTGAGTTCCCTTTTGGTTGTGTGTGGGCTGTCTTGGCTAAATGAGGTTGGAAGAAATGGAAGTACTTATTTTTGTTTGAGAAAGTGAAATTGGTGGAAATCCCTGAAGCTGTGTTCTATGCTGTTGGTTAATTTTAAAGGAAAATATGTTCTACATGGTGAGCTTTAGATCTGCAAAAACTTCATACATATTGTGGTATTTACATGATGGCTTTGTTTTAACCAAAGTGGTGTTGTTTCTCTATGTGGATTGGTGTTTGTTTGGGCTGTTTGGTTACTTGTTAAAGTTTGAGAACTGTTTAGTGTGATGTGGCTCAAGTGTGCATTGTATAAATGTCGGTCAATTTTATGCACTTTCCTGTTGTCATGCCCAATTAAATTTTGGAAGTATTTGTTTAGCCTGATTTGGTTCTGTTGTATTGTCTTGCTTTGTTTGGTTTCACATGACAATTGTAGGTATTGTTTTGACAATATTATAATTAATAGTAGTGAAGATATTATCTTCCAAGTGATTTATCCTCTGTTTGATTTGTTTCTCTTTCTTGTAAGTGAATGATCCTCTGGTTGGACTGATTGGAAGCTTCAAGTTAAGTAATGTTTATGGTTGGAAATATGTTTAAAGAGTCTGAATTTTATAATACTTACATCAGCTTGAACATTGTTTAATTATTGCAATTGTAAATATGAAATGTATTAATGAAGTATTGATCTTCAATGAGTTTAAATACAACTCGTGATATATGTGCATGTTATGTGTATGAGTAAACTTTTTATGGTTTCATAATCCTTTTAACTTGTGGATTTATATGAGGTTTTAATCAAAATAATGTTGGTTGTTCTTTAATTATTGATGCTCTACTTGCTCTAAATCTTTGACATTACTTCTTGCAAACTATAGGCAATCTGAAATCTGTTTTTGCAATCGAATATTGAAGTTGATATGTGAAATACATGCATGGAATGTAATTTAGTGTGAAGTAGAAACTATCCTTTTCTTGGCCAAAGGATGTGGTTTATTGGTGAAATCTTTGTTTTATTGAATGGTTGTTTGTGATTGGAGGTTCTATTGTAAATTGTGAGTAAAAATTTGAGTTGGTCTAATTGACTTTTGTTATGAAAGATAAACATTGTTGCTGTTTGGTTAGACTTTGTTCAGTGAAATGGTAGGATGTGACTAACTACATGATTGTAAGAACTATACTTGAATAATGTGATTTCTTCATAATGGAATTGATGTTGTGAGATTTTGGTGACTTATGATTTGGATTGGCTAAAGGATTTGATGTAAAAAAAAGGGGGGGGAATGGGTAGTAGTGCGAATGAGAGAGACGCTAGTTAATCTATAATTTAGAGTGATTTTTAACTCCTATTATTGCATGGTGTAATAATAGGAAAGGATGCGATATACATTGATTTCTTAAGGCATGATAAAGAAAAGGAAGAGCAAAAGAGTGCTAAAGGGCGACAGGTAATCACTCTTACCTTGCTATAACATTGAGGGTGATGTTAGTTGGGATTTTCAAAATCCTTTCTAGCCCTCAAAATCTTTAAAAGTTACTTTTATACAAAACAGGCTATCGGGTGCCTTTCAAACGCGATTACTTTCATATAAAAGACTTTGATACATATATATATTATCCTGCTTGGTGGTTGCTATTGATTTGGAATGGTGTGAAGGATATATAGGTATATTGTTTAGATAGTGATTTGAGAGGATGATGATAGAAAAGAGAGTTGGATATTGAGTTGAACTTGTGGAAACAATGATACGTTGAGATTTAGATATCTAAGGGAATGGTAAGAGTGCAAGATAATGATGTTGAAATTGAGATACTGACGAGGTTGAAATTTATTGGACATTGTGGACATTGCATGACACTGAGACATATGTACCATCACGCGATGATAACCATTTGATAGGCCAATCAATGGTTATTTGTACTGGTTGACAGATTGGAGACTGTGACCATTGGTCAACAGATTGGAGACTGTGACCAGCAGTCATTTGATTGGAGACAGGGACTGCTCCCTTTCTGATTGGAGACAGATTGGGGTTTCCCTCTCATGGGGTTACCAGAGAGCGAAAATGCCCCCTCACTTTTGAGAGGGGCATAGTGTCAACTCATTTGGAACATATATAGGGCTCAACCGTAGTGCCTCCGGGATGGCATGAGTAGAGCACCAGGATTGTACATGAGCGTAAACCGAGAAAACTGGACTTGAGAAAGTTATGAATGAGATTTATAGTAAGGAAAGCATGGATTGAAGGTTGGATGGTGAAGTTTTATTGATGTGGAATTTGATTGAGGGGTTTAGAGTGATTTTTGAAAAGTAGTAAGGATGGACTTGGTTTGTTTTGGACGTGACAGAGGGCTTGGAATGATAAATGGATGGAGGCTTGAATCTTATATATATATTGATTTTAAAATTGTGATACCCTTTAGACACCCTTACTACCGCACTTCTCACTGTTATAGTGAGTTAAGTAGTAGATTACTGAGACAAGTTGTCTCACCCCACGATTACTTACATTTTTGCAGGTGATCATGCACAGGCGCGAGCGTCATGAAAGGGAATTAAGTTTCAAAGGTTGTTTAGATTATTTAGACATGTATATTGCCAAAATGTATAGGTCTGCATTCGCTTCCGCATATTTTATTTGTATTGATATTAATGGTAAATTGGAGAATTGTAATAGGTCGCTTCTTTTTCTAACCATGTTAGGTATCCTTTTCTAACATGGTTAGCTATTAATTATCCATGATAGTGTTCAGGTTATATTAGAAAATTCTTTTCTATCATGGATAGTGAATACTATTAGGAAATTCTTTTTCTAACTATGATAGATTTATTGATATTATGGAAATCATTTTTCTATCATAGTTAGTGAAGGTATTATTGAATTAATCAGGGAATTAGTAACAGTATGTTACATTCATGAACTTCCCTAAGGACATAATTTGACTTTGAGGGGTATACACATTTTAATAAAGGACCTCCCGCATATGATCTTTTATATAATTCATACCCTAGTATGGTAAATCTAGCTGCCCTGATAATTATTCTATGTGTTTCATTCCTATCACTTGGTAATTGTCCATCCTTTAGGTAGGCGACTAAGGGTGTTCTCCAATCCCAAGTCAAATTATTACTATTTATTGATTTATCTGAGCTTTCTAATGCTGAGGTTGTCAAAAAATATAAGGGAATATGCTTATCTCTATTAACCTCTAAAGTTGACCCTAAGTTTGCTAAAGCATCAGCTTGTTGATTATTGTAACATCCTAGTTTTTTCCTACAATATTTATTGCAATTTAATAAATTTATAACCACTATTATAATATTAAAAGTCCAAAAATGAGAATAAATTAAAACTTTTTATTTTTGAAAGATAATTGAAATATTTTCTCTTTAAAAGTTATCTAAAAACATTTATTTATTGAGTTGGACTTCTATAATATTTTATAAAACTATATACTATTGATTAAAAATTCAAGTGGTTACATATCTATTAAATGGCTAAATTAATATCTAAGATTTTATCCTAATGAAGAGATGTTGAATGATTACTCTAAATATGATTTCATTGTAATTGGAAAGTAACAACCAATACTAGAATGACTATCATAGATGATAGCTTCCTAATATGTATTTCACAAGTTATTCACTTGATACATAATAGGATTATGGATAATGTACTACAAGTTCTAATAGACTTTAACCTACATAGGGCACAACAAGCATTCCTGCTATTTTTCTTCCTACCGTCCTTGTTCTCTCCATTTACCTGAAACCGAAATGTACCGCAGTTTATTTCATACACTCTAAATAATGCAATAGCCTATATGATTCTAATCCCATTTTAACCTGTTCAGAGAATAATAGCATTTATCCTTATATTGCGTCTATAACGCCTCCACTTCAGGCCAGTAATATATTCACCCCGCCATGAAGCTTCTACTCTCAATCACTCATGGGTGCTATGTGCACCAACCAACTCTTTACATTATGAAATGTTTATCATAATTAGCTGGTTTAGACCTGCAGGAAATTTCACCTCACCAAACAGAATTTTAAATTGACAAAGAGGGAGCGACCCCTTGGAGTACTCCATAAATCATAAATCATATATATGTATATAAAGGTATATAAGGACAATATGCTAATGACTCACCTGCAACAGTTATATTAGTGATGACAATAAATAAACAAATGACCCTATGTGTATGGAACAAACTGTCACCTGGACTCCAGCCATTAGCAGTACAACACTTATTTTCCTTTATGATGTCTTGAGAATTCCACACCATGGTTATCCTTGATTTTACCTAATGTAAAACAAGAGGTTTAATAACTATATTTGTATATATTTAATTTCGGTCTCTCTCACAAATCCTAACTTATTTAATATTACCCAGCCCTTATCTATTTATTCCATCCTCTAGAATCGTTATAATTCTTGTTTAATGATGATTCAAAGGTTCCTTGCAAGTTTCAAGAATTCTCAAATCAATCAACAAGCATACTTACTCAACCAAGACTAAATCAAGGCAATCCAAATAAAAGTTCCAGCCACAAAACATGACTCAAACACACAGATTCATTGTTATGTTTGTTAATTTTCAATCCCATCCAAAACAGCCACCATATATTATTTCTTTGATAATTGGAACAATTGAAGACTATGAATGAAACTAACATTTATTTCTTTCCAACACAACTCCAGGAACAGAATTTAATTGAATACAATTTATTTAATCACTCAATTCATCCAATCATTTCAATAAGAGGAAAACAAAGTTCTCAAGTCAATATGCATCATTGGAGACCCATAGTTAAGATTAGGGTAATGGACCTAATCTGCCCCTCAAGTAACCACCAAGGAGCACTGAGCACCCTGAACTAACAACTGGCCCGTATCTGGACTCCAAGTAACCAAGGTGTTTAAAAACTACCCCGGTTGGACGGTCAACAACGTTTGACCGTTACTATGCCTATGTGGCTGCCACGCGAGCACTTGCTTTGCCACCTCTGCTTGCCACATGTGTATTTTAAATGGACCTAATCTGCCCTCCAAGTAACCACCCAGGAGCACTGAACACCCTAAACTAACAACAGGCCCATATCTGCACTGAAAGTAACCAATGTGTTTAAAAATTACCCCGGGTGGACGGTCATTGAAGTTTGACCATTCCTATGCCTATGTGGCCACCATGTGAAGGCCTTGTTTGTCACTCGACGCCTTGTCATCGCCACGTAAGATATGTTCATGTGGGTCCCACCTATAATAATAAACAATTTCTCTCTCCCTCTTCGTCACCATCACCACAGCCCCCCCAACACCCACCACCCCCACCCACACCACCCCCTCAAACGTGGCAAGCAGAGGTGGCGTGGGTGGGGGCTGTGGAGGTGAGGCAGTGGGGGGCTGGGGAGGTGAGGGGGTGGCGTGGGTGGAAGTGGTGGGTGTTGGAGGGGCTGTGTTGATGGTGATGAAGAGGGAGAGATAAATTGTTTATTATTATAGGTGGGACCCACATGAACATATCTTATGTAACACCCTTAAAAATACAAAAATCTTATACAATTTATAATTAAAATTATATTTACACTCCAAAAAGTCCAAATCGTATTAACAAATTAAAAATTTGATGATAGATATTTTTTGAAATAATAAAAAAATAAAACATTAAAGGCTGAGGTCTATGACAAAGTAAATATAACTCAAGAACGTGCTTACACCTCAAGTGTCTTCCCCTGGCTTGCTATTAGATCTTTCACCTAAAATTGTTAATAATGGGGTGAGATCGACATCTCAGTAACTACCAAAATCTCCTAACATACACAAGCAAATTACATATAATTACAATACAAAGGTCATTCACATATTCATTCGTACAAATAAACTCTTTATCCATATCGATTGACCTCTTAATTCAAAAACAGTTCCTTTACATTAAGATTTCACTCATGCATAAATGCAGTGGGATGTTACATCTTACGTGGCGATGACAAGACACCGGGTGACAAACAAGGCCTTCATGTGGCGGCCACATAGGCATAGTAACGGTCAAACGTCATTGACCGTCCACCCGGGGTAGTTTTTAAACACATTGGTTACTTTGAGTCCAGATACGGGCCTGTTGTTAGTTTAGGGTGTTCAGTGCTCCTGGGTGGTTACTTGGAGGGCAGATTAGGTCCATTTAAAATACACACGTGGCAAGCAGAGGTGGCAAAGCAAGTGCTCGCGTGGCAGCCACATAGGCATAGTAACGGTCAAACGTTGTTGACCGTCCAACCGGGGTAGTTTTTAAACACCTTGGTTACTTGGAGTCCAGATACGAGCCTGTTGTTAGATCAGGGTGCTCAGCGCTCCTTGGTGGTTACTTGAGGGGCAGATTAGGTCCATTACCCTTAAGATTATCATATTATACAATCACTTTAACATTTGTTGGCATATTTTTAAAGTCCAGAATTTATGCAGCCAAATGTAGCCCAACAATGGCAACAAAATGGCAGCAAAACAGGGGAAAAACCATTAACCAATTCACTACAATCAGCATCACATCAATCCAAAGATTTTAGTTTTAACAAACAGTGTCCATGCAAAACAATGCCTTCCAAACTTCCAAAACAGTTCAGTCATGTTAATGTCAACTTTAGGAAGTTTCTATAATATATGTAATGAACAAATCAGTTTTTGACATGCATAGAATACCCTTCAATCAGTTACTATTTCCTTATTAAATCTGAGTTTCATTCGGCCATAATAGTGAAAGATGCTTAGAGAATTTTAATTGTATGTGCAGCAACACAATTACAACCACAAAGCTATATTTAACACATTATTCCCTATTTTTTTACAGCATCATTACTCATGTAAAATTGATCAAATAAACAGAACCATTTGGTCAAAGCAAAAACGGTGAACAGCCCCCCCTTTTTATTCAGTAAGAATCCAAGACATCAACAAGTGATTACTAACTCCAACTTAAGTAAACTTTGACAACAAATAAATTTGAAGTTCTTTTTATCCTAACCTTCTATTTGATTCGGTCAAAACAAGGGGAGTATATATCATCATTTTTAATTTAGCACATACACTATCTATACATCACTTTATTCCCCAAAACCTACCTACAAATCAGTTTTTTATTTAAACAATTAGCTTCTTCATTTTCTTTTTTTTTTAATCAGTTCAAATCTGAAAATGTTGAGATACTTTAATTCTAGGTATATTAATATTAGTACAGCCCAAAAATCCCCACTTTACACATGTTTCACTACTACTTTTTGCATTACAATCACACATATCAAATTTACAAAACAAATTCCATTCAGCCATAGCAAGAAGAATTCACAACAACTAGTTTAAAGTTATTTGTACCCCAAAATCCTATCTTCAAATCGGTCTCTCACTCCCAAAATTCCTAATTGCAAAAAAATATAGAACCAAGAATGAGACCTCACCAAAAATTGTCTTCGAAGTTTCAAGAGTTTGTCTGCAGTGAGTTTAATCCATAATCATCACAAATAGAAGCTGGAACGAAAAGGGAAAATAGAGAAACATAGAAGGAATGAGCCAAAATTTGTTCTTCCCATCCAAAAAGCTTATATGAACAAATCAGAATCTCTTACCTAAGTTAGGATTCTGATTTGTATGCGAGACTCCCGATGGAAATTGCTGCTTGAAATCGGTGGCTATGTGAGTTGAAGAAGAAGAAATTTTCGTAGAGATGAGAGAGAGAGAAGAGTTTCAGTGATGATGATGAAAAATGAGAGAGGGAGCCGAAGATGATGGTCAAAAGGGAGGAGAAAATTTGGTTTTAAAATAAATAATACAATTTATCTACACCACATACAAATATGTGGTGCATAATTTTTCCCAAATGTTTTTCTTTTCTTTTTCCTTTTAATATTTTAACCAAACATCTTTACTAATTTCAATTCCTCTATTTTCTTTAGGCCAATAATTTCCAAGAATACCAATAAAATATTCTTGTTCCATATTAAATAATAGATCTTTTATAATTAAAATTTTTTGGGATGTTACAATTATCCTCTCGACTAATCTGTTTTATTTTGAAATTTTCGAATTTATCTACTAGACTCTCCACAATACTTAAGTACTTCTTCATTCTATCATCCTTTGTTTGGTAACTCTTTCCTACCTGTTTTGAAACTAATTGTGAATCACTACAAACTATTAAAGATGTTATCCCTAGACTTAGAGTTAATTTTAAACCAGCAATTAGAGCCTCATATTCTACCTCATTATTAGTTGCTTTAAATCCGCATTTTATAGCTTGCTCTATATTGTCCCCATGTATGTTTCGTAACACGATTCCTACCCCTGTTCCTTTAGAATGGGTGGAACCATCGACATGCAACTCCCACGGAGTTTGTATGGTAACTTGTTGACTATCATTTGTTCCTAGAATATTTTTATTTACTTCCTGTTTCAAATTAGGGCTAAATTCAGCCACAAAATCGGCTAATGCTTGAGACTTAATTGTTGTTCTAGGAAAATAAGAAATATCAAATTCACTAAGTTCTATTGCCCATTTTACTAGTCGACCAGATAAGTCTGGTTTATGCAAAACATTCCTTAAAGGATAATTAGTTACTACTACTATAGGATGACATTGAAAATATGGTCTCAATTTCTTTGAAGCTGATACTAGAGCTAAAGCTAATTTTTCCATTAAAGAATACCTGGTCTCCGTGTCAAGTAACGCCTTACCTACGTAGTAAACCGGATTTTGCTTTCTTCCAATCTCCTTTATCAACACTGCACTTACTGCACTTTCTGCCACAGCTAAATACAAATACAATATCTCACCTATTTCAGGTTTCATCAACAATGGTGGACTGCTCAAATAAGTTTTTAAATCCTGCAAAGCTCCTTCTGCTTTATCATTCCATTGAAAATCTTTGCACTTTCTCAAAGCCTCAAAAAACGGCTGACATTTCTCAGATGACCTGGAAATAAAACGAGTCAAAGCGGCTAGACGCCCTGTTAGTTTTTGAACATCCTTAACACTCTGAGGAGAAGGAATTTCCATTATCGCTTTAATTTGTGCTGGATTAGCTTCAATCCCTCTTTTTGAAACTAAATATCCTAAAAACTTTCCTGATTTTGCCCCAAACGAACATTTTTCAGGATTCAATTTCATATTATACTCTCTTAATAAATCAAAAGCTTGTTTCAAATGAGTAACATGATCTATTGCTTTCAAAGATTTAACTAACATGTCGTCTATATAAACCTCCATAGTCTTTCCTAGATGTTGGTAAAACATTTTATTCACTAACCGTTGATAAGTTGCTCCTGAATTTTTTAACTCAAATGGCATGACTTTATAACAATAAGTTCCTCTTTCTGTTATGAAAGATGTTTTTTCCTGGTCATCATTGTGCATTAAAATCTGATTATATCCAGAAAAAGCATCCATAAAAGTTAATAATTCATGACCTGAAGTAGCATCGACTAATGTATCTATGTGAGGCAATGGAAAAGAATCCTTTGGACATGCTTTGTTTAAATCAGTAAAATCAATACATACTCTATGTTTACCATTCTTCTTAGGTACTACTACCACATTAGCTAACCAATCGGGATATTGTACCTCCCTTACTGAACCAATTTTCAATAACTTGTCAATTTCATCATTTATAATCTTATTCCTTTCAGGTGCGAATTTTCTCCTTTTCTGCCTTACTGGTTTAAAAGATGGATCCACATTCAATTGATAAACTATCACCTCTGAGCTAATTCCTGTCATATCCTCATGAGACCAAGCAAAATAATCCAAATTGTTAGATAAAAATGCAATTAATTCTTCTCTAATTTCTTTACCCAAATCTGCTCCAATGGATAAAGTCTTCTCAGGTTGTCCAGGAATTAAAGAAATTTTCTCTAATTCCTCACCAATGGATAAAAATGCAATTAATTCTTCTTTAATTTCCCTTACCCCCCAAGGAGTATGAAATTTAATAGATTGATGCAAAGAAGATGGTACAGACCTCATTTGATGAATCAATGGTCGTCTTAACAACACATTATATGCTGAAGGGCAATCCATCACCTGAAATTTAATTAGTTGATTGACACCCACGACTTGGGTGACTAAAGTAATTTCTCCTACCGTTCTATCTGGTGCGCCATTCCCAAAGACCAATATGGTAGGTGCTTGTACAATTTGAGATTCTAAATTCAATTCTCTAACCGTTTGCAAATAAATTATATTAACAGAACTACCTGCATCTATGAGAACTCGTTTGACATTGCAATTAGCTATCATTAAAGTAATTACCAAAGCATCGTCATGATAAGAAAACATCTGAATTTCACTACTCTTAAAAGTGATCTGTTCATTAGTATTACTAGTCGATCTAACATCGTCTAATGATCCAGTCGATGAATCGTAATTAAAGAAAGATCTAGCATGCCTTTTTGCTGCAGAATATGTACTTCCACTTACCTCGGATCCACCTATTATCATATGAATGGTACGAGCATTTTGTGGGGTAGTCGATGAATTGAACGGCTTCTGTTGTGCATCCCCTGCATGAGACATATTTTTATTATTTTTAATAATATCTTTTAACATACATTTCTTCATCAATTCCACCACTTCCTTTCTTAGCTGAATGCAATCCTCCGTCCTGTGTCCATGATCATCATGAAAATGACACCATTTATCTGGATTACGCTTCTCTGGCTCTCGCTTAAGCTTATTGGGCCACCTAACAGAATCGCCTAGCTTCTGCAATGTGTTAACTAGCTCTGTCGGGCTTACTGAAAAATTATGCTCACTCAATTTGGGCACGGGTGGCTTCTTAGAGTCATCCCCACGCGGTCCTCCTCGATTTCCTGTAGAATAAGGTTCAGATCTCCAATTCTTACCTCGAGATTGTTGAGATCGCCTGTCGACATAACTACTCTGCTGTGCATTTTTCTGGCGCTCAGCCAGTTCCAATCTAAACTTTGCATCATCTTCCTCCCACCTTATCTGAACCCAAGCATAAGCTTGCACTTCTACCCAAGTCTTAACTTGATGCATAGTGAGTTCCTTATAAAGCTGTGAACCTGGAAGTAAACATCTACGAAAAGCTTGCACAGCTATGAATTCATCACAATTTGGAATACTTACCATTTCTTGAGTAAACCTGGTTAATATTTCCCTAGTAGTCTCATTTGGTCTTTGTAAAATTCTATATAAATCATCAGATGTTTTGACCAAATTACGACTACTAGCGAATTGCTGCACAAACATTTCGGTTAATTGACTAAATGAATTAATACTACCTGGCATGAGGTTTGTCCACCAAGATAATGCTGGACCTATCAAACTAATGCCAAAACCACGACACATCGCAGCTTGACATTTCTCGGCAGGGATGACAGCAGCCATCATAATTTGTCTACATTGAGCCATGTGCTCATCTGGATCTGTTTTCCCACTATATTTTGGTAAAACAGGAAACACAAAACGTTCGGGTAAATCAATTAAAGCAATTTGATCGACAAATGGGCTATCTGAATAATTTCCCAATCTAGCAGACTCAAATGGCTTCCTAATTCCTGGGATTTGTAACACCGTTCTTTCTAAAGTTTGCACTTTCTTCTTTAAGAACTTCGTTTTGTTAGAATCTTAAGTTTTGATGAAGACTAAAATATAAAGGATTAGACCAAGTGCCTAGGAAGCAATAGTATACTTAGGATCCCAAGTAAGAGTGCTTCCGGATGAAGATTTACTTCCGGTTAGATTAGGACTTGCGCATGCGGATGAATGCTTTCATCCCCCAGCGTCAGCAAGTAAATAACTAGGGATTTAACTTGGTCCATGAACTTTAGGTGCACAAACCCTAAGACTAAGCTATGGTTCAATCGGAAGCGAAGTTGCTTCCTGTTAGAATTAGACTGGCGCAGAGCGACAGAATAGATATTACACCAAGCGTCAGTAAGTCTACTTCCCCAAGTGAAAGCGCTTCCTGTTAGACTTAGACTGGCGCAGAGCAATAGAATAGTTATTACCCCAAGCGTCAGTAAGTCTACTTCGCCAAGTGAAAGCACTTCCTATTAGATTTAGACTGGCGCAGGTTGATAGACTAGATATAACCCCGAGCGTCAGCAGAAATGCAACATCAAGTGAAGTTGCTTCCTATTAGATCTTGACTGGCGCAGACTGATAGAATAGATTTCACCCTAAGCGTCAGTGAATTCACCACGTCAAGTAAAAGTGCTTCCGATAGCTCAGTGACTAGCGCTGAGTAGTGGAATGAAATAGACTAAGCGAGAGCAAGTCATGGTGAACTAAATCCCTCATCAAGTGAATTTACTTCCGGATGTAGAAGTGCTTCCGGATACACCTTAGACTTAGGATCACCCACTGCATGAGACTATATGATTATATTGCTAAACTAACGTTCAAGTGCAGCACACTCAGTAAGGTTGCTTCCGGATGAGAAGTTGCTTCCGCAAGCAATCAGAATGTCTGAACGTTCAAAGAGATGCAGTGTCAGAATGCTTTTGTCAGAGCAGAGGTGTCAGGACTACTTTTCAGAGATAAAGCAAGTCAACCCTGCTATGCATTAATGAAGCATTAAATGGGCGAACGGTAACAAGGGAAAAACGGACATATTCAAACGGCTAGCCCACCTACCAAGAGTTCAAAATGCTTGAAGACTATATAAGGAAGCTCAACTTCATTTATGAAGGAGTTAATGATCTTCAAATATTCTTGAGCGAGAAAATCCTTATTCATTCAAGCTGCCCAGAAAAATGAAGAGCATTTAACACTTGGAGTGATTTTTCACCTACCTATTCTGTACTCACAGTAGTTAAGTCTCTTTCTGTTAAAAGAGCATTTATTGAACTTAAGTGTGTAACATCATTTGTTCTGTAAGAGAACTTAGTCAGAAAAGCCTTCAAGTGTAAACTTCAAACCCTTGCTTGGTGTGAGGGGGAGACAGTTAGATAGGTTACAAGTGAGCCAGTGTAAAACTTGTTGTAAGGTTGCAAGTGAGCCCGTAAAACTTGCGGTTGTAAGGTTTCAGGTGAACCCGATTTAAAACCTGAGTTATAGTGAAACTCTCGGCCTGGGTGGTTGAGGACTGGACGTAGGTCAGGTAGACCGAACCAGTATAAATCTTGTGTCATTTACTTTGAGTATTTATTTTTGAAGCACAATTCACCCCCCCCTCTTGTGCATCCATTACGTTCACGTTTCAGTGGCACGTGTGTCACCTGTATAGGTTGATGCTTTTGTGGGTTCTTCCTCTTCAGAACCTGCATCATGACCATAATTATTATGTTCAGCATTTTTCTTACCTCCACTTCCAGAATCATGAGGAATATCCTCCTCACGCTCATCTTCATTTTCAGGATGCTTATCAGCGATGGCATTTATTTTCTGGTGCAATTCTTGATTTTCTTTCTGCAATCGTTCCAGAGTTTCAGTTTGAATGGCAATAGCTTCATTTTGCTGTGTGACAAACTGCTCCTGCCGAGTCATCCTTTCAGATTGTTCAGTCAACTTTGCCAAAATTTGTGAGAGCTGATCACCATGACTAGGTTGCTCCATTGTAAGTGAATTGTCAAAAAAGACGGTAGCTTGTATGAAAAGACTATCGTCCCCATGGTCGGCGCCAAATGTTTATACACGAACTATATGATATCAAAGAAAAGAATAGTATCTTTATTCAGAGTGGATGAGTGGACAAACCACAATGACAGTACAAGAGATTAATCGCCTAGAGTTTGGTCGACTAGCGAAAGAGAGAAATAGAAAGTACAAGATTCAGAAGATATTGGATGATCATTTACATGGATTGAGTTTCTATATATAGGCTACAAATTCCCTTCCCGTTGGAATAATCAATTCCCTTACTTATGGGTATTTCCGTTTTGATTCCCATAAATATGGAGGTTACAAGGGATTAATTGGCGGTTACAAATTATCTTTGACTAGTAATTAAACTTTCGTCGACCTTCCGATGCGATGGGCCTCTTCAAATTTATTCCTTTCTTGGGCTTGATGGGCCTCCTACATTGAGTAGAATTATGTCGCAACACATATCATCTACATTGTTATGCCCAAAACTATTAGTAGCCCACAAGCCCAAAAAGGAAGTAGGGCCGACTCAATGGGAAAATGAGTCAGCATCATCATCATCAGATTCGTAATGTAAAGGAGACAACGACTTGTAACTGATCCATTAAAGAAGATTATAAATGTTGAAGTCTTCATTACATAGATACAATCTCCAACAGAATTTTATCTTAGAGAAATATATAAAGAAGGTCAAATCAGGAAAAAGGGGATCATGGAGAATTGTATTTTCTAAAATCTTTCCAATTCTATTTGATAGTCGACTATATCTAGGCAACTACAATACTTTGTAACACCATTGCTGGTGACCCACATACATATTCAATAAGAGTTCATTTTCTAGTAATTTGCTTTCCCATAATCTGTGCATCAACATTTGAAATCTGTGCATCAACATACATATAGTCTGATCCATCTATATTCAATTTTTTAAGCACATATATCATCTAAGGGTAAAAAAGGCACATATCATCTAGATATCTTTTTGACCATCTATATTTGACATTTGAAGTATTGGCTTCTTAAAATAAAAGGCATTTTTTAAAAAATATAACTGATTAAGATATCTTTAACTTATATTATGTATCATTTCAAATACTTTTTTTTTCAAATGTGATGCCATATAGATGTTCCAAATATGCATAATAACTGTTTACCCATCTTTTTGGATAACATTATGTGGGAGTTGAGAAGAGAAATAAGATTGAGTCTTGGCTTTTAATTTTTAGGGAAGAATGTGTATGGTTTTTATTTTCTTTTCCTTGCTTTAATTTTTATGCCACATGTAGTTCTTTTTTTTCCAAGTGGTGCCTAAGTGTAAAAAATAATTAGCTACTCTGTCACTTAACTTGAAAAGTTTGGCATATGTTAAATAGGGCATTCAGTGCCCCTAAAATAAAACTTCCGGATTATTTTTGCCCTCATGAAAATTTTCGGGTGCTCATCGCTCCTAACATAAAACTTCTGGGTTATTTTTGCCCCCATAAAAACTTTCAGGTGCTCAGCGCCCCTAACATAAAACTCTTGGGTTAAAATTGCTATCTTCTAAGAATTAAAAAACATTATTGCCTTGGTCCATTTTATAAAGTTTTCTAAGGGTTGTTTAAATATTTAATGTAATTATCTGTTTTTACCCCTTATTGAGAACATTGCTTGGTTTTGTATCTGAACTATTTTTTGTCTTTCTCATCTTTCAATATTACATTCTTTTTATGGTTTCCCTCACTATTACTTTGTTACCTACTCCCACTAAAACAAAGTTTATTTCTTATATATTACTTATTTTATCAGTTTTTCTTAAAGGCCCTAATTTAGTTATTCAGCTCTTCTAACAAGAAGTGGAGGTAGTAGTTTGTAAGTAACTAATTTCTTTTCTCACCATAAGCAAGCAGTTTAAAACTTTATTTCCCATTTCCATTTCCATTTCCATTTCGTTTCCTTTCGTTTCTTATTACAGACATCAAGCGTGATAATCTTGTTTATAAGTAGAGTTTGATGATGAGCGAGTCAACGTGTTAGAGTACAAATCAGTAAGGCCAAAAACAGAAGGTTTGATCTTCAACAGGGAAAGCAAAATTGTTACAACAACCTTCAGGAGGATCATCATAGCATCCATCTTCTTCCACCTTTGGAAAACACGCAAGATTCAAAAGATTGTTTCTCATTAAGTTCTCTTCTTCTTCCTCTTGTGAGAAATCTGACTGCTCTGCATCGGGCGACGAATCCGCAGGCTCTGGCTGCATCCATGAATGGTGGTTTCCCTCCGTGTCATCTAAATCTAGCACATTGCTTTTTGTCGATGAATTTGCTTCTTCGAGCTGCTTCCACATCACTTTGGTCACATCTTCATGTGCTTCTCCTTCTGCTGAGTTAACTGCTGCTTCTGAATCTCCAGGATCTGCATTTGCCTCTGATTTGTGAGAATCTTCTTTTCCTTTCTCTCTCGAGTTCAATTTGTTTTTCAGGGATTTCACCTACACATAAAAGATAAATCTAGCTTTATCACCTTTTTTTAATTATATTAACTGAAAGTGAATAACCAATTATCGAGTAACTTAATACTAAGACTTCAGAGTTCATAACTTCCCCTCCTTATATGATACTAGTATTTCTTTAGGACTCAATCTTAAATTCCACGCTCTATACTAATGTGTTTTTTGTGGCTTTTTCTTAATCAGAATCAGGTAAAAAGCAAATCATTTACAGCTTATTAGATTTTAGTTGAATTGTAGAAATATGCGTTACCTTTTTTAAAAAAAAATATTTGAAGAAATAGGCCTTACAAAACAAAATGCTACTTAAGAAAAATTAGAAAACTTCACCTATAAATTCCTATTTTAGAATTGACCAAAATTCGAACCCTTGATCATACCATTGTACTCTAGACAATCCTTGCCATGTGATATAACCATATTAATAGGTTCACTTTCTTTCTTTCATTATTAAGTAGTTCATTTAAAAATATCTTTATAGTTTAAACCATAAGGCAGAAAAGCTAAAAAGAGAGAAGAAAACAGCTTGTGTGTTATAGATAGTGTACCTCATCATTTAACTTGTCGTTCTCTTTGACAAGATTATCATGATCACTCTTGAGTTTATCAAAGCTAGCTTTCAATTTGCCATAATCCTGTTCAAGTTGTTTGGTCTTGAACCTTGCCCTTCTGTTCTGAAACCATATAGCAACTTGCCTTGGCTGTAACCCAAGTTCCTTTGATAGCTGAACCTTCCTCTCAGGTTCTAACTTGTTCTCCACCTCAAAGTTCTTCTCTAGAAACTGAACTTGCTCACTCGTTAGCCTCCTCTTCTTCCCAGCTTGATGAAAACACACCTCATAATCTTCCTCCCCTGTTTCTTCCTTCTCCATTCCGTGCATAAATGACCTGTCTGTTACTCTGCACCCACTCAGTCTCTCAAAATTCATCAAAGATTTTGATCCTGAAAACAAAATATCACAAACCAATAATTAAAACAGACACAATAGCTTAGATAAATCAGATTCATTTTTCGGTGTTTATTTTCTCTCACTCCAAAACATGAATTCAGATTATGGAAGTGTAAGAAAGATTAATTAATATGAGAATGGATGAAGGGGGTTGTGGGGGTGAAATGAAATCAATCATTCACCTGGGAAAGTTGGATTCGAGCTATGGGCCCAGATAGAGTCAAGAACATCAGAAGAGGTAGGAAGTCTTTCGTTTTGGAGCAAGAGTGTTGTCATGTTGGATGCCCCATAGAGTTTTCCACCTGCCGCCATAGTTATAGACCTTGAAGAAAATATCAAAGTAACTTCAAAATTTCAAGTTAATAGATCAGATTGAGGACAGTGATGATGAAGTGATGATGAGACGATTTTGGATCTACAATTTAAGGAGAAAGATGAAGGTGGTGAGGGATGAATGGAATGTAAGAATTCAGAGGGAGCCAGAGGAAGGTCAATATCAGATTGTTAAATTAGAGGAAGAGGCATAGGAGAGCTTCTTCTTCTTATTCTTGCTGTGGTGTAAGAGAAAGCGATAAATAAGTGAGTTCTGAATAGAGAAATGAATGATTACTTTTTTTTCTCCAATCTGAGAGAACTGAGCGGGATTTATAACTTATATGGACTATAGAGCCTTGGTCCGGTGAGGAAGGGAACATGGATGCAACAAAGGTTTAAATCGCCATATTGCCCCTCTTATTTTTATTCTGTTTCAACTTTCAATGATGTATAGTTTATGCCCATTCAGCTACATATAGCAGGCGTTAATAAATGTAAGTGTTTTTGGTAGATCATAATTGCTAAGTAGATCATCTTTCAAATATATATCACATATAGAATGATGAGTAACTCTATGAGGACTTTGTTGTGGTTGTGAGTTTCAATCCTGCCGATGTGAGGAACTTGTTGGTAGGCGATCTGTAAATATCTCTCTGTAAGCACTCTTTGAGCCCGGAGGTCTGTCTGGGCTCTAGTGAGCCCCGCGACCCAACCCACCTAAATGTTTTGTTATAAAAAAAAGAATCATGAGTAACTAGGGTATCCAATAAAAAATTTAGAAAAGACATTGATTACATGTTGATAAATATGTGTGTGTGTAAAATAATGATTCGTAAATAATATAGTTTGTTCTAATCAACAATAATATATGATTTTAGGATGGTTAAAATTATGTAGGATTTGATGAGTTAAAATGTTTGAATTCTTTTAATTAAAATCCATGAATTATAAACAAACAATTTATGATTTGTTTTTTAATTTTTTATGTAATATTGAGTCAAATTTTATGTTTTTATGTAGAAACATAAACTAAAATTCCATTAAAATCATATGATAAGGAATAATTATACATTATATAATATCAAGTTCGAAGTTTGCAAAATTGAAAAAAAATCGACAATAACATGACCGAAACATGACCAATTTTATCGAAAGTCTAATTTAACTCTCTCCTTTTTCAAGATGTGTGATGCCATTTAGCTCCTTTTTTTACTGATATCTCCTTTATTGTTGATTACTTATATCATTATGTTCGAAACATTAATGTTCGTGCTAATTAAATCATTCATCAGACTATTTACTATTCACATAGAGTATATTCAAAATGTGGTACCACGTGTGGAGAAATGGAAAATACCAAAACTTATAATCAATGTTATTCATTTTGAATGACACATCATAACATTTGTATTATCTTATTAATATTTTGAATAATAATAGTATTAATAATTTTCTTGCACAGTATTTTATAACATAATTTAGAAAATAACATGTATCTATACTAGCGTAGACAACATCTTTGTCAAATTACAACAGTTTCCAACTAGCCATTCAATGACAGCCAAATCCTGTGGAAAACAAATTATATGGTCATCCTAAAATACCGGAATAAGTTCCCATATTTTTTCATCAATACCTTATCAAAATCATGTAGGTAAGAAAACATGTGGCTGAAAGTGCCTTGTATATTGAAAGTTAAAACGAAACTAAATCTATTTTCAGAATGATGTTCTATATATTTATTTTTCATTTCTCTCCATTCATATTATTTTGGGATAATTAATTACAAGTCCCTGGTAAGAGAGATAATATAGAAAAACTTCCACTAACTTGAGATATATTTTTTATCCCTGATCAAGGTATCCCCTCACTCGACAAGTGAGAGACTAATCCCCTGCTGATTTGTAGGCACCTCAAAGGGTGGGGCAGCTGGCCTGGGAGATTTAATGTTTCTCCATACCCAACGCCAAGGATCGAACCCTAGACAATTGGTTAAGGGTGAATGAGTCCTTGCCCTCAACCACACACCCTAGGTTCTAACTTGAGATGTTAAAGTAGAGTCCATTGGAACCTCACTTTAAATATTTATGAATATGCGAGCCTCACGTTTAATAATAAAAAAATAACTTCACCCTATCCTTTCTCCTCACTCCTCTTCTCCTTTCCTCTTCTCCTTCTTCCCCATTCACCACCCCCCACCACCGATCACCCTCTCCCAACAAACTCTCCCTGCCTTTTACAATTGGTGACCGCCACTCTCTTCCTCCATTCTCCTCCACCACACTATAACCACGACTTCTCCCAACACATGGTTTGGGTGATGATGGGGACTGATAGAGGAAGATGTGGTCGCCAGAGATGGAGGCGCCGACGAGTTTGACGTCGGCGGAATGGTGTCTTGTTGTCATCTGCCTCTGATGTAGTCACCACAGAATGATATATCCATCACAAACTCCACCTCTCTCAGTTCCATAACTGGCTTGTTGTCATCTGCCGCAGCCACCACACCGCCGACTTCAAACTCGTCCGCGCCTCCATCTCCGGCAACCACATCTTCCTTTATCAGTCCCCATCATCACCCAAACCATCTGTTGAGGGAAATGGTGGTTATAGTGTGGTGGAGGAGAATGGAGGAAGAGGGTGGCGATCATCAATTGAAGGAGGCTGGGAGAGTTTTTTGGGAGAGGGTGATCGGTGGTGGGGTGGTGAATGGGTAAGAAGGAGAAGAGGAGAGAGGAGAGGGTGAGGTTATTTTTTTATTATTAAACGTGGGGCACACATATTCAAAAATAATTAAAGTGAGGTCCCAAGGGACTCGACTTTAATATCTCAAGGTAGTGTGACTTTTTCTATATTATCTCTTTTACCAGGGGCTTGTAATTAGTTATCCCTATTATTTTTTATCAAATTAATATAAAAAACAAAGTACGAGAAAAACAAATCCTGTCTAATCTGTCACTTTCGGAGGGGCGCTCCAAATTTAGGGCGATATGGATGACTCATTATCCTCTTTTCTGGATTTTTTTATAAAACTATTTCCTTTCTTCTTTTTAAGAATCTCTTTCTTAAACTATTTCACCAGTAGCATTTTATAAATCCTTTATTGTGCATAGAAGGGATATTACCTCTTAAGGGATAAAACGACATGTTCTCAATTAACTTACATATATTGATATTGATAATTTATTTCGTGACAAGACATTTAAACAAGTAAATTCATAATGTAAACATAAATAGTAAGAGTTTATTTCTTTTAATGGGGTAATTGCTTTTTGTCACAATTCAATGGGTAATTGTTTAGTATTTCTATATAGAGCAAAAGTGGAGGACAGGGTGCATAGGCGCTTTCCTCTCTTCATTTCGTTGAAAATTTTAAAGGAAATGGAAACTGGGGAGAGAAGTGGTGGTGGGGGGTGGGGGTGTGGAGTTTTGAACATCTTGGTAAAAATATATCAGTACTTGACAAAAATATAAGTAAAAATATACCAGAAGCTACAGTAGCGATGAATCATATTTCAAATTAATTCTCATCTGTCAAAGCTTATACATATAGATTCTATAAATTTAATGTTCTGAATTGTAATTAAGTATATGGGCAAAAAGTGACGCAAAAAATTTGAATATGTGTATAACTACTATATAGTCAAATGGAAAAAAACATAAATTAAAAAGGGCAAAGGTGCAAAAATAGTCATCGTTGAAAAAGGTGGATGCACAAGAGGGGGGGTGAATTGTGCTACCAAATAAAACTTAAAACAATGAAACACAAGATTTTATACTGGTTCGGTCTACCTGACCTACTTCCAGTTCTCAACCACCCAGGTTGAGTTCCACTATCCCCAGGTTTTACAAATGGGTTCACCTGGAACCTTTACAACCGCAAGTTTTAGACCGGGATCACTTGCAACCTTACAACCACAAGTTTTGCACAGGTTCACTTGCAACCTTACTGACTCACTCCCCCTTACAACCTGCAAGGGTTCAACCTTTACAAATAAAGGATTTTCTAAACTTAGTTCTCCTCAAGAACGGATAATGTTACACACTTAAGTACAATTAATGCTCTTAATAAGTGAAGAGACTTAACTACAAAGAGTACAAGATAAGTAGATGAAAAGAACTCTCAATGTGTTAAATGCTGTAACATTGTGTTACTAATTACCTAATTAACCAATAATATTTATTTCAATTCATTAAGCTCTTTACTAACTATGATAGAAAAAGGAATTTCCATAATATTAATATCTCTATCATAGTTAGAAAAGATTATTCTAATCCTTTTTATAGTTTATCCATGATAGGAAAGAATAAACTAATAAAACCTGAATACTATCATGGATAATTAATAGCTAACCATGTTAGAAAAGAATCACCTAACATGGTTAGAAAAATAGACAACCTAATGTTCAATAATATCAAATACATATAAATATATGCCGAAACGTATGCAGGCCTATATAAATTGGCAATATACAATTCAAAATAGTCCATATAACTACTACTACCTAATTCCCTTTCCTGCTGCTTGCGTCTGTGCATGAATACCTGCAAAAATGTCAGTAATCGTGGGATGAGACAATTTGTCCCAGTAATCACCGCTTAACTCACTATAACAGTGAGATGTGCGGTAGCGAGGGCGTCTAAAGGGTACCACATTTAAAACCAATACTATATATATATATATATATATATATATATATATATATATATATATATATATATCAAGTCTTTCATCCATCATTCAAGTCCCTCCTTCTAAATCAATTCAAATTCATCATCTCTATTTCCCACATATCACTCAAATCCCTCAGTCAATTCCAAATCAACTCAACAGACGAAAATAAACGTGATTGACACTGTGCCCAATCTCAAATCTGAAAGCATAAAAAGGGAGCACTTTAAATAGTGAAAACGTCCCTGAAAAGGGAGCACTATAAAAAGTGAAAACGTCCCTGGTTCCTTTAAAATCCGAGGAACCTGTACAATTAACCTATCGATTGCGCAGATCGATAGGTTACATCGGCCGACGGTACTAATAATCAGTGTCATGCAATACTAACAATCCCTATTCTATATTCCATCAACTTCAACCTCATTCAATATTTCAATCTCACATTTCATGTTTTCCACAACATAGCTCACCATAATCTCAAACTCAACATCTATCACTCTTTTCTATTTCCATAATTTCTCAAGTCACTGTCTAACACTATACCTATCTATATACCTTCCACAATCATCCCAGATCAATACCAACCACAGCCAGAGTAATATATATGTAGTGTTTCAAATTTCTTTATATGAAAATAATCGTGTTTGAAAGGCACCCGATAGCCTGTTTTGTATAAAAATACCATTTTAAAGATAATATATATATATATATATATATATATAGAGGGTGAGAAGGGATTTTTACAAAATCCCTAACTAACGTCACCCTCAATGTTATAGCAAGGTAAGTGTGATTACCTGTAGCCCTTTAGCACTTTACGCAAATTTCTCAACCATCATTTCTTGATGCCACGAAAGCCTAATTGCATCCTCTCCTAAAATAATATAGAGCAAAATGATAAATTAATATCATTTCCCTTTATCATAATTAAACGTCTCTCTCGTATCCTTTCTTACTACCCAAATTTTCCCCATTTATGTACCATGTCTTAATGAACCACATCAAACATAAACACACCATTACAATTAAACCAATTCAATAAAACATGAGCCTCATCAATAAACCACATCCTCGGCTAGGGAAGGAATGGTTTCCACTTCACACTAAATCACATTCCATACATGGAATCAAACCAACAAAACAACAATCACAAAGCTTCATTGTATTTCATCACAGTCATTATCATACATAGCATACCAAAATAAAACCGACACTTTTCTTGAAAGAACTTAACACCCCTTGAAATTACCTTCCAACTTTAATTTTTCTATTTCATTAGAAGAAACACTATAATCCATCACTTAAGACTAAATTACGCTATACATTACATTTCCTTTCAAAGCTCCAATCCATAAGAAACAAACTAGAAACAAGGTAGCAATTGCTTGCAATTCCACATTGCAACATCCATAATAAATTGACCCACTAGACTGAAATCTAAAGTAAGCATATGTTAATGTCAGAAACTTCTCTTCAATACTTCAGCAATGACCAAACAACCATGCAACAGTCCAAAACAAATGTTTAATTATTTATACCACTTCAATCTATCCAATAATCAATCTCAAAAGCGACACATCAACTGCAATTATAATCACTACCCTTCTGTCCTTCCTTACATGAAATCAAACCAATAGAAAGCCTTCTTTGAGACCAAAGTTTCAGAAAATATATGTATATAATCAACCAAATTAAAGCCTCTTATCTATAGCCATCTCGTATCTTATATAAACTTAAATAATCAAAGCTTAAATATCCCAGTCCAAACATACTTCTCTTACACAATTTAAGCTGCACCCACAACATACATCCCATTTAACCATCATAAGTATGAACACATTGCTTCATCCTAATTTGCTTTAAAGATATACAAGGATATAAACTTTTCTTGAAAGATAAAGGAAATCATTATCACAAAGCTTCCAATTTAACCTTCAAACAAACAGTACAAACACAAGGATATTAAGCAGCACTTAAAAGGAACATCATCAAATACTAATTTCTCAAGCCTTCATTAAACCAAAATAGTATAGTAAATCATAAGATAAAGCCTCACATATGATTATTTTCCAGCCACAAGCATAATTCAACTCCCATATATTACAATTTATTTTATTGCTTCATTCCTAAAATTCTTCAACCAAGCAGAAAGTTAATAGCCCGAGCAAAATTTTACTTGCAAGCATTCCATATACATTCTAACACGGTAAAGAAACTCACACAAGCATACTTCCATAATCTTTTGAAACTTCCAAATTCACATGTATGTAAAACACTTATCACCACAAAATTACTCAATCATGTACTTAATCTTACACATAAAGAATCAAGTTTCAACATTAAAGAGGAACAACCACATACATGTTTGCTTCTTTCAACATATTCAAAAGCAAAATCATATAATTGCAAACTTAAAATCCTACCTACATTTAAAAATCCATAAACACAATTTAAATCAGATTCAACCATTGAAACAAAGGTTAAGATTTCTGAAATACCAAAGGTTTATCAATTTCAACATCCAACTTATTCACCATCACACACACCACTCACACACACAAAGCAACATCATTGAAGCTATATCATCACATAAAAGGGAAAATGCTACCACAAAAACAGCATCAATTACTCCTTTATCCAACCTGAAACACCACATTAGGTACCCCTTGAGTGACCCAAAATCAGCCAAAGAAAGAAATTTTGGTAAAAACCAACATACAACTTGAAAACATTATACATGCTCCAATTTGATTTAGGAAACTCAAAATCCAAGATTAAGTTTTGATTTTTGATGATTATTGAATCAAATCCTAAACCCCTTTCAAACCCTAAACACCCTCTCTTCTAATCTCGCAGAAAAGGAGAGAAATTGAAAGAAAGAGAGCTTACCCAACTTGAATATGAAGTTGTTTACTTGAATCGAGCTTGCCGTCGCCGGAAAAATGGCCGGAAATCGGCCACTATGATGGTAGGGCGAAAAAGAAACAGGAAAAATAAAGAGAATCATGAGAATAACTTCAAAATGGTAGCATAGCCCAGGAAATACTAAAAAGGTCGAAGTTTTACCTTCCATCGCCGCTGCACAACACTGAACTCGCCGGAAAATGGAGGAGACGATGGAGACAGAACGCAAGTTTGAGAAGTGAGGAAGGAGGAATGGTTTGATGGTGGCGGTGGTGGGGCCGGCGCCGCCGCGCACCTTAGGTCGCCGTTCGGCCGTGAAGGGTGAAGAACGAAGAAGAAGCAGAACGAAGAAGAAGGTGGAGGGAGGTCGGAGGAAGCCACGACGGTCCAGCCAGCTTTGGCCACTGCCGCCGTC
Source organism: Mimosa pudica (assembly GCA_029929735.1). Taxonomy (NCBI): domain Eukaryota; kingdom Viridiplantae; phylum Streptophyta; class Magnoliopsida; order Fabales; family Fabaceae; genus Mimosa; species Mimosa pudica. The sequence goes on from JAKELP010000036.1 coordinate 1,458,656, forward strand.
GATCGGCCAGAGAGGGAGAGAAATCGAAGGTGGGAGGGTCTGGCGAGAGGGAAGGAGAGCGGAGGGAGCGACTGAGAGAGAGAGGGATGTCGATGAAGGAAATGAGGAAGAAGAAGAAGGTCCGATGGTTTTATGTCAAAAAGGGGGCTGGGGCGTGTTTGGCATGCATTTTCTTGGTCAGAAATGGATTATTTCGTACCGGAAGTTACCATAATGTCCTCTTTTAATTTAAAACCACTTAAACCAGCCTCCAATCTCCTTAACTTTCAAAATACTTTTAGCTTTACCACTCCCTCATATTTCAAACTCTTCATTTCTTAATTAATTATATGCACATTAATTACTCAAAATTTCCAAAAATATCCCAAAAATTCCTAAAAATTCCAAAATTTCCCAAAACACTCACTAATCCTGAATTAAATTTTTCAGGATGTTACAAATGCTCTCTTGCTTTTCTGGGCAGCTTTGAATGCTTGAAGGATATTCTCAGTTTCTCACTCTAGCTTTCTTCAAGATGTCAAAGTTATCTTCATAAATGAAGATGAGCTTGTTTATATAGTCTTCAAGTATTCTCACTCTTGGTAGGTGGGTTAGCCGTTTGAATATGGCCGTTTATCCCAAGTTACCGTTTGCCCATTTAATGCTCCATTAATGCACAGCAGGGTTGACTTTGCTTTATCTCTGAAAAGTAGTTCTGACAACTCTTCTCTGCCAAAAAGCACTCTGACACTGCACTGCTCTGAGCGTTCTGACATTCTGATTGCTTGCGGAAGCAAATTCACATCCGGAAGCAACATCACTCAGTGTGCTGCACTGGAACGTTAGTCTAGCAATATAAACACATAGTCACATGCAATGGGAGTTCATTTAGTCTAAGGGAGATCTCTTACTTCCGAAAGCAATTCCACATCCGGAAGCACTTCTACTGGACGTTGAGTTATGGCTTAGATATACTCACTGATGCTCGGTGTTGCCTAACCCAACAGGCAGCGCTAGTCACTAACCATCCGGAAGCATTCCTGCATCCAGTTGTGTCCTAACTTAGTCTCAAGGATTTTATATTCCTAATGTTCTTAGACTGATTTATGACTTAGTGTTATACTTGCTTCCGCTGGGGGATGAGACGTTCATCCGCGAGCGCTAATCCTAGTCTATCCGGAAGTAAATCCACATCCGGTTGTACTCTTACTTTGGGTTCTATATTAACCTAATTCTCTAAGTATTTAGCTTGTTCTTTCATATCCTTGTCTTCATCAAAACTTAAGATTCTAACATTCTCCCCCTTTTTGATGATGACAAACTAAGTTATCCAATTAAGTTCATATGAAAGAATTAAAGGTAATAATCAGATAAGGCTCAAAGAACTAAAGACAAATATCATTGATGAGCAAAAGATTACAAGTCAGATATGTATAACAGCAGTTAAAATTTACAAGTAATCAAAACTGTGCAAGTTGAGCTATGCATGAAGGAAGAAAAAAAATTCTAAGTTAAATGCATAGGGTAGAATGGGGTTTATAGGCGGTGTCTCTTTTTCCTCTTCCTCTCTTTTTGCCTTTCCTCATTCTCTCTTTGAAGTTTGGCTATGTGGGCATCCTTCTCGCTCTGGTCAATCTGAGCAATTATACTCTGAAGCTCTGCCTCTTCCTTTTCCCTTCTGAGTCTCTCAGATTCAACGGATTCCTCAAAGGCTCTCTTCAGATCTTGAACCTCAGCATACCCAGGGAACCCAGTTGCATCGGAGAAGGGAATGACCTCGCCATTGGGATAATGGACAGCCTTTATCTTCACATTCCACACAGGAAAGTTGGGGTCCTCCTCAACTTCCTTGGCTTTCCTTTTCCCTTTGCCTTTGCCAGAGGGAGGGATTGACTTGGCTATTACAATAGGTGGATGGTTTTGCCTCTTCAACCCATACTTCATCATGATCATTTCAACAATATTTTGGCCAGGCACAGAGGGTGGAGGCTCAGGAGATGAAGGCTCTGGCTCAGGTTTTGGCTCAGGCTGTGGGATCTCATCAGGTTGCTCAACCAATACCATTGCCCAGTTTGACCTTTGCTCGTCTGAACGCTGCTGTTCCATAAAGCGGATGGCTTCCCCACGGATAAGACGCTCAACACTACCCAATCTCTGGGAAGCCATGGCTCGACGGAGGGCAGCAGCTATATCCTCATCTAGCCATAAAGAGGGTTGAGTTAGGATTTCTCTCCCCCTTTTGGCATCATCAAGAAGGGCGAGGGCCAGGGAGGATGGACTGGGTGAAGAGGAGGGTGGAGGTTCAGGGCCAAAGGTTCGGGGTGGTGAGGTTTCTGGTGAGGATGTGGGTGTGGTGTTTTCTGGTGAAGTAGAGGGGCTGGGTGAAGAAGGAGGGTTAGGTAAGAGGGCTGTGTGTAACATCCTGAAAATTTAACATATGAATTAGTGAATATTTTAGGAAATAATAAATGGAAAAATTAGAAAATTTGGGAATTTTTAGAATTTTTGGAAATTATGAGTAATTAATGTGCATATAATTAATTAAGAAATGAAGAGTTTGAAATATGAGGGAGTGGTAAAGCTAAAAATATTTTAAAGTTTAAAAAGATGGGAGGCTGGTTTAAATAGTTTTAGAATTAAAAGAGTTCACTATGGCAAGTTTGGGCTACAAATCATCAGAACACCCCTTATTTCAGCAAACCAAACACGCCCCTTCTCCTTAAAACATAAAATTTTCGGACTCCCCTCCTTCTTCCTCAAACGCGCGACTTCACTCCTTCCTTCACCATTGTTACTTCTTCTTTTTCCCTTCCAAACTCAACAAATTCGGTCCTCTACCTCCATAAAGCTTTCTCATTTTGTTTCACCCTTCACTCCTCTCCATGAATCCGTGAAGCACGAACCCGATCGGTGCTTGGAAGTGGTGCTCCGGCTTTGGCATTTCCGGCGGCGGTTTGAGTTTCCGGTGAAGTGAAGCGGCGGGTTTAAGGAAAGGTTCGATTTTTCTTGTAGCTCCTCATGTTGTTCTTCCTTTTTCAACTTTATAGCACCTTTTCCTTAGCTCTCTTCCCCTTGTTCAGTTTGGCCGACCACCTAAGGGCTGTTTTCCGGCGAGCTTCACGGCGGCCGACGGTGGGTAAACTCTTCTCCTCCCATTCTTGAACTTTGTAAACCTCTAGCCTCTTGTGAAGTTGATTTTTTTTTTCTTTTCGTATTAAGTTCCCTCTTTTGGAAGTGAGGGTTTTCCCATACTTAAATCTTTGATACTTTAAGCATAAATTTGTGAATGTTTAATTGATTAATTGAAGATTTTGGAGAGTATTTAAGTTTAGGGAAGTTGGAAATCATTTTGGGAATTTTCGGACATTTTATGGCTCTTTGAAGTTGGGTTTTTGTTAATGAATTATGTTTTGAATAAATTGGTGTTTAGATAATGTTTGTTAAAGTTATATGAGGATTTTAGAATGGTGAAAGTGATTGGATTGATGTTTAGGATAAAAGAATTGAGAATAAAGTGTTGCATAAATTAGAGGTGATTATGTGCTTTGGTGATATGTGATATAATGGTTGAATTGATGATTAGTGGAGAATTATTAAGGTGAGAGGGTGATATGTGAATCTTGGAATTGATTGATTGTGTGTGTAGGAAAAGAATTGTAAGTAAAGTGTTGAATAAATGTGAAATTTGGTTATGTAAATGTATAAAGGAATGATGAAGGTTAATAAATATGTTGGAAGACCATAGTATGTTAGAATTAATATTGGTGAGATTGATGACTGAAGTTATAGGGAAAATCTTCGTGTTGATTATTTGATATGGTGAAGGATTGATTTGATGATAATTTGAGGAATGACAATTGAAATGAAGTGGAATTGGTTATTAATATTGGATATGGGTGGTTGAGGATTAAGGTTATAGATGATTAGAAATAATGGTGATAATGATTGATTTACAATAGAAGGAAATGATCGTAGGTGAGGTTGTGTTTGTCAAAAGAATGATTTAGATAGGTGTATACTAAGAAATCCCATGGATAGATGTTAAACTTGATTTATGGTTTTAAGATAATTGTTAGCGTTAATAAAAATGTCATTGGACTTGATTGGCTTACTTTAGGATGAAGAGTTGGGATCTTTAGTTGTTTGAAGAAGTAGAATGTGTTGAGTTGGCTTTATTGAGTATGGAATGACAATGTAATTGAGTGAATAAAGACCGTTGATTATATTTGAATGTTATTAAAGAGAATCTTGATTCATGAGGCTTAAGAAATAATTTAATTGAATAGCGGTAAGTTAAAAAGAAATGAAATTTATGTTTTGGTGGGATTGACATGAACTATGAATCAATTTGTGATTCTAATGTTTATTGAAGTTAGTAAAATGTTATAGACTGTAAAGTTGGAGGATTTTGGAACAAGTTGAACCTTGGTTGTTTTAAGTATTTGTTTAGAGATTCTAAGTCATTATGAACTTGTAATGGTTTGAGTTTAATAAATTTGATTACATATGAGATCTTGTGGATTTTTAAACATGTTTAGGTTGAGTTTCGTAAGGATTTTGAAAGTTGCTATTTAATTCTGAGAAGTTGACGATTTCATAGGATTATGGTGCTAGGTAAAATTGTGAAACCATGGAATATTAATGGGTTGAACATTAGTTGTTAAGGAAGGAGGGATTGCATGTTAAACATAGGAAGGTTGAATTGAGTATTACCATAGAAGTAATATGATAATAATATATTGGAATGGATTTTGTTATCACAATTGTTGATGTTAGTGAAAGAATATGAAATTATGGAAATTGGAAGAGATGGGAATATATTGGGACTTTTTGGATTTGATAATAACTAAGGAAGCACTCATCCTCAACAATTGTTGTAATAGTCTTAAGATGATATGGATGGTTAAATTGTGGAAGATTGAGAATTGTCAATGGCAGGATCTAAAAGGTTTAAGAATAATCTTTGTTTTGTAGTGAGAATAATTGAGGATCAATAGAAGTAGTTGAAGATGAATTAGCTAAAATAGGCTTGATATGAGTATAAATTAAGTTAATCAAGTCATATGAACCCGAACTATGTGTTGACCCTGGGTTGTGTATTTTCTAGTGATTGTGGATATCAACGGGTCTAGCTGTGAGCAAGGATTTCATTGGTATTGTATTTACTGGATGTGGAGCAGGTTCAGGTAATCACTCTTACCTTACTATAACATTGAGGGTGACGTTAGTTGGGATTTTCAATCCTTTCTAACCCTCAGATCTTTAAAAGTTATTTTTATACAAAACAGGCTATCGGGTGCCTTTTAAACACGATTATTTTTGTATAAAGAGACTTTATGCATTATATATATAGTATCCTGTCTGGTGGTTGTGATTTTCCTGGAATAGTGGGATATATATAGGTGTGGTGCTATGGCAACGGCGTTGATAAGTTAAGTGATGGATAGTGATGGAGTTATATGTAAGTGATACTTGGACAGGGTATTGGAAAGTGATTTGGATTGGAAATATGGTACATTAGGGATTGAGAAAATGAAATGTTGTGTAGGTGAAAGGTGACAAAGATTGTGATTGAGATAATGAATAAATTTGAGATGTTGAAAAGAATTGTGATCATTGCATGACACTGAGATTTTGTACCATCGCGCGATGATAACCGGTTGATAGGCCAATCAACGGTTATTTGTACGGGTCGACAGATTGCAGACTGTGACCATTGGTCAACAGATTGGAGACTATGACCAGCAGTTTTCTGATTGGAGACAGGAACTGCTCCCTTTCTGATTGGAGACAGATTGAGGTTTCCCTCTCATGGGGTTACCAGAGAGGGAAATTGCCCCCTCGTATTTGAGAGGGGCACAGTGTCAACTCATTTGGAATACATATAGGGCTCGAGTGTAGTGCCTCCAGGATGGCATGAGAAGAGCACCAGGATTGTACATGTGCGTAAGCCGAGAAAATTGGATTTGAGAAAGTTATGAATGAGATTATAGTAAGGAAAGCATGGATTGAAGGTTGGATGGTGATGTTTATTGATGTGGAATTTGATAGAGGGGTTTAGAGTGATTTTTGAAAAGTAGTAAGGATGAATTTGATTTATTTTGGATGTGACAGAGGATTTGGAATGATAAATGGATGAAGGCTTGATTCTTATTGATTAACGGAAGGAAACTTGGCTTTATATATATATATATATGTATATATACTGTTTTTGAAATGTGGTTACGCTTTAGACGCGTTCACTACCGCACATCTCACTGTTATAGTGAGTTAAGTAGTAGATTACTGAGACAAGTTGTCTCACCCCACGATTACTTACATTTTTGCAGGCGATCATGCACAGGCGCGAGCAACAGGAAAGGGAATTGAGTTAAAAGGTTGTTTTACTTATTTAGACGTGTATATTGCCAAAAATGTATAGGTCTGCATTCGCTTCCGCATATTTTATTTGTATTAATATTATTGGTTAATTGGAGAATTGTAGTAGGTTGCTCCTTTTTCTAACCATGTTAGGTGATTCTTTTCTAACATGGTTAGCTATTTATTATCCATGATAGTGTTCAGGTTATATTAGGAAATTCTTTTCTATCATGGGTAATGATTATTATTAGGAAATTCTTTTTCTAACTATGATAGATTTATTGATATTATGGAAATCATTTTTCTATCATAGTTAGTAACGATATTATTGAATTAATCAGGAAATTAGTAACGATATGTTACACTGTGTTTCTTTGGAAGAAAGTGGGGTTGGTGAATAGGCCATCGAAGGGGTAGGTAGAGGAGTAAGAGGTGGGTTATTTAGTTATCCACCGAATAGGGGGATGGTCTCTGAGGTAGAAGGTGTGAAGTGGGTGATCAGGAGAGGAAAATCCAAGAGATTGGGCTATGGTGGGGCGAGTGTTAGGAAGTGGATTGAAGGGCCTTATGGGGTTTAGGAGTGGTGAATGGTTTGGGGAGTTATGTGGAGATGGAGAGTTATTTGGTGAAGTAAAGTTAAGGGGTGATTGGTGAGGGGAGTGTTGGGGTGAGTTCTGAGTGGAGTTGTGAGGTGATGGTTGATGGTCATTTCTGGGTGAAGTTTGGGGTTGTTGGTTATTCTGAGGAGGAGGTTGAGGTTGGCCATTTGATGGAGGTGGTGGAGGTTGGTCATTTTGTGGAGGTGGTGGAGGTTGGTCATTTTGTGGAGGTGGGTCATTTGGTGGATAATGAGATGAGAGAGGGTTTGAGGTGCCAGGTACAAGTATGGCAAGGATGAGGTCCAGCTTGGTATCCACCTCATCGATCCGATCCTCCAGCCGCTAAAGTCGCTCTCCACACTCTTCTCGCAGAGGGGCCATCAAGGGATCAGGCAGTTTGAACAGGAGCTCTTCTCTGAGCTCAGCCACTATACCCTTCCTTGGAGCACGGCTTGGGCCAATATGAGAATCGACCTCTTGATCCCCTACACCAGATATAGAGGGAGCCGTGGTATGTGAGGCACTTCCTGCCTGAGAGCCAGATCGAGTAGCCTTTGGTGGCTTGATGTATTTGATCCCCATCTTGCTGATGTTCATTGCGCTGACGGGCAAGCACTTAACATTTTCAGCTTCCTCAATGGATGTAGATTGAAATGCGTGGCTGTCACCCAAGAGGGGGGGTGAATTGGGTGGCAGAATAAATACTTATAATTTTCCCTTTTTAAAACTTTACTCCTTGTACTTGATGAGAGTGACGATGAATCATCCCAAGCACAAGTGAGTATGTAGTGGTGTGGTGCTTGGTGTGAGATTTAAATAAGCAAAGTATGCACAAGCAAGTTTATCCTGGTTCGGTCACTTCCAGACCTACATCCAGTCCCCAGGCTCCACCTGAGATTTTCAATCCACTAAACTTCTTGTTTGAACCAGGCACAAGAAAGCCTTTACACTTTAGGTTTTACGAACACGGGTTCACCTAACAACCCAAAGGTTTTACAACGGGCTCACCTGCAAACCTTTACAACCACAGGTTTTACAACGGGATCACCTGCAACCTTACAACTACAAGTTTTGCACGGCTAACTTGCAACCTATGGAGATTTAGAGAACCTCTAAATGCTCCCCCTTACTATTGTAAAATAGCAATTCTGTTCTTCAAGCACAAGCTTTAGAACAACCTCTATTATTTAGAAGATTTGGTTATATGTTCACTCTATGAACTGATTGTGGTAAACACTTAAGTACAAATGACTCTCTCGAAGAGTAGATAATGTTACTCACTTAAGTACAACTGAATTACTCTCTAATAATATTACAAATCTAGATCTGAGAGTAGAAGATGTGAAGAATGAAGAATATGATATATCAGATAATATGCTCAGTTCTCTCTCCTTCTCTTCTGAATGTGAATGTTCCTTTTATACTTGACTTCAAAGGCTTGGGCGGCAGGTTGAATATGTCCGTTTGAATATAGCCGTTAATCCCATGTTACCGTTGAGAAGTACATCTTCATTAATGCTTTAGCAGGGTTGACTTGCTTTATCTCTGAAAAGTAGTCCTGACACCTCTGCTCTGACAAAAGCATTCTGACTTCTGAGTATGTGACGTTTACTCTTGTACTCTTGCTGACGGATGATCATCGTTCATCCGGAAGTGGCAATCTTGCTCTGCAAGTGTTAATCTCTGAAATCCAATGCCAAGAGTCTTTGCATCCGGAAGCTCATTTGCATCCGGAAGTGTGACTAAGTTCTGCACATACTGGTTAGTCCAACATAGCAATATATATAATCAAATATAGTAAGAACTATACATGTTGTGGGAAGTTTGCTATGGGGAGGAGTCTTACTTAGACTATGTTCTGACTTAGTGTATTGTGTACTTTGAACGTTAGTCCTCTTAGTCTATGATGTATTCGGAAGCACTTCTACATCCGGAAGTAAAACTACTGGATGAAGGATTTTGTTCACTACTACTCACTCTCACTCAGTGTCCTTCAATCCAACAGTCAGCGCTAGTTACTAAGCTATCGGAAGCACTTTCACTTGACGAGGTAAACTCAGTGACGCTTAGGGTTGTATCTCTTTTATCAGCCTGTGCCAGTCTAAATCTAACAGGAAGCAATTTCACTTGACGTGGCTGATTCACTGACGCTTAGGGTTATATCACCTCTATCAATCTGTGCCAGTCTAAATCTATCAGGAAGCAATTTTACTTGACGTTGCATTTTCACTGACGCTTGGGGTTATTCTATTCTATCAGCCTGCGCCAGTCTAAATCTAACAGGAAGCAATTTCACTTCCGGTTGAATCATAGCTTAGTCTTAAGGTTTTGTGTACCTAATGCTCATGGACTAAGTTATTTCCCTAGTGAGTTACTCGCTGCCGCTGGGGGATAAATCATTCATCCGCGTGCGCGAGTCCTAGTCTATCCGGAAGTAAATCCACATCCGGTTGCACTCTTACTTGGGATCCTATGTTAACCTATTGCTCTCTAAGTACTTGGTCTATTCTTTTATATTTTAGTCTTCATCAAAACTTAAGATTCTAACATTCTCCCCCTTTTTGATGATGACAAACCTAGTTTAATCGATTAAATTCATAAGGAAGGATTAGCAAAAGAATAAAAGCAATAGATAAGAACAAGTAACTTAGACAAATATTATTGATAAGCATAAGTTACAAGTCAGAATATATAGTCAAATAACATTTACAAGTAAGGAACATGTACAAGTAAATAACACTAAGCAAGTATGAAAGTATGCATGAAAACAAAAAAAAAATTTCTAAGTTAAAACAAATGTTTGGATTGGGGGTTTAGGGTTTGTATTTCTTTTTCCTCTCCCTCTCCTTTTGCCTCTCTTCATTTTCTTTTTGCAGTTTGGCTAGCTCGGCCTCCTGCACATTCTGGTTTATCTGGGCAATGATCACCTGAAGCTCTTCTTCATCTCTTTCCCTTCTGAGCCTCTCTGATTCAATAGACTCCTCGAATGCCCTTTTCATGTTCTCCACTTCTTCATACCCAGGGAACCCTGTAGCATCGTCGAAGTAGGAGACCTCTCCATTGGAATAGTGAACAACCCGGATTTTCACGTTCCATACAGGGAAGTTGGGATCCTCCTCAACTTCCTGGGCTTTCCTTTTCCCTTTCCCCTTGCTCTTCCCTTTGCTCTTGCTAATTGGAGGAGTGGGCATGGCACTTGCTCTGTCAGCATCGAGGCAAGCCATCTGACCAAAGGATAACTTGTCTGTGAATCCAAACTTCTCAAATTCCTCAGGAGTCATGTCTTCAATTTCCAATTTGACTTCCTTCAGAATTGGGACTGCTTGGACCACTGGAGTTTCTTGCTCAACCTGGACAGATGAAGTTCCTTGCTCAGGTACGTCAGATGGAGTCTCTTCTTCACTCTCATCAGATTCAGTGGAGGCAATTATCTTCCTGGCACGTCTTCTAGCAACGGCCTTCTTTCTGGGCTCACTGACTGACGAGGTAGGAGGATCAGAAGATTGCTCAGATGGAGGGATCTCAGACTCTTTCCCAGAGGATGCAGGTATAGGCTTGGCTATCACAATGGGAGGATGGTTGGGTCTCTTGAGTCCCCACTTCATCATGATCTCCTTAACAATTTCTCTACTTGTTTTAGTTGGAGGAGGCTCTGATGATGACTCAGGTTGTGAGGATTGATCATTCTGTCCAAACACTACCATATCCCATTGTGGTCCTTGCTCAGCCGCTTTCTTCTGCTGCATGAACCGGATGACTTCTCCCCTTATAAGACTCTCAGCACCACCCAGCCTTTGGGACTCAAATGCACGACGCAGGGCGGCCGTGATGTCTTCATCAATCCAGAGTGATGGCTGGCTGAGGACATCCCTTGTGTTCATTGACAAGCGCAGAGTGGTCATTACATCTCTCCCCCTTTTGGCATCATCGAAGAGGGTGAGGGCCAGGGATGGACTTGAGGACGAGGAGGGTGGAGATTTTTGGGGTGAGGTTTCTGGGGAGGAGGTAGATTGGGTATTTTCTGGTGATGAGGTAGGGTCGGATGAGGTAGGGTTGGGGAACCAATTGGGGGTGACAAAGAGACCCTCAAAAGGATGAGTAGAGGAGTATTCCTTGTAATTGGAGGCTGGGGTAAATGGTAGATGGTCATCAGTGAGTGGTTGAAGGCGGGGATACTCTCTATAGAATTGGCTGAGGGGGTGAATGGCTGTGTCAGATCCTATGGGGCTAGTGCTTGGATGGGTATGGTTGGAGAGACGGAGTGGAGAGCGTGTAGGAGCGCCAGGACGTGAGAGAATGGGTGAAGGAGGTGGAGATGGAGAATTTAGTGGGGATTGTCGTGGAGAGTGGTGAGGTGAGTCTTGGGTTTGCTGGTCATGGGTAGGGGAAGATTGGGATTGGTGGTCATTGTTTGGTGATGGTGGGGGTTGCTGGTCATTTTGTGGTGGTGGTTGAGGTTGTTGAGTGTTAGGTGGAGGAGGAGGGGGAAGTTGAGGGTGATTAGGAGGAGGAGGAGGTGGGTTTTGAGGAGGAGGAGGAGGTGGTAGGTTACTTTGTGATGGTTGGGGAATCTGTAGGTGTTGGAGGATGAGATCTAACTTTGCATCTACCCTGGCAAGGTGATTCTCGATCTGACCCACTCTGTCCTCGAGCCGCTGGATCCGCTTCCCTTGGTGCTGGAAACCAGCGTCACACTCAGCACGGAGAGGAGCCACCAAGGATTCAGGCAGCCTAAATAGAAGCTCTTCCTTTACTTCCTTGGCAAAAGCCCTAACAGAGGCTGGCACTCTTGCAGCACGGCTTGGCCCAGCATGGGAGTCCACTTCTTGATCCCCTGCACCAGATGTAGAGGGGACTGAAGTCTGAGAGGCGCTCTCAGCCTGTGATCCTGAGCGAGTGGGCTTAGCAGGCTTGATGTACTTGATGCCCATCTTCCCAATGTTGGTTGCTCCCACAGGTTTACACTTGACATTCTCTTCCTCCACAGCAGATGTGGCCTTGATCAGATGCTTCTCAAGGAGGAAGGCAATGATGGTGGGATAGGGAAGGTAGCCAGATTTGTCATTATTTATCCAGTGCTGAAGCTCAAGGCAGATCAACTGGCCGGGGTTGATTGGCTTGCGGGAGAGAAGTCTGGGGAACCAAGGGTTGTCCAGCAGTGTGAACTCGTTGAAATTGCCTCCCTTATGAGTCATCATCCGGGAGTAGACGTAGTACAAGAGCCTGTTAGAGTCAGACATCTTGGATACTTTCTTGTTGTTGGTGCCATACAACGCCTCGAGTTCCTCCTTGCTGTACTTGTGAGACTCAGGGTAGATCCATTCATTCATACCTTCTTCTGTGATTCCCATCATCTCATTTAAGGTCCTCCAAGTGAACCTGAAGGTCCTCCCCCTTACAGTGGCAGTGAAGGAGAGTTTGTGGACTTGCTCTTTCCCATCCACCTTCTTGTACTTAGCCTTGCCAGAGAGGGATTGGGAGAAGACTCGCAGGACGTTGACGTTGTAGTCCTGGTTGATGCCCAGCCAAGGCATATACTTCTCTAAGTAAGGGCGTAGATGGGGAAACCCTAGTTCATCAATCTTCTCCAGATCGACGAACAACCCATGGTTGAAGTAAGGGATGGACGTCTCAAATTTGGCAGCAATAGGCTCCAACGCGCCATCTCTGTATACTGTAGGGTCGTCTTCTTCAACCCTTTGCCTCTTGGAAGAAGGCTCTTCAGCGAATTGCACCTTCTTCTTCTTCCCTTTTCTCTGGGCTTCCCTTGCTTGCTCATTCTCAGAAACCACTCGCTGTTCTGCTACTCTACCAGAGGTTTCAGGCTGACCCTGAACATTTTCATCCTGCCCCGGAGTTTGCCCAGAACCTTCATGGTGTTCATGATATTCATCGCGATGTTCTTCACGATGTCCAGATTTGCGAGAGTGTTCATGACGAGATTTCCCAGATTTTGACTTATGTTCCTTGGATGAAGAGGATTTCTGGGTAACTGGGTTGGATTCATGAGGTCCGGCCATTTTTGTGTGGGTTGTTGGTAAAAAGGAAATGAAATGCGAGAAGTATGTAAAGAAAAATGAAGAATACGATGAAGAAGATGAAGAGAGTTTTCAGAGAAAATGATGCGAGTGAAAATGATGCAAGTAAAAAGTGAAAGTGAAAAATGACACCCTATTTATAGGTAAAGTAACTAAGGGTAAAATGGTCATGTCTCTTCAGATTTTCACACATTGGATAACGTAAGATTTTAAGTTGGAACGACACACCTGATGACACGTGTTGCTTCAATTAGTCAGAGAAGGCACAACGCCCCATTAAGGAAGTTGAAACGTTTCTGAAGTGACGTGTCCCTTGGACTGGTGCTGGCGCTCTCTTGGTTTCATCATCCAGCGTCAGCGTGTGATCATCCGGAAGTGGTTTTGCTTCCGGTTAGACAGGCGCTCTTGTTTGCCTTGAGTAGTCATCCAGTGCCAGTACGAGAGCATCCGGAAGTAGTTTTGCTTCCGGTTGTACTTACTTAAGATTTAACATTGAGGAACCTGCAAAACTTAAGGTTGGCACTTCGATGCCTAAGTTAGCACAGTTGGCAAGTTTTAATAATTAAGTACAGATGTTTTCTGAAGATTTAAACTTCATCTTAACATTCCCAAATGTCTCTTTATAAGGATAAATTAATCAACTCTCAGTGGTTGTCTGGTGGCTATATCTGTAGTTGAGAAGCCATTCTTGCACATGCTTACGGAAGTGTATTTGCTTCCGGATGTGAAGATCTTTAGATTTAACATTAGTGTACACGCTGAGGACTTTCCTAGTCACCTTATGTTAATCAGCTCAAAACCATAATCCTAAGGAAACGTGCTTGTTGATTAGTTTGGTAAAACAAGAGCATTAATAAAGTGAAAACAGAATTTGAAAATTTAGTTCACAATTTCACATAGTTTCATTCTCAAGTCATGAACTTTACTCATACTCTTTTGGAAAAATACCAGTGTGATAGTACAGGGAGTATGAAATAGATTGCATATTTTTCAGAGTTTCATAATCATGTATAATTCGATAAATATGCCCTAAGAATGTTCATGCTAGATTATGAGGATATGTAAATTGTCAACACAATGAAATTCTAAGAGCCTTAGGTTTTAACAATCCTTGCACAAATTGATTCAAAGCAATTCTTAAGACTTCTTAAGGTTGTCCGACAAGAGAAACTTTCTATTAAAATCTTCAATAGAAGGAGTAAGGGATAGAAATGCTCATATAAGATTGGCGAGATTTCCTCAAGATCACGTTCTGAACAGCCATTTCTTCTCATCTTGATAAAGAGCATACTTGTTGATGTTCTCTCTTGTGCATCCACATCGATCAAGCTTTCATAATCAAAGCTACATTTGCGTCAAGTAGTAGCTTGTTTGATCTTGGCATGTGGTGTTTGATCTTTTCAATTTCAGGAGCAGTAGCACTCGGAGCCCAGTATGAACAACAGCTCATTCAGATTTGACACATTGCTCAGATCAGGTAGATCTTGAATATTGTTGTTCCTTTGAATCTTCTTTCCTACAAAATACCAAATGATTCCTTTTTCCCATTTTTCAGTCTCCAAACTTGGATCTGACAGGTCAGTTTGTAGGGAGTGTAAAGTTCGTATGCATCTAAGAATCATTCACTATGAATATGGCATTGTGAATCAACTATGACTATATGCACATGGTTATACACGGTTTTTGATAATGATAGTCATAGATAGCATGTAGACTATGAACATTGTGAGAAACTCTTATAAGGCATATAATGTTCATATATATGATGCTTGATGTAAAATCTCAATAAGTTCATCTAACATTTGCATAGGAGATTTTACTATTGCATGCTTCAACCTTAAGTGATCCCTTGCTTACCCAAGGAGATCTTCTATACTTATCTTTGGCCTGAAGCACTTTCTTAGGAGAGACAGGATTCATAGGCTTTCTCCATGTTGATTGAGACATCCTCTCTCTCATGTTCTTCTCAGGATAGTTGAGTGGAACTCTGTGATAGCTCATCCTTGAGATAGAACCTTTGTTCCTAATGGTGGCGCACTGCTTCTTATGATTGAACCAGATGGTTGCAGCAGTGATATCACCACGAGTTCTTTTCTTTGGGGCAAAAGGAACTCTTGATCTTTCCTGCACAAGTAAGGCACTGGAAGGGAGTTTTGGTACCCATTTGTACTTGGGTCCTACATGGTTAGCACTGGACCTTACTTGTCCTTTAGGGATCCATACAAATTTATTTCTCACATGTAATTTTTTCTTAAGACTACATGTGTGAGAAATATGACCTGATCTACCACAATAATGACAGATAATCGGATGATATTCAGAATGGGATTTCCTATCATTATCTTGGTCAGTTTTCTTTTCAAGGACTCTATCTTTATTTACTTTTGAAATCTCAGAGTCTTTTGGAAACTTTTCCTTCAAGGATGGGACTTTGGACTCCTTGGTTGTAGAAGAAAGGATAAGTTTCTCAAGTTCCCTATTCCTTTTTCTTAAGCCTAGAACTTCTTTTGCAAGTTTACAGAATTCAATATGTAACTCATCATAAATGTCTTGCAATTCAGAAGGTTCAAGTTCAGGTACCTTATTTTCTTCAGTTTCTGAATCTTCTAGGCATAGATTGACACTTTCTTCACTGATGCTAGCTTCCTCTATATCACCATCCAGTAGCTCATCAAAGGTAGGTTCACAGGGAGCACATAATGAGCTTTGGGCAGCCTTAACTTCAAGAAACTGATTAGAAGCATACATAGCATCAAGAGTGTTCCAAATATCTCTAGCCCTAGAGCAATGTTTAATTTTCTGGAAATCATTGTCAGATAAACTTTTGTGCAAAATTTGCATTGCTCTAATGTTTAAGTAAAATAAATTTTTCTCCTCTTCAGTCCAGTTTACTTTTGGTTTGAAATCAGAGTCCTTTTCAAAGACATCCCACATTTTGAAATCCGTGGATAGTATAAAACTTTTCATCCTTCCCTTCCATAAGTAAAAATCAGTATTTTTTAACAGGGGTGGGATAGTATGATCAAAACCTTCAAAACACATTTTATAACTCAAGTCAGCCTAGGTCTTTGCACTTGAGATCGTTGGATCCTTTAAACAAGTGACCTTGCTCTGATACCAAATGAAATGTGTGGCTGTCACCCAAGAGGGGGGGGGGTGAATTGGGTGGCAGAATAAATACTTATAATTTTCCCTTTTTAAAACTTTACTCCTTGTACTTGATGAGAGTGACGATGAATCATCCCAAGCACAAGTGAGTATGTAGTGGTGTGGTGCTTGGTGTGAGATTTAAATAAGCAAAGTATGCACAAGCAAGTTTATCCTGGTTCGGTCACTTCCAGACCTACATCCAGTAGTCCCCAGGCTCCACCTGAGATTTTCAATCCACTAAACTTCTTGTTTGAACCAGGCACAAGAAAGCCTTTACACTTTAGGTTTTACGAACACGGGTTCACCTAACAACCCACAGGTTTTACAACGGGCTCACCTGCAAACCTTTACAACCACAGGTTTTACAACGGGATCACCTGCAACCTTACAACTACAAGTTTTGCACGGCTAACTTGCAACCTATGGAGATTTAGAGAACCTCTAAATGCTCCCCCTTACTATTGTAAAATAGCAATTCTGTTCTTCAAGCACAAGCTTTAGAACAGCCTCTATTATTTAGAGGATTTGGTTATATGTTCACTCTATGAACTGATTGTGGTAAACACTTAAGTACAAATGACTCTCTCGAAGAGTAGATAATGTTACTCACTTAAGTACAACTGAATTACTCTCTAATAATATTACAAATCTAGATCTGAGAGTAGAAGATGTGAAGAATGAAGAATATGATATATCAGATAATATGCTCAGTTCTCTCTCCTTCTCTTCTGAATGTGAATGTTCCTTTTATACTTGACTTCAAAGGCTTGGGCGGCAGGTTGAATATGTCCGTTTGAATATAGCCGTTAATCCCATGTTACCGTTGAGAAGTACATCTTCATTAATGCTTTAGCAGGGTTGACTTGCTTTATCTCTGAAAAGTAGTCCTGACACCTCTGGTCTGACAAAAGCATTCTGACTTCTGAGTATGTGACGTTTACTCTTGTACTCTTGCTGACGGATGATCATCGTTCATCCGGAAGTGGCAATCTTGCTCTGCAAGTGTTAATCTCTGAAATCCAATGCCAAGAGTCTTTGCATCCGGAAGCTCATTTGCATCCGGAAGTGTGACTAAGTTCTGCACATACTGGTTAGTCCAACATAGCAATATATATAATCAAATATAGTAAGAACTATACATGTTGTGGGAAGTTTGCTATGGGGAGGAGTCTTACTTAGACTATGTTCTGACTTAGTGTATTGTGTACTTTGAACGTTAGTCCTCTTAGTCTATGATGTATTCGGAAGCACTTCTACATCCGGAAGTAAAACTACTGGATGAAGGATTTTGTTCACTACTACTCACTCTCACTCAGTGTCCTTCAATCCAACAGTCAGCGCTAGTTACTAAGCTATCGGAAGCACTTTCACTTGACGAGGTAAACTCAGTGACGCTTAGGGTTGTATCTCTTTTATCAGCCTGTGCCAGTCTAAATCTAACAGGAAGCAATTTCACTTGACGTGGGTTATATCACCTCTATCAGTCTGTGCCAGTCTAAATCTATCAGGAAGCAATTTTACTTGACGTTGCATTTTCACTGACGCTTGGGGTTATTCTATTCTATCAGCCTGCGCCAGTCTAAATCTAACAGGAAGCAATTTCACTTCCGGTTGAATCATAGCTTAGTCTTAAGGTTTTGTGTACCTAATGCTCATGGACTAAGTTATTTCCCTAGTGAGTTACTCGCTGCCGCTGGGGGATAAATCATTCATCCGCGTGCGCGAGTCCTAGTCTATCCGGAAGTAAATCCACATCCGGTTGCACTCTTGGGATCCTATGTTAACCTATTGCTCTCTAAGTACTTGGTCTATTCTTTTATATTTTAGTCTTCATCAAAACTTAAGATTCTAACATGGATTTAATCAGGAATTTCTCCAAGAGGAAGGCGATGAACGTTGGGTAGGGAAGATTTCCAGACTTCTTATTTTCAATCCACTTGTGCAGATCTAAACTTATTAATTGCCCTGGGTTAATTGGCTGCTGGGTGAGGAATCTGGGGAGCCAGGGGTTGTCAAGCAGAGTGAACTCGTTGAAGTTTCCCCCTTTGTGAGTCATCATCTGGGAGTAGATGTATTGGAGTACCCGGTTGGAGTTAGACATGCCAGACACCTTCTTTCCCTTGGTGTCATAGACTTGCTCAAGCTCCTCCTTGCTGAGTTTTTCAGGGTGTAGCCACTCGTTCATATCTTCCTCAGTGACTCCGAGCATGGCGTTAATATCTCGCCAATTGAAACTTATATCCCTTCCTCTCACTGTGGCCTTAAAATTGACTCTGCGGATGGTTTCTTTCCCATTCACCTTCTTGTATTTGGCTTTGGCTGTGAGCGACTGGCAGAACACCCTCAGTACGTTGATGTTATACTCATTGTTGATCCCCAGCCAGCACATGTACTTTTGGAGATGTTCCCTCAAATGCCCAAACCCTAGTTCCTTAATTTTCTTCAGGTCGATGAACATGCCATGAGAGAAGTAGGGCTTTGCAGGTTCAAATTTGGAGGAAACAGCCTCCAGCGGCCCATCCTTGTATTCAAGTGGATCATCCTCCTCTACTCGTTGTCTTTTGGATGAGGGCTCTTCGCTAAACTGAACCCTCTTCTTGCCCTTTTTCTCTGACTGTTCATGATGTCGCCCAGAATGTTCATGTTGTTCTTGCGATTTCCCAGATTTCCCAGATCGCGAATGCCAGATTTCCCAGGTTTGGACTTCTTCAAGGCAGAGGCTATCTCAATGTTTTGGTTGGATTCGTGTGAGACGGCCATTTTGTGTAGGTTTAGGGTTTAAGTGGGATGAAAGGTATGTATGAGATGAAATGCTCAGAAATGCAGAAGATGAAGAAGAAGGTGCGATGAAGATGAAGAATGATTTCAGAGAGTTTTGTTTGTTTGATTTGTGTGAGAAGTGAAAAATGAACGACAATGGCCTATATATATGCGAAGTGATAAGCGATGTGATGATTCATAATGACTCTTCATTGAGAATATGCACCTTTTGTGGGAAAACGTAAACATTTAAATTGAAACGTCGCACCTTTGTGACACGTGTCTCTGCACAATGTCAGAAGAGGCACAGTTTTTGGTGGGAGAAGGTGAAACGTTTTCTGAGGTGACGTGTCCTTTCTCTTCTCCGACACTGGGGCTTCCGATTGCTTAGAGTCATCACCCAGCGCCAGCTAAAGAGCATCCGGGAGTGGTTTTGCTTCCGGTTTGGGGACCTGCAAAACTAAGGATTGACACTCCGATGCATAAGTTAGTATAGTTGCAGGTTTTAATCAATTAAGCACAGACTTATTTTGAAGAATTAAACTTCATTTGGGTTTACCATTCCCAAATCACCTCTTGTGAATGTAAATTGATCAACCCCCAGAGGCTTGGTGAAGATATCCGCAAGCTGATGCTGAGTGGGAACAAACTGCACCTTGACATCCTTCTTTTGAACATGATCTCTGATGAAGTGATGTCGGACGTCAATGTGCTTTGTTCTTGTGTGCTGCATCGGATTCTTGGCAAGGCTGATGGTGCTTGTGTTGTCACAAAGAATGGGAGCCTCAGGAAACTCCAGGCCAAGATCCCTCAGTTGGTTCTTCAGCCACAGCACTTGGGCACAACAGCTTGCGGCAGCAATGTACTCTGCCTCTGTGGATGATAAAGACACGCAGGTTTGCTTCTTGCTAGCCCAAGAGACCAGACAACCACCAAGGAAGGCGCATTGTCCACTGGTGCTCTTCCTATCAGTTTTATAACCTGCATGGTCAGCATCAGAATAAGCCCACAAGAACTCTTGGTTACCTCTGGGATACCAAAGACCAAGTTCTTGTGTTCCCTTAAGGTATCTTAAAATACGTTTAACACAGGTTAGATGTGACTCCTTTGGGTTGGCTTGAAATCTAGCACACATGCCTACACTAAATTGAATGTCAGGTCTGCTTGCCGTTAAGTACAGCAGGGAACCTATCATTCCCCTGTACATGGGCAGGCTGACTGATTTTCCCTTTACATCAGCGTCGAGTGCGGCAGTGGTGCTCATAGGAGTATCATACTCCTTGCACTCATCCATCCCAAACTTCTTGAGGAGCTCTCTGCAATACTTAGTTTGGGAGATGAAAATGCCATCCTTCTTTTGCTTAATGTGCAGGCCTAGGAAGAACGTTAGTTCTCCCATCATTGACATCTCAAATTCTCCCTGCATTGTCTTAGAAAGTTCTTCACAAAATATTTCATTAGTTGCCCCAAAAATAATATCATCGACATAAATCTGGACAATTAGCATGTTTCTATCTTTGTGCAGAATAAACAGTGTATTATCTAGTTTGCCTCTTGAGAAACCCTTCCCCAGCAAAAAGCTGCTGAGTCTCTCATACCAAGCTCGAGGAGCTTGTTTCAGGCCATACAAAGCTTTCTTTAGCCTATACACATGTTTAGGATGCTTGTGATCCTCAAAGCCAGGAGGTTGTTCTACATAAACCTCTTCTTTAATGTAACCATTAAGAAATGCACTCTTTACATCCCTTTGATATAATTTAAAACCTTTCATGGATGCAAAGGCTAGAAGAATCCTTATTGCTTCAAGTCTAGCGACTGGAGCAAAAGTTTCTTCATAGTCTATGCCTTCTTCTTGGTTATACCCTTTGGCTACCAATCTGGCTTTGTTCCTTGTCATTTGACCTGTCTCATCCAGTTTGTTTTTGAAGACTCATTTGGTCCCAACTATGGATTGATGAGACGGCCTTGGGACAAGTTCCCAAACTTGGCTTCTTTCGAACTGGTTTAGCTCTTCCTGCATGGCAATAATCCAGTCGCAGTCCTCAAGAGCTTGTTCAACTGAAGTTGGTTCGATCTGGATAAGAAGGCTCCAAACTCAACTTCATTTTGAACCTGCCTTCTGATTCGGACACCAGAAGAAACATCACCAAGCACTTGATCAAGAGGATGATCCCTGTGATGTCTCCTAGCCGTTGGCAACTGTACCTCATCAGGCACCGTCTGCACTCTAGGCTCATCACTGGGTTCATCTTCTTCTTTGGGATTGCTTGCTGGTGTTTCTTTTGGTGGTGAAGATGATGGTGGTTTTGGAAAGTTTAGTATCCCATCATCTTCTGTGGATTGTTCCCATGTAGGAATTTCATCAAATACAACATGCATAGATTCTTCTACAGTTCTAGTCCTCATGTTGTATACTCTATAAGCCTTACTCCTAAGGGAATACCCTATGAATACACCTATATCAGCTTTTGGATCAAACTTACCCAGATTTACCTTTCCATTGTTATGCACATAACATTTTGATCCAAAGATTCTAAGGTGGCTGATGTTGGGCTTTCTGCCTTTGTATAGAGCTCATAGGGAGTCTTGTCCAAGCCCTTGCGAACATAGGCTCTGTTAGAAATGTAACAAGCAGTGCTCATAGCGTCCGCCCAGAACACTTGAGAAACCTCTTTCTCATTGAGCATGCTCCTGGCCATCTCAGTCAGAACCCTGTTCTTCCTCTCGACCACACCAT
The DNA here is from genome assembly GCA_029929735.1 of Mimosa pudica. Classification (NCBI taxonomy): domain Eukaryota; kingdom Viridiplantae; phylum Streptophyta; class Magnoliopsida; order Fabales; family Fabaceae; genus Mimosa; species Mimosa pudica. Next base: position 1,480,279 of record JAKELP010000036.1, read on the forward strand.
TTTGCTGAGGAGTGCTGGGAGCTGAGAAGTTGTGATCAATGTCATTCTGCTCACACATCTCAGAGAAGCTATAGTTCTCAAATTCTCCTCCATGGTCTGTCCTTATGGCTGCGATCTTGAGATCTCTCTCATTCTGTACTTTCTTAGCCAGGACAACAAAGGCATCAAAAGCATCTTGCTTAGAGGCAAGAAACATTGTCCAAGTGAACCTACAATAGTCATCCACCACAACTAGAGCATACAGGTTTCCACCCAAGCTCTTCACTCTTGCTGGCCCAACCAAATCCATGTGGATTAGTTCCAAGGGCCTGCTGGTGGTGACTCTCTTCTTGGTTTTAAACGAGGACTTTGTTTGCTTCCCTCGTTGGCAGGATTCACAGAAATAATCATGCTTAACCTTAAAAGATGGAATCCCTATAGCTAGCTCTTTCTTAATCAGCATGTCAAGTTGAGTAAAATTAACATGTGCTAGCATTTTATGCCAAAGCCAACTATTCTCTTCACTAGATATAAAACATTTTTCATCTAGTTGTTGACATAAATCTAGAGTGTATAGGTTTCCATTTCTATTGGCCTTAAGTTTGCATTTTAGGTTGGCCTTATCTAGGTTCAGATCATGCTTGTCTATTATCATGCACTCATGTGAATCAAAGATTACCCAATTTCCTTTGTCAGTGCTCTGGCTCACGCTCAGCAGGTTGTGACAGAGACCATCCACCAGATAGACGTCTTTAACTGGTCCTACTTCTCCAACTCCGGTGATCTTTCCACTCTGATTTCCTCCAAAGGTTACTGTGGCTCCATCTTTGATCACCAAGGATTTGAATTTGTCTCGGTCTCCAGTCATATGTCTCGAGCATCCGCTATCAATGTACCATTTTCTATTCTTGGATGCTTTGAGACACACCTGCAAGAATCAGACAAGCTTAGGTACCCAACCTTTATTGGGTCCTCTGTCATTAGTTCCCAGAGCCCTTGGTCCAGTGTTAGTCTTGACCTTGGGCTTATGATTAATCTGTGCCTCTGGCCTAGTGTTGGCTCTAGGCTCTTGGGCTTTCCTTGAGGATTGTTTCCAGGCTCTGGATCCCTGTCCTCCCTTAGTTTCTTTTCTTGGGGGAGGATCCTTTGTCGCCTTGGTTCCTTTTGGGACCCACTTATAAGAGCTGTTGGCTCCATGCTTCTTAGCATTACAGGTGGACGTAGAATGTCCCTTCCTGTTACAATAATTACAGAAGCTAAAAGGTGTGGAGCTGTGATCAGTGGCTTTATGAAAGAATTTTAGGTAAGGCTTCACTTTTGGTTCCACCCACTTTTTCCCTTTAGGTTTGTAGCCTAATCCAGTCTTGTCCCTATATGCCATCTGATTCATTAAAATAATGTTTAGCATTTCAGATCCATTAGTAAACTTCTGCAGGGCATTTTGCAGTCTATCTCTCTCTCCTGAGATCTTGCTGCAGTTAGAGCAGCTCTCTAACGTTGAGGCTCTGGGTTCTGCTTGGGGAGAACCCTTGCCATCCGCTACCGGAAGCTTTTTGGCTTCCGCTAGCTCCTTACTAAGTGAGTCCACCTTGGACTCAAGTGATTCCTTTTTAATTTTCAATACTTTATATGCTTTACATAAGCGGAAAAATTCTTCATGGACCTCATTATATGCTTCTTGTAGTTCATGGAAAGTTACCTCACTGTCCTCCTGGATGGGATCAAATTCTGAGGATGCTTCCTCATCATCTTCTCTGGCAACGAGACAGAGGTTGGCAACCTCTTCCTCATCACTTGCTTCCTCATTAGAACTATTATCATCAATCTTCTCCTTGTTGGGAGCAATAAGAGCAAGGTTCTTGGTTTTAGATGTAACTTGAGGAGCTCTCTGAGCCAGCAGGGTTGGTTCATATTCAGCCAGAGAACCAAACAGGGCAGTGATAGAGCTGGTTGACTCTCCTTGGACTTCCTGCAAGATGGTAACTTTGGTGATCCAATCACCTTTCAAGACTTTTAAGATCTTGCTGACTTGTTCTTCTTCAGGAATGTCTTTACCCAGGGAGGCCAGGTTATTGATAAGATGAGTGAACCTGAGCTCCAGCTCTCTGATTGGCTCGGTTGGACTAAGCATGACAAATTTGTGGAACTCCTCAACCAGCATCTCGACCCGTCTTGCCTTCACTCCCTTGGTTCCAGAATGAGCAGCTTCAAGAGCCTCCCACATATCCTTCGCTGTTTTGTGGTGGCTGATCCTGTCGAACTCCTTAGGACTAAGGGCGCATTGAATGTAGTGCATGGCTCTGTAGTTTAGCTGTACTAGAGCATAGTATTCATTGGTGTATCTGGATCGCTGCTTTGCAAGACCTTCATCATCAAGAGGGACGTTATTCCCACGTTCAATTACATCCCAGAGACGGATGTCGCAGGATTTGATGTAGGTCTCCATTCTGAACTTCCAGAATGGATAGTTGTGGCCATCAAAGCCAGGGGGCTTGTTTGGCTGAATAGCAACATCGGGCAAGGAATAATCTGCATCCATTACTAGATCTTTTCTTTCTAGATTCGTTGGAATCAAGTCAGAAAGACCCGCTCTGATACCAAATGAAAGAGGTGGATGCACAAGAGGGGGTGAATTGTGCTACCAAATAAAACTTAAAACAATGAAACACAAGATTTTATACTAGTTCGGTCTACTTGACCTACGTCCAGTTCTCAACCACCCAGGTTGAGTTCCACTATCCCTATGTTTTACAAATGGGTTCACCTGGAACCTTTACAACCGCAAGTTTTAGACCGGGATCATTTGCAACCTTACAACCACAAGTTTTGCATAGGTTCACTTGCAACCTTACTGACTCACTCCCCCTTACAACCTGCAAGGGTTCAACCTTTACAAATAAAGGATTTTCTAAACTTAGTTCTCCTCAAGAACAGATAATGTTACATTCTTAAGTACAATTAATGCTCTTAATAAGTGAAGAGACTTAACTACAAAGAGTACAAGATAAGTAGATGAAAAGAACTCTCAATGTGTTAAATGCTTTTTTGCTTTTCTGGGCAGCTTTGAATGCTTGAAGGATATTCTCAGTTTCTCACTCTAGCTTTCTTCAAGATGTCAAAGTTATCTTCATAAATGAAGATGAGCTTGTTTATATAGTCTTCAAGTATTCTCACTCTTGGTAGGTGGGTTAGCCGTTTGAATATGGCCGTTTATCCCAAGTTACCGTTTGCCCATTTAATGCTCCATTAATGCACAGCAGGGTTGACTTTGCTTTATCTCTGAAAAGTAGTTCTGACAACTCTGCTCTGCCAAAAAGCACTCTGACACTGCATTGCTCTGAGCGTTCTGACATTCTAATTGCTTGCGGAAGCAAATTCACATCCGGAAGCAACATCACTCAGTGTGCTGCACTTGAACGTTAGTCTAGCAATATAAACACATAGTCACATTGATTTGACCTATTTAGTCGCCTTTTAGGTCAATCAAAATTCTAAACTCAAATCCACTAAGTTAATAGTGGTGAGTATTAGGTCTTTTCCACAATTTAGGTTTTATATCTAGCTAATTCCAAGGCTCAAAAGTCACGCAAATTAAACTAGGTTTTAGGGTTGAGTTTATGATTAACAAACTACAATTAACAACTAAAAATCTAAAGGTTACCGAAAATGTAAGTGTGAAAATCAAGTGATGGATACTCCTCCTTCAAGCCTCAATGTGTGCAATCTCAATTGATAGGCCTCATGTGAAAATTTCATCTTAATCTAACTAGGTTAAATCGGCCAAAACCTCTTAAATCTAAGAACCTTTGGCTAATTTAAACTAGTTAATCAAGAAGCTCTAGCCTTGAACTTGATTGCATTTTCATAGGTGAAATAGAAATCAAAACTAACTTCTATGTAACATTCACTTCAAGGATCAAACAAAATGTAAACACATATGTCAAATCTCATGAAGCTACACAAATTTAAACCTAACATACATGAAGTTCAAGATCTAGAAATTAGGTTTACAAGTTTGGAAAGAATAAATGAATTCTACATAGAAATCTCTATGCAAAACTCTAGATCAAACATTCCTAAAAGCTTTGGACATGAAAGATCTAAGTAATTACAAATTTGCAAACCTAGAAAACGAAATTCTCACACAAGGCCATGAATCATGAAGCTTGAGCACACATCTTAACTTGAAGGAAGGAGAGGAGATCTAGCCGCTCATGTTGATGGAAGAAAGGAGGAATTTTGGTGGTGAATCCATGGAGGAATGGTGAAAAGGCGTGAGGTATGGTGGAGGAGAAGAGAGAAAACGAAAATGGAGGAGAGAGTTGAGAGAAAATGAGATGAAGAGAGAGAAAGTGAAAGTGGAGAGTGAGTGAAAAATGTCACATTTGGCTTTATATATGGGTGATTAACTTTGGGATTATCACCCAAATTAATTGCTAATCTCACCCAAATGTGATGTAGATGTATGTTTAGTAAGGGAATGATGAAGGTTTGTCAAAGAAATGGTGAAGTGTGTGTAAATGAGGGAGTGGCCAAATGGTTATTATAAAATGAGGGAGGAAGGGTATTTTTGGAAATGTAGTAAAAGATGGGTAAATGTGGTCCTAATGTGGGCTAGGTTCATCTCCAAAAATTCCTCCTTTTTCTCCTCTCCATTGTGCTTACTCTTTTGCCCTTAATGAAGCCTCCAACTTTGAATTTGAATTTTTGGCTCCATATTACCCCTTTTGGAAATGTGCACAACTAGTCAAAAATGACCAAAATACCCTTGGTTACTTAAAATGCAAGTAATTAAGCTAGGATTTTCCATATAATCACCTATAAGCATGTGCACATAAAATCACCAATAATGATCAAATATAACAATTAAACCTCACTAATTAAGCTCAAATGCACATGCTTAAACATATAAATTTCGGTCCAATTAAATCCCCCACACTTAATCTTTGAACTCCGGTCAAAGTCATCCAAAAAGTCTAACTTAATCATTAAGCATATTGAAGGCAATTGGAATTGTCATTGTGTACAAGTTGATCTTTTTGAACCTTTCCCTAGATTATCACATGGGCCAAATCTAAGAATACAAAGTGGAAACAAGTTTAACAAGTAACTAGAATTAAGGAGGAGTGCTAATAGAGATTTTTCCTCACCGGATTTAAGTGTTTAATTCATTCACTCAAGTTAGGAAAAATGCCTAACTAGGGTCTTTGTGATCACTCTTTGGCTCAATGCACTTAACCTCGCCATAGGCTTGTAGTAGCTCTTAGTTCTCCACCCATTATTATGCATGGCACAATCAAATCTAGGGGACTTTGGGGTTTGGATGGAAGGCTAATCATGAATGGTGAATGATAGATAGTAGTCAATGACCAATGATATGAACAAGTAATCACCACATATGCATGCAATACAATGAGTTTAATTCAAATAAAGCATACTACATCTCTCTATCTCTTTCTTTCTTTCTTTTTTCAAGCACTTTGTGCTTCCCTCATTTTTCTTTTCACTCTTATGCCTTTGGCATACTCAAGCACTTTGTGCTTTCATTTTTTTCTTCTGTTTAGGCCTTCGGCCTTAATTTGTTTTTTTGCTTTTCTTGGCCTTTGGCCATCTCTCCTTTCTTTTCTATCCAATGTGGCTCTCGGCCATCTTTTATTTCTCACCATATAGCATGCTTTTCACAAGATACAACAATACCACACTAATATAAATGCAAGCATATGTTATAATCACTCATTCAAACATTGGTCAAGGTGGTAGAAAAGAATAGTGAATGGCCCAAAGGGGTTAATCAAAGGATATATTTTTGGTGGCTTAGTGTTTGGGTCAAAAGGGTTTGGAAAGAAATGCCCCTTTCATTTTCAATCATGCCATGCATTGTGATCTTGAACAAGAGCTATGACAAGTTCTAGGAGATCAAGTAGACTATTGGCCCACTCAATTCGGTTGGAGGCTTATCACTTTAATGACTTACTCTAATTAGTCACTTCCTCCCTAAGAAAAGTTAAATGAGAAACTTACACCCTCTTTAAACCTTAAAAGTGCCCCAAGTAATGCCCTAAGTAATCATTCCAAAAATTCTACTTACACACTAGAGGACAATTCCATTTACTTTCAAGAGCCATGATCAAGTTAAACTTCCTACATAATCATGCCAAATAAGTCCACAAACCAAGTGTGAAAGCTTTGAATTAGACAACTTTTAAGCACATAATACACCCCCCCACACTTAAAGCATGCATTGTCCTCAATGGGACCAATCAAATCAAGTAGGAAGGCATAAACAAAGGCAAGGCAGCAAGTAATAAGGCCGGGCAGTCCACGCATGCAAATGGCCATCATGTATTATTCACAAAACTACACTAAACACAACCTAACACAAGTTTATATATATATATTTTTTTTCTGTTTTTCTAACCACCTATAACAAAATACTAGAAATTAAACCTAACACAATTCTATATTTTCTTCTAACAAATGTCTTCCCCCACACTTAAGATATTAGACTAAGCAAAACAAGTGAGGAAAGGATAGAAACAACCTTTAGGGAGGCTTGAAATTCTCTTTGAAGAACTTGGTTTTGGTGTAGCCGTTGATGAGCATGTCGTGGCCACTCTTATCATGAAAACTTTTGAGCTCTTCTTCCACATGATTCCACTTAATCAATTCGGCCTTCTTGTAGAATGGGAGCTTCCAAGTTGAATTTTTAGTATTTGCTCCCTTCTTCTTCTCCTTTGGCCGCCTAGCTCTCCAAAAGGCTTGTAGTTTCAAGAGAAACTTTTGAACTCTCCTTGCAAGGAATACTAGAAGTGTAGGTTCATGCATTGTGGCTTTCAACACTTGGCCCTTAACTTCCATGTTCCTTTTAAGCATCTTCAAGCGAACCACTAGCCCTTTGATGTCATCTTTGGTTAGCTTGCCATTGAAGAAATCTAGTTCTTCCTTTGTGGCTTCAAGTTCCAAACTCCTCTTGAGATGCTTTTCGGCCTTCAACACATTCAAGCTACGATCATCCACTTTAGGAATTGTTGCAAGCTCCATCTTGTCCTTCTTTTCTTCCCAATAGTCCTTATGCATCCTAAAAGAACCTACAACATATAGCAAACTTCCCTTTTGCAAGGGGTTGTATGTATACAAAGAGGATATATAAATGGAAGCATAATGAGAATCAAGGTGAACATGTATAGGAAAAACATCATAGGCCATGAGATTCACATGCTTAGAAGAGACATAATCATTAAACATAGTAGTCAAATTAGGCATTTTAAATCTAGCAAGATGTTGCCCCTTCAAAGCACTTAGCCAATAACTTTCAATCGGCCTACACCTTAAACTTGTGGTGTCACTTCTAGAAGAAAAGTCCAAGTGAGCCACATCATGCAAACAAGGTCCAATCAAAGCTTGATTAAGAGAGTTTCCTTGCAAAGCACTTTCTTGAAGCATACTCCTCAAACGGCTCTTCCAATCCAATATGGTATATGAGGCATAAAAATGCAAGGCTTCTTTCAAATGCAACCCGGCCTCTATCATGAGATGAAGCACTCCTTCCAACCTAGTTTATCCACAAAATTGAACAAACATCCCTTTTCCAAGGGGTTGTAGCTAGACAAGGAGTATGTAAATGTACCAACATCATTAAGATCACAATCATCGTGCTTGGGACTAGTAACATCAAGAGGCATGCTTGTAAGTAATGGATACACAAGAGGGGGGGGTGAATTGTGCTACAAAAATTAAATGCTCAAATAAAATAACACACGAGTTATACTGGTTCGGTCTACCTGACCTACGTCCAGTTCCTCAACCTCCCAGGTCGAGTTCCACTAAACCTCAGGTTTTAAATCGGGTTCACCTGAAAACCTTACAACCGCAAGTTTTCACGGGCTCACTTGCAACCTTACAACAAGTTTCACTCAGGCTCACTTGTAACCTTTCTAACTAACTCCCCCTTACTCCAAGCAAGGGGTTTACCTTTTCACTTAAAGGATTTTTGACTAAGTTCTCTTAAAGAACAGATTGTGATACACACTTAAGTACAATAAATGCTCTTATGACAAGAAGAGACTTAACAACAAGAGTACAGAATAAGTAGGTGAGAGTAAACTCTTGATGTGTTAAATGCTCTTCGCTTCTCTGGGCAGCTTTGAATGCTTGAGAATGTTCTTCGTTTTCTTGCTCTGACTTTACTCAAGAATATTCAAAAATTCGATACTTCATAAATGAAGTTGAGTTCTCTTATATAGTCTTCAGGCATTCTGAGCTCTTGGTAGGTGGGCTAGCCGTTTGAATATGTCCGTTTTTCCCTTGTTACCGTTTGCCCATTTAATGCTTCATCAATGCATAGCAGGGTTGACTTGCTTTATCTCTGAAAAGTAGCCCTGACACCTCTGCTCTGACAAAAGCATTCTGACTTCTGAGTATGTGATGTTTACTCTTGCACTCTTGCTGACAGATGATCATCATTCATCCGCAAGTGGTAATCTTGCTCTGCAAGTGTTAAGCTCTGAGTCCCAATGTCAAGAGTCTTTCCATCCGGAAGCTCATTTGCATCCGGAAGCGTGACCATATTCTGCACGTACTGGTTAGTCCAACATAGCAATATATATATAAGAATTATACATGTTGTGGGAAGCTTGTTTGCTATGGGGAGTAGTTTACTTAGACTGTGTTCTGATTTGGTCTATGATGTATCCGGAAGCATTTTTACATCCGGAAGTAAAACCACTAGATGAAGGATCTTTGTTCACTATAACTCACTCACACTTAGTGTATTTCATCCCAATACTCAGCGCTAGTCACTAAGCTATCGGAAGCACTTTTACTTGACGTAGTGAACTCACTGACGCTTAGGGATATATTTCTTTTATCAGTCTGTGTCAGTCTAAATCTATCAGGAAGCACTTTTACTTGATGATGTAAACATACTGACGCTTGGGGTGATATCTATTCTATTAGTCTGCGCCAGTCTAAATTTAACAGGAAGTGCTTTCACTTGGCGAAGTAAACTCACTGACGCTTGGGGTAATATCTAGTCTATCGCTCTGCGCCAGTCTAAGTCTAACAGGAAGCAAACTCACTTCCGATTGAGTCATAGCTTAGCCTTAAGATTTGTGTGCTTAATGTTCATGGACTAAGTTAAAACCCTATTGATTTACTTGCTGACGCTGGGGGATGAAAGCATTCATCCGCGTGCGCAAGTCCTAATCTATCCGAAAGTAAGACCTCATCCGGAAGCGCTCTTACTTGTGAAATGCGTGGCTGTCACCCAAGAGGGGGGGTGAATTGGGTGAGGGAATAAAAACTTTATTTCTTTTCGAAAGACTGCTTGTGCTTGGTGATGATGTTACTGAGTAATGGTATGCACAAGTCAGTATGTTATGTGATGCAAAAATAGAATGTTTAAATGTAAGTTTATGCACACATAAATTTATCCTGGTTCGGTCACCCAGACCTACATCCAGTCCCCAGGCTCCACCTGAGATTTTCAATCCACTATTCTTGTTTAAACCAGGCACAAGAGAAGCCTTTACACTTTAGGTTTTACGAGCACGGGTTCACCTAACAACCCACAGGTTTTACAACGGGTTCACCTGCAAACCTTACAAACGCAAGTTTTACGGGCTCACTTGCAACCTATGGAGATTTAGAAAACTTCTAAATGCTCCCCCTTACAAAATGTAAGATTACAATTATGTTCACTCTATGAACTGATTGTGCTAAACACTTAAGCTCGAATGACTCTCTCTAAGAGTAGATGATGTTACTCACTTAAGCACAAAAGAATCACTCTCTAAGAATATTACATATCTAAGTCCGAGAGTAGAAGATGAGAGGAATGTAGAATAGTGTTTCAGACAATAATCTCTATTCTCTCTCTCTCTTAGTTCTTCTGAATGTAGATGTTCCTTTTATACCAGCCTCTGAATATCCAACCGTTGGAGAGGCAATAAGGCCGTTTGAATATAGCCGTTGGGCGTTGTCCTCATTAATGCACAGCAGAGTTGACTTTGCTTTATCTGAATATGGTGCTTTGTCCAGCTGTTCTGTCAACACTGTTCTGACAACACTGTTCTGGCAAAAGTCGTTCTGACATCTATACACTGTACGGTCTGACTCTTGCTTGTTGTCAGATGAGGACTTCGTTCCTCAAGCATAAGTCCAGGATGCTAAGAGACTTACTATCGGAAGCTCTCTTGCTAACTGAAGTGAAGCTCGTGGACTCTAACATTCTGCTTGCTATCATAGAGGAACTTTGTCTTCCAAGCACTTGTCCATGAATGATAAGAGTGCTTTGCTATTGGATGCTCTCTTGCTATCAGAAGCTCTCTTATGGACTCTGACTCTTGTGGGCAGTATGAGCTTTGACACTTTGAATGAATCTTCAGATTATATTCTCCTTATCTCTCATACTCCTCATGCTTGGTAGGTAACAATGTTGTTTGAATATCTGTTATCCTCTTGTTACCGTTGGAAGGAACATCTTCTTAAATGCTCAGCAGGGTTGACTTGCTTTATCACTGAAAAGTAGTCCTGACACCTCTGCTCTGACAAAAGCATTCTTACTTCTGAGTATGTGACATTTTCTCTTGTACTCTTGCTGACGGATGATCATCGTTCATCCGGAAGTGGCAATCTTGCTCTGCAAGTGTTAATCTCTGAAATCCAATGCCAAGAGTCTTTGCATCCGGAAGCTCAGTTGCATCCGGAAGTGTGATTAAGTTCTGCACATACTGGTTAGTCCAACATAGCAATATATATAATCAGATATAGTAAAACTATACATGTTGTGGGAAGTTTGCTATGGGAAGTAGTCTTACTTAGACTATGTTCTGACTTAGTGTAATGTCTACTGACTCTAAGGGATCTCTATTCCAATAGTCAGCTTAAGTCTCGTTAGTTTACTCTAAGTCTTCCTAAGTGACTCAGTGTGTCATTTGTTCATGCTATGTATATTAAGTCAACACACAATCACATGAAGTGGGAGTTTACTTAGTCTAGGATGTATCCGGAAGCACTTCTACATCCGGAAGTACTTTCACTTGATGAAGGATCTAGCTCACCATCACTTACTCTTGCTCAGTGTATTTCATTCCAACAGTCAGCGCTAGTCACTGAGCTATCGGAAGCGCTTTTACTTGTCGTGGTGAACTTGCTGTCACTTAGGGTTATACTTCTTTTATCAGCCTGTGCAAGTCTAAATCTAACAGGAAGCAATTTCGCTTGACGAGGTTGATTCACTGACGCTTGGGGATATATCTATTCTGTCAGCCTGCGTCAGTCTAAATCCAACAGGAAGTGTTTTCACTTGGCGAAGTAGACTCCCTGACGCTTGGGGTAATATCTATTCTATCGCTCTGCGCCAGTCTAAGTCTAACAGGAAGCAACTTCACTTGACGTTGCATTTTCACTGACGCTCGGGGTTATATCTAGTTTATCAACCTGCGCCAGTCTAAATCTAACAGGAAGCAATTTCACTTCCGATTGAAACATAGCTTAGTCTTAAGGTTGTGTACTAATTCTCATGGACTAAGTTATTTCCCCAGTGATTTACTTGCTGACGCTGGGGGATGAAAGCATTCATCCGCGTGCGCAAGTCCTAATCTATCCGGAAGTGATCTTGCATTCTCAAGTGATCTAACTCAGGATTCTAACCAAGTGTCTCACTTGCTTCCGTTTGCGTCCTATGGGATGTGTACTCCATCCGCGAGCTCTAGTGCTAATATTACCGGAAATGATCTTGCATTCGCAAGTGATCTAACTCAGGATTCTAACCATGTCATCTAATCCTTCCTAAGTGTTAATTATGTTCTTTTAAGTACTAGACCATATCATACCTTAGTCACCATCAAAACTTAAGATTCTAACATTCTCCCCCTTTTTGATGATGACAAACCCATAGATGACTAGAGAACATAATTAAACTTAGATCACTTCCAGAGCTATATTTCATTCTCAGTTCTCTCCCCAGATATCTTATCTTTCAGCTCTAGACATCTCATGTCTCATCTCTTCTCATTTCTCTCCCCCTTTTGGCTTCATCAAAATTCAACAAGTGCAAGCTAGCCTTAGGGATGGGGATACTTCTATCGTTCTCCTAGGAATGGGCTTTCTACCTAATATTTCTCCCTATTCTCCCTAAATATTATGTAGGATAACTAAACAGTGTGAGACAGAAGGAAGAAAATATTGATTCAGTATTCTAAGTGTGTTTACTCTCCCTAACCATTATGCAAGATAACAGAACATGTTTTGCAAGAATTAAGTCTAGATCAAAACATACAAAAACAGTTCTCTTTTTGAAGGTGAAAGTTCTGAACGTAATGGATGCACAAGAGGGGGGGGGGGTGAATTGTGCTTCAAAAATAAATACTCAAAGTAAATGACACAAGATTTATACTGGTTCGGTCTACCTGACCTACGTCCAGTCCTCAACCACCCAGGCCGAGAGTTTCACTATAACTCAGGTTTTAAATCGGGTTCACCTGAAACCTTACAACCGCAAGTTTTACGGGCTCACTTGCAACCTTACAACAAGTTTTACACTGGCTCACTTGTAACCTATCTAACTGTCTCCCCCTCACACCAAGCAAGGGTTTGAAGTTTACACTTGAAGGCTTTTCTGACTAAGTTCTCTTACAGAACAAATGATGTTACACACTTAAGTTCAATAAATGCTCTTTTAACAGAAAGAGACTTAACTACTGTGAGTACAGAATAGGTAGGTGAAAAATCACTCCAAGTGTTAAATGCTCTTCATTTTTCTGGGCAGCTTGAATGAATAAGGATTTTCTCGCTCAAGAATATTTGAAGATCATTAACCCCTACATAAATGAAGTTGAGCTTCCTTATATAGTCTTCAAGCATTTTGAACTCTTGGTAGGTGGGCTAGCCGTTTGAATATGTCCGTTTTTCCCTTGTTACCGTTCGCCCATTTAATGCTTCATTAATGCATAGCAGGGTTGACTTGCTTTATCTCTGAAAAGTAGTCCTGACACCTCTGCTCTGACAAAAGCATTCTGACACTGCATCTCTTTGAACGTTCAGACATTCTGATTGCTTGCGGAAGCAACTTCTCATCCGGAAGCAACCTTACTGAGTGTGCTGCACTTGAACGTTAGTTTAGCAATATAATCATATAGTCTCATGCAGTGGGTGATCCTAAGTCTAAGGTGTATCCGGAAGCACTTCTACATCCGGAAGTAAATTCACTTGATGAGGGATTTAGTTCACCATGACTTGCTCTCGCTTAGTCTATTTCATTCCACCACTCAGCGCTAGTCACTGAGCTATCGGAAGCACTTTTACTTGACGTGGTGAATTCACTGACGCTTAGGGTGAAATCTATTCTATCAGTCTGCGCCAGTCAAGATCTAACAGGAAGCAACTTCACTTGATGTTGCATTTCCGCTGACGCTCGGGGTTATATCTAGTCTATCAACCTGCGCCAGTCTAAATCTAATAGGAAGTGCTTTCACTCGGCGAAGTAGACTTACTGACGCTTGGGGTAATAACTATTCTATTGCTCTGCGCCAGTCTAAGTCTAACAGGAAGCGCTTTCACTTGGGGAAGTAGACTCACTGACGCTTGGGGTAATATCTATTCTGTCGCTCTGCGCCAGTCTAATTCTAACAGGAAGCGCTTTCACTTGGGGAAGTAGACTCACTGTCGCTTGGAGTAATATCTATTCTATCGCTCTGCGCCAGTCTAAGTCTAACAGGAAGCAAACTCACTTCCGATTGAAACATAGCTTAGTCTTAAGGTTTTGTGTACCTAATTCTCATGGACTAAGTTAAATCCCTAGTGATTTACTTGCTGACGCTGGGGGATGAAAGCATTCATCCGCATGCGCAAGTCCTAATCTAACCGGAAGTAAATCTTCATCCGGAAGCACTCTTACTTGGGATCCTAAGTATACTATTGCTTCCTAGGCACTTGGTCTAATCCTTTATATTTTAGTCTTCATCAAAACTTAAGATTCTAACATTCTCCCCCTTTTTGATGATGACAAACTTAGCTTTATCGATTAAGTTCATATGAAAGGATTAGCTGAAGAATAAAAACAATAGTTCAGAATAAGTAACTTAGACAAATATTATTGATAAGCATAGGTTACAGGTCAGAGCATATAATTAGATAACATTTACAAGCAGCGAGCATATAGTAGGCAGATATGAGAACATGCATGAAAAGATGAACATTTCTAAGTAAAAAAAATTTTGGGCTGGGGGTTGTTTCTTTGTTTCTTCTTTCTCTCCCTCTCGCTGAAGCTCTTCTTCATCAAGGAACTCCCAGGGTAGCAAGGCTAGTGGTCAATGCATCTCTCCCCCTTTTGGCATCATCAAAGAGGGTTTTCCATATTTGATCGCCGCAGCCTCCTCCTTAGGGATGGACTTCCTCTTCTTAGAACCCACTAACAGTTCTGCCATTCTACCAGAAGTTTCAGGCTGACCTTGAATATTTTCATCCTGCCCTAGAGCAATTTGCCGAGAAACTTCATGATGTTCTTGATGTCTTTCACGATGCCCAGATTTTCCAGAATGTTGATGGCTTGATTTCCCAGATTTGGACTTGTGTTTCTTAGATGAGGAGGGTTTCCTCGAAACTGGGTTTGCTTCAGAGGGTTCGGCCATTTTTGTGGGGTTGATGAAATGTTTATATGAAGAACATAGATGAAAATGAAGAATGTGTGAAATGAGATGTCCCTTTTATAGGTAAAGTCACTAAGGGCAAAAAGGTCATGCTCCTTCACATTATCACACATTGGGTAGCGTAAACGCCTTAAGTTGGAACGATATACCTGATGACACGTGTCGCTTCATATTGTCAGAGAAGTCGAAACGTCTCATTTGGAAGTTGAAGCGTTTTCTGAAGTGACGTGTCTTCTTGGACTTGTGCTGGCGCTCTCTTGGTTTGATCATCCAGCGTCAGTGTGTAATCATTCGGAAGTGGTTTTGCTTCCGGTTGCACTTACTTAAGATTCAACATTGAATACCTGCAAGGACATATATTGGCACTCCGATGCCTAAGTCAGTATTGTTGTAAGTGATAAAAAAAAATAATAATTACACTTCATTTGGGTTTACCATCCCCAAATCACCTCTAATGAAAATAAACTGGTCAGTCCCCAGAGGCTTGGTGAAGATATCCGCAAGCTGTTGTTGTGTGGGAACAAACTGCACCTTGACATCCTTCTTTTGAACATGGTCTCTGATGAAGTGATGTCGGACGTCAATGTGCTTTGTCCTTGTGTGCTGAACTGGATTCTTGGCGAGGCTAATTGTGCTTGTGTTATCACAGAGGATGGGCGCCTCAGGAAACTCCAAGCCAAGATCTCTCAACTGGTTTTTCAGCCATAACACTTGTGCACAGCAACTTGCAGCAGCAATGTATTCTGCCTCAGTGGATGACAAGGACACGCAGGTTTGCTTCTTGCTGGCCCAAGACACCAGACAACCACCAAGGAAGGCGCATTGTCCACTGGTGCTCTTTCTATCTGTTTTATAACCTGCGTGGTCAGAGTCAGAATAAGCCCACAAGAACTCTTGGTTACCTCTGGGATACCAAAGACCAAGTTCTTGTGTTCCCTCAAGGTATCTCAGAATACGTTTAACACATGTCAAGTGTGATTCCTTGGGGTTGGCTTGAAACCTAGCACACATGCCTACGCTAAATTGAATATCAGGCCTGCTCGCCGTTAAGTATAGGAGGGAACCTATCATTCCCCTGTACATGGGCAGGCTGACACTTTTACCCTTGGCGTCAGCGTCGAGTGCAGCTGAGGTGCTCATAGGAGTATCATACTCCTTGCATTCATCCATCCCAAACTTTTTGAGTAGTTCTCTGCAGTACTTGGTTTGGGAGATGAAGATTCCGTTCTTCTTTTGTTTGATTTGCAGGCCTAGGAAGAATGTTAGTTCTCCCATCATTGACATCTCAAATTCACCCTGCATAATCTTAGAGAAATCTTCACAAAGCTTCTCGTTAGTTGCCCCAAAGATAATATCATCAACATAAATTTGGACAATTAACATATCTCTATCTTTGTGAAGGATAAACAGTGTATTATCTAATTTGCCTCTTGAGAAACCCTTGCCCAGCAAAAAGCTGCTGAGTCTCTCATACCAAGCTCGAGGGGCTTGTTTCAGGCCATACAAAGCTTTCTTTAATCTATACACATGTTTGGGGTTCTTATGGTTTTCAAAGCCAGGAGGTTGTTCTACATATACCTCTTCCTTAATATAACCATTAAGAAATGCACTCTTTACATCCATTTGATATAATCTGAAACCTTTCATGGATGCAAAGGCTAGAAGAATCCTTATTGCCTCAAGTCTAGCGACTGGAGCAAAAGTTTCTTCATAGTCAATGCCTTCTTCTTGGTTGTATCCTTTAGCTACCAGTCTGGCTTTGTTTCTAGTGATTTGACCTGTCTCATCCAGTTTGTTTTTAAAGACCCACTTGGTTCCTACTATGGATTGATGAGACGGCCTTGGGACTAGTTCCCACACTTGACTTCTTTCAAATTGATTCAGCTCTTCCTGCATGGCAATAATCCAGTCGCAGTCCTCAAGAGCTTGTTCAACTGAAGTTGGTTCGATTTGAGATAGGAATGCTCCAAACTCAACTTCATTTTGAACTTGTCTTCTAGTTCTGACACCAGAAGAAACATCACCAAGCACTTGATCAAGAGGATGATCCCTGTGATGTCTCCTAGCTATTGGCAGCTGTGCCTCCTCAGGCATGGGTTGCCCACTAGGTACATCACTGGGTTCACCTTCTTCTTTGGGATAGCTTGTTGTTGTTTCTTTTGGTGGTGAGGAAGATGATGGAAGATTTGGAAAGTTAAGTGCTTCATCATCTTCTGTGGATTGTCCCCATGTAGGAGTTTCATCAAATACAACATGCATGGACTCTTCTACAGTTTTAGTTCTTATGTTGTATATCCTATATGCTTTGCTCCTAAGGGAATATCCTATGAATATACCTACATCAGCCTTTGGATCAAACTTACCCAAATTTACCTTCCCATTGTTATGCACGTAGCATTTTGATCCGAATATTCTGAGATGGCTGATGTTGGGCTTCCTTCCTTTATATAGCTCGTATGGAGTCTTATCCAAGCCCTTGCGAACATAAGCTCTGTTGGAGATATAGCAAGCAGTGCTCATAGCGTCCGCCCAGAACATTTGAGAGATTTCTTTCTCGTTCAGCATGCTTCTAGCCATCTCCGTCAGAACCCTGTTCTTTCTTTCGACTACTCCATTTTGTTGAGGAGTTCTCGGAGCTGAGAAGTTATGTTCAATGCCGTTTTCCTCACATAGCTCAGTGAAGCTATGGTTCTCAAACTCTCCTCCATGGTCTGTCCTTATGGCTGTGATTTTGAGATCCTTCTCATTCTGCACTTTCTTAGCCAGGACAACGAAAGCATCAAAAGCATCTTGCTTAGAGGCAAGAAACAAAGTCCACGTAAACCTTGAATAGTCATCCACCACCACTAAAGCATATAGGTTTCCTCCCAAGCTTTTTACTCTTGCTGGCCCAACCAAATCCATGTGGATTAGTTCCAAGGGCCTGCTGGTGGAGATTCTCTTCTTGGTTTTAAACGAGGATTTTGTTTGCTTTCCTCGTTGGCAGGATTCACAGATAAAATCATGCTTAACCTTAAAAGGGGGAATACGTACAGCTAGCTCTTTTTTAATTAGCATGTCCAATTGAGTAAAGTTAACATGAGCTAGTCTCTTATGCCAAAGCCAGCTATTCTCGTCACTAGATATTAGACATTTTTCTTCTAGCTGTTGACATAAATCTAAGGTATATAGATTCCCATTTCTAATTGCCTTAATTTTGCATTTTAGGTTGGCCTTATCTATATTCAGATCCTGCTTATCAACTATTAAGCACTCATTTGAATCAAATATTACCCAGTTACCTTTGTCCGTGCTTTGACTTACACTTAGCAGGTTGTGACAGAGACCGTCCACTAGATATACATCTTTGACTGGTCCGACTTCTCCAACTCCAGTGATCTTGCCACTTTGATTTCCTCCAAAGGTCACTGTGGCTCCATCTTTGATCACCAGAGACTTGAACTTGTCTCTGTCTCCAGTCATATGTCTCGAGCATCCGCTATCGATGTACCAATTTTTGTTCTTGGATGCCTTGAGACACACCTGAAACAATCAAGCAATTTTAGGTACCCAACCTCTCTTGGGTCCTTTGTCATTAGTGTCTAGGACCCTTGGCCTAGCTTTGGGCTTATCCTTGTGCCTATACACATTTGGAGCCTTTGGCCTAGTGTTGGCTCTAGACTCTTGGGTTCTCCCAGTGGGATGATTCCAGGCTTGGGATCCTTGTCCTCTCTTGATTTCCTTTGCAGGTGGAGGATCCTTTGTAGCCCTGGTTCCTTTAGGGACCCACTTGTATGAGCTGTTAGCTCCATGCTTTTTAGCATTACAGGTGGACATCGAGTGTCCTTTCCTGTTGCAGTAATTACAGAAGCTGAAAGGTGAGGAGCTATGACTGGTGGCTTTATGGAAGAACTTTAAGTAAGGCTTTACTTTTGGTTCTTCCCACGTTTTCTTCCTGGGGGTATATCCCAAGCCAGTCCTATCCCTATATGCCCTTTGGTTCATTAAAAGTATATTCAGCATTTCTGAACCATTGGTGAATTTCTGCAGGGCATTTTGCAGCTTATTATTTTCTTCTGAGATTTTGCTGCAATTTGGACAGCTCTCAGGTGTTGGGATGTTGGGTTCTGCTTGAGGAGAACCCTGTCCATCCACCATTGGAGATCTTCTAGCTTCTGCTAGTTCCTCACTGAGTGAGTCCACCTTGGACTCAAGTGACTCCTTTTTGGTTTTCAAGAATTTATAGGCTTTACATAGTTTAGAGAATTCTTCATGAATCTCATTGTAAGCCTCTTGTAGTTCAGGAAGAGTTACCTCATGTTCTTCATTGGTGAGGTCAAGATCTGAAGATGCTTCCTCATCCTCTTCTCTAGCTACCAGGCAGAGGTTGGCAACTTCTTCATCATCACTTGCTTCCTCATCTGAGCTGTTTACCCAAATGGAGGAAACTAGTGCCTTTCTTTTATCCTTGCCTTTGGACCTCTGCAGGCTGGGACACTCAGCCTTGAAGTGACCAGGCTTATTGCATTCAAAGCACACAGGGACCTTCTCTTTCTTGTATCCCCTCTTCTGGCTGGTGTCACCTTTCTGATAGCCTTCCTTCTTCCTGAGGAATTTCCTGAACTTCCTCACCATCAGGGCCATCTCCTCATCGTCCATCTCATCGTCGTCATCCTCATCATTGTCCTTGATCTCTTTGCTGGGAGCAACGAGAGCAAGGTTCTTACTCTTGGATGAGGTTTGAGGAGCTCTCATAGCCAGCAAGGTTGGCTCATATTCAGCAAGTGAGCCAAAAAGAGCGGTGACGGAGCTGGTTGATTCTCCTTGCACTTCTTGCAGAATAGTGACTTTGGTGATCCAGTCACCCTTCAAGATTTTCAGAATCTTGCTCACCTGCTCTCTTTCAGGGATATCCTTACCAAGCGAGGCTAGATTATTGATGAGATGGGTGAATCTGAGCTCTAGATCTCTGATAGGCTCGGTGGGGCTTAGCATGGCGAATTTGTGGAATTCTTCCACCAGCATCTCAACACGTCTGGCTTTAACTCCCCTGGTTCCGGAGTGTGCAGCCTCAAGAGCCTCCCACATATCCTTTGCATTTTTGTGGTGGCTGATCCTGTGAAACTCTTTGTAGCTGAGAGCACACTGGATGTAGTGCATAGCTCTATGGTTGAGTTGGACTAGAGCATAGTCCTCAGCAGTATATCTGGCTTTTGCCTTAGCAAATCCTTCCTCATCTAAGGGAGTTTGATCCCCATGTTCGATCACGTCCCATAGTCTGATATCGCTTGACTTGATATAGGTTTCCATTCTGAACTTCCAGAATGTATAGTTGTGCCCATCGAAACCTGGGGGCTTGTTGGGTTGTACAGCAACATCTGGCAGACCATACTCCGTATCCATTACTTAGATCTTTGCTTTCCGGATTCGTTGGAATCGAGTGAGAAAGACCTGCTCTGATACCAAATGAACGTAATGGATGCACAAGAGGGGGGGGGTGAATTGTGCTTCAAAAATAAATACTCAAAGTAAATGACACAAGATTTATACTGGTTCGGTCTACCTGACCTACGTCCAGTCCTCAACCACCCAGGCCGAGAGTTTCACTATAACTCAGGTTTTAAATCGGGTTCACCTGAAACCTTACAACCGCAAGTTTTACGGGCTCACTTGCAACCTTACAACAAGTTTTACACTGGCTCACTTGTAACCTATCTAACTGTCTCCCCCTCACACCAAGCAAGGGTTTGAAGTTTACACTTGAAGGCTTTTCTGACTAAGTTCTCTTACAGAACAAATGATGTTACACACTTAAGTTCAATAAATGCTCTTTTAACAGAAAGAGACTTAACTACTGTGAGTACAGAATAGGTAGGTGAAAAATCACTCCAAGTGTTAAATGCTCTTCATTTTTCTGGGCAGCTTGAATGAATAAGGATTTTCTCGCTCAAGAATATTTGAAGATCATTAACCCCTACATAAATGAAGTTGAGCTTCCTTATATAGTCTTCAAGCATTTTGAACTCTTGGTAGGTGGGCTAGCCGTTTGAATATGTCCGTTTTTCCCTTGTTACCGTTCGCCCATTTAATGCTTCATTAATGCATAGCAGGGTTGACTTGCTTTATCTCTGAAAAGTAGTCCTGACACCTCTGCTCTGACAAAAGCATTCTGACACTGCATCTCTTTGAACGTTCAGACATTCTGATTGCTTGCGGAAGCAACTTCTCATCCGGAAGCAACCTTACTGAGTGTGCTGCACTTGAACGTTAGTTTAGCAATATAATCATATAGTCTCATGCAGTGGGTGATCCTAAGTCTAAGGTGTATCCGGAAGCACTTCTACATCCGGAAGTAAATTCACTTGATGAGGGATTTAGTTCACCATGACTTGCTCTCGCTTAGTCTATTTCATTCCACCACTCAGCGCTAGTCACTGAGCTATCGGAAGCACTTTTACTTGACGTGGTGAATTCACTGACGCTTAGGGTGAAATCTATTCTATCAGTCTGCGCCAGTCAAGATCTAACAGGAAGCAACTTCACTTGATGTTGCATTTCCGCTGACGCTCGGGGTTATATCTAGTCTATCAACCTGCGCCAGTCTAAATCTAATAGGAAGTGCTTTCACTCGGCGAAGTAGACTTACTGACGCTTGGGGTAATAACTATTCTATTGCTCTGCGCCAGTCTAAGTCTAACAGGAAGCGCTTTCACTTGGGGAAGTAGACTCACTAACGCTTGGGGTAATATCTATTCTGTCGCTCTGCGCCAGTCTAATTCTAACAGGAAGCGCTTTCACTTGGGGAAGTAGACTCACTGTCGCTTGGAGTAATATCTATTCTATCGCTCTGCGCCAGTCTAAGTCTAACAGGAAGCAAACTCACTTCCGATTGAAACATAGCTTAGTCTTAAGGTTTTGTGTACCTAATTCTCATGGACTAAGTTAAATCCCTAGTGATTTACTTGCTGACGCTGGGGGATGAAAGCATTCATCCGCATGCGCAAGTCCTAATCTAACCGGAAGTAAATCTTCATCCGGAAGCACTCTTACTTGGGATCCTAAGTATACTATTGCTTCCTAGGCACTTGGTCTAATCCTTTATATTTTAGTCTTCATCAAAACTTAAGATTCTAACATTCTCCCCCTTTTTGATGATGACAAACTTAGCTTTATCGATTAAGTTCATATGAAAGGATTAGCTGAAGAATAAAAACAATAGTTCAGAATAAGTAACTTAGACAAATATTATTGATAAGCATAGGTTACAGGTCAGAGCATATAATTAGATAACATTTACAAGCAGCGAGCATATAGTAGGCAGATATGAGAACATGCATGAAAAGATGAACATTTCTAAGTAAAAAAAATTTTGGGCTGGGGGTTGTTTCTTTGTTTCTTCTTTCTCTCCCTCTCGCTGAAGCTCTTCTTCATCAAGGAACTCCCAGGGTAGCAAGGCTAGTGGTCAATGCATCTCTCCCCCTTTTGGCATCATCAAAGAGGGTTTTCCATATTTGATCGCCGCAGCCTCCTCCTACCAAGCATGAGGAGTATGAGAACATAATCTGAAGATTCACTCAAGGTGTCAAAGCTCATACTGCCCACAAAAGTCAGAGTCCATAAGAGAGCTTCTGATAGCAAGAGAGGATCCAATAGCAAAGCACTCTTATCATTCATGGACAAGTGCTTGGAAGACAAAGTTCCTCTATGTGATAGCAAGCAAAATGTTAGAGTCCACGAGCTTCAGATAGCAAGAGAGCTTCCGATAATGAGTCTCTTAACATCCTGGACTTATGCTTGAGGAACGAAGTCTTCTCTGACAGCAAGCAAGAGTCGGACCGTACAAAATGTTCAGATGTCAGAACGACTTTTGTCAGAATAGTATTGCCAGAACAGTGTTGACAGAACAGCTTGGTCAGAGCACCTTTTTAGATAAAGCAAAGTCAACCCTGCTGTGCATTAATGAGGACAACGTAAACAAGGCCCCAACGTCTATAATCAAACGGTCTTATTGCCTCTCCAACGGTTAGATATTCAGAGGCTGGTATAAAAGGGATGTTCTTCATTTCTGAAGAAGGGGGCTTGAAAAAGAGAGAGAGAACAGAGCTTATTGTCTGAAACACTATTCTACATTCCTCTCATCTTCTACTCTCGGACTTTGATATGTAATATTCTTAGAGAGTGATTCATTTGTACTTAAGTGAGTAACATCATCCACTCTTTGAGAGAGTTAGTTTTGAGCTTAAGTGTTTAACAAAATCAGTTCATAGAGTGAACTTAATTGTAATCTTACATTTTGTAAGGGGGAGCATTTAGAAGTTTTCTAAATCTCCATAGGTTGCAAGTTAGCCCGTAAAACTTGCGTTTGTAAGGTTTGCAGGTGAACCCGTTGTAAAACCTGTGGGTTGTTAGGTGAACCCGTGCTCGTAAAACCTAAAGTGTAAAGGCTTCTCTTGTGCCCGGTTTAAACAAGAATAGTGGATTGGAAATCTCAGGTGTAGCCTGGGGACTGGATGTAGGTCTGGGTGACCGAACCAGGATAAATTTATGTGTGCATATATTTATACTTGATCATTCTATTTTGCATCACATAGCATACTGACTTGTGCATAGCATTATTTATTATCATCATCACCGAGCACAAGCAGTCTTTCGAAAAGAGCCTAAGTTTTATTCCCTCACCCAATTCACCCCCCCCTCTTGGGTGACAGCCACGAATTTCATTATGTAGGATAGCTAAACAGTGTGAGACAAAAAGAAGAAATATTGATGCAGTATTCTAAGTGAGTTTGCTCTCCCTAACCATTATGCAAGATAACAGAACATGTTTTGCAAGAATTAAGTCTAGATCAAAACATACAAAAACAGTTCTCTTTTTGAAGGTGAAAGTTCCTTTTTAAATATAAAAGACATCAAAAGTAATTTTGACCCTCTTGAAATGATTAACATGATATCAAAATAATTTTGGTGCGTTTAAAATGATGATTATGATATCAATTGAAATTTGTGATTTTAAATTCGTGATACCAAATGAAATCAAATGAAATATGTGAGTTTGAACTTGTGATATCAAATGAAATGATTGAATGCCAAGAGAAATTTGTGATACCATGTGAAAAATGAAATCAAGTCAAATGAAATTTGTGAGTTTAAAGTGCCAAAAATAATTTCCAAATAATTGCATCACAGCATCTCAAGAGTTTATTATCTATGACAGCATGCAACTCTCTATTTTCAAGGGATCATTATCGAGTAATGTCCTTTACTTCTCTTCTATATTAAGCTTAATCATTACTGAATCAAGAAAGGAAGCATATAAGAGAGGTATGTTATCAATTTTACTTTCCAGCGTGTCATATAAAGGATACAGATGTGTGAGCTAGGATGATTTTCTAAAGCAGTGAATGATTTTGAAGTCAATGCAGATTGAGCAAAGAAATCCTAAATTGACACCCTTACCAATGCCATGTATGCATCATATATAAGAGATGGTAAGGTGTAGATGTTACCACAGATGAGGAATCTCCAGACTCTATTGGACTCATGAATCTTAATCATATGCAGATAAGCATGCTTCCTGACATCTTCAAGAGATGCGCTATCTCAAGTGGAAACCCCTAGTGCAAGTGCTTTGATGATTCGCTTCGGCAAGCTGAGCTACAACCAAAAGCAGACATGACTGGGCAGTCACTCTACTCTTCCCATGGTTCAATAGTTGGCCTGCTATCGAGAGCGCTGATTGTTGCGAAAGCATCCTTGCTCAAACTTGATGATTGGGCCTTCATGTGCTTGAGGAAACAAGTGCTTTTCTGATGGTCAGTGAAAGAACTTAAGATTTAACATTGGAGACCATCCTCTGGACATTCAAGTCAATCTGTGTTAATCACCACAAGTTAATAATTTTAAGAAATCATGCTTGCTAGTTGGTTTAAGAAAATATGAACAATGATTATGTGAAAACTAATTTTGAAATTGTCTATACGTTCACATAGTTTCACTATCAAGACATGAACTCTATTTATACTCTCATAGATAAATATCAATGTTATAGTACAAAGAGTATCAAACAGGTGGCATACTTTCAGAGTTTCATAAGCAAGTATAGTTCAATAAGTATGCCTCAAGGATGTTCATGTTAGATCATGAAGACATGTGAATTTTTAACACAATGAAATTTTGAAAAATCTTCATCCTCTCAAAAATTAAATACTGGAAATTTTCATGCTCACAGAATAGTTTGATTTTAAGACTAAATTCGGTTTACAAAAACAACCAAATTTCAGCATATGATTACGAGAATAATTTCCAAATTTTTGCTCAAGTTCTTCTAGATATGCTCAGTGTGATCTCATTTGTTCTTAGGATATCAACAAGCTTGAAATTAATACAGATTATAGCATGCTTGTGATTCTATGCCATGTTTTACAGATCTTAGCAGAGTTCAATTCAAGGCATTTCCTAAGATTTCTAATGCATGTCAGACAAGAGAGAGTCTATCCATTTAATTTCACAACAGAATATGTAAGGGATAGAAATGCTCATGTGTATTGGCGAGAGTTTCTCAGGGTTGGTATAGCCATTCCACACATCTTGATAAGAGACATTTTCGTTGTCATTCTCTCTTGGTTATATTCATTGTTCAAGCTTCAATAATCTGTGTCAACATTCTTAAACCACAAACTTGAACTGAGATCATTAGTAGATTGAGAACTTAAAGATGTAATTAAGAGGGATGTATTGTTCTCGAAACCATAGCTGCTTATGCATTGAAAAGCTTGATGCAAGAGATACCACATGAAATGGAAAATCAGAAATAACTTTTGAGTGCTATCATGAGGTATGGTTGTCATGTAGATTTAAAGAGGATCAGAATTTGTTTTGAAAGTTTGTATATCAAAAGGATCTTTCAAAAATCAAGGTGAATGCATAAACTATTTTCTTTCATGAAAGACGCCCTTAAAAGATTCGCTAAGCATATATGAGTAAAACTGTTAAGCCCATCATGCATTTACTACCCAAGTGATTGTTCGAGTAAAGAGGAAGGTAGGAATGATATCACCATCTATGCGTGACGAATGCTTATCAAGACTTGACTGATTGTTCAGATGAGATAAAGTCCTGAGTCTTGCTGAACCTCGGAATTGCCTTTCCCAAGAAGATCTTCTATACTTATCCTTGGTTCGAAGCACTTTCTTCTGAGAGTTAGGATTCAAGTGCCTTTTCAATGTTGATCGAGGAGTCCACTCTCTCTTGTTCTTCTCAGGATAGTTGAATGGAACTTTGTGATAGCTCATCCTTGAGACAGAACCATTGTTCCTGGTGGTTGCACATTGCTTCTTATGATTGTACCAGGGGTTTTCAGCAGTTGCATCGCCACGAGTTCTCTCCTTTGGGGTAAGAGAAACTCTTGATCTTTCCTGCACAAGTAAGGCACTAGGAGGATGTTTTGGTACCCATTTGTACTTGGGTCCTACTTGGTTAGCACTGGACCTTACTTGTCCTTTAGGAATCCATACAAATTTATTTCTCACATTTAGATTTCTTCTAAGACTGCATGTGTGAGAAATATGTCCTAATCTACCACAATAATGACAGATAATGGAATGATAATCAAAATGGGGTTTTCTATCATTATCATGATTAGTTTTCTTTAGAAAAGCTTTTTGTTCCTTTGAAATCTCAGTTTCTTTTGAAAGCTCTTCTTTTTCCTTCAACAAGTGTTTACAATCAAAACATTTTTCAAGACATGTTGAAGTTTTCCCTGCCGATCGTGGGTTAACTATCGGAACCACTAATTCTTTAAAAGAAACTTTGGAAACTTTGGACGTAGAAGAAGAAATTAGTTTTTCAAGTTTCCTATCTTTTTCTTTTAAGCCTAGAAGTTCTTTTGCAAGTTTACAATATTCGGTATATAACTCATTGTATGCATCTTGCAATTTA
This sequence comes from Mimosa pudica, assembly GCA_029929735.1. Lineage (NCBI taxonomy): Eukaryota > Viridiplantae > Streptophyta > Magnoliopsida > Fabales > Fabaceae > Mimosa > Mimosa pudica. Next base: position 1,506,822 of record JAKELP010000036.1, read on the forward strand.
GAAAGTTCAAGTTCAGATCCAGATACCTCACTTTCTGAATCTTCTAGGCAGAAATGGATACTCTCCTCACTGAAGCCTGCTTCCTCAATATCAGCTTCCAGAAGCTCATCAGTAGATGATCCACAACGAGCACGAGTTGAGCTTTGGACAGCTGCGCTTTCAAGAGATGGGTTAGAAGCATATATCACATCAAGAGTATTCCAAATGTCTTTAGCACTAGAGCAATGTTTGATTTTCTGGAAATCATTTTCAGTTAAGCCTTTGTATAAAATTTGCATTGCTCTAATATTTAAGGAAAACAAATTTTTCTCCTTTTCAGTCCAGTTTCCTCTTGTTTGAAATCAAAATCATTTTCAAAAATATCCCACATTTTCAAACTAGTGGATTGTATAAAACTTTCCATTCTTGCCTTCCACCAGCAAAAATCAATATTTTCTAACACAGGTGGAATGGTATGATCAAAGCCTTTGGAAAACATTTTAACCCAAATCAGCCAAGGTCTTTACACTTGAGATCGTTGGATCCTTTAAACAAGTGACCTGCTCTGATACCAAATGAAATGTGTGGCTGTCACCCAAGAGGGGGGGTGAATTGGGTGAGGGAATAAACACTTTATTTCTTTTCGAAAGACTGCTTGTGCTTGGTGATGATGTTACTGAGTAATGGTATGCACAAGTCAGTATGTTATGTGATGCAAAAATAGAATGTTTAAATGTAAGTTTATGCACACATAAATTTATCCTGGTTCGGTCACCCAGACCTACATCCAGTCCCCAGGCTCCACCTGAGATTTTCAATCCACTATTCTTGTTTAAACCAGGCACAAGAGAAGCCTTTACACTTTAGGTTTTACGAGCACGGGTTCACCTAACAACCCACAGGTTTTACAACGGGTTCACCTGCAAACCTTACAAACGCAAGTTTTACGGGCTCACTTGCAACCTATGGAGATTTAGAAAACTTCTAAATGCTCCCCCTTACAAAATGTAAGATTACAATTATGTTCACTCTATGAACTGATTGTGCTAAACACTTAAGCTCGAATGACTCTCTCTAAGAGTAGATGATGTTACTCACTTAAGCACAAAAGAATCACTCTCTAAGAATATTACATATCTAAGTCCGAGAGTAGAAGATGAGAGGAATGTAGAATAGTGTTTCAGACAATAATCTCTATTCTCTCTCTCTCTTAGTTCTTCTGAATGTAGATGTTCCTTTTATACCAGCCTCTGAATATCCAACCGTTGGAGAGGCAATAAGGCCGTTTGAATATAGCCGTTGGGCGTTGTCCTCATTAATGCACAGCAGAGTTGACTTTGCTTTATCTGAATAGGGTGCTTTGTCCAGCTGTTCTGTCAACACTGTTCTGACAACACTGTTCTGGCAAAAGTCGTTCTGACATCTATACACTGTACGGTCTGACTCTTGCTTGTTGTCAGATGAGGACTTCGTTCCTCAAGCATAAGTCCAGGATGCTAAGAGACTTACTATCGGAAGCTCTCTTGCTAACTGAAGTGAAGCTCGTGGACTCTAACATTCTGCTTGCTATCATAGAGGAACTTTGTCTTCCAAGCACTTGTCCATGAATGATAAGAGTGCTTTGCTATTGGATGCTCTCTTGCTATCAGAAGCTCTCTTATGGACTCTGACTCTTGTGGGCAGTATGAGCTTTGACACTTTGAATGAATCTTCAGATTATATTCTCCTTATCTCTCATACTCCTCATGCTTGGTAGGTAACAATGTTGTTTGAATATCTGTTATCCTCTTGTTACCGTTGGAAGGAACATCTTCTTAAATGCTCAGCAGGGTTGACTTGCTTTATCACTGAAAAGTAGTCCTGACACCTCTGCTCTGACAAAAGCATTCTTACTTCTGAGTATGTGACATTTTCTCTTGTACTCTTGCTGACGGATGATCATCGTTCATCCGGAAGTGGCAATCTTGCTCTGCAAGTGTTAATCTCTGAAATCCAATGCCAAGAGTCTTTGCATCCGGAAGCTCAGTTGCATCCGGAAGTGTGATTAAGTTCTGCACATACTGGTTAGTCCAACATAGCAATATATATAATCAGATATAGTAAAACTATACATGTTGTGGGAAGTTTGCTATGGGAAGTAGTCTTACTTAGACTATGTTCTGACTTAGTGTAATGTCTACTGACTCTAAGGGATCTCTATTCCAATAGTCAGCTTAAGTCTCGTTAGTTTACTCTAAGTCTTCCTAAGTGACTCAGTGTGTCATTTGTTCATGCTATGTATATTAAGTCAACACACAATCACATGAAGTGGGAGTTTACTTAGTCTAGGATGTATCCGGAAGCACTTCTACATCCGGAAGTACTTTCACTTGATGAAGGATCTAGCTCACCATCACTTACTCTTGCTCAGTGTATTTCATTCCAACAGTCAGCGCTAGTCACTGAGCTATCGGAAGCGCTTTTACTTGTCGTGGTGAACTTGCTGTCACTTAGGGTTATACTTCTTTTATCAGCCTGTGCAAGTCTAAATCTAACAGGAAGCAATTTCGCTTGACGAGGCTGATTCACTGACGCTTGGGGATATAGCTATTCTGTCAGCCTGCGTCAGTCTAAATCCAACAGGAAGTGTTTTCACTTGGCGAAGTAGACTCCCTGACGCTTGGGGTAATATCTATTCTATCGCTCTGCGCCAGTCTAAGTCTAACAGGAAGCAACTTCACTTGACGTTGCATTTTCACTGACGCTCGGGGTTATATCTAGTTTATCAACCTGCGCCAGTCTAAATCTAACAGGAAGCAATTTCACTTCCGATTGAAACATAGCTTAGTCTTAAGGTTGTGTACTAATTCTCATGGACTAAGTTATTTCCCCAGTGATTTACTTGCTGACGCTGGGGGATGAAAGCATTCATCCGCGTGCGCAAGTCCTAATCTATCCGGAAGTGATCTTGCATTCTCAAGTGATCTAACTCAGGATTCTAACCAAGTGTCTCACTTGCTTCCGTTTGCGTCCTATGGGATGTGTACTCCATCCGCGAGCTCTAGTGCTAATATTACCGGAAATGATCTTGCATTCGCAAGTGATCTAACTCAGGATTCTAACCATGTCATCTAATCCTTCCTAAGTGTTAATTATGTTCTTTTAAGTACTAGACCATATCATACCTTAGTCACCATCAAAACTTAAGATTCTAACAACTTGGAATCCTATGTTAATCCTATTGCTTCCTAGGCACTTGGTCTAATCCTTTATATTTTAGTCTTCATCAAAACTTAAGATTCTAACATTCTCCCCCTTTTTGATGATGACAAACTTAGTTTTATCGATTAAGTTCATATGAAAGGATTAGCTGAGGAATAAAAGCAATAGTTAAGAACAAGTAACTTAGACAAATATTATTGATAAGCATAAGTTACAAGTCAGAGCATATAATCAGATAACATTTACAGGTAAAGCGCATATATTAGGCAGATATGAAAGTATGCACGAAGAAGGAAACATTTCTAAGTACACAAAATAAAATTGGGACTGGGGTTTTAGGGTTTTTGTTTCTTCTTCCTCTCCCTCACACTGAAGCTCTTTTTCATCAAGGAACTCCCAGGATAGCAAGACTAGTGGTCAATGCATCTCTCCCCCTTTTGGCATCATCAAAGAGGGTTTTTCGTATTTGATCGCCGTAGCCTCCTCCTTAGGGATGGACTTCCTCTTCTTATCAAGCTTCTCTTGCTTAGAACCCACTAACAGTTCTGCCATTCTACCAGAAGTTTCAGGCTGACCTTGAATATTTTCATCCTGCCCTAGTGCAATTTGCCCAGAGACTTCATGGTGTTTTTCACGATACCCAGATTTTCCAGAATGTTGATGACTTGATTTCCCAGATTTGGACTTGTGTTTCTTAGATGAGGAGGGTTTCCTCGAAACTTGGTTTGTTTCAGAGGGTTTGGCCATTTTTGTGGGGTTGATGAAAAGTTTATATGAAGAGGATGAAGAACATAGATGAAGATGAAGAATGTATGCAAGAATTTGTACTTGAAGATGAAAAGTGAAGTGAAAAGAGATGTCCTTTTTATAGGTAAAGTCACTAAGGGCAAAAAAAAAAAAAGGTCATGCTTCTTCACATTATCACACATTGGGTAGCGTAAACACTTAAGTTGGAGCGATATACCTGATGACACGTGTCGCTTTATATTGTCCGAGAAGTCGAAACGTCTCATTTGGAAGTTGAAGCGTTGACATGTCTTTTTGGACTTGTGCTGGCGCTCTCTTGGTTTGATCATCCAGTGCCAGTGAGTGATCATCCGGAAGTGGTTTTGCTTCCGGTTGCACTTACTTAAGATTTAACATTGAACACCTCTAATGAAAATAAACTGGTCTGTCCCCAGAGGCTTAGTGAAGATGTCCGCAAGCTGTTGTTGTGTGGGAACAAACTGCACCTTGACATCCTTCTTTTGAACATGGTCTCTGATGAAGTGATGTCGGACGTCAATGTGCTTAGTCCTTGTGTGCTGAACTGGATTCTTGGTGAGGCTAATTGTGCTTGTGTTATCACAAAGGATGGGTGCCTCAGGGAACTCCAAGCCAAGATCTCTCAACTGGTTTTTCAGCCATAGCACTTGTGCACAACAACTTGCAGCAGCAATGTATTCTGCCTCAGTGGATGACAAGGACACGCAGGTTTGCTTCTTGCTAGCCCAAGATGAAATTCGTGGCTGTCACCCAAGAGGGGGGGGTGAATTGGGTGAGGGAATAAAACTTAAACTCTTTTCGAAAGACTGCTTGTGCTCGGTGATGATGATAATAAATAATGCTATGCACAAGTCAGTATGCTATGTGATGCAAAATAGAATGATCAAGTATAAGTATATGCACACATAAATTTATCCTGGTTCGGTCACCCAGACCTACATCCAGTCCCCAGGCTACACCTGAGATTTCCAATCCACTATTCTTGTTTAAACCGGGCACAAGAGAAGCCTTTACACTTTAGGTTTTACGAGCACGGGTTCACCTAACAACCCACAGGTTTTACAACGGGTTCACCTGCAAACCTTACCGCAAGTTTTACGGGATCACTTGCAACCTTACAAACGCAAGTTTTACGGGCTAACTTGCAACCTATGGAGATTTAGAAAACCTTCTAAATGCTCCCCCTTACAAAATGTAAGATTACAATTATGTTCACTCTATGAACTGATTTTGTTAAACACTTAAGCTCAAAACTAACTCTCTCAAAGAGTGGATGATGTTACTCACTTAAGTACAAATAAATCACTCTCTAAGAATATTACATATCAAAGTCCGAGAGTAGAAGATGAGAGGAATGTAGAATAGTGTTTCAGACAATAAGCTCTGTTCTCTCTCTCTTTTTCAAGCCCCTTCTTCAGAAATGAAGAACATCCCTTTTATACCAGCCTCTGAATATCTAACCGTTGGAGAGGCAATAAGACCGTTTGATTATAGACGTTGGGGCCTTGTTTACGTTGTCCTCATTAATGCACAGCAGGGTTGACTTTGCTTTATCTAAAAAGGTGTTCTGACCATGCTGTTCTGTCAACACTTGTTCTGACAATACTATTCTGACAAAAGTCGTTCTGACATCTGAACACTTTGTACGGTCCGACTCTTGCTTGCTGTCAGAGAGGACTTCGTTCCTCAAGCATAAGTCCAGGATGTTAAGAGACTCACTATCGGAAGCTCTCTTGCTATCTGAAGCTCGTGGACTCTAACATTTTGCTTGCTATCACATAGAGGAACTTTGTCTTCCAAGCACTTGTCCATGAATGATAAGAGTGCTTTGCTATTGGATCCTCTCTTGCTATCAGAAGCTCTCTTATGGACTCTGACTCTTATGGGCAGTATGAGCTTTGACACCTTGAGTGAATCTTCAGATTATGTTCTCATACTCCTCATGCTTGGTAGGTAACAATGTTGTTTGAATGTGTCTGTTATCCTCTTGTTACCGTTGGAAGGAACATCTTCTTAAATGCTTCAGCAGGGTTGACTTGCTTTATCTCTGAAACGTAGTCCTGACACCTCTGCTCTGTTAAAAGCATTCTGACACTGCATCTCTTTGAACGTTCAGACATTCTGATTGCTTGCGGAAGCAACTTCTCATCCGGAAGCAACCTTACTGAGAGTGCTGCACTTGAACGTTAGTTTAGCAATATAATCATATAGTCTCATGCAGTGGGTGATCCCTAATCTAAGGGGTATCCGGAAGCACTTCTACATCCGGAAGTAAATTCGCTTGATGAGGGATTTAGTTCAATATGACTTGCTCTCGCTTAGTCTATTTAATTTCACCACTCAGCGCTAGTCACTGAGCTATCGGAAGCACTTTTACTTGACGTGGTGAATTGACGCTTAGGGTGAAATCTATTCTATCAGTCTACGCCAGCCAAGATCTAACAGGAAGCAACTTCACTTGATGTTGCATTTCCGCTGACGCTCGGGGTTATATCTAGTCTATCAACCTGCGCCAGTCTAAATCTAATAGGAAGTGCTTTCACTTGGCGAAGTAGACTTACTGACGCTTGGGGTAATATTCTATTGCTCTGCGCCAGTCTAAGTCTAACAGGAAGCGCTTTCACTTGGGGAAGTAGACTCACTGACGCTTGGGGTAATATCTATTCTGTCGCTCTGCGCCAGTCTAATTCTAACAGGAAGCGCTTTCACTTGGGGAAGTAGACTCACTGTCGCTTGGAGTAATATCTATTCTATCGCTCTGCGCCAGTCTAAGTCTAACAGGAAGCAACTTCGCTCCCGATTGAACCATAGCTTAGTCTTAGGGTTTGTGCACCTAAAGTTTATGGACTAAGTTAAATCCCTAGTGATTTACTCGCTGCCGCTGGGGGATGACACATTTATCCGCGTGCGCGAGTCCTAATCTATCCGGAAGTGATCTTACATTCTCAAGTGATCTAACTCAGGATTCTAACCATGTCATCTAATCCCTCCTAAGTGTTGATTATGTTCTCTTAAGTACTAGACCATATCATACCTTAGTCACCATCAAAACTTAAGATTCTAACATTCTCCCCCTTTTTGATGATGACAAACCCTATAGATGACTAGAGAACATAATTAAACTTAGATCACTCATCCTAGAGCTATATTCCTTTCCCCAGTTCTCTCCCCAAAAATCTAGGCATCTTATCTATCTCTCAGCTCTAGACATCTCATGTCTCATCTCTCGCTAGACATCTTATATCTCATCTCTAGCTATACATCTTATATCTCATCTCTAGACATCTCATCTCATCTCTAGACATCTCATCTCTCTCCCCCTTTTGGCTTCATCAAAATCCAACAGGTGCAAGCTAGCCTTAGGGATGGGGATACTTTTATCGTTCTCCTAGGAATGGGCTTTCTACCTAACATTACTTTTCTCCCTATGTATCGCTAATAAGGATTTGTTCTAGACTATTCAATACAATGTACGAGAATTAACAAGGAACAGCAATAATGGCTCATGATCCTAAATGATTGTATTCTCTCTAAACACTATGTAGGATAGTTAAACATGTTTTCAAAGGAGATATTGATACATCAAATCTAATCATAATTAAATTAAGATCAAAACATACAAAACAGTTTTCTTTTTGAAGGTGAAAATTCTTTCAAATGTAATTTTGATCCTCTCGAATTGATTAACATGATATCAAAAATAATTTTGATGTGTTTAAAAATGATGATTATGATATCAAATGAAATATGTGATTTTAAATTCAAATGAGATGAAATCTGATACCTAATGAAATCAAATGAGATCTGTGAGTTTGAACTTGTGGTATCAAAGGAAAAGATTGAATGCCAATGAAATTTGTGATACCATATGAAATGAAATCAAATCAAATGAAATTTGTGTTTTAAAAGTGCCAAAATAATTTCCAAACAAATTGCATCACAGCATCTTAAGAGTTTGTTATCGATGACAGCATGTGACTCTCGATTTTCAAGGATCATTAACAGGTAATGTCCACTTACTTCTCTTCTATATTAAGATTAATCATCATTAAATCAAGAAAGGAAGCATATAAGAGAGGTATGTTATCAATTACTTTCCGGCATGTCATTTAGAGGATACAGATGTGTGAGCTAGGATGATTTTCTAAGACAGTGAATGATTTTGAAGTCAATGCAGATTGAGAGAAACATCCTAAGTTGACACCCTTACCAATGCCATGTATGCATCATATGTAAGAGATGGTAAGGTGTAGATGTTACCACAGATGAGGGGTACTCATACTCTATTAGACTCAGGAATCTGAATCGTACGCAGATAAGCATGCTTCCTGACATCTTCAAGAGGTGTGCTATCTCAAGTGGAAACCCCTAGCGCAAGTGCTTTGATGATTCGCTTCGGCAAGCTGAGCTACAACCACAAGCAGACATGACTGGGCAGTCACTCTACTCTTCCCATGGTTCAATAGTTGGCCTGCTATCGAAGGCGCTGATTGTTGTGAAAGCAACCTTGCTCAAACTTGATGATTGGTCCTGCATATGCTTGAGGAAACAAATGCTTTCTGATGGTCAGTGAAAGAACTTAAGATTTAACATTGAAGACCATCCTCAGGACATTCAAGTCAATCTGTGTTAATCAACACAAGCTAATAATTTTAAGAAATCATGCTTGCTAATTGGTCTAAGAAAATATGAGCAATGATTATGTGAAAACTAATTTTGAAATTATCTATTCATTCACATAGTTTCACTATCAAGACATGAACTCTATTTATACTCTCATGGATAAATATCAATGTGATAGTACAGAGAATATTAAACAGGTGGCATATTTTCAGAGTTTCATAAGCAAGTATAGTTCAATACATATGCCTCAAGGATGTTCATGTTAGATCATGAAGACATGTGAATTAATAACATAATGAGATTTTGAAAAAGAGAATCTTCATCCTCACAAATAATTTGATTAGGATTGAATTCGTTTTACAAAAACAACCAAATTTCAGCATATGATTACGAGAATAATTTCCAAATTTTAGCTCAAGTTCTTCTAGATATGCTCAGTGTGATCTCATTGTTCTTAGGACATCAACAAGCTTGAAATTAATACAGATTATAGCATGCTTTGTGATACTATGCCATGTTTTACAGATCTAGCAGAGTTTAATTCAAGGCATTTCCTAAGATTTCTAATGCATGTCAGACAAGAGAGAGACTATCCATTTAATTTCACAACAGAATATGTAAGGGATAGAAATGCTCATGTGTATTGGCGAGAGTTTCTCAGGTTTGGTATAGTCATTCCACACATCTTGATAAGAGACATTTTCGTTGCCATTCTCTCTTGGTTATATTCATTGTTCAAGCTTCAATAATCTGTGTCAACATTCTTAAACCACAAACTTGAACTGAGATCATTAGTAGATTGAGAACTTAAAGATGTAATTAAGAGGGATGTATTGTTCTCGAAATCATAGCTGCTTATGCATTGAAAACGTTGATGCAAGAGATACCACATGAAATGGAAAATCAGAAATAACTTTTGAGTGCTATCATGAGGTATAGTTGTCATGCAAGTTTGAAGAGGATCAGAATCTATTTTTTGAAAGTTTGCATTTCAGAAGGATCTTTCAAAACTCAGGGTGAATGCATAAACTATTTTCTTTCATGACTATGTGCACAAGGATATACAAGGTTTTGATCAAGATAGTCATGGACAGCATGTAGATTATGAACATTACTTATTTCTTCAGCCCTTTTTTTTTTTTTTTTTTTTTATGATGAATATAATGTTCACATCTTAGGATGCTTAATGTAAAATCTCAATAAGTCCATCTAACATTAGCATAGGAGATTTTACTATCAAATGCTTCGTTCCTAAGTGATCCCTTGCTTACCCAAGGAGATCTTCTATACTTATCCTTGGTTCGAAGCACTTTCTTCTGAGAGGTAGGATTCAAGAGCCTTTTCAATGATGATCGAGGAATCCACTCTCTCTTGTTCTTCTCAGGATAGTTGAATGGAACTTTGTGATAGCTCATCCTTGAGACAGAACCATTGTCCCTTGTGGTGGCCGACAGCTTCTTATGATTGTACCAGTGGGTTTCAGCAGTTGCATCACCACGAGTTCTCTTCTTTGGGATAAGAGGAACTCTTGATCTATCCTGCACAAGTAAGGCACTAGGAGGATGTTTTGGTACCCATTTGTACTTGGGTCCTACATGGTTAGCACTGGACCTTACTTGTCCTTTAGGAATCCATACAAACTTATTTCTCACATTTGAATTTCTTCTAAGACTGCATGTGTGAGAAATATGTCCTAATCTACCACAATAATGACAGATAATGGAATGATAATCAAAATGAGGCTTCCTATCATTATCATGATTAGTTTTCTTTAGAAAAGCTTTTTGTTCCTTTGAAATTTCAGTTTCTTTTGAAAGCTTTTCTTTTTCCTTCAACACGTGTTTACAATCAAAACATTTTTCAAGACATGTTGAAGTTTTCCCTACCGATAGTGGGCTAGCTATCGGAACCACTAGTTCTTTAAAAGAACCCTCGGAAACTTTAGATGTAGAAGAAGAAATTAGTTTTTCAAGTTTCCTATCTTTTTCTTTTAAGCCTAGAAGTTCTTTTGCAAGTTTACAATATTCAGTATATAACTCATTGTATGCATCTTGCAAATCAGAGAGTTCAATTTCAGATCCAGATACCTCAGTTTCTGAATCTTCTAGGCAGAGATGGATACTCTCTTCACTGAAGTCTGCTTCCTCAATATCAGCTTCCAGAAGCTCATCAGTAGATGATCCACAAAGAGCACGAGTTGAGCTTTGGACAGCTGTGCTTCCAAGAGATGGGTTAGAAGCATATATCACATCAAGAGTATTCCAAATATCTCTAGCACTAGAGCAATGTTTGATTTTCTGGAAATCATTTTCAGTTAAGCCTTTGTATAAAATTTGCATTGCTCTAATGTTTAAGGAAAACAAATTTTTCTCCCTTTCAGTCCAGTTTCCTCTTGGTTTGAAATCAAAATCATTTTCAAAAATATCCCACATTTTCAAACTAGTGGATTTTATAAAACTTTCCATTCTTGCTTTCCACCAACAAAAATCAATATTTTCTAACACAGGTGGAATGGTATGATCAAAGCCTTTGGAAAACATTTTAACCCAAATCAGCCAAGGTCTTTGCACTTGAGATCGTTTGATCCTTTAAACAAGTGACCTGCTCTGATACCAAATGAAATTCGTGGCTGTCACCCAAGAGGGGGGGGTGAATTGGGTGAGGGAATAAAACTTAAACTCTTTTCGAAAGACTGCTTGTGCTCGGTGATGATGATAATAAATAATGCTATGCACAAGTCAGTATGCTATGTGATGCAAAATAGAATGATCAAGTATAAGTATATGCACACATAAATTTATCCTGGTTCGGTCACCCAGACCTACATCCAGTCCCCAGGCTACACCTGAGATTTCCAATCCACTATTCTTGTTTAAACCGGGCACAAGAGAAGCCTTTACACTTTAGGTTTTACGAGCACGGGTTCACCTAACAACCCACAGGTTTTACAACGGGTTCACCTGCAAACCTTACCGCAAGTTTTACGGGATCACTTGCAACCTTACAAACGCAAGTTTTACGGGCTAACTTGCAACCTATGGAGATTTAGAAAACCTTCTAAATGCTCCCCCTTACAAAATGTAAGATTACAATTATGTTCACTCTATGAACTGATTTTGTTAAACACTTAAGCTCAAAACTAACTCTCTCAAAGAGTGGATGATGTTACTCACTTAAGTACAAATAAATCACTCTCTAAGAATATTACATATCAAAGTCCGAGAGTAGAAGATGAGAGGAATGTAGAATAGTGTTTCAGACAATAAGCTCTGTTCTCTCTCTCTTTTTCAAGCCCCTTCTTCAGAAATGAAGAACATCCCTTTTATACCAGCCTCTGAATATCTAACCGTTGGAGAGGCAATAAGACCGTTTGATTATAGACGTTGGGGCCTTGTTTACGTTGTCCTCATTAATGCACAGCAGGGTTGACTTTGCTTTATCTAAAAAGGTGCTCTGACCATGCTGTTCTGTCAACACTTGTTCTGACAATACTATTCTGACAAAAGTCGTTCTGACATCTGAACACTTTGTACGGTCCGACTCTTGCTTGCTGTCAGAGAGGACTTCGTTCCTCAAGCATAAGTCCAGGATGTTAAGAGACTCACTATCGGAAGCTCTCTTGCTATCTGAAGCTCGTGGACTCTAACATTTTGCTTGCTATCACATAGAGGAACTTTGTCTTCCAAGCACTTGTCCATGAATGATAAGAGTGCTTTGCTATTGGATCCTCTCTTGCTATCAGAAGCTCTCTTATGGACTCTGACTCTTATGGGCAGTATGAGCTTTGACACCTTGAGTGAATCTTCAGATTATGTTCTCATACTCCTCATGCTTGGTAGGTAACAATGTTGTTTGAATGTGTCTGTTATCCTCTTGTTACCGTTGGAAGGAACATCTTCTTAAATGCTTCAGCAGGGTTGACTTGCTTTATCTCTGAAACGTAGTCCTGACACCTCTGCTCTGTTAAAAGCATTCTGACACTGCATCTCTTTGAACGTTCAGACATTCTGATTGCTTGCGGAAGCAACTTCTCATCCGGAAGCAACCTTACTGAGAGTGCTGCACTTGAACGTTAGTTTAGCAATATAATCATATAGTCTCATGCAGTGGGTGATCCCTAAATCTAAGGGGTATCCGGAAGCACTTCTACATCCGGAAGTAAATTCGCTTGATGAGGGATTTAGTTCAATATGACTTGCTCTCGCTTAGTCTATTTAATTTCACCACTCAGCGCTAGTCACTGAGCTATCGGAAGCACTTTTACTTGACGTGGTGAATTGACGCTTAGGGTGAAATCTATTCTATCAGTCTGCGCCAGCCAAGATCTAACAGGAAGCAACTTCACTTGATGTTGCATTTCCGCTGATGCTCGGGGTTATATCTAGTCTATCAACCTGCGCCAGTCTAAATCTAATAGGAAGTGCTTTCACTTGGCGAAGTAGACTTACTGACGCTTGGGGTAATATTCTATTGCTCTGCGCCAGTCTAAGTCTAACAGGAAGCGCTTTCACTTGGGGAAGTAGACTCACTGACGCTTGGGGTAATATCTATTCTGTCGCTCTGCGCCAGTCTAATTCTAACAGGAAGCGCTTTCACTTGGGGAAGTAGACTCACTGTCGCTTGGAGTAATATCTATTCTATCGCTCTGCGCCAGTCTAAGTCTAACAGGAAGCAACTTCGCTCCCGATTGAACCATAGCTTAGTCTTAGGGTTTGTGCACCTAAAGTTTATGGACTAAGTTAAATCCCTAGTGATTTACTCGCTGCCGCTGGGGGATGACACATTTATCCGCGTGCGCGAGTCCTAATCTATCCGGAAGTGATCTTACATTCTCAAGTGATCTAACTCAGGATTCTAACCATGTCATCTAATCCCTCCTAAGTGTTGATTATGTTCTCTTAAGTACTAGACCATATCATACCTTAGTCACCATCAAAACTTAAGATTCTAACACAAGACACCAGACAACCACCAAGAAAGGCGCATTGTCCACTGGTGCTCTTTCTATCTGTTTTATAACCTGCATGGTCAGTGTCAGAATAAGCCCACAAGAACTCTTAGTTACCTCTAGGATACCAAAGACCAAGTTCTTGTGTTCCCTCAAGGTATCTCAGAATGCGTTTGACACATGTTAAGTGTGATTCCTTGGGGTTGGCTTGAAACCTAGCGCACATGCCTACACTAAATTGAATATCAGGCCTGCTGGCTGTTAGGTATAAGAGGGAACCTATCATTCCCCTATACATGGGCAGGCTGACAGATTTACCCTTTGCGTCAGCGTCGAGTGTGGCAGTGGTGCTCATAGGAGTGTCATACTCCTTGCATTCATCCATCCCAAACTTTTTGAGTAGTTCTCTGCAGTATTTGGTTTGGGAGATGAAGATTCCATTCTTCTTTTGTTTGATCTGCAGGCCTAGGAAGAACGTTAGTTCTCCCATCATTGACATCTCAAATTCACCCTGCATAGTCTTAGAAAAATCTTCACAAAGCTTCTCGTTAGTTGCCCCAAATATAATATCATCAACATAAATTTGGACAATTAGCATATCTCTATCTTTGTGAAGGATAAACAGTGTATTATCTAATTTGCCCCTTGAGAAACCCTTGCCCAGCAAAAAGCTGCTGAGTCTCTCATACCAAGCTCGAGGAGCTTGTTTCAGGCCATATAAAGCTTTCTTTAATCTATACACATGTTTGGGGTGCTTATGGTCCTCAAAGCCAGGAGGTTGTTCTACATATACCTCTTCTTTAATATAACCATTAAGAAATGCACTCTTTACATCCATTTGATATAATCTAAAACCTTTCATGGATGCAAAGGCTAGAAGAATCCTTATTGCTTCAAGTCTAGCGACTGGAGCAAAAGTTTCTTCATAGTCAATGCCTTCTTCTTGGTTGTATCCTTTGGCTACTAGTCTGGCTTTGTTTCTGGTGATTTGACCTGTCTCATCCAGTTTGTTCTTGAAGACCCACTTGGTCCCTACTATGGATTGATGAGACGGCCTTGGGACTAGTTCCCACACTTGACTTCTCTCAAATTGATTTAGCTCTTCCTGCATGGCAATAATCCAGTCGCAGTCCTCAAGAGCTTGTTCAACTGAAGTTGGTTCGATTTGAGATAGGAATGCTCCGAACTCAACTTCATTTTGAACTTGTCTTCTAGTTCTGACACCAGAAGAAACATCACCAAGCACTTGATCAAGAGGATGATCCCTGTGATGTCTCCTAGCTATTGGCAACTGTGCCTCCTCAGGCATGGGTTGCTCTCTAGGTTCATCACTGGGTTCACCTTCTTCTTTGGGATTGCTTGTTGGTGTTTCTTTTGGTTGTGAGGAAGATGATGGTAGTTTTGGAAGATTAAGTGCTTCATCATCTTCTGTGGATTGTCCCCATGTAGGAGTTTCATCAAATACAACATGCATGGATTCTTCTACAGTTTTAGTTCTCATGTTGTATATCCTATATGCTTTACTCCTAAGGGAATATCCTATGAATATGCCTACATCAGCCTTTGGATCAAACTTACCCAAATTTACCTTTCCATTATTATGCACGTAGCATTTTGATCCGAATATTCTGAGGTGGTTGATGTTGGGCTTCCTCCCTTTGTATAGCTCGTATGGAGTTTTATCCAAGCCCTTGCGAACATAGGCTCTGTTGGAGATATAGCAAGCAGTGCTCATAGCGTCCGCCCAGAACACTTGAGAAACCTCTTTCTCGTTGAGCATGCTTCTAGCCATCTCTGTCAGAACCCTGTTCTTCCTTTCGACCACTCCATTTTGCTGAGGAGTCCTAGGAGCTGAGAAGTTATGTTCAATGCCGTTTTGCTCACATAGCTCAGAGAAGCTATGGTTCTCAAACTCCCCTCCATGGTCTGTCCTTATGGCTGTGATTTTGAGCTCTCTCTCATTCTTTGTCCGTGCTTTGACTTACGCTTAGCAGGTTGTGACAGAGACCGTCCACTAGATATACATCTTTGACTGGTCCGACTTCTCCAACTCCAGTGATCTTGCCACTTTGATTTCCTCCAAAGGTCACTGTGGCTCCATCTTTGATCACCAGAGATTTGAACTTGTCTCTGTCTCCAGTCATATGTCTCGAGCATCCGCTATCAATGTACCATTTTTTGTTCTTGGATGCCTTGAGACACACCTGAAACAATCAAGCAACTTTAGGTACCCAACCTTTCTTGGGTCCCTTGTTAGTAGCGTTTAGTGCCCTTGGTCTAGCTTTGGGCTTAACCTTGGGCTTATGAACATTTGGAGCCTTTGGCCTAGTGCTGGCTCTAGGCTCTTGGGTTTTCCCTGTGGGATGATTCCAGGCTCGGGATCCTTGTCCTTCCTTGGTGTCCTTTGCAGGAGGAGGATCCTGTGTAGCCTTGGTTCCTTTGGGCACCCATTTGTAAGAGCTGTTAGCTCCATGCTTCTTAGCATTACAGGTGGACATGGAGTGTCCTTTCCTGTTGCAGTAGTTACAGAAGCTAAAAGGTGAGGAGCTATGACTGGTGGCTTTATGGAAGAACTTTAAGTAAGGTTTTACTTTTGGTTCTTCCCATTTTTTCTTTCTAGGGGTATATCCCAAGCCAGTTCTATCCCTATATGCCCTTTGGTTCATTAAGAGTATATTTAGCATTTCTGAACCATTGGTAAATTTCTGCAGGGCATTTTGCAGCTTATTATTTTCTTCTGAGATTTTGCTGCAATTTGGACAGCTCTCAGGTATTGGGGTGTTAGGTTCCGCTTGGGGAGAACCCTGTCCATCCACCATTGGAAATCTTCTAGCTTCCGCTAGTTCCTCACTAAGTGAGTCCACCTTGGACTCAAGTGATTCCTTTTTGGTTTTCAGGAATTTATAGGCTTTACATAGTTTAGAGAATTCTTCATGAATCTCATTGTAAGCCTCTTGTAGTTCAGGAAGAGTTACCTCATGTCCTTCGTTGGTGAGGTCAAGATCTGAAGATGCTTCCTCATCCTCTTCTCTAGCTACCAGGCAGAGGTTGGCAACTTCTTCATCATCACTTGCTTCCTCATCTGAGCTATTTACCCAAATGGAGGAAACAAGAGCCTTTCTTTTATCCTTGCCTTTAGACCTCTGCAGGCTGGGACATTCAGCCTTGAAGTGACCAGGCTTATTGCATTCAAAACACACAGGGACCTTCTCTTTCTTGTATCCCTTCTTCTGGCTGGAGTCACCTTTCTGATAGCCTTCCTTCTTTCTGAGGAATTTCCTGAACTTCCTCACCATCATAGCCATCTCCTCATCGTCCATCTCATCGTCGTCATCCTCATCATTGTCATTGATCTCTTTGCTGGGAGCAACGAGAGCAAGGTTCTTACTCTTGGATGAGGTTTGAGGAGCTCTCATAGCCAGCAAGGTAGGCTCATATTCAGCAAGGGAGCCAAAGAGAGCGGTGACGGAGCTGGTTGATTCTCCTTGCACTTCTTGCAGAATAGTTACTTTGGTGATCCAGTCACCCCTCAAGATCTTCAGAATCTTGCTCACTTGCTCTCTTTCAGGGATATCCTTACCAAGCGAGGCTAGATTGTTGATGAGATGGGTGAATCTGAGCTCTAGATCTCTGATGGGCTCGATGGGGCTTAGCATGGCGAATTTGTGAAATTCTTCCACCAGCATCTCAACACGTCTTGCTTTTACTCCCCTGGTTCCGGAGTGTGCAGCCTCAAGAGCCTCCCACATATCTTTTGCATTTTTGTGGTGGCTGATCCTGTGAAACTCTTTGTAGCTGAGAGCACACTGGATGTAGTGCATAGCCCTATGGTTGAGTTGGACTAGAGCATAGTCCTCAGGAGTGTATCTGGCTTTCACCTTAGCAAATCCATCCTCATCTAAGGGAATTTGATCCCCATGTTCGATCACGTCCCATAGTCTGATATCGCTTGACTTGATATAAGTTTCCATTCTGAACTTCCAGAATGGATAGTTGTGCCCATCGAAGCCTGGGGGCTTGTTGGGTTGTACAGCGACATCTGGCAGAGAATAATCCGTATCCATTACTTAGATCTTTGCTTTCTGCGATTCGTTGGAATCGAGTAAGAAAGACCTGCTCTGATACCAAATGTAAGTAATGGATACACAAGAGGGGGGGTGAATTGTGCTACAAAAATTAAATGCTCAAATAAAATAACACACGAGTTATACTGGTTCGGTCTACCTGACCTACGTCCAGTTCCTCAACCTCCCAGGTCGAGTTCCACTAAACCTCAGGTTTTAAATCGGGTTCACCTGAAAACCTTACAACCGCAAGTTTTCACGGGCTCACTTGCAACCTTACAACAAGTTTCACTCAGGCTCACTTGTAACCTTTCTAACTAACTCCCCCTTACTCCAAGCAAGGGGTTTACCTTTTCACTTAAAGGATTTTTGACTAAGTTCTCTTAAAGAACAGATTGTGATACACACTTAAGTACAATAAATGCTCTTATGACAAGAAGAGACTTAACAACAAGAGTACAGAATAAGTAGGTGAGAGTAAACTCTTGATGTGTTAAATGCTCTTCGCTTCTCTGGGCAGCTTTGAATGCTTGAGAATGTTCTTCGTTTTCTTGCTCTGACTTTACTCAAGAATATTCAAAAATTCGATACTTCATAAATGAAGTTGAGTTCTCTTATATAGTCTTCAGGCATTCTGAGCTCTTGGTAGGTGGGCTAGCCGTTTGAATATGTCCGTTTTTCCCTTGTTACTGTTTGCCCATTTAATGCTTCATCAATGCATAGCAGGGTTGACTTGCTTTATCTCTGAAAAGTAGCCCTGACACCTCTGCTCTGACAAAAGCATTCTGACTTCTGAGTATGTGATGTTTACTCTTGCACTCTTGCTGACAGATGATCATCATTCATCCGCAAGTGGTAATCTTGCTCTGCAAGTGTTAAGCTCTGAGTCCCAATGTCAAGAGTCTTTCCATCCGGAAGCTCATTTGCATCCGGAAGCGTGACCATGTTCTGCACATACTGGTTAGTCCAACATAGCAATATATATATAAGAATTATACATGCTGTGGGAAGCTTGTTTGCTATGGGGAGTAGTTTACTTAGACTGTGTTCTGATTTGGTCTATGATGTATCCGGAAGCATTTTTACATCCGGAAGTAAAACCACTAGATGAAGGATCTTTGTTCACTATAACTCACTCACACTTAGTGTATTTCATCCCAATACTCAGCGCTAGTCACTAAGCTATCGGAAGCACTTTTACTTGACGTAGTGAACTCACTGACGCTTAGGGATATATTTCTTTTATCAGTCTGTGTCAGTCTAAATCTATCAGGAAGCACTTTTACTTGATGATGTAAACGTACTGACGCTTGGGGTGATATCTATTCTATTAGTCTGCGCCAGTCTAAATTTAACAGGAAGTGCTTTCACTTGGCGAAGTAAACTCACTGACGCTTGGGGTAATATCTAGTCTATCGCTCTGCGCCAGTCTAAGTCTAACAGGAAGCAAACTCACTTCCGATTGAGTCATAGCTTAGCCTTAAGATTTGTGTGCTTAATGTTCATGGACTAAGTTAAAACCCTATTGATTTACTTGCTGACGCTGGGGGATGAAAGCATTCATCCGCGTGCGCAAGTCCTAATCTATCCGAAAGTAAGACCTCATCCGGAAGCGCTCTTACTTGGAATCCTATGTTAATCCTATTGCTTCCTAGGCACTTGGTCTAATCCTTTATATTTTAGTCTTCATCAAAACTTAAGATTCTAACAATGCTCACAATAATAGAATCATCATCAAGAGAATTCATGCAAGCATCATTAACATTCACCAAACAAGAATCAAATGAACCTAAAGATGTGTGCACAACCTCATGTGAAAGAAAGCTCAAGGGATTTACATGTTGTTCTACCACATTTTCAATCAACAATGTATATGGCCTACATGCTTCCTTATATATGCAAAGATTATATGAAGGCTTAGCATAAGTAGGAATTGGCTCAAGAACAACAAGCAATGACACATTAAATTCAAGCATAGAAAACAAATCAAGCATCATTCTTTGGATTATGTCATGATAGTTCTTCTTCCCTAAGTTACATGAACTAGGAAAGGAAACAAGTGTAGAGTCAAGAATTATACCTTTGGAAGTGTTCTCTACACTTGAATGCTTGATTTGAGAAGTAGAAAAAGATTGTAGCTCTTGTGCCAAATGCTCTCCAACCTTGCCTTCCTCTTGTAAAACTTCATGCTCTTCTTCTTCAAGAGGGCCTTGGCTTTTGGCCTCTTTGCATTCTCCACCCAAGTGAGGGGTAGTCTCGGCCTCCTTACCAATGTCACCCTCCTCATGGTTTTCTAGGGTATTTGAGTGATGTTCAACATGTATATCATCCCTAGAAGTGGCCTCATCCATTGTGTCATTACCCAATACAACATCACTATGGGATGTTTGCAATTCTTTCATTTTTTTTCTATGGAATTCCATGAGAAGAGAAGATTTACCCTCATAACAGTCAACACAAATGCTCAACGCATCACATGAACAAGGCATAGAATCATCAAGATCATCACTAGGATAAGCACTAGGCAAGACACCATTAGACTCAAAGGTGCTAGGTTGATTTGCAACATTCATCTCAATCCTAGGATTAACCTCTTGGCACTCTTGAGGTTCATGCTCTTTTTCATCAAGGTAAGGAATTGATTCAACTTGAACTCCTCCTTCCAAATTCATGTCATTCAAAGAAGTATGATTTACAACTTTCATTGCCTTTTCCTCGGCCCTTTTATTCAGCCATTGAGAAGCAAATGAACAAATGTCCTCTTGCTTCTTAAGACTCTCTTCAAATCCATTCATCTTCTCCATAATTGATGCACACATTTGCATCATCAAGTCATTTGTACTAGAAGAGAGAGAAGAATCTTCTCTTGGAGGAGCATACTGATTTGGCACTTGAGCATGAAAGAAGTCATTTTGCTCCATGTGTGTAGGAACAAAGCCTTGTAGAGGCGCTTGATGATCATAAAAATTTTGCCCATAACCATAAGGAGGTGGATTAGACTCATATTGAGAAGCTTCTTGATAAGCATACACATCCGGCCTTTGAGCACAAGAAGAATGAGGTCTCATTTGGTTAGGGTCATAATGATCTTGATAGTGAGGAGCATACTCTTGTTGAATTTCAAAAGCATGTGATGTAGTAACATAACCTCCTCCCCCCCACTTGAAGCACGGATGGTCCATCCATCCTTCAGTGTATGTGTTGGTGTAAGGAGTATGCTCTTGGAATGGAGGTCTTGGAGGCATTGCCGAAACATTATTGCTCATATTCTTCTCCATGGTTGGCCAAAGAGCATGCATTTTGTCAACAAGGTTAGCCAACTTCTCATCATAGGAGAGATAAGAATTATCATGCATACTCAAGTGATCCCTCCCATAGAATTGTTGTGGAGTGGTGACCATGCCATGAGGTGAGAATGATGCACATGGCCTTGAAAATTCCCTCATTGGCTTATGAGGTGTGAACAAGCCTCAATGAAGCAAGAATAATATGTCATGACCTGCAAAGAAAACCAATACAATCCAGCCACAATATATCCAGAATGGCAGCCAATATATCCAGCAAAATGTAGCACAAGAGCACAAGAAAGTGCTTGCAATGTGCTTAGCAAGGTAGCTCTAAACAAGCTTGCAAAAATCCAAAGATATGGAGACAAGACCAGCCAAGGTTAAGGCTCCAGAATAGCCTCAAATATGGTTAATAAGTCATTGCAAAGTGTTAGAATAACCTACACAAATTCCAGAAAAACACACCACAAAACAGTGTAATTGCACAAAGTTCCGGTTAGAAAATGAAGGCAACTAGAGCACCTTTTTCACAGTAATTCCTAACCAAATTTTCCAGAACAACCAGGCAGATTAAGAGTGCAATTAATCAGCTTTCAAACAAGCCAAAAACTGCTCAAAACTGATAAGTACAACTCAAACAGTCTTGGTGCAAAGTTGAGCAAACAAAAAGCACAATTATTGCAATTTATAACCAATTGATAAACGAATAATGCACCAAAATTTCTGCACAATATATCAATCAAACACTTATTCAAAACTGGTCAAAATGAGCCAAAGATCATTCACAACAGATAGGTACAGCTATAAACAGACTTGGTCCAAACTTGGCTCTTACCGATAAGCACTCCTAGAAAACTAGTCAACTTCAAAAATTAATTGTAGAGTGTACAGAAGGAGATTTGGAGCATATAGTATATCAAATGAAAGCTACAATCTCCTAGTTTAACCAGTGCAAACAGTTTTCAAAATCTCCAAGTACACAAGTTGCAGTGAGGAAAACAAGCAAACAGGGCAAACAGTGTACTTCCAGCAAAACAGTCTAACTTCACCGAATTGTTCCAGGCAGTATACAACTCAGTTTTTAACAAATAATATGTCCAAAGAAATCTCAAATCTTGTAGAGTTTCCAGGTAAAACAGTTTGAATTATTGCCCAGCAGATTGTTCCCAGTTTTAAAAACAGTGAACCTGAAATTCCAGTAGTTTCAGAGCAATTTCCAGCAACTAGCACACAAACTTATAGCACGAATTTCCAGCAACAACAAGGCCAACTAGAGCAGCCTATACACCTCCAAACAGTCCAAAAATATCCAGAATACAAGTGTTCAAGGTCCAGAATTCTCAAAATCAGATTTAAGCTCAAAAGTGCAAAGTAACCGAATGAGCACACAAATGACAACAAATTAAAATTGTGACTACTAAAACCTAAAACTAGCAAGAGCAACCTAAATCGGCAACGGCGCCACTTGATTTAACCTTTTTGTTGCCTTAAAAGATTAATCAAAACAATTCAATACTCTAATCCACTAGTTGTATAGTAGAGAGTATAGGTCTTTTCCTCAATCTAGGTTAAAAATCTTGTCAATCCTAGGAAGTTAGCCACGCAAATTAATGTTCAATTTGAGAGAGAATTGTTTAACTATCAAACTACAATTATCAATTAAAAATAGCTATATTACCGAAAATATAAGTGTGAAATCAAGAAGTGAAACCTCCTCCTTCAAGCCTCAATTTGTGCAATCTTGATTGATAGGCCTCATGTGACAATTTCCTCTTAATATAACTAGGTTAAATCGGCCAAAGCTTCTTAAATCTAAGAAACTTTAACTAGTTTAACCTAATTAATCAAGAAACCCTAGCTTAACCTTCATGCATTTTCATAGGCAACATAGAACCTAAATCTAGATTCTAATTATATGATTCACTTTAAGAAACAACCACAATGTAATCACATATAATTGTTCTCATAAAGCTACAAAAAGTATAAGCCTAACACACATGAAAATCAAGTTTCCTAGAAGTTAAGTTTACAAGTTTGAAGGATAAATGAATTTTACATGGAAATCTCCACATAAAACTCTAGAACTAACACATCTAAAATCCTAGACATGAGAGAACTAAGATGATTACAAACTTGAAAACCTAGAAGATGAAATTCTCACACAAGGCCGAATTGAAGCTCTCTAACACAAATCTTGACTTGAAGGAAGGAGAAGGATGCTTAGCCAAGCATGGATGTGGAGGAGATGAAGGATTTTCGTGAGGAATCCATGGAGGATGTGAAGTGGCCGAAAGGTATGGTGGAGGAGAAGAGAGAAAACGAAAATGGAGGAGAGAGTTGAGAGAAAATGAGATGAAGAGAGAGAAAGTGAAAGTGGAGAGTGAGTGAAAAATGTCACATTTGGCTTTATATATGGGTGATTAACTTTGGGATTATCACCCAAATTAATTGCTAATCTCACCCAAATGTGATGTAGATGTATGTTTAGTGAGGGAATGATGAAGGTTTGTCAAAGAAATGGTGAAGTGTGTGTAAATGAGGGAGTGGCCAAATGGTTATTATAAAATGAGGGAGAAAGGGTATTTTTGGAAATGTGGTAAAAGATGGGTAAATGTGGTCCTAATGTGGGCTAGGTTCATCTCCAAAAATTCCTCCTTTTTCTCCTCTCCATTGTGCTTACTCTTTTGCCCTTAATGAAGCCTCCAACTTTGAATTTGAATTTTTGGCTCCATATTACCCCTTTTGGAAATGTCCAAATCCCTTGTTTTTGACAAAAGGGGTAATTTTTGTCTTATGCCTTTGCCTTTGTCACCTAGCCTCCTCCTTGCACTCCAAACAATCCCAAGGGTGTGTGGGGCCCACGTGGGACCTCCCTACACATGAAAACGCACAACTAGTCAAAAATGACCAAAATACCCTTGGTTACTTAAAATGCAAGTAATTAAGCTAGGATTTTCCATATAATCACCTATAAGCATGTGCACATAAAATCACCAATAATGATCAAATATAACAATTAAACCTCACTAATTAAGCTCAAATGCACATGCTTAAACATATAAATTTCGGTCCAATCACACATGCAGTGGGAGTTCATTTAGTCTAAGGGAGATCTCTTACTTCCGGAAGCAATTCTACATCCGGAAGCACTTCTAGTGGACGTTGAGTTATGGCTTAGATATACTCACTGACGCTCGGTGTTGCCTAACCCAACAGGTAGCGCTAGTCACTAACCATCCGGAAGCATTCCTGCATCCGGTTGTGTCCTAACTTAGTCTCAAGGATTTTATATTCCTAATGTTCTTAGACTGAGTTATGACTTAGTGTTATACTTGCTTCCGCTGGGGGATGAGACGTTTATCCGCGAGCGCTAGTCCTAGTCTATCCGGAAGTAAATCCACATCCGGTTGTACTCTTACTTTGGGTTCTATATTAACCTAATTCTCTAAGTGTTTAGCTTGTTCTTTCATATCCTTGTCTTCATCAAAACTTAAGATTCTAACAATCGTAAATTTAAAAATGTGCAACTATAACTCTGGTAAATTGAAGGGGGCAAAACTGTACAATGTAAAAAATGAGGCAAAATTGGGCAAATGTGCAAAAATAGTCATCGTAAATTTAAACGTACGTTTTCTAGACGTGGCCCCACCATCAGTAAATGATGTGTCATACAGTTAAGGGTGCAATATGTTGATGAGACTTTAATTTTTTGATGAGACTTTAAGTTTTTGAAATGATTACGTAAAAGTAAGGTGAATTTCACATGATTTTGGATTCTATTTGGTTTCTTATTGAAATGATTTGGGGGTTTAGAGTTCGTTTTTAGTGATTTAGGGTTCAACTAAATGCATTTTAGCTTTCACGTTAGATTTTGGAATTGACATGTCATTTACTGATGGTGGAGTCCACGTCTGGAAAATGCCTGTTTAACTCGGCCTAACAGAGAGGTTACTTTTGCCTCATTTTGGTTTACAATGTGTGGTTTTGTCCCATTTTAGTTTACAGTGTACAGTTTTGCCCCCTTCAATTTACCAGAGTTATAGTTGCCCATTTTTAAATTTACGGTGGCTATTTTTGCACTTTTACCCAATTAAAAATGAATATTTGTGGGGAAGATTTATTACAAAGCACATCTTGTTTTTTGATTGTATGCCCTTGGATTATTTTCTTGATGAGTCCTAAAATTTTTCCAACTATAAGCATTAGTCCACATTATGATAATTTTTAATTTTTTAAATTAAATTAGGGTTAAAGTGCAAAAATGACCACGTATTTGTTACGAAAGTGCAAAAATAATCATGCAAATTTTTTGGAGCAAAATTGTCCATCAAATTTCAAAATTGGGGCAAAAATGACAATCATAGTTAATTCTTTGACTTTTTCACTCATGTTCATCTATCGCATCATCATCACACAAGGGAAATAAATACATAAGTTTGTCACATCTTTTAGTGAGAGATGAATCGACAGAAGATGATGCATAAAAAAGTTAAAAAATTAACTGTTAATACGAAGTACGCATTTGTTATCTTAAATATTAATGGGTATGCTTAACTGTTAATCTGTATGATGAAATTGTTAATAGGTACGTTACAGTAGTTAATGGGTAGGATTCAATGTTAATATGAAGTACGCATTTGTTACTAAGAAAGTTAAAATTTAATGGGTATGCTTCAACTGTTGATCGGTATGATGAAATTGTTAATATTTATGCTGCAATAGTTAATCGGTATGATGGAATTGTTGGGTTCAGAGTGAGTTGTAATTTGTGTTTTAGGATGAGGGCAATCAAGTTTTTTGCAACATTTTGAAATGTCAGGTAGGTGCCTGGTTCCTTCATAGTCCTTTTAGAAGTTTAGGTTCCTTACTTGTCCTTTTGGGTATTGGGAGGAATTGTTTTGTCATTTTCCCAAATCAATATCAAATTGTATCATAAATTAATGAAAAATTATTAGAAGAACTTTTATCATTTTTTACTTTTTTGTATTTTACTGTAACTTATATTGCACTATATTGACATTCACATATCCTCTAATTAAGAAATTACGAGTACAAAAAATCTTGCCTATTGAGATAACATTGAGGAAACAATATACAAAATTACAGTGATCCAATAAAAAAAACTATGTAAGGACCGAAAAATCATTTTTCCATATTTATGTAAAATGTAAGGTTAATAATTAAAAATGCTACATTATCAAATCCCTTGTAAACTTTGGTGCAATTGCATATATAACCCCATACATGTTTCAAACTTTGAACTTAATAACCATTAAACTATTATTTTTTATATTTAAACGCATACTATACCTAGAACTTAGCATTATCTTTTAAGGAAAACTATTACAACAATAACATAAGACACCTCATCTTTTCCTATCAACGATATTATGAGAATTGAAAGAGGTTTGTTAGATAGAAGGAAGCAGTGTGGTTAGTGTTCTTTTAATGAGAAAATAAGTTAAACTAACCCATATAAATTTATATAGTTACTTGTTCAATATTAATTTATGTAGGAAATAACATATGATGCCATGTAAAATTTGAAAATGTTTTTTTGTTAAGGGAAAATCCCAAATAAATCCCTCCTAATACCCAAAAGGACAAGTGAGGAACCTAAACTTTTAAAAGAACTATGAAGGAACTAGTACCTATCTGTCATTTTAAAATTTTGCGAAAAGACAAAATTACCCCCATCCTAAAACACAGATTGCGAGAAGAGGGTGAGTGTTAGGGTGAGATTTTATGATGAAGACAATTTTGTCTTTTCGCAAAATTTTAAAATGACATGTAGGTACTGGTTCCTTCACAGTCCTTTTGAAAGTTTAGGTTCCTCACTTGTTCTTTTGGGTATTGGGAAGGATTTATTTGAGATTTTCCCTTTTGTTAATCTAACTAGATAATTTATTTCAAAATATAATTACAAGTTACAGGTATGGGGTTTTAAAAATTAATTAAAAAATTGGGAGAATTTCAGTGAAGGACCAAAATAGACAATTAATTTCAGTGAAGGACCAAATCTTTTTGAAATTGCAGGACTGGGGTCCTTAAATTAAATATTTTTTGTTGAAAAAGACTGAAAAGTCCTTGTAATTTGAAGGACACCAAAGATCAACAGGGCAAAAATTCAAGCTTTAGTTGCAGACTCCTCAAACCACACACATGAAGGAAAAGAGAAGGAAGATGATGAACCCAACACATTTAATCATCAAGGTTCCTTAATGGAGGTTTGATTGGTGTTATAGGAAGTGAATCTTGGAGTGTGGTTAGGTATGTTCTTGGGTATCTCTCTCTGATTATATCTCTATTTAAACCACAAGAAAAAACGAAGGAAGGTCTGCACCCACAAGGCCAGAAAGCATCAACATTTCTCGTTCTCCCTCCTTTAAGATAAGTGTATATGCCGTGTGATTTTAGTAATGGCTTTGTGAGGAATCTGAGATCAACAATTAGTGAAAAATAACTTGCAGGACCTCATTCAAGTACAAGAATAAGGTAAGAAGAGTAGGTGACGAAAATATGATCATTTAAAATTAATGATAGACCTATTAAGCATAAATTCTTTATACATAGCATTTTCAAACATTTACCATTTCAAGCATTGTTTATAGCATTTTCATCTTAATGCATATAAAATAAATACACAAGGAAAAATGTCTAGGTAACTATTGTTTACAATAAAAATGTGTATCAATTTTTTTACATAAATTACCTTTACCTTCTATTATCCTAAAGCACGAAGTGTAGATCCATATTCTTCAATCTGAAATACAAATTACTATATATTCAACAAAACCAGAACATTCCATCCACAAAGAAATAATAATACAATAGTATTACGTCAGTTTCTAACTTCTTAAATTCTATCTAAATCCCAAAATTTGAATATTTAATAATGATATTTGTGTTATCTATACTTTGACATTAATAATTTAGTTTATTTCCTTAAGGCACAACTAGTTAAGTATTTTAACCAAGTATCTGGAATTCTCAATTGCCTAACTAGACCATTCATTCAATTTCAGTTAAAAAACTTAACTAGTTGTACACATTGTTAAAAATATATTGATTGAACGCAGCCATTAATGCTTCATATTTATGGTCATCTTGCAGATTGTACACATTGACTCAAAATATGAGGCTGCAAGGATCACTACCAAATAGTGACAAACATTCGCTAAAGCAATTCTCAGACTGGTTGCTTAACGTAGGAGAAGGTAGGCTGGGTCGCTCAGTCGACGGTTTCGCTGAAATATAGTTGCCAGCTAATATTCTCATTGAAGAAT
Source organism: Mimosa pudica (assembly GCA_029929735.1). NCBI lineage: Eukaryota > Viridiplantae > Streptophyta > Magnoliopsida > Fabales > Fabaceae > Mimosa > Mimosa pudica. The sequence continues at coordinate 1,534,975 of JAKELP010000036.1, forward strand.
CACTGGACCCACTGCACTCTATTCTTGATCACACATATCCAAACTTTCTGGGTCACCTCATGAACTCCAAATATTTCACGGAACGAGCTAATGAAGTTAATGATTATATATTGAAACTTATCCCTCAAGAAAGTGTCACGTACTACAGCTCTGATTCTATATGCAAGACTGAGGACGACAACATTACAGCGCAGGAATTACATGACGTTGAATTTCTCAATACAATTAACTGTTCTGGTGTCCCACCACATAAATTAGAACTGAAAGTTGGCGTACCTGTGATGCTCATCAGAAATATTGATCAAGCGTCAGGTCTTTGTAATGGCACTAGGATGAGAATATCAGTTTTAGGCAAGCATTGCATCAAAGCATTGACACTGAATGGCCCATGTGTGGATATTGAAGTTTTGATACACAGGATGGACATATATCCTTCAGATTCAAAACTTCCATTCAAGATGAACAGAAGGCAATTCCCACTGATTGTGTCGTTCGCTATGACAATAAATAAAAGACAAGGACAATCACTCAAAAATGTTGGTATATATTTACCAACTCCGGTGTTCTCACACGGACAACTCTATGTCGTTTTATCAAGGGCAAGATCTATTGAAGGACTAAAAGTACTCATACTTGACCAAGAAAAGAAACCAAAGAAGACTACAACCAATGTTGTCTACATGGAGGCGTTTCAGCGCTCATAAGTGAAAACATCAGGTAAAATTGCACACACTTTAGTTTTCAATTATACATGATCGGGTATTCTGTAACATCCTGAAAAATTTAATTCAGGATTAGAGAGTGTTTTGGGAAATTTTGGAATTTTTAGGAATTTTTGGGATATATTTGGAAATTTTGAGTAATTAATGTGCATATAATTAATTAAGAAATGAAGAGTTTGAAATATGAGGGAGTGGTAAAGCTAAAAATATTTTGAAGTTTAAAAAGATGGGAGGCTGGTTTAAATGGTTTTAAAATTAAAAGAGTACACTATGGCAAGTTTGGGCTACAAATAATCAGAGAACCCCCTTATTTCAGCAAACAAAACGCGCCCCTCCCCCTTTACTATAAAAACATCGGACTCCCACCTCCAAAATCATTCATCTTCATCGTTCTCTTTCCTCTTCTTCACCGACTCCGTCTTCTTCCTCCCTCCCCTTTGCTCGATCGGCGCGGCGGCGGCCAAGACTGGCCGGACCACCGTGGCCAATCCTCTCACCTTTTCATTCAAACCTTCTTCCCCTTCGTGTTCTCCTTCATCATCATCATCATCCGTCGGCCTCCCTCACCTCCTGCCCTTCCTTCGATTTTGACCCCTCCCTCCTTCCTTCCTCATTTTCGGCCTCCCTCTCTGCATCTTCTTCGCCTTTTCTTTATTGCCTCACTTCCAACCGTTCCTCCTTCATTTCGTCAAGTCCGGCAAACCCCAGCAGTGGTCGACGGTGAGTCACGGCAGAGGTGAAGGCCGTTCATTTCGTTTCTCTTCGTGTTTCCGGCGAGAGTAGGTAAAGGTTCAACCTTTCTAGCCTATCTCGAGTTGTGCTGTTATTTTGATGTTATTTCCTCATAGTTTCCTTTTTCTTTTGGGTTATTTTCGGCCCACACATTGGAGGGCGATTTCCGGCGAGATAGTCGACGGAATCCGGCGACGGCGAGCTTCATGGAAGCATTTAAGCTTGGATTCACGCATAGGTAACTTCATTTCCTTGTTCCACACTTGTTTTTCATTTTTGGCCGAGACTTTGAGAGGGGAAATCCAAAATGAGCATATTGAAATGGTTAAGATGAAGTTTAGATTTCAATTTGGGGTATATGGAAGAGGTTTCAAGTCTTAAGTTAATATTTTAAAAACAGTTCAGGTTAAAGCTCCAATTTTTCTGTGATTTTTGGCTGCAAACTTATAATCAATCAACAATATAATCTATTGGAGTTTATCTTAACAATTTCATGGTTGTTTTGATTAATTTGTAATGTTTGCAAATTCTGAGATTGCTTCTCTTGTACTGGTTGAAAGAGTGCTTGTACTTTGGAGAAAATATGTTTTGTTTTAAGGTGTGAAGTTGTTGAAAAGGCTTGATTCAATTTTTGGGCTATTTGGTTCAGTCTCATTTATTCTCTGCTTCTCTGTGATTGTGTATTGAGTTGAATGTGAAATGATAACTGTATGTAGTTATGATTGAATGATAACTGTGGAATGGAATTGGTTTTCTTGGTTTTTAATGATGTGTGCTTTTATTTAAATTAAGATTGATGAAAGGATATACTATATATTATGATGTGTACAAGTTGAATTGGGAAACTTTGTGTTTGTTTCTGCATGATGAAGTATGAAGTTAGTTGAATTGATTGATTGATGTTTTTAGGGAATTGAGAGGGTATAGAAATGATTAAAAGTTTGTATAATGAAACTGTGATGACGATGAATTCTTAGTTATTATTGTGATGATTAATATCATGGTCCATGTAAAATGAGTCAATCTTACAAATAAAAATGTTGATGACCAGAGTTTAGGTTATAGTTTATTTGAAAAAGAATTTTTGTTTGAATTTGCATTAGGCATGGTTTATTTAAGTGATTATTGATTAAATGAAGTGACTAAAGTGGTAGTTTGACTTAGTCTTGTCATTATGGTAATTAAAGTGACCTTCACGTAGGATTTTAGAAATTTCTGTGAATTGTAAGTACCTTTTGGTATAGTAATGTGATTATAAATGGTGTTTGAGGAGTTTTGAATTTATGCTAAAGGAATAAAGCTAAAATTAAGAAAGGAAGGGGCATTGTTGTATTATGACTTATGAGTTAAGATTAAGAATTGATTAGTTTTACTTGCTTGATGTGACTTATGTGGATGGAAGTGCAATTGGTCGGAAATCTTTGAGTCTTTGTTATTGATCATGTTGTTTTGTGAATGTGCATGTAGTTATGGATTGGTTTATGGATGACTTATTAACGATTACTATGGAAAGAGTGATTTTCAAATCTAGGAATTTTGTTTTACTGAGAACGGCATTAGGCTGTGTATTAGAACTGGAAATATTTGAATGGTGATTTGATTATCAAAGGAAAACATTGTGTTCTGGTTGTTAATGGTTATTTTATGAAATGATTTACTCAAGGAAGGGAGGTTCCAAATAGTGTATAAAGTCTGATGTATGAACGTTTGTACTTAATTTACTCATGGGTTAAGGTGCATTTTTAGTACTCTAAAATATAGCAAAGTGCACTTAACATAATACACAATATTGTGGTCCATTTGTGGTAACCAAGAATTATTTTCGTGGCTTATTTAGTAACGACGTTAAATAAGTTAAATTTGACCGTTATGTGTCAAATTTTGACCGTTAAATTGTGCGGTAAAGGAGCATTTTCAGTACTCTAGAATATAGAAGGGGCATCAAACATAATATACAATATTTAAACACCATAAACAACTAAGTCACAATATTATTCAAAGTGTCAAATAATTAAACACTACAAAGTTATAAAGATCCATAAACTATCCTAATATCATGCATATATAAACTAATAAGTCATTAGTATTTTACATATATAAAAAGTGTAAGCAAAAAATCATAAACTAAACAGGTTGGCCTTACTGAGTTAAAATGGGTTGGTCATACTAGCTCAACACAAATTAAAACGGGTTGGTCATACTGGCTTGACCCAAATTAATGACCCTATGATGTAATAGAAGAAAAGTTACTTCTATCTAATTACATAGTTATAAACTTAAAATAATGTTCGTTACATTGTCATTTCAATATACATATATTACATCATTATGTCACATTAGATTTTATCTTATAAAAGTGAGTTTTAGCTAACGAATTACTAGATAAGCAATGAAAATAATTCTTAGTTATCACAAATGAACCAAAATATTGTATATTATGTTTAGTGCTCCTTCTATATTCTAGAGTACTGAAAATGCTCCTTTACCCCACAATTTAACGGTCAATATTTGACACATAACGGTCAAACTTAACTTATTTAACGTCGTTACTAAATAAGCCACGAAAATAATTTTTGGTTACCACAAATGGACCACAATATTGTGTATTATGCTAAGTGCACTTTGCTATATTCTAGAGTACTAAAAATGCACTTTAACCCTTTACTCATTGAAGGTTGTTTGGTTTAAATCTATGCGGAAATAGAAGCAATGAGGGTGGCTTTATATGTGATTAATCTTTGTAAATTGTTTAAAAGTTCTATAGGTTGGACCAATATTTTAATAATGTTGATAAAGTAAAGGCTTAAGCTTATTGTGACATGGTTTAGTTCTAGGAATAATAATTTATCTTTTGTTTATGTGGAAGTCCCTAAATGTTAAATAAGTGCAGGGAGCTTTCAATACATGAGAAACGGTGTTGCTTGATTGTAAGAATGTTGTGATTGATTGTTTTTGATTTGGTATGAAGAATTGTGGTGAACGCTGAATGAATTTCATGAATTGAGCTGAATGTGTTATATTAGGATGACAAATATAAGTAATGAAGGGGTAGTAATGCGGATACGAGAGAGACGTTAAATATTATAAAGTGGAAATGATATTAATTTATCATTTGTATCCTATTATCATAGGAGGAACTAAAGTATTTGAAGAAATTTACAAGGAACGGTAAGGAAAGGAAGTGGAATGCTAAAGGGCGACAGGTAATCACACTTAACCTTACTATAACATTGAGGGTGATGTTAGTTGGGGATTTTGTAAAATCCTTTCTCACCCTCTATATATGTATATTTTATCTTTGAAAGGTTATTTTTCTACAAAACAGACTATCGGGTGCCTTTTAAACACGATTATTTCTATATAAAAGATTTTTATACATTATATATACTATTATCCTGCCTGGTGGTGGCCATTGATCTGGAATGGCGTGGAATGTATATAGGGATAGTGTTGGTTAGTGGTTTAAGAGGTGATGAGGATAGAAAAGAGAGTTACATGTTGAGTTGAGAGTTATGTTGATGAAATATAAAATAGGGATTGTGAGTATTGCATGACACTGATTATTAGTACCGTCGGCCGATGTAACCTATCGATTTGCGCAATCGATAGGTTAATTGTACAGGTTCCTCGGATTGTAAAGGAACCAGGGATGTTTACACTGTTTATAGTGCTCCCTTTTTCAGGGACGTTTTCACTATTTAAAGTGCTCCCTTTTTCATGCTTTCAGATTTGAGACTGGGCACAGTGTCAATCACGTTTATTTTTCGTCTGTTGAGTTGACTTGGAACTGACTGAGGGATTTGAGTGATATGTCGGAAGTAGAGATGATGAATTTGAGTTGATTTAGACGGAGAGACTTGAATGATGAATGAAAGACTTGACATGTATATATATATTATTGGTTTTAAATGTGGTACCCTTTAGACGCCCTCGCTACCGCACATCTCACTGTTATAGTGAGTTAAGCGGTGATTACTGGGACAAATTGTCTCATCCCACGATTACTAACATTTTTGCAGGTATTCATGCACAGGCGCAAACATCAGAAAAGGGAATTAGGTAGTAGTAGTTATATAGACTATTTTGAATTGTATATTGCCAATTTGTATAGGCCTGCATCTGCTTCCGCATGTATACATATTTATTTATTATTTAATATCAATTAGTTCTGTTTAATAACCATGTTAGGCAAATCTTTTCTAACATGGTTAGTAAGCATATATTTATATGTATTTTATATTATTGAACATTAGGTTGTTTATTTTTCTAACCATGTTAGGTGATTCTTTTCTAACATGGTTAGCTATTAATTTCCATGATAGTATTCAGGTTGTATTAGTTTATTCTTTCCTATCATGGATAAATTATAAAAGGATTAGAATAATCTTTTCTAACTATGATAGAGATATTATTATTATGGAAATTCCTTTTTCTATCATAGTTAGTAAAGAGCTTAATGAATTGAAATAAATATTATTGGTTAATTAGGTAATTAATAACAGAGTGTAACAACTTGGTATACGATAACCCTGGACTGTGCTGCATTGCATATAGATTGGCAATATACATTCTATAGTTTCCCTTCCTTTTGTGCATGATACTCTGCTTTTTGAGAGGATTATCGCTCATCCCGTGGTGGGGAGAGAGTGATAAGAGCAATTGAATAGGTATTGTGGAGAGATTGAGATGAACATAGAAAGAATAACGAAATGATATTGATATGTATAAGAATTTAGGAAGAATGACGAAATAAGGATGCTTCTCTGGGGTCTCGAATATAGTTATGTGTCGGCCATAATCATAGTCGAGGCATCATGAGATCCCTTATTGGGTTAAGGGATTAAAGAAATTGAAAAATAACAATTGATAATGGATAAAAAAAATGAGATAAGAATTGTTGACCTTACTGTTGTTGTTTAGGTGTGTTTATGATTTTAATTAGTTGAGAAATTGTTGATGATTAATTGTGATTCGATGGTTGTTAAAGTAAATATTGCTTATGTGTTTGTTTTAAGAGTGAATTAAATTGGATTTTGTGATTTCAATTAGCAGAATTTGTTGTTTGTTATCATACTCTCTACTGTTAAAACTATAATAAAGTTGATTGGAGATGAATCTACGAATTAGTGAAACAAATTTCAGGTTTTGAGATTTCTCTTTTGTTCTATAACTGATTAAATTCTGTCATTGTTATTGAACTTTAGGGATTTAAAAGTGATATATGAATACTTGATGATGAAATTTCTCACTTGTCTATATGTTATTAAGATGTTGGTATGTGAGTAGGATGATACTAAATTGTAATACATTGATGTGTTTGGTGTTTTACAATGAATAATAGCATCCAAGTTGAGTTAAAAATATAAAGAGAACCTAATTAAGGTAAATTTTTATCGAGTGTTATTTGGACATTTAGTGAAAGGTATAATGGAATGCTATGATGTTCATCAAGTGAAATTGTAAATTGATTGTGGTTATTTTCCTATACTTTGAGACTTGTTAATACATGTGATTTTGCAGGAATATATAATTGAAGTTTGATTTATAATGAAACATATACTTGTATGATGGGTTTAAAGGTGGTTGATACTGGCCTATTTAATATCTTTTTGTGTGTGAACTGCAAATAAGTGATAGTTGGATGTTTTGTTGTGGATTTTGGTAAGTTAAATGAGAGAGAATTCTAAATGATTTAGGTTGTTAGGGTTTAGGAAATTTTAAATCTATAGAATGTAGCATGGGTTTTGTTTAGAAGGTTTTGGAGTTGATTTGTCTAGTTGCAATTCTTGCCTTAAAGGGAATTAAAATCTGTTTTGTCTCTTGTTTGATTTCTAAATGTGGATGCTTGTAATAGATGAATGAAATGATATTTGAATATAAGTTAAAGATGGTTTGTATTGGATTTTGAATTAGAAAAAGAAGAATATGCTATATGAGGTCATTTAGAGTAGTATGGTTGGTGAAAGCTCTTGAATCACATTTTGAATTGGAAAGTGTGATGTAATAGGGATTTGATTGAGATAAATGAGATATGAAGATGCAATTCTGATTAGACCAAATTTCATCCCTTTAAGCATGTGCAATTGAGCTTAATTAGTGTGGTTTATTTGCTATATTTGATCATTATTGGCATATTTTATTGCGCATGCTTATGTGTGAATTATTGGAAAATATTAGCTTAATTACTTGCATTTTAAGTAACCAAGGGTATTTTGGTCATTTTTGACTATTTGTGCGTTTTCATGTGTAGGGGGGTCCCACGTGGACCCCACAACCCTTTTGGACTGCTTGGAATGCAAGGAATTGGCTTGGAGGGAAAATAGAACCAAGTTGGCACCTCAAAGGAGGGACTTGGTGGAAAGGCAAGGACTAGAGGATTGGAGCCCAAAATTCAAATTTCAAAATTGGCTCCAACTTCAAATTCAAATTTGGAGTTGATGGAGAGCTTCATTAAGGGCAAAAAGGACAGAGCAATCTTGAGGAGAAAAAGGAGCAAACTTTGGGGATGCATCTAGCCAAGATCAAGACCACATTCATCCACTTTTCACCTAATACCCAAAATACCCCTATCCCTTCCTTCACCTTCTCCATTTCGCATAACCTCCCTCCATAACCATAAAAATATCTTTTTGACAACTCACCACCCTCATTTGCCAACTCATCATCCAACTAACAACCTACTTAATCCCTAACTAACTTCATTTGATACATTCCTTCACTTCCACTTCATCTTCATCTTCTTTCTCTCCATTTTTCTCTCTTCTTCCATCTCCTCCATCCTCTCGGCCAAGCACCAAACCTCCATGGATTCTCACGCCATTCATCTTCCTTCCACCTTCTCCATGCTTGGCTAGACATCCTAATCTCTCTCTCCAAAGGAATGTGCTTGTAGATCTTCACATTTGGCCTCATGTATTTGTAATGTACTCTTTTAGGTTTCAAGCTATATGTAAATTTTTGCCTATGTATGTCTAGATCTAGGCTTATATAGGTTAGAGCATCTTTATTTAGGTGTTCTACTTTATGTTAGCTTGAAATCTCTCTTTTATGTTAAGGACATGAAAACCTTGGCTTAATTCTTGTAGTTTCATACATGTATGTGTGTGCGATTAGCTCCTCCTACATTTGTGGAATGAATTTGTTTCCTAAATGCTAGATTTAGTGTTTAGAGTTGCTCTTGGTATGTTCTTGGCTTGAAAGAGCTTAAGCCTTAATTAAATTAGTTAAACTCTCGTAGACTTCTTTGATTAAAGAGATCTTGAGAATTTAACTAGTTTATATTAAGAAGAACAAATATATGAGGTCCGATTAACCAAGAGCACAAGTACTTTGGAGAGGGAGGTTACTTCTCATCTATCTTTTTACATTTCAATTCGGTTAGTTTAGATTTTTAGGTTATAATTGTAGTTTTAGTATAAAATCAACCTCAAACTTCCTTACTTAATTTGCGTGACAAAATCTCCTTTAATTAGTAAGATTATAACCTAGACCAAGGAAAAGACCCTTACTACCACTAGCTACTAGTGTTTGTAGTATTGTATTGAATTTTGATTGACCTAGAGGGCGACATTTAGGTTAAATCAAGTGGCGCCGTTGCCGGTTTAGGTTGATTCTTGCTAGTTTTAGGTGTAGTAGTCACATTTTAATTTGTTTTTCTCTCTTCGGTTACTTGCTTGATTGTGCACTTGGTTGAATTTGTTTTAGTGCTTGCTTTGCACACTGTTAGTGTACATTTTCTGGACATATTTGTGTTGTTTGATGCATAATTGGCTGCTCTAGTTAGCCAAACTATTGTTAGGAAATTGTTCAGAAAGTTGCTGGAATTTGTTGTCTGACTGTGCTGGAATTTCAGGTTCCTTGTTTTTAAAACTGGGAGCAATCTACTGCACCATAAATAAAACTGTTTTACCAGGATAATCTACCAGATTTGAGCTTTTTTTGGACATATTATTTGTGTAGAACTGATTTGTATACTGCCTGGAACAATTCGTTGAAGTCAGACTGTTTGTTGGAAAGTCCCTGTGTGACCAGTTTGCTTGCTTGTGCAATTATAAATTGTGTAGCTCGAATTTGACCAAACTTATTTGTTGTGGTTAAACTACACATTTTAAGATTTCCAGGGACATATTACTTGTTGCTAGACTTGTAACATCCCAAATTTTGATTAAAGATAATAGGAAATTATTGAGATGTTATTTAGAAAATTTAAAGGTTTAGGGAGGAATTTTAGGATATTTTGGACAATTTAGGAATATTAAATCTTAGTTAGTTTGGAAATTAAATAAGTATAGATAAAAGAGTAAATTGGTGATAGAAACTTTCATGAAAAGCAAAATTAGGATTCAGATTATGTTATAATGAAAAGAAGGAGATATAGTAATATATACAAACTTCTGGGCTAGAAATATGATTACGAATAAACCTTAGGGTAGTTAATTGTAATTTTCCCTAAAAGTATATATATAAACATTATCTCCTTCCTTCCTTTCCATTTCTCTCCCTCCCTCGAGTTCCTCCGTCCTCTCACTCGATCTCCTCCCTCCTCCTCCGTCCCTGCGCGTTCGCCGGCCACCCAGGGGCCGACGGCGACGGCGAAGGAGGAAGCCGCCACGGCTCCCTCCTCCTTTCCCTGCGTTTTTCCTTCCTTCACCATCGGCCTCCCTTCTTCCTCCGCCCTAGCTTCCGTTTTCCGGCGAGCCGTGGCGAGATCGGCGACGTACGGTGGTGGGGTAAGGTGTGTTCGGCCACCCTTTAATTCCTCAAGTTATTACTTCATTTCAGAGTCAATTTCTCATTGTTCCCTCTTCATTATTGTTGTTCTTCTCTCTTCCTTGTCGGCTTCCTTATTCTCCAGCAATTTCCGGCGACCCACTGCACGTGCAAGTGTATTCAAGTTTAGGTGAATCCTCTTAACTCATTCCTACTCTTTGATTCTTTCGATTAGAGTCGTTGTGAGAGTTGGGGTTTTATAGGATTAGAGTTTAAAGAGTTTGAACTTATTAGAATGAAGATAAAGTTCTAATTTTTGATATATTGGAGAAGATTATAACCTTATTTAAAGATTTGACTTGGTTTGGTTTTGTTAATTCTGCCTTTCTACCTTTGAATTGATTGTGCATTGCGTGGGTTTTTTTTTTATGGTTATTGATTTGGTATGTTATAAATCTGATTCTTTGGGGTACATAAAGTTTGTTTTCACAAATACTTTCCCTTTTGTGACACGTGAGTTAAAACTGTTGGGTGCTAAATACTTCTACTCTATGTCAAGTTTGATTAAACTATGAGATGAAGTAGTCTGATGGTTGCTTTGCTGAAATGAATTGTGGAATGAATTGGTTTCTTTTTGTGAAGTGTAATGGTGTTGTTTGGGCTGTTTGGTTTGACTTTAACTATGTTATTCTTTTATGTTGCTTCCCTTTGAGCATATGAGATGATGAATGATATTAACTATGTCATGACATTTTATTTGGACGTTTCTTCTTCTGTAGCTTATTGTATAGTTAAAGCTTTGTGATGAATGAATTAAGGGCAATTTTGTTAAACATGCAGTTTTGTTTGGAATGGGGATGTTTCAAATTGTAACGTATATGTCGTTGGAATGTAAAAGGTCGTGTTTTTGGTTATACATGTCAGATTCAGTTTTGAAGCAAGCTGAAAATATTGATTTTCTTTGTGCTTTTGCTCGATTGAATTGAGGATAAAACAAAAATTTGCATTTTGGGATTTGAATGAAATTTATTTGAGTTATCATCTTAGTAAACTTTGATGCTGACAATGTGTGGTTATAGTTAAAAAAAAAACTATTAAATGCTTTGGTTGAGTACTTCAATCTTTGATTTAAAGTGTGGTAGGGAGGCTTAAAACTGATTTCATTTGCTGTTATGAGCTAAGATTGAATTAGGCAAATCTTTATGTGGTGTGTGAAACTGATTTTGATCACTAGTGAATGTATAAGCTTGATTATGTACTGCTGCAACTGTATACGTGAGTGCTGTGATGTGCTGACAAATTTTTGTGGGGAAAACATGAATTTTCTATTTGGTTGTGTGGTTGGGGTTGTATGCATATATATGTGCGTATATGTGTGTACATGTATATTGAAATTTGATTAAAAGTGTCAAATCTTGCTAGAAATTCCATGTTTCTTGTGTGAAGAATTATATTTTGTTTGGATTGAATACATGCCTATTTTCTTTGAAAGTTCGGTTTTGGTGGATTGTATGGGATGTGTATCATATTTTTTTTTAGAATTCTGTTTGTTGAAGATATTTGGAAGGTGATATTAAAAGAAAAGAAAGTGCATAATGACAAAGACTATAAATATGGTTTAAGTTCACCTTTTGAATAATGGGAATGATGTCTTGGATTTTCATAAATTTGGGTACACACTGTGAAACTAAAGATGGAATGTGGTTCTCTTTCTGTATTAAATTATGGTTGATAATAATTGCTATTGTTGTTAGATTCTTGGAGTAAAAAAAAATGAGTTCATGTAACTGGAAATAAAAGTGTAGGGCTTAATTAAGTTTTAATATGGTTGATTACGATGTTTAAATTAGTTTGTGGTTGCAATGTGTTAGCATGTGTATTTAAAATTGTTTTGTTCTTTGTTTCTTAAATAACCAAATGGCAAAAGAGTTTAATGAGTTAATTGTTGTTAATCCCCATTCCAATTTGGCTGAAATGTTGTTTGACACGAGATCTGAATATTCAGAATTTGTTTGTCTTGCTATTCCTTACGTTTTAAGGGCCGAATTGATCTTTGAGGTGAATATACTCCATAGCTGGGACTGATTTAGTTCTCATTGTTCGAAGTGATAATATTTACCTTCTCTTGCATTATGGTTTGGTTTGTTTGGTAGTGATTTAGTTCACATCACTTGCTATTATGAAATCAGTTTTATGTGAGATACAAAAAGTTATGGTTTAAGTGAACTTGGTGCTGTGGTAGATGTATTTGTGCAGTGAAATGGAATTTAAAATTTATATTAGTGCTTTTATATTGTCCAAGCTGATTTAATGAGAGTTCTTCAATTTTCTAGTCTGTCATTGTTATAGATTATGATTGTTTTGAATTGGAAGTGGAAATGACATTTGATTGTTATAAATGGTATTCGAGGAGTTTTAAATTTGTGATAATGGAATAAAGTTAAAATTTGGAAAGGGTGAGACATTGTTTTGTTATGTGTTAAAGTTAAGAATTGGTTAGTTTTACTTGGTGTGATTATGCTTATTTGTTGATGTGACTTATGTGGATGGAAGTGAATTGTATTGGTTGAGTTGAAATGATTTATTAGAAAAATGAACATAAGGGGTTTGGGTAGTAATATATACCATACGAGAGAGACGTCAAAGTGTTATAAAGTGAAATGGTATTAATTTATCATTTTGTATCCTATCATTATAGGAGGAACTAAGAGGAACATATTTGGAGGAAATCTAAAGAAATGGTAAGGACGAACGTCAAAGTGTTAAAGGGCGGCAGGTAATCACACTTAACCTTGCTATAACATTGAGGGTGACGTTAGTTAGGGATTTTGTAAAAATCCCTTCTCACCCTCTATATATATATATATATATATATATATATATATATATATATATATATTATCTTTAAAAGGTATTTTTATACAAAACAGGCTATCGGGTGCCTTTTAAACACGATTATTTCTGTATAAAAGATTTTTACACATTATATATACTATTATCCTGCCTGGTGGTGGCCATCGATCTGGAATGGCGTGGAATGTATATAGGGATAGTGTTGGATAGTGGTTTAAGAGGTGATGAAGATAGAAAAGAGGGTTATATGCTGAGTTGAGATAGTTGAGAGTTATATTGATGGAATATAGAGTAGGGATTGTGAGTATTGCATGACACTGATAGTACCGTCGGCCGATGTAACCTATCGATCTGCGCAATCGATAGGTTAATTGTACAGGTTCCTCGAATTTTAAAGGAACCAGGGACGTTTTCACTTTTTATAGTGCTCCCTTTTCAGGGACGTTTTCACTATTTAAAGTGCTCCCTTTTTATGCTTTCAGATTTGAGACTGGGCACAGTGTCAATCACGTTTATTTTCGTCTGTTGAGTTGATTTGGAATGGATGGAGGGATTTGAGAGATGAATGGAAGAAGAATTGACACGGATATATATATATATATATTACTGGTTTTAAAATGAGGTACCCTTTAGACGCCCTCGCTACCGCACATCTCACTGTTATAGTGAGTTAAGCGGTGATTACTGGGACAAATTGTCTCATCCCACGATTACTGACATTTTGCAGGTATTCATGCACTGATGCAAGCAGCAGGAAAGGGAATTAGGTAGTAGAAGCTATATAGGCTATTTGAATTGTATATTGCCAATTTGTATAGGTCTGCATCTGCTTCCGCATGTATACATATTTATTTATTGTTTAATACTAATTAGTTTTGTTTAATAACCATGTTAGGCAAATCCTTTCTAACATGGTTAGCAATGAATTATCCATGATAGCAGCTGTGTTGTATTAGTTTATTCTTTTCTATCATGGATAATATATAAAAAGAGATTAATGAATTGAAATAGATAATATTGGTTAATTAGGGAATTAGTAACACTATGTTACAAGACTCCTTCTGTATTGTCTGGAAATAATTTTTGAACTCTGCCCTGTGTGCTGGAAATTGTTCTGAAAATACTGTTTTTACTTCCTCACTGTTTTTCAAACTGGGAGCAATATACAACGAATTTTGAGAAACTGTTTTAACTGGACAAACTACAAGTTTTGAGCTTTCATTTGATATATTATTTTCCTCAAAATTCGATTCCTACTGTCCAGCGTGAATTTTTGAACTTTCCCTGTTTTGCTGGATTTTCTGGACTATTTCTGGACAACTTGGGATTATATTCTGTTTGTGCTGCTGGCTGGTTGTTGTGATTTGTTTGCAGGGTTTTGTTGGTTTGTTTTGCCCATTTTTGCAGGACATTTTAACGCTTGTTCTTCATGGATGAAAGAATGAATGACTTTGCAAGGTCATATGCCTCATTCTCACCTCATGGCATGGCCACCAATCCACAACAATTCTATGGGAGGAGACATCCATTCCAAGAGCATAACCCTTCCACAAATACATACCATCAAGGATGGGCGGACCATCCAATCTTTGAGTGGGGGGGAGGAGGTTATGCTACTCCATATCATGCTTTTGAAGATCAACAAGGTTATGCTCCTCCATATCAAGATCCTGATCCTTACCAAATGAGATTTAATGCTTCTTGTGCTCAAAGTCCGGATTTGTATGGTTATCAAGAAGCTTCGCAATTTGAGCCTCATCCACCTCCTTATGGCTATGAGCACAATTTTTATGATCATCCAGAGCCTTTACAAAGCTGTGTTCCTACACATATGGAGCAGAATGACTTCTTTCATGCTCAAATGCCCAATGAGTATGCTTCTCCAAGTCCAGATTCTCCCTCTTCTAGTACAAATGATTTGATGATGCAAATGTGTGCATCCTTTATGGAGAGGTTAGACTCAATATTTGATCAGCATGCAAAGCAACAAGAGGCCATTATTTCATTTGCTTCTCAATGGATGAATACAAAGGCCGAGGAAGAGGCACAGCAAGGTGACCTACCTTTCAATATGGTTGTAAATCCTGATGACATGAATTTGGAGGGAGGAGTTCAAGTTGAATCAATTCCTTGCTTTGATGAAGAAGAGCATGAACCTCAAAAGTGCCAAGAGAATGATCCTAGGATTGAGATGAATGTTGCAAATCCACCTAGCACTTTTGAGTCTAATGGAGTCTTACCTAGTGCTTCTCATAGTGATGATCTTGATAATTCTATGACTTGTTCATGTGATGAGATGAGCATATGCGTTGACTGTTATGAGGATAAATATTCTCTTCTCGTGGAATTTCATAGAAAACAATTGACAAAATTGCAAACAGCCAATGATGATGTTGTCTTGGGTGCTGATACAATGGATGAGGCTACTTCTAGGGGTGATACACATGTTGAACATCACTCCAATTCCCTAGAGAAGAATGAGGAGGTTGAGGAGCAAGAAGTGACCGGATTGCCCTCTTCCATTGGGGAGAAAGACCAAGAGACCGAGAGCTCCCTTCTCTTGGAGCAAGAGGTCTCGAAGGCGTTTATACGTGATATGGTGCAACAGTCTCAGCCTAAGGATGATGAGCAAAATGGACAGCATCCTACTCCAGTGACACATGTTCCTGAGGAAGTTCATAGTGAGGCAGAGAGCCTAACGCTTCCGGATGCACTTTCGCTTCCGGAAGCAACGGAGCATGAAATCTCTAAAGCGGAATGCAAAGTGGAAGCGCAATTGGCACAAGAGCTTGAATCTTTCTCTACTTCTCAACTCGTGCATAAATCATCTCAAGGTATAATTTTTGATCCTACACTTGTTACCTTTTCTAGTTCATGTAACTTAGGGAAGAAGACATTTCATGAGCTTGTTCAGAGTGTGATCCTTGATTTGTTTTCTATGCTTGAGTTTAATGTGCCATTGCTGGTTGCTCTTGAGCCACTGCCTACTTATGCTAAGCCTTCATTTAATATTTGCATATATAAGGAAGCATGTAGGCCATATACATTGTTGATTGAAACTGTGGTAGAACAGCATGTAAGTCCCTTGCGCTTGCTTTCACATGAGGATGAGCATACATCTTCCGGTTTATTTGATTCTTGCTTGGTGAATGTTAATGATGCTTGCATGAATTCTCTTGCTGATGATTTTAGTATTGTGAGCATGCGTCATGATGTTACTAGTCCCAAGCCTGATAACTGTGAACTTGATGTTGTTGGTACATTTATACACTCCTTGTCTAGCTACAACCCCTTGCACAAGGGATGTTTGTTCAATTTTGTGGATCCAGCTAGGTTGGAAGGAGTGCTTGCTCTCATGATGGAGGCTGGAGTTCAATTACAAGGAGACTTGCGTTTCTATACCTTGTATACAATTTTGGATTGGCGGAGCCGATTGAGGCGCATGCGTGCAGAGTGTGCTTTGCAAGGAGAATCCTCTACCTTGAAACTTGTTTTGAGAAGCCATACAAAAAGTTTGATGGGGAGGTCAAATGGTGATCACTGGTCAAGTGCTTCAGAGGGGCAACATCTTCCTAGATTTGAATTGCCTAATTTGATCACCATATTTCATGATATTGTTTTACCTCATCACGTGCATATTGATTATCCTTGTGTTCCATTTAGTTTATCTTGGCATGCCTACAACCCCTTGCAAAAGGGACGTTTGTTTCATGTTGTAGGCACTTTTCGGATGCACAAGGAATATTGGGAGTTCATTAAGGCCGCAAGGGAACTTACTAGGAAGCTCCAAGCCTCATGCGATGCTTTTGGTAAAAGCATAATGAAGAAGCTTCAAATTGGCCGACTTCACCAACTTCATGGCCATAAATTCCTATTCTTCAAGGATAACTTCAAGCCTCCATAAGAGGTTGTCTCTTTCCTTTCCTCACTCATTCTCTTATTGTAAATTCTTAAGTGTGGGGGAAGGTGTTAGTATTAGAAAAAAATTAGGATTGTGTTTGTGTGTTTAGGATTGTGTTTAGGTTCATGTTTTAGTATGTTGTTTTAGGTTGTTAAAAATTCACTAGTGCTTGGGGATGCCTATTTGCTTCCGGAAGTGTTGCATTGGAAATAGGATTTTACATCCGGAAGTGTTTTGGCTATCGGAAGCGTTTCACTTAGATTATGTCAACTAGGATCGGATTAGTGTTGAATTGACTCCCGCTACCGGATGAGTTCTGCATCCACCAGCGTCCGTGCTAAGGGAAGTAAATTTGCTTCCGCCAGCGGAGTATAGTTGAGCTTCCGAAAGCACTTTTGCTTCCGGAAGGGAGATTACTTAGAACATCCGAGTATGGTTGAGCTTCCGGAAGTACTTTTGCTTCCGGAAGGGACTTAACTTGAAAAAAAAAAATCTAAGTCCAGTTGCTTCCGGTAGCACTTTCGCTTCCGGAAGCACTCTTGCATCCGATAGGACTGAGACTCCGAATCTAGATCCAGTAGCAACTTTTGCATCCGCTAGAGCCTTAACTTAGAGTCTAGATCAAACTTTGCTTCCGGTAGCATTTTTGCTTCCGGAAACATTGTTGCTTCCGGTAGCACTTTTGCTTCCGGATGCTTAGCGACTTGAGTCTACATCCAGTTGGGCTTCCTAAGCGTCAGTGAGTAAAAAAAAATAATTATAAAATTTGTTTTGATAGGTTGTGTTTAGTGTTAGTTTGTGAATAATACATGCATTGGCCATTTGTATGCTTGGACTGCCCGGCCTTTTATGTTGCTACCTTGCCTTTGAAATGCATCTTCCTACTTGATTTGATTGGTCCATTGAGGACAATGTATGCTTTAAGTGTGGAGGGGTGTATTATGTGCTTAAAAGTGGTCTAATTCAAAGCTTTCACACTTGATTTGTGGACTTATTTGACATGATTTTCTTGAAAATTTAACTTGATCATGGCTCTTGAAAGTAAATGGAATTGTCCTCTAGTGTGTAAGTAGAATTTTTGGAATGATTACTTAGGGCATTGCTTGGGGCACTTTTAAGGTATAAAGAGGGTGTAAGTTTCCCATTTAACTTTTCTTAGGGAGGAAGTGACTAATTAGAGTAAGCCATTAAAGTGAGAAGCCTTCAACCGAATTGAGTGGGCCAATAGTAAACTTGACCTCCTAGAACTTGTCCTAGCTCTTGTTCAAGATCACAATGCATGACATGATTGAAAATGAAAGGGGCGTTTCTTTCTAAGCCCTATGACCCAAACACTAAGCCAACCGAATATTATCCTTTGATTAACCCCTTTGGGCCATTCACTTTTCTTTTCTACCACCTTGACCAATGTGTGGATAAGTGATTATAGCATATGCTTGCATTTATATTAGTGTTGTATTGTTATATCTTGTGAAAAGCATGTTGCATGTAAGAAAAAGAAAATGGCCGAGAGCCTTAGATGGGGAAAAGAAAAGAAAAGTGTGGCCAAAGGCCAAGAAAAGCAAAGAAAAGAAAAGAAAAAAAAAGAAAAGAGGCCAAAGGCCTAAGTAAAAAAAAAGAGAGAAAGAGAGAAAAGAGTACAAAGTGCTCAAGTATGCCAAAGGCATAAGAAAAAAAAAAGTGAGATGTAGCATGTTTGTTGGACTTGTATTTATTGTGTTGCATGCATATGTGGTGATTACTAGTTTATATCATTGGTCATTGACTACTTTCCATCATTCATCATTCATATTAGCCTTCCATTCAATCCTTAAAGTCCTCTAGATTTGATTGTGTCATGCATAATAATGGGTGGAGAATTTAGAGCTACTACAAGCTTATGGAGAGGTTAAGTGCATTGAGCCAAAGAGTGATCACAAGTCCCTAGTTAGGTATTTTTCCTAACTTGAGTGAATGAGTTAAACACTTTAATCCGGTGAGGAAAAAAATCTCAATTGGCATTCCTCCTTAATTCTAGTTGCTTGATAAACTTGCATTCGCTTTGTATCCTTAGATTTGGCCCATGCGATGTTTTAGGGAAAGGTTCAAAAAGATCAACTTGTATGCTATGATAATTCCAAGTGCCTTCACTATGCTTAATGATTGAGTTACTCTTTTTACATGACTTTGCCCGGAGTGCAAAGATTAAGTGTGGGGGATTTGATTAGACCAAATTTCATCCCTTTAAGCATGTGCAATTGAGCTTAATTAGTGTGGTTTATTTGCTATATTTGATCATTATTGGCATATTTTATTGTGCATGCTTATGTGTGAATTATTGGAAAATATTAGCTTAATTACTTGCATTTTAAGTAACCAAGGGTATTTTGGTCATTTTTGACTAGTTGTGCGTTTTCATGTGTAGGGGGGTCCCACGTGGACCCCACAACCCTTTTGGACAGCTTGGAATGCAAGGAATTGGCTTGGAGGGAAAATAGAACCAAGTTGGCACCTCAAAGGAGGGACTTGGAGGAAAGGCAAGGATTAGAGGATTGGAGCCCAAAATTCAAATTTCAAAATTGGCTCCAACTTCAAATTCAAATTTGGAGTTGATGGAGAGCTTCATTAAGGGCAAAAAGGGCAGCACAATCTTGAGGAGAAAAAGGAGCAAACTTTGGGGATGCATCTAGCCAAGATCAAGACCACATTCATCCACTTTTCACCTAATACCCAAAATACCCCTATCCCTTCCTTCACCTTCTCCATTTCGCATAACCTCCCTCCATAACCATAAACATATCTTTTTGACAACTCACCACCCTCATTTGCCAACTCATCATCCAACTAACAACCTACTTAATCCCTAACTAACTTCATTTGATACATTCCTTCACTTCCACTTCATCTTCATCTTCTTTCTCTCCATTTTTCTCTCTTCTTCCATCTCCTCCATCCTCTCGGCCAAGCACCAAACCTCCATGGATTCTCACGCCATTCATCTTCCTTCCACCTTCTCCATGCTTGGCTAGACATCCTAATCTCTCTCTCCAAAGGAATGTGCTTGTAGATCTTCACATTTGGCCTCATGTATTTGTAATGTACTCTTTTAGGTTTCAAGCTATATGTAAATTTTTGCCTATGTATGTCTAGATCTAGGCTTATATAGGTTAGAGCATCTTTATTTAGGTGTTCTACTTTATGTTAGCTTGAAATCTCTCTTTTATGTTAAGGACATGAAAACCTTGGCTTAATTCTTGTAGTTTCATACATGTATGTGTGTGCGATTAGCTCCTCCTACATTTGTGGAATGAATTTGTTTCCTAAATGCTAGATTTAGTGTTTAGAGTTGCTCTTGGTATGTTCTTGGCTTGAAAGAGCTTAAGCCTTAATTAAATTAGTTAAACTCTCGTAGACTTCTTTGATTAAAGAGATCTTGAGAATTTAACTAGTTTATATTAAGAAGATCAAATATATGAGGTCCGATTAACCAAGAGCACAAGTACTTTGGAGAGGGAGGTTACTTCTCATCTATCTTTTTACATTTCAATTCGGTTAGTTTAGATTTTTAGGTTATAATTGTAGTTTTAGTATAAAATCAACCTCAAACTTCCTTACTTAATTTGCGTGACAAAATCTCCTTTAATTAGTAAGATTATAACCTAGACCGAGGAAAAGACCCTTACTACCACTAGCTACTAGTGTTTGTAGTATTGTATTGAATTTTGATTGACCTAGAGGGCGACATTTAGGTTAAATCAAATTCATGTGTGGTTACTTAAGTGTATGGCTTAAAAAAAATAATAAATAAATAAATGGAGTATGCAAATAGGTTATAATTTAGACTCTTTTATCTATTTGGCTGCTTAGTTTTCCTTGTTTTATGAGAGGGATAAATGTGTTATGAAGCATGAATAGAGAATGAGGAAACACAAGATAGCTAGTTAGGAAACATATGACGATATCCTTAGTATTTATCTACAATGATGATGTTGTGAAATTTGCATAGGTATTGGCAATGAATGGAGTGAATTGAGATTTAGATAATCAAGAATTAATATGGCAGGATCAAATGAAGTAGTGATGTATTGGGAATTATTGTAACCTTGAAGTTTGGACTGATTTAAGAGCATAATATATTTCTTTTATATTTTTGATTTAGATCTTGTTGGGCACACTTTCCTTGAAACAAAAGCTTATGTTATTGTTTATATGTTTAAAGGATGTCCAGGAACAAGTAGAAATAATGTACGATTATATATATATAATTAAGGGTGATGTTTATGTGTTTATGCTTGTTAAGGCAAGGGGGTTTAATCTTGTGGTTAAGATTGAGTTGATGGTTGGTCATTGGCTGGTGATATTGGTTGATTGTGTAATGATGTGAAATGTGGTTGTTAGAGAATGATGTGAAATGTGGTTGTTAGAGAATTTTGGAATCGCCAAGATTTTGATGTGGCTTAAATAATAAACGAGATTAGAATAAATTTAGGTTTGAGTAGTAATAAATGTTGAGATATTAAAGTTAGAGTCATTGTTAAGTAGCAAGATGGTGTAAAGTTTGTTAGCCATTATAGGTTACAAGTATGATTTTGGTATGTAGTATCAACAGATCTTATTGAAATTTGATCGAAATCTTGTTCAAAATGTTAAATGACTTACGCTAGGTACATGGGTTCGATTACTAATTATAATTAAGATATGGTGTGTGTTTGAAAGCAAGATTTGTTGAATAAAAATGTCAAGAACAATAGGTTGTTGTGAGATAATTATGAAGACTATTAAGACCATGTATAATGAGAAGGTTGGTAGTTTATGAAGTGTTAGAGAAGAGAATTTTGTTAAATACTTGGGGAAAACATGGATAGCTAAGGAAAGTAGGGCGATGATTGATAATTGATTTACAGGATGAATGAAGAATATATGGTGAAAAATGATGTTGAGTGTACTAAGTTGGATTTAATAGTGAGTGAGTTTTATAAATATTGGGGTTTATATGTGAAGTGCAGGGTTGAAATGAGTATTTCTTACAGGTTAAGGGGTATGTGTAACGAATTTTGGGGACAAAATTCTTAAAAGGTGGGGAGAATTGTAACATCCTGAAAAATTTAATTCAGGATTAGAGTGTTTTGGGAAATTTTGGAATTTTTAGGAATTTTTGGGATATTTTTGGAAATTTTGAGTAATTAATGTGCATATAATTAATTAAGAAATGAAGAGTTTGAAATATGGGGGAGTGGTAAAGCTAAAAATATTTTGAAGTTTAAAAAGATGGGAGGCTGGTTTAAATGGTTTTAAAATTAAAAGAGTACACTATGGCAAGTTTGGGCTACAAATAATCAGAGAACCCCCTTATTTCAGCAAACCAAACGCGCCCCTCCCCCTTTACTATAAAAACATCGGACTCCCACCTCCAAAATCATTCATCTTCATCGTTCTCTTTCCTCTTCTTCACCGACTCCGTCTTCTTCCTCCCTCCCCATTGCTTGATCGGCGCGGCGGCGGCCAAGACTGGCCGGACCACCGTGGCCAATCCTCTCACCCTTTTCATTCAAACCCTTCTTCCCCTTCGTGTTCTCCTTCATCATCATCATCATCCGTCGGCCTCCCTCACCTCCTGCCCTTCCTTCGATTTTGACCCCTCCATCCTTCCTTCCTCATTTTCGACCTCCCTCTCTGCATCTTCTTCGCCTTTTCTTTATTGCCTCACTTCCAACCGTTCCTCCTTCATTTCGTCAAGTCCGGCGAACCCCAGCAGTGGTCGACGGCGAGTCACGGCAGAGGTGAAGGCCGTTCATTTTGTTTCTCTTCGTGTTTCCGGCGAGAGTAGGTAAAGGTTCAACCTTTCTAGCCTATCTCGAGTTGTGCTGTTATTTTGATGTTATTTCCTCATAGTTTCCTTTTTCTTTTGGGTTATTTTCGGCCCACACATTGGAGGGCGATTTCCGGCGAGATAGTCGACGGAATCCGGCGACGGCGAGCTTCATGGAAGCATTTAAGCTTGGATTCACGCATAGGTAACTTCATTTCCTTGTTCCACACTTGTTTTTCATTTTTGGCCGAGACTTTGAGAGGGGAAATCCAAAATGAGCATATTGAAATGGTTAAGATGAAGTTTAGATTTCAATTTGGGGTATATGGAAGAGGTTTCAAGTCTTAAGTTAATATTTTAAAAACAGTTTAGGTTAAAGCTCCAATTTTTCTGTGATTTTTGGCTGCAAACTTATAATCAATCAACAATATAATCTATTGGAGTTTATCTTAACAATTTCATGGTTGTTTTGATTAATTTGTAATGTTTGCAAATTCTGAGATTGCTTCTCTTGTACTGGTTGAAAGAGTGCTTGTACTTTGGATTAAATATGTTTTGTTTTAAGGTGTAAAGTTGTTGAAAAGGCTTGATTCAATTTTTGGGCTATTTGGTTCAGTCTCATTTATTCTCTGCTTCTCTGTGATTGTGTATTGAGTTGAATGTGAAATGATAACTATATGTAGTTATGATTGAATGATAACTGTGGAATGGAATTGGTTTTCTTGGTTTTTAATGATGTGTGTTTTTATTTAAATTAAGATTGATGAAAGGATATACTATATATTATGATGTGTACAAGTTGAATTGGGAAACTTTGTGTTTGTTTCTGCATGATGATGTATGAAGTTAGTTGAATTGATTGATTGATGTTTTTAGGGAATTGAGAGGGTGTAGAAATGATTAAAAGTTTGTATAATGAAACTGTGATGACGATGAATTCTTAGTTATTATTGTGATGATTAATATCTTGGTCCATGTAAAATGAGTCAATCTTACAAATAAAAATGTTGATGACCAGAGTTTAGGTTATAGTTTATTTGAAAAAGAATTTTTGTTTGAATTTGCATTAGACATGGTTTATTTAAGTGATTATTGATTAAATGAAGTGACTAAAGTGGTAGTTTGACTTAGTCTTGTCATTATGGTAATTAAAGTGACCTTCACGTAGGATTTTAGAAATTTCTGTGAATTGTAAGTACCTTTTGGTATAGTAATGTGATTATAAATGGTGTTTGAGGAGTTTTGAATTTATGCTAAAGGAATAAAGCTAAAATTAAGAAAGGAAGGGGCATTGTTGTATTATGACTTATGAGTTAAGATTAAGAATTGATTAGTTTTACTTGCTTGATGTGACTTATGTGGATGGAAGTGCAATTGGTCGGAAATCTTTGAGTCTTTGTTATTGATCATGTTGTTTTGTGAATGTGCATGTAGTTATGGATGACTTATTAACTATTATTATGAAAAGAGTGATTTTCAAATCTAGGAATTTTGTTTTACTGAGAACGGCATTAGGCTGTGTATTAGAACTGGAAATATTTGAATGGTGATTTGATTATCAAAGGAAAACATTGTGTTCTGGTTGTTAATGGTTATTTTATGAAATGATTTACTCAAGGAAGGGAGGTTCCAAATAGTGTATAAAGTCTGATGTATGAACGTTTGTACTTAATTTACTCATTGAAGGTTGTTTGGTTTAAATCTATGCGGTAATAGAAGCAATGAGGGTGGCTTTATATGTGATTAATCTTTGTAAATTGTTTAAAAGTTCTATAGGTTGGACCAATATTTTAATAATGTTGATAAAGTAAAGGCTTAAGCTTATTGTGACATGGTTTAGTTCTAGGAATAATAATTTATCTTTTGTTTATGTGGAAGTCCCTAAATGTTAAATAAGTGCAGGGAGCTTTCAATACATGAGAAACGGTGTTGCTTGATTGTAAGAATGTTGTGATTGATTGTTTTTGATTTGGTATGAAGAATTGTGGTGAACGCTGAATGAATTTCATGAATTGAGCTGAATGTGTTATATTAGGATGACAAATATAAGTAATGAAGGGGTAGTAATGCGGATACGAGAGAGACGTTAAGTATTATAAAGTGGAAATGATATTAATTTATCATTTGTATCCTATTATCATAGGAGGAACTAAAGTATTTGAAGAAATTTACAAGGAACGGTAAGGAAAGGAAGTGGAATGCTAAAGGGCGGCAGGTAATCACACTTAACCTTACTATAACATTGAGGGTGATGTTAGTTGGGGATTTTGTAAAATCCTTTCTCACCCTCTATATATATATTTTATCTTTGAAAGGTTATTTTTTATACAAAACAGGCTATCGGGTGCCTTTTAAACACGATTATTTCTATATAAAAGATTTTTATACATCATATATACTATTATCCTGCCTGGTGGTGGCCATTGATCTGGAATGGCGTGGAATGTATATAGGGATAGTGTTGGGTAGTGGTTTAAGAGGTTATGAGGATAGAAAAGAGAGTTACATGTTGAGTTGAGAGTTATGTTGATGAAATATAGAATAGGGATTGTGAGTATTGCATGACACTGATTATTAGTACCGTCGGCCGATGTAACCTATCGATTTGCGCAATCGATAGGTTAATTGTACAGGTTCCTCGAATTGTAAAGGAACCAGGGATGTTTACACTGTTTATAGTGCTCCCTTTTTCAGGGACATTTTCACTATTTAAAGTGCTCCCTTTTTCATGCTTTCAAATTTGAGACTGGGCACAGTGTCAATCACGTTTATTTTCGTCTATTGAGTTGACTTGGAACTGACTGAGGGATTTGAGTGATATGTGGGAAGTAGAGATGATGAATTTGAGTTGATTTAGACGGAGGGACTTGAATGATGAATGAAAGACTTGACATGTATATATATATTATTGGTTTTAAATGTGGTACCCTTTAGACGCCATCGCTACCGCACATCTCACTGTTATAGTGAGTTAAGCGGTGATTACTGGGACAAATTGTCTCATCCCACGATTACTGACATTTTTGCAGGTATTCATGCACAGGCGCAAACATCAGAAAAGGGAATTAGGTAGTAGTAGTTATATAGACTATTTTGAATTGTATATTGCCAATTTGTATAGGCCTGCATCTGCTTCCGCATGTATACATATTTATTTATTATTTAATATCAATTAGTTCTGTTTAATAACCATGTTAGGCAAATCTTTTCTAACATGGTTAGTAAGCATATATTTATATGTATTTTATATTATTGAACATTAGGTTGTTTATTTTTCTAACCATGTTAGGTGATTCTTTTCTAACATGGTTAGCTATTAATTATCCATGATAGTATTCAGGTTGTATTAGTTTATTCTTTCCTATCATGGATAAATTATAAAAGGATTAGAATAATCTTTTCTAACTATGATAGAGATATTATTATTATGGAAATTCCTTTTTCTATCATAGTTAGTAAAGAGCTTAATGAATTGAAATAAATATTATTGGTTAATTAGGTAATTAATAACAGAGTGTAACATATTCCCACGCATCGCGCGGGGTATCACCCCAGTTTTTCCAAAAGGAATAGACATATCACCAATCAAAGTAGAAAACAAGAGAAAAAAATTATTTGATGTGATTTAAATATGTATATAGAAATCTATTGGAGTGAAATAGTCTTTGGCTACTTCAGAATAAGTTTGAGTTTGACATCGTAAGACTTCAAAAATATACGTTTGGGAGAGATAGATACCTTCAATTGAGGTCAACAATGTTCAAACCGTAACCCAAGTAGATAGCTATATAAATAAAAGGACTGTTAGAGGAGATTGTTAGAAAGGTAGTGATAGCAAGCTAAGTCATTTTAAAATGAATATAGAAATATATCAAAGAAAACACTTAAGAAAATGGTTGAATAAAAACTTCTTGATAACAATCTGTTTAAAAATTTACTTGTTACTATAGTACTATGGCATCATACTATCTATATATCCAACCTTATTTAATGTAACATCCTAAAAATTTAATTCAGGATTAGAGAGTGTTGGGAAATAATAAATTGAGAAATTGGAAATTTTGAAAAACTTTTTAGAATTTTTGGAGATTTTTGGGATATTTTTGGGGTTTTGGGAAATAAGCGTCTGAATAATTAATTAAACAACTTTAGAAATAGAAATATGAGGGAATCGTGGAATCCAAAATATTTTGAAGGTTAAGGAGATCGGAGACTGGTTTAAATGGATTTAAATTAAAAAGTACATTATGGTAAGTTTGGGCTCCAAATTAATAGGAACCACCCTTATTTCACCCAACCAAACGTGGCCCTCCCCTTCCCTTAACATAAAACGACGGACTCCCTCCTCCCTCCATTGCCAATTTCTATTTTTCTCTTCTTCCTCAACTCACCATTTCGGCTCTCTCTCCCTCTCCAAGATCTTTAATCATTTTCGTTTTCTTCCTTTCTCTCCTCCTTGGATCTGTGGAAGCCGAGTTCGATCTATGGCTGGGCGGCCGGCGGCGGTTTTTGTTTTTCCGGCGCCGGCGACTTCGTTTCCGGTTTGGACGGCGGTGAGAGGTAAAAAGCTTTGATTTTTCTTGGTTTCCTTGAGTTAATCTTCCATTTCCAACATTGTCTTGTCATTTTCTCAACTCCCCTTCCCTCTTTCCAGTTCGGCCGGTCACCTAGGGGCCGTTTTCCGGCGAGCTACATGGCGGCCGACGGCGGGTGACCTCTTTTGTGATATATTGTTACTAATTCCCTAATTAACCTGTGACATCTCTTTTAGTTCAATAATATCTTTACTAACTATGATAGAAAAAGGAATTTCAATAATATCAATATCTCTATCATAGTTAGAAAAAGAATATCCTAATGATTGAAATATTATCCATGATAGAAAGGAATAAACTAATACATCACAGCTGCTATCATGGATAATTTATTGCTAACCATGTTAGAAAGGATTTGCCTAACATGGTTAATAAACAAAACTAGATGATATTTAACAATAAATAGATATATACATGCGGAAGCAGATGCAGGCCTATACAAATTGGCAATATACATAACTAACTAATCTAAATAACCTTTGAAACCTAATTCCCTTTCCTGATGCTTGCGCCTGTGCATGAATACCTGCAAAAATGTCAGTAATCGTGGCATGAGACAATTTGCCCCAGTAATCACCGCTTAACTCACTATAACAGTGAGACGTGCGGTAGCGAGGGCGTCTAAAGGGTACCACATTTTAGATTTAGTAATATATACATATATCTGTCAAGTCCTCTTCTATTCATCACTCAAAACCCCTCTGTCACATCCAAGTCAACTCAATAAACAAAAATAAACGTGATTGACACTGTGCCCAGTCTCAAATCTGAAAGCATGAAAAATGGAGCACTTTAAATAGTGAAAACATCCCTGAATAAGGGAGCACTATAACTTGTGAAAACATCCCTGGTTCCTTTACAATTCGAGGAACCTGTACAATTAACCTATCGATTTGCGCAAATCGATAGGTTACATCGGCCGACGGTACTAATAATCAGTATCATGCAATACTCACAATCCCTATTCTATATTCCATCAACATAACTCTCAACAATCTTAACTCAACATGTAACCCTCTTTTCTATCCTCATCATCTCTTAAACCACTACCCAACACTATCCCTATATACATTCCACGCCATTCCAGATCAATGGGCACCACCAGGCAGGATAATAATATATATAATGTGTAAAAATCTTTTATATAGAAATAATCGTGTTTAAAAGGCACCCGATAGCCTGTTTTGTATAAAAATAACCTTTCAAAGATAAAATATATATATAGAGGGTGAGAAAGGATTTTACAAAATCCCCAACTAACATCACCCTCAATGTTATAGTAAGGTAAGTGTGATTACCTGTCGCCCTTTAGCACTTTGCTTCTCTTTCTTCTCGTTTCCTTTCCTTCAAGTATCACCTCCACTATATATTCCTATAATGATATGATACACCATGATAAATTAATATCATTCTCACATTATAATATTTAAATGTCTCTCTCGTATCCTCATTACTACCCAATTCCCTTCTTCTTTACACTATCATATAAAATCATTTAAATTAAAACTCAATAAGCAACTTTGAATTCATCTCACTAATTGTTTAGCAAGCACATCACAAAACTGAGTTCAAACACAGCATAAACAGTCGTGTATTCACACATATACTTAACAAAATCAGCAAACCCGCAGTAAAATTCACAGAGTTCGATTCACTATTACTTCTAGCGATCAAATCATACCACAATCCAAATCATTAATATCTAATATATTCTTTATATCAACCTTTGAGTGTAGCAAGTGACAAAATTAAATAGCTACCTATTAACCATACCAATCAATTTCTAAACTCACTTCAATTGCTATAAATTATGGAAAAGAAAATCCAGACTTAACCATTCTAGTATCAAATAAATTTTTAGAAACATTAGACAATAGGATTTCAATCAGTTCTTTTTTTTTTTTAAATGTGATTCCACTTCCTAAAATATTAGCACAACTAGATTAGCATTGCAACTTTATAATCAGCCCTTGAACGTGATGCACATCAAAACTTCCACCTTATTCATCATCATGGAATTATTAACTTTTGTTACACTTTCTACACCCCTATTCGACAAGTGCAGAGTAGCCAACAAAATTTCCCCACTCGATGTGTAAACATCGCAAACCGAATTTAAAGTCAAACACAAAAACCACAAATACATTTCATAACAACCAAATCAAATATAATACCAATAATCAAGGAAGGAGAGCTCAATTAAAACATTGCAAAACAAGTAACACAATTAATCAAGTTAAAACTAATATTCAGTTCTTTAACTCTTAAACTTTCAGCATATTACTTCCAATGCAAGGTTTCAGGACTGATTTATAAAGCCCATAGCAGAACAGCAAGATTACAATTCCAAACAAGATTGTACATACATAAACATCTACCCTCTTCATACTCCAAAACTAAATTTTTCAAAACTTTTAAGTTCACATTCATGTAGAACACCTAAGTCTTCACAAATTACTCAATCATACACTTAATCTCACACTTAAAGAATCAAGTTTCAACATCAAAGAAGACAGCAGCAACATGTTTGCTTTCTCTGAAATATACATAATATAAACATAGTGTAGCAAATTAGATATAGTCGTTATATTCAAGGTTTAGTCTAGTTGAGTTGCATCTCCTCCAACGATCACTTTAAAAGCTAGTATATTAAACATAGGTTGTTGACAGATTTTTCCAATGACTTGATTTTTTTTTTCATATATATCAATAGAATACTCACTGCAAAAACCAACATAAGATTAGGCATTTTATTACTAGTCACTATATACTTATCAATTTAAATCAGCCCCCATGAAAAACTAATCACATTAAACTCCAATGGAGTGAACATACATGCTCCAATCATTTTATTATCATTTAATTAATTTCTGCACTGAAATTCTAAAACAAGGTTCATTTCTAAACAAGGTTCATTTACATACATGTACATCAGCCTACTAAAATTAGTCTTTTAAACATACCAAATGCCAAGTCCACCACAAAGATCACACAAGGCATAAGAAAACCAGAAATTAACAATTTTATTAGCCCCAACAAGACATGGACACGCAAGGTAATATCACAACTATAGACATACTTACATAGGTGCATGTATAACTCAAGAGAACCTCAACCAATTGCTCATGCATCTATTAAACATCAAAAATCCTCAAACTAATCTACAATCTACTCAATAGTAACAAAACAAATCAAGAATAAAACACAAAGAAAAGGGCATTTGTTGCAAGAACATAGCAGCTGAAATGTTAATTCATCAAGAACTCACAATCAAACCTGAAATTACTACACAACTCAAACAAGCTTTCTTG
Organism: Mimosa pudica; assembly: GCA_029929735.1. Classification (NCBI taxonomy): domain Eukaryota; kingdom Viridiplantae; phylum Streptophyta; class Magnoliopsida; order Fabales; family Fabaceae; genus Mimosa; species Mimosa pudica. The sequence goes on from JAKELP010000036.1 coordinate 1,565,586, forward strand.
TGGACACACCAGACAAACCAAACCCCAGAAACATATACCGAACCTACTCTCACACTCGCACAAAATTGCAGAAAAAATAAAGTAAAGATTGGAAGGGAAATCTTACCCTAAACTCTATTCTGAAACTGTAGGTCACTCATGGCCAAAGACCACCGGAAATCTCGCCGGAAAACAGCCACTGAAGAGGTAGGCCGAAAAAGGAAACCACAAAGGAAGGGAAAAGTGAGAAATCACGTTGGAAAGGAGAATAGCTCAAGAAAATATAAGAAAGGTTGAAGCTTTACCTTTCCCTGTCATCGGTCGTTGTTGGCTCGCCGGAAAAACTCGCCGGAAAGCACTCAAAACGCTACCTCGTGTTCTCTCTCTCACTCGCGAGCTTGGATGATGAATAAGGGAGGAAGAAGACGAAGGAAGCCACAACAGCTTCCTTCTCCGTCGTCGCTGTCGACGGCGGTGGCGGCGGCGGCCTCCTTGATGGCCGGCGAGAATGAAAAGAGGAAGGAGAAAGAGACATGTTTTTGGAAGAAAAAGGAAGTGAGTGAGTGAAGAATGATAAGGTGAGGTTGAGAGAGAAGAGTGAGATGTGTTTGAGATAATGGGGAAGGGGGCGGCGGCTGCTTACTCAAAGAAGAAGGAAGGGAATGTTTTAAGTGGATGAAGGTATTAGGGTGTTAGGGGAAATTACCATATTGCCCTTCTATCTTTGTTTATTTACTTCTCCTTTTTGCATTCCTTCCCTAAGACAAACATAAAACTACTCTATATACCAACTCACCTACTTTCTCCTATCATAGTATTATCTATGTCCTAAAGTATTTTTCATCAAAGTTTTAATCAAAACTCAACCTCTAACTACTTTCTTTAATTTCTAAAGAAAATAGGTATATTATTTTCTAGAAAAACATATTTATCCTCATTTACTTATTTACAATGTCCTTTAATTTAATAATCATATCTTAATACCTTGATTAGTTCCATATTATCTATAATTCAAATTTTTGGGATGTTACATATGGTGTTAAATTGATTTTTCCCTTCCCTATTCTGTTTTGATTTCCATGATGTGATTAGCAGAGAAAGAAACAATAGAGCATATATTTATTTTACATGTTCAGCTCGTGTTACAGTTGAATTTGCATGACAAAAATGTTGGTTTCTTCTTGTGTGTTGTTCAGCTGAATTGAGGGTGAAGGGTACACTTGCATGTTAAATTTCATAGTAGGAATGTAAAACTGAAATAAAAATCGTAACTCAATATTTATGATTGATTTATATGAATTTAAGTTTACTAGAATGTAGTGATCTCCATTTTTATTGAGATTAGATTTATCTTTGTGCTTGATTTACTCTAGTTGAGTGATATATGATGGGTGTTAGTGGTTGCTTGTAGCTGGGTGCTAAAATGACATCGAAATTGAATGAAAAGTATGAAGTGATGCTAATTGTTTTTATTCTTAGTTGATTTTCACTGCCAAATGATATCCTTTGTACTGCTGGGATAGTATTAATTTATCATCATTTTCTCTCTCATTAACATCAATTTATGTTGCTGAATTTTTCCTACATTTACTGCAATTTTTCAGTTCCGTTTGTTTGTTGTTCTGCAGCAACATTTGCTGCTGTTTTCACTGCTTAATGGCAGCAACATTTTGCTGTTGTTTCTACTGCATAATTGCAGCGTTGCTACTAAAATTATGCTACTGTATATGGGTTGTTCCTGTGTGCATGCGATGTTTAATTAATGTCAAAATGTTACTGATGTTACTTCTCATAAAGTGCTGATTTTGAAGCATGTAATAGTTGCAAAATGGAATTGATTTCTTATCTATACTCATTACTGCTTGAGTGATCGTGTTTGCCCTTTGTTTAAATAAATTCATGAAGGAAACATGATAAGCATGTGAGTTCTTTAGTTGGTTAATGTGTTTTTGCTGATTATGATATCCTTGATGTAATATTGCTTGTTATGAAATAGTTAATGTAAGATGTTATAAAACAATAGAATTCTTCCTTGAATAGCAAAAATAATAAGGGGTTCAGGAAGTAACATATGAATACGAGAGAGGCGTCATAGTATTATAAAGTGGAAATGATATTAATTTATCATTGTGTATCATATCATTATAGGAGCATATAATGGTGATGATACTTGAAAGAAAATCTACAAGGAAACGTTAAGGAAAAGACAACAAAGTGCTAATTGGCGATAGGTAATCACACTTAACCTTACTATAACATTGAGGGTGATGTTAGCTGGGATTTTCAAAATCCTTTCTCACCCTCTCTATATATTATCTTATCTTTGAAAAGTTATTTTTATACAAAATAGGCTATTGGGTGCCTTTCAAACACGATTATTTTGGTATAAAGAAAATTGTTACTTGCTTTATGTTTAAATGGTATTCTGGTTGGTGGTGGATTGTTGCAGGATAAGTGTGAGAGATTTATATACTACATGTCATGGATAGTGATAGTTAGGTTGAGGGAAGGAATTGAATAGCGAGATTGAGATATGAAAAAGGATGATAAAAGTGTATGATATTGATATTGAAATTAAGATACTGAATGAGATTGAAATGGATGGATAGGGATGGATATTGTGAGCGTTGCATGACACTGAGATATTTATGTTCCATCGGGCTATGATAACTGTCGATTGGCCGATCGACAGTTATTTGTACTGATCCTTTTCGGATTGATTGGATCGGGGATCGTAGGTCTTCTTATTGAGAGAAGTGACCTACGGTTGTTTTGGCATTTTAGAGCCCAACCGCCCCTACAGTTGTTAAGGCATTTGAGAGCCCAACCGTTCCCATTCTACAATGGAAACAGAATTGGGGTTCCCTCTCTGGAGATTGCCAGGGAGGGTAATTTGCCCCCTCATCATAGAGAGGGGCAGAGTGTCAATTCATATAGAGAAGATTAAATGCTTGAATGCCCCGTGATGGCACAATGCATCTATAGGTGAGTGTGAGAGTTGTGGTAGCATCATTTGATTGGAGATTGGGAGATGATATTTAGTTAATGTGGAATTGACTGAGGGAGTTGAGTGATATGTGGAAAGTAGAGATGGTGAATTTGAGTTGACTTGGACGTGACAGAGGGACTTGAGTGATGAATGGAAGGAGACTTGACAGATATATGTATATATTACTGAATTTAAAATGTGATACCCTTTAGACGCCCTCGCTACCGCATATCTCACTGTTATAGTGAGTTAAGCGGTGATTACTGGGACAAACTGTCTCATCCCACGATTACTGACATTTTTGCAGGTATTCATGCACAGGTGCAAGCATCAGGAAAGGGAATTAGGTAGTGGAGGTTGTGTAGTTTATTTAGAATTGTATATTGCCAATTTATAGGTCTGCATTCGCTTCTGCAAGTATATATATATATATATATATATATATATATATATATATATATATATATATATATATATATATATTGTTTAATATCAATCGGTTTTATTTATTAACCATGTTAGGCAAATCCTTTCTAACATGGTTAGCTTTTAATTATCCATGATAGCATCTATATTGTATCAGGAAATCCTTTTCTATCATGGATAATGTTTTATTCACTAGAATATTCTTTTTCTAACTATGATAGGTATACTAATATTATGGAAAATCTATTTCCTATCATAGTTAGTAAAGAGATTATAGAATTAAAATTGGATATCATTAGTTAATTAGGGACTAAGTAACAGTATGTTACAGTTTGTCTTCTTTAATTGCCATTGTTATTATGTATCCTCAGAAAAATTTATGATTGAAGGTAATGTGTGACTTTGGGAGTTACCGGATAATATAAGTCATTATAATTCTAGTTTTGCTGGGTAAACATGTGAGTAGTAAGCTAGTTAATATTGCTTGGGTTGAGAATGAGAGGGACATGAGAAATTCCATTTCTTTTGCTTCTCCTTTGCTAATTGTTGATCAAAACACTACAAGAGAGTAAACTATAAGTTTGAAAGTGGTTGTATTAGGTGTTATAAATCTTTGAATTATAAAGGATTGAACTACTAAATTGTTGAGGTTTGGTATGATTTGAGTGAGAATTCTAGTGTCAGTGGTATGGTCTTGGATTATCGTTAAATAAAGGGGATTATTTGGTAGTACATGGTAATTTGATGACTTATAATGATACTTTGGATATGAATTGGAAATTATGGAGTGAGTACACTATGGTGATCATGGAGTGGAAGATTACTGGACATGGATTACTGTTTAGGCTGCAGATGTAACTAGAGTGGCTATATAGTATTGGTAAACAATCTATGTAAAGTGATTTTATAAATTTAGTATAAATTCCTTAGAGGATGTTGTTGTCATATATGAAGTGGACTTTAATACAAATAAATTGAGCTTAGGGTGGTTAGTAAATGAAGGTTAACTAAGGAGAGAAGTAGGAAAATTGGTGGATTACCATACATTGATTAAGGATAAACGGTGAAAGATGGTATTGAGTAGCGAAATGATTAGAGTTGATATGAAGAATACAAAGTTGAATTACAGATTTCCTGGTTCTAGGCGTTATTTTAGCGAATTTTGGGGACAAAATTCCTAAAAGGTGGGATAAATTGTAACATCCCAAATTTTTAAATTAGAAATAATAAAAGATTTATTAAGGTCTTGAGGTGTTGTTTAGGAAATTTTAAGCCTTAGGAATAAATTTATGAATATTAAATCTTGTTTAGTTTGGAATTTGAAGAAATATAGTTAAAAGAATTAATTGGGATAGAAACTTTCATGAAAAGTAAATTGGAATCTAGATTATGTTATAATGAAAAGAATGAGATATAGTAATATATACAAACTTTCGGGCTAGAAATATAATTAAGAATAAACAATAGGGTAGTTAATTATAATTTTTCCCTAATTAATTAATATATATACTCATATAACACCGAAAACCCTAACTCCCCTCCCTTTCAGCCGTCGACCCCCCCCAATCCTTCTACTTTGTTCTTCTCCCTTTCCCGGTGTAACAGTCTGTTACTGATTTCCTAATTAACCAATATCATTTACTCTACTTGTAATTAATTGTTCTGCTAACTATGATAGGAAAATGATTATCCTAATATTATAACCCTATCATAGTTAGAAAAAGAGTTTTCTAACAATTCAAGTATTATTCATGATAGAAAAGAGTCACCTAATATCATATGAATACTATCATGGATAATTAAAAGCTAACCATGTTAGAAAGGATTAATCTAACATGGTTAATAAAATCAAACACATTAGATAAATGACTAAAGCTAACCATGTTAGAAGGGATTAATCTAACATGGTTAATAAAAACAAACTCATTCAATCCATAACTAATTTCTTAATTAAATGTAATAATAATGTGGACGCGAATGCAAGCCTAAAATCTGTTGGCAATATACATCCCTACTAACATCTATAACCTATACCCCTTCCTTGATCCTCGCGCTAGTGCATAATCACCTGTAAAAATATAGGGAATGGGGTGAGACAAATAATGTCTCAGTAACCAACACTTAACTCACTATAACAGTGAAAAGTGCGGTTAGCAGAGCGTTTAAAGGGCACCACAGTTTTAAAATAATTCACCTGTATACAGTATACATGCACACACATAACATATATATATTTACCCACACATCTCCAAATATACATAACCTCAACAAGCCAAACATCTCCAATTATCCAAAGTAAATATGATTGACACTGTGCCCCAGTCTCTACTCTGAAAGGCATATTTCCCCTGTTTATAATCAAAAGGAATTAATAAACGGAGCCCGTCTCTACTCGGAAACCGTAAGTCCCTGTCTCTACTCAATAGGACCAGTACAACTAACCGACGATTGCGCTATCGAACGGTTACATCAGCCGATGGTACAAGCAGTGTCATGCAACAACCTTCCATAATCATATTCCATCCACATGATACTACATATATATATATCAAAACCGTTGTATGAAAATAGCTGTGGTTGAAAGGCACCCAATAGCCTGTTTTAATATCAAACTAATTTTGAAGCTTTATACATACATATATAGAAAAAGACTATGGAAATCTCGACTAACATCAGTCTCAATGTTATAGTCAGGTAAGAGTGGTTACCTGCGGCCCTTAGCACTCTGTTGTTTTCCCTTTTCTTTATCATGCCTCGAGAAATATTTCGGTATCACACTCCTTTCCTATTATTACACCATGTAATAATAGTAGGTTAATAATCATTCTAATTTATAGATTAAATAGCGTCTCTCTCGAATCCTAATATACTACCCCTTCATTACTTATATTTGTCATCCTAATATAACACATTCAGCTCAATTCATGAAATTCATTCAGCGTTCACCACAGTTCTTCATACCAAATCAAAAACAATCAATCACAACATTCTTACAATCAAGCAACACCATTTCTCATGTATTGAAAGCTCACTGCACTTATTTAACATTTAGGGACTTCCAACATAAACAAAAGATAAATTATTATTCCTAGAACTACACCATGTCACAATAAGCTCAAGCCTTTGCTTTATCAACATTATTAAAATATTGGTCCAACCTATGGAACTTTTAAACAATTTACAGAGATTAATCACATGTAAAGCCACCGTCATTTCTTCTATTTCCGCATAGATTTAAACCAAACAACCTTCAATGAGCAAATTAAGTATAAACGTTCATACATCAGACTTTATACACTATTTGGAACCTCCCTTCCTTGAGTAAATCATTGCATAAAATAACGTAACCATTAACAACCAGAACACAATGTTTTCCTTTGATAATCAAATCACCATTCAAATATTTCCATTTCTATTACACAGCCTAATGCCGTTCTCAGTAAAACAAAATTCCTAGATTTGAAAATCACTCTTTCCATAGTAATATTTAATAAGTCATCCATGAACCAATCCAATCCCCTGATCCATGTACCCCAAACATCAAGATCATTCTCTTTCTATATTACTAGCTAAATTTCTCAAACCAAAAATGACAGCAAGGAATTCCTATTGTTCAAGCATTTAAAGCACAAGCACAAAACTAAGAAAATACTCATGGACATCACTTTCCGTATCTTTTAATCTTCAAGATTTCAATTCACCCTCTTAACATGTGGCTTCCCATGCTTTTTACTAACTCCAAGACCTTATTTGCCCAAGACATCTAGGCCCAATTCATTTAACTAGATAACTCACCTATTAAAACTACAAATTTAAACAGTGATTGCCTCCAACTACTTAATTTTCTAAATAAAATTTGTAACATCCCAAATTTTGATTTAAGGATAATGAGAAATTATCGAGGTGTCATTTAGAAAATTTTAAGTATTAGGGAGGAATTTTATGATATTTTGGACAATTTATGAATATTAAGTCTTATTTACTTTAGAACATAAAGAAATATAGTTTAATTTATTTGGAGTTAGAACCTTACCTAAAGTATTTTTGAAACTTAGGTAATATTTTGATGGAATTAAAGGAATACATACAAACTTTTGGGTTAGAAATATAATTAAGAATAAACAATAGGGTAATTAAATGTAATTTTCCCTAAATAAAATATATAAATATCATCTTCTTCTCCCTCCCCCCATTTGAACCCTAGCCGTCCTCCCCCACTTTCTCACCGGACTCTCCTCCCTTACCTGCGTGCTCGCAGTCCAGGCGAGCTTCCGGTGGCGACACTGCGGCGTTGACCGCCGCAGGTCCATTCAGGGACCTTCTTTTTCTTCTTTCGTGTTCCTTCTCCGGCGAACCCGAGCAGTAGCAGCGGCGGATGGCGGCGAACGGTGACTTTGATGGTGAGCTTCACTATTTCTTGATGTTCTTCAAGTCATTCACCCTTCCCAAATATCATCTTCGTTCTCTTCCTTCATCCCTAACATTTCTCTGTTCTTCTTTTCCGGTGAACCCACGGCAAATGACGACATGAATATGGCGAGGCGGTTTCCGGTGAGATTTCAGTACGGCGGAGGCCGCCACTGTCATTCAAGCTCGAAATCATGGAAAAGGTGAAGCCTTTCTTTCTTTGTATACCTAATTCATTGTGTTTTTGGGCGAGTGTGAGTGTGAGTCCGAATTTGGGTTCAAAATCCACCTAAAACTAACTAAGATACAAACTTTATTAAAGATGGATTATTGTGGTGCATGTCTTATGGTTCTGCTCTTGTGTTGCTTGTGAAATTCGATTTCTTTCTCTGCTGCCATGTGTAAATCGAATTGATTGGTTGAGTTTGATGGTTTAGATTTTTTTTACATGATTGTTTTACTTGGTCAGAATTTAAGTTTGTAAACAAAAGGTGAGTATGGATAAAAAAAAGGGGGAGTTTATAGAATGATGACATTAGTAAAGTAGAAGTTGAAGTTGGATTATTTCTTTCGAATTCAGTTTTTGATGGTTGATTTTGATTCCTATAAACATGAAAGTTGCTACTTGGGTATTTAGATCTTGCTGGTTGAGTGAAATTATAGTAAAGAGAGGGTAAGATCGATTTTGAAACATACTTTGCATAGTTTGGGATTAAAGTAAAGTTCTTGCTCGTCATTGTTTTTCTTGCAGTGGATTGGAATAATCTTTGTTCTGTTTTAGGACTAATCTCGGTGTGGATACATGTATGTGACAAAAACTTATGTTTTAGGATTTGATTCAATAATCATGAAAAGCAAAGTTCTAGTTTCATTGTTGGTGATTTTGTTTCTCCTCTTTGCTGTCCGATATGATTTTCTGGTTTAGGAGGCTTTATGCTATGATTAAGGTCATTTAAAAGAAAGATTATAGGATTTATGAAGCTTGTGAGTCAAATTTGTGAGTTGTAATTAATTGTTGAAAGTTGTTTTACTCTATTTTGGCTGCAACTTTGTGTTTATGATGTTTGTTTGATTTGGCTTGAGATGGTATTTGTATTTTCTGCTTCAACTCCATGTATATAGGATTTTTGGTAATTTAAAGTGTTGTTTGGATGTTTTAATCAGTTTACACTTGAAACCAATCTCTAATACATGTGATTTGAATGATGTGTTTTGTAACATCCTGAAAATTTAATACAGGATTAAAGAGTGTTTTTGGAAATGATAAATGGAAAAATTAGGAATTTTGGGAATTTTTAGGAATTTTTGGTGATTTTTGGGAATATTTTGGAAATTTTGAGTAATTAATGTGCATATAATTACTAAAGAAATGAAAAGTTTGAAATATGAGGGAGTGGTAGAGCTAAAAATATTTTGAAGTTTAAGAAGATTGGAGGCTGGTTTAAGTGGTTTTAAATCAAAATGAGTACACTATAGCAAGTTTAGGCTTTAAATAACCAAAATCATCCTTATTTCCCTTAAAACAAACACGGCCTTCCCTCCTTCCTTATCAATAAAACCGCCTCCCTCCTCCTGCCTCTCACCCGAAACCCCTCTCTCCTCCTTCCTCTTCATCTTCGATCTCCGCCCCTCTCCCTGCGTGCTCGCCGTCCGGATTCCGGCGAGCTTCCGGCAGCACACGGCGGCGTCGACCGCCGTGGTTTGACCCAGAGACCTCCCTCCTTCCTTCTTCAACCATCTGATTTCTCCCACCCTCTCCTTTCGTCTCGCGATTTCACCTCCCTCAACCCTCTCATGATTTTTCCTTCACCCATCCACCTTCATCTTCCATCTGAAGCTTCAAAATCAAGTGGGATGTTCAGTTATTGATGGTGCTTGGCCGATCTTCACGCGCTAACAGCTCTTTGCTCCGATTTTTCCTTTGTTTTTCTGCGGGTGTGGGCGGTGAACGACGGCGGTGAAGGTGAGCTACAATATTTTCTTATTCTTCAAGTAATTCTCCCTTTTTACTTCGTTTTTCTTATGTTTCTTTCTGTTTTCCTATAAATCTCGGCCAGCCACCTAGTGGCCATTTTCTGGTGAGTTCCAACGACGGTTCATGGCAGAATCCATCGGCACTGAGCTCAGGTAGTTATAATCTTTCCATTTTGTTTTCTTTTTCGCTATACCGGGTGAGATTTGAGTGGAGGTTGAACTGATTGAAAGGGTTCTGAAGTTTGGATCAAATAATAAGCTAGAATAATATTAAACTTTATATTTTTGTGTGTTTTGAGACAGATTTGGTAGTGGATTAAGAATTTGATGGTTCCTATGAAAACAGCCCTAGTCTGTCCATGTGTAAGAGGACTTCAGGTCCAAAAATTTCTAAATTGCTAGTTTAGGATTCTGTTGTGATGTTGTTATGATTATGGGATTGATGTTAGGATGGTTACATGTACGTGTGAGGGTGTTGATTTTATTCTTTGCCCTCTCCTCTGTCAAATGGATTTGGTTTTATGTGGTATACTGAAATTTATGTGTGTGTATTTATATGAGGAATATGCAATAAGGAATTATGTTGGTTGGTAATGCATGAATGATTTTGTTTGTGGTGGATAAAGTTGGTATGCAATTGAGTTTCATGTTAATGTGGAGTTGTAAACCTTTGATTAATACTTGCAGGAGTAAATACAAATTCTAAACCAGTTGTTGTATGTGTGCTTATAAATTTTATTCCATTATTTTTGCTGTTATGGCCTTTGGTACAAAGAATGAAGATTTTGGTTATTCTAAGTCTAGTTTTGTTTGTTATATGATTGAGTGATGTGCGGGTGCAAGTTACACTTGGCATGTGAAAATTTGCTTTTTGATGTATATTGTTATTGAGTTCTTAATAAATAGAAAGTAAGGATATGTATATATATAGTTGTTTGCTTTGTGGATGTAGTTACATATGGATTAGTTACTTTAATATGTAGAAGTTATTCACTGGATTCAAGGCAAGGGATTAGGGGAATTGTTCTTCTTTTAGAACATGGATATATGCTCTAGTACATGTGAAATCAGTGTGTATAGGTGTATGTAAGGAAGAAAGTTATTATTCTTTGTTTTACTTGCAATCTTGTGTGACATGTTAATTAAAAAGGGACTACTTTACTATTTGATTGAATTTGAGCTGAGAAAGTAATATGGCAATAGAGTTTGCTTGAAGAAGTGTTGTTTTATTATATATCTGATTAAGATGTGGAAACTGTTTTGTTGTTACCGCCTTGAGTCTGAATGTAATTAAAAATGGTAGGCATAGGTTATTTTATAATGAGTAATGAAATATGGTTAAGTTATATGTATGGTGCTTTGAGTGCTTATAATATGTGATTACAATTTATATGTGAATGTTCAAAGCTGCTTACAAGTTTTCATGTGTGTTGGTGTTACAAAATTTGTGTATATGTTCTTTATTTTCTGCAGAGTTTGAAAGTAGATATGAGAACTTAACAAATGAAAATTTTAAGGAAAACAAGGCTGGACATGAGAATTAAGTAATTGGTGATGAGATAAAGTTAGATACAATGATTGTATGAGTATGAAGTTGTGTTTTTCCTCGCTGAATTTAGTCACATGAATTGTATAAAAGTAGAATGATTATTTGCATATGTCTAGGATAATGTGAATTGGCTCTTTGCTGATTTTAATTTTGGTAAGATTAAATGTTAGAACTGCAAAAGACAATGCTGATTACTTCTTTCATTTGCTTGGGACAAACAGAATTGAGGAAAAGGAAATGTTTTGAGAGCTGATTGCATGTGATTAGTATGATATATGTGTATGATTGATTTGTGTGAAAAGAAATTTGATTTATTTGTGATTGTGAAGTTGAAATGCTGATCCTAGCTATAGAATATTTACCTTGTTGATTGAAGAATTAAATGATCATGCAAAAATGAAGGGAAGGGTAGTGATATAATATGGAATACGAGAGAGACGTCAAATTATTATAAAGTGGAAATGATATTAATTTATCATTTGTATCCTATTATCATAGGAGGAACTAAAGTATTTGGAGAAAATCTCCGAGAAATGATAAGGAAGAACGTCAGAGTGCTAAAGGGCGACAGGTAATCACACTTAACCTTACTATAACATTGAGGGTGACGTTAGTTAGGGATTTTGTAAAATCCCTTTTCACCCTCTATATATATATATATATATATATATATATATATATATATATATATATATATATATATATATTATCTTTAAAAGGGTATTTTTTATACAAAACTAGCTATCGGGTGCCTTTCAAACACGATTATTTTCGTATAAAAGGAATTTGAAACATTATATACTATTATCCTGCCTGGTGGTGGCCATTGATCTGGAATGACGTGGAATGTATATAGGGATAGTGTTGGATAGTGGTTTAAGAGGTGATGAAGATAGGAAAGAGGGTTATATGTTGAGTTGAAATGGTTGAGAGTTATGTTGATGAAATGTAGAATAGGGATTGTGAGTGTTGCATGACACTGATAGTACCGTCGGCCGATGTAACCTATCGATTTGCGCAATCGATAGGTTAGTTGTACAGGTTCCTCGGATTGTAAAGGAACTAGGGATGTGTACACTTTTTATAGTGCTCCCTTTTTCAGGGACGTTTTCACTATTTAAAGTGCTCCCTTTTACATGCTTTCAGATTTGAGACTGGGCACAGTGTCAATCATGTTTATTTCTGTTGTTGAGTTGAGATTGTGGTGAGTTAAGTTATGGGAAACATTTGATGTTGTTGATTAAAGAATTGACACGGATTATTATATATATATATATATTACTGGTTTTAAAATGAGGTACCCTTTAGACGCCCTCGCTACCGCACATCTCACTATTATAGTGAGTTAAGCGGTGATTACTGGGACAAATTGTCTCATCCCACGATTACTGACATTTTTGCAGGTATTCATGCACAGACGCAAGCAGCAGGAAAGGGAATTAGGTAGTAGAAGTTATATATGTTAGAATCTTAAGTTTTGATGAAGACTAAAACATAAAGGATTAGACCAAGTGCCTAGGAAGCAATAGGATAACATAGGATCCCAAGTTAGAGTGCAACCGGATGTGAATTTACTTCCGGATAGACTAGAACTCGCGCACGCGGATGAATGTCTCATCCCCCAGCGGCAGCAAGTAACTCACTATGGATTTAACTTAGTCCATGAACATTAAGTACACAAACCTTAAGACTAAGCTATGATTCAACCGGAAGAGAAAGTGCTTCCTGATAGACTTAGACTGGCGCAGACTGATAGAATAGATATCACCCCAAGCGTCAGTGAGTTTACTTCGCCAAGTGAAAGCACTTCCTGTTAGATTTAGACTGGCGCAGACTGATAGAATAGAATGACCCCAAGCGTCAGTGAATCAGCCTCGTCAAGTGAAATTGCTTCCTGTTGGATTTAGACTGGCACAGGCTGATAAAAGAAGTATAACCCTAAGCGACAGTAAGTTCACCACGTCAAGTAAAAGTGCTTCCGATAGCTCAGTGACTAGCGCTGACTGTTAGGAATGAAATAGACTAAGAGAGAGCAAGTCATGGTGAACTAGTTCCCTCATCAAGTGAAATTACTTCCGGATGTAGAAGTGCTTCCGGATACACCTTAGACTTAGGGAACACCCACTGCATGTGACTATATGCTTATATTGCTAAACTAACGTTCAAGTGCAGCACACTAAGTAAGGTTGCTTCCGGATGAGAAGTTGCTTCCGCAAGCAATCAGAATGTCTGAACGTTCAGAGATGCAGTGTCAGAATGCTTATGTCAGAGCAGAGGTGTCAGGACTACTTTTCAGAGATAAAGCAAGTCAACCCTGCTGAGCATTAATGAAGATGTACCCTACAACGGTAACATGGGATTAACAGCCATATTCAAACGTTAATATTCACCTGCCGCCCAAGCCTTTGAAGCGAAGTATAAAAGGAACATCTACATTCAGAAAGAGTGAGAGAGAACAGAGCTTATTGTCTGAAACATTATTCCTCTCATCTTCTACTCTCGGACTTTGATATGTAATATTCTTAGAGAGTGATTCATTTGTACTTAAGTGAGTAACAACATCCACTCTTCGAGAGAGTTAGTTTTGAGCTTAAGTGTTTAGCACAATCAGTTCATAGAGTGAACATAATTGTAATCTTACATTTGTAAGGGGGAGCATTTAGAAGTTTTCTAAATCTCCATAGGTTGCAAGTTAGCCCGTAAAACTTGCGTTTGTAAGGTTTGCAGGTGAACCCGTTGTAAAACCTGTGGGTTGTTAGGTGAACCCGTGTTCGTAAAACCTAAAGTGTAAACGCTTCTCTTGTGCCTGGTTTAAACAAGAATAGTGGATTGAAAATCTCAGGTGGAGCCTGGGGACTGGATGTAGGTCTGGGTGACCGAACCAGGATAAATTTATGTGTGCATAAATTTACATTTAAACATTCTATTTTGCATCACATAACATACTGACTTGTGCATACCACTACTTATTAACATCATCACCAAGCACAAGCAGTCTTTCGGAAAAGAAATAAAGTTTTTATTCCCTCACCCAATTCACCCCCCCCCCTCTTGGGTGACAGCCACGCATTTCATTTGGTATCAGAGCAAGGTCACTTGTTTAAAGGATCCAACGATCTCAAGTGCAAAGACCTAGGCTGATTTGGGTTGCAAAATGTGTTTTGAAGGTTTTGATCATACTATCCCACCCGTGTTAGAAAATACTGATTTTTACTCATGGAAGGGAAGAATGAAAAGTTTCATACTATCCACGGATTTCAAAATGTGGGATGTTTTTGAAAAGGAGTCTGATTTCAAACCAAAAGTAAATTGGACTGAAGAGGAGAAGAGTTTATTTTACTTAAATCTTAGAGCAATGCAAATTTTGCAAAAAAGTTTATCTGAAAATGATTTCCAGAAAATTAAACATTGCTCTAGAGCTAGAGATATTTGGAAAACTCTTGATGCTATGTATGCTTCTAATCAATCTCTTGAAATTAAAGCTGTCCAAAGCTCATTTTGTGCTCCCTGTGAATCTATCCATGATGAGCTACTGGATGGTGATATAGAGGAAGCTAGCACCAGTGAAGAAAGTGTCGATCTCCGCCTAGAAGATTCAGAAGCTGAAGAAAATGAGGTACCTAAACTTGAACCTTCTGAATTGCAAGATATTTATGATGAGTTACATATTGAATTCTGTAAACTTGCAAAGGAAGTTCTAGGCTTGAGAAAAAGAAATAGGAAACTTGAAGAACTTATTCTTTCTTCTACAACCAAGGAATCCAAAGTTCCATTCTTAAGAAAAGAGTTTTCAAAAGACCCTGAGATTTCAAAGGTTAACAAACATAGTGTCTTTGAAAAGAAAACTGATCCACACGATAATGACAAGAAATCTTATTCTGAATATCATCCCATTATCTGTCATTATTGTGGAAGAACAGGTCATATTTCTCACACATGCAATTTTAAAACAAATTTAAATGTGAGGAACAAATATGTATGGATCCCCAAGGGACAAGTAAGGTCCAGTGCTAACCATGTAGGACCCAAGTTCAAATGGGTACCAAAACTCCCTTCTAGTGCCTTACTTGTGCAGGAAAGATCAAGAGTTCCTCTTGCTCCAAAGAAGAGAACTCGTAGTGATATCACTGCTGCAGCCAACTGGTTCAATCATAAGAAGCAGTGTGCCATCATTAGGAACAAAGGTTCTATCTCAAGGACGAGCTATCACAGAGTTCCATTCAACTATCCTGAGAAGAACATGAGAGAGAGGATGTCTCAATCAACATGGAGAAAGCCTATGAATCCTGTCTCTCCTAAGAAAGTGCTTCAGGCCAAAGATAAGTATAGAAGATCTCCTTGGGAAAGCAAGGGATCACTTAAGGTTGAAGCATGCAATAGTAAAATCTCCTATGCAAATGTTAGATGGACTTATTGAGATTTTACATCAAGCATCATAAGCATGAACATTATATGGCTTATAAGAAATTTCACACAATGTTCATACTCTACATGCTATCTATGACTATCATTATCAGAAACCATGTATAACCATGTGCATATAGTCATAGTTGATTTGCAATGCCATATTCATAGTGAATAATCTTTAGGTGCATGTGAATCACATATTTCCTACAAACTGACAAGTCAGATCCAAGTCTGGATACTGAAAAGAGAAAAAGGGGTTATTTGATATATTGTAGGAAAGAAGACTGAAAGCAACAAGGAGGGAAAGAGAGAATTGACATTCATCACAATACAAATGATGCTTAGTCATACTAAATCAATCAATGGAAGATTTCTCTCTTGAGACTCTTTTTGGTCTTCAACGACAAGGATGATAATGGAGAAGAAAGATAACTCAACATTGTTGCTTCTTCTCCTGACACTAATGTTGAAGCTGTGAGGAAGTACAAAAAGGCAAAGCCAGATTTAATTGACTTAAATGACTGAGAGCAGATGTGTAGCATGGAGTTGATACAACTCAAATGAGGTTTAAACATCTGTGCTTAATAGCTAAGACCTGCTAACTGAACTAACTTAGGCATCGAAGTGCCAATCCTTAGTTTTGCAGGTCCTCCACAATGTTAAATCTTAAGTAGTTACAACCTGAAGCAAAACTACTTCTGGATGCTCTCGTGTTGGCGCTGAGTGGATACTCAAGACAACCAAGAGCACCTGTCTAACCGGAAGCAAAACCACTTCCGGATGATCACATGCTGGCGCTGGATGATGAAACCAAGAAACCTCCAGCACCAGCCCAAGGGACACGTCACTTCAGAAACGTTTCAACTCCCTCTGTGGGGCGTTGTGCCTTCTCTGACTAACTGAAGCAACACGTGTCAACAGGTGTGTCGTTCCAATTTAAAACTTTACATTACCCAATGTGTTAATTTGAAAGAAGATGCCATTTTACCCTCCGAGGTTTTTGCCTATAAAAAGATGTCATTTTTTTATTTTATTTTCATCTTTTACTGCATCTTTTTCACTTGCATCATTTTCTCTGAAAAGTCTCTTCATCTTCTCCATCGTATTCTTCATTTTTCTTTACACACCTCTCGCACTTCATCTCTTTTTACCACAACATTTATACAAAAATGGCCGGTTCTCATGAATCCAACCCAGTTACCCAGAAAACCTCTTCTTCCAAGAAACATAAGTCGAAATCTGGAAAATCCAGTCGCAAGCATTTTGGTAAATCTGGGCACCATGAAGAACATCATGAAGAACATCAAGAACACCGTGAAGGTTCTGGGCAAACACTGAGGCAGGATGAAAATATTCAGGGTCAGCCTGAAACCTCTGGTAGAATGGCAGAACAGCCAGTGGCTTCTGAGAATGAGCAAGCAAGAGAAGCTCAGGGAAAAGGGAAAAAGAAGAAGGTTCAGTTTGCTGAAGAGCCTTCTTCCAAGAGGCAAAGGGTTGAAGAGGACGACCCTACAGTGTACAGAGAAGGGGCATTGGAGCCAATTGCTGCCAAATTTGAGACGTCCGTCCCCTACCTTCAACCAAGGGCTGTTCATCGATCTGGAGAAGATTGATGAACTAGGGTTTCCCCATCTGCGCCCTTACTTGGAGAAGTATATGCCTTGGCTGGGCATCAACCAGGACTACAACGTCAACGTCCTGCGAGTCTTCTCCCAATCCCTCTCTGGCAGAGCTAAGTACAGGAAGGTGGATGGGAAAGAGCAAGTCCACAAACTTTCCTTCACTGCCACTGTAAGGGGGAGGACCTTCAGGTTCACTTGGAGGACGCTGAATGAGATGATGGGAATCACGGATGAAGACATGAATGAATGGATCTACCCTGAGTCTCACAAGTACAGCAAGGAGGAACTCGAGGAGTTGTATGGCACCAATAACAAGAAGGTGTCCAAGATGTCTGATTCTAACAGGCTCTTGTACTACGTCTACTCCCGGATAATGACTCATAAGGGAGGCAACTTCAACGAGTTCACACTGCTGGACAACCCTTGGTTCCCTAGACTCCTCTCGCGCAAGCCTTTCAACCCTGGCCAGTTGATATGCCTAGAGCTTCAGCGCTGGTTAAACAATGACAAGTCTGGGTATCTTCCCTATCCCACTGTCATTGCCTTCCTCCTTGAGAAACATCTGATCAAGGCTACATCTGCTGTGGAGGAAGAGAATGTCAAGTGTAAGCCTGTGGGAGCAACCAATATTGGGAAGATGGGCATCAAGTACTTCAAGCCTCCTAAGCCCACTCGCTCAGGCTCACAAGCTAGTAGTGCTTCTGGCACTTCAGCCCCCTCTGCATCTGGAGCAGGAGATCAGGAAGTTGACTCACATGCTGGGCCAAGCCGTATTGCAAGAGTGCCAGCCTCTGTTAGGGCCTTTGCTGAGGAAGTAAAGGAAGAGCTTCTGTTTAAATTGCCTGAATCCTTGGTGGGTCCACTCCGTGCTGAGTGTGAAGCTGGTTTCCACCTCCAAGGGGAGCGGATCCAGAGGCTTGAGGACAGAGTGGGACAACTCGAGAATCACCTTGCCAGGGTGGATGCAAAGCTAGATCTCATCCTCCAACACCTACAAATTCCCCAACCATCTCAAGGTAACTTACCACCTCCTCCTCCTCCTCCTCCTCAAAACCCACCTCCTCCTCCACCTAACACTCAACAACCTCAGCCACCGCCACAAAATGACCAGCAACCCCCACCATCACCAACAATGACCACCAATCCCAACCTTCACCTACCCATGACCAGCAAACCCAAGACACACCTCACAACTCTCCACGACATTCTCCTAGAAACTCCTCATCCTCACCTTCCTCATCCTCATCCTCGCCCATTCCCACACGACCTGGTGCCCCTACACGCTCTCCACTCCGCTTCTCCAACCCTACCCATCCAAGCCCTAGACCCATAGGATCTGACACAGCCATTCACCCCCTCAGCCAACCATACAGCGAGTATCACCGCCTTCAACCACTCACTGATGACCATTTACCATTTACCCCAGCCTCCAACTACAAGGAATACTCCTCCACTCATCCTTATGAGGGTCTCTTTGTCACCTCCGGTTGGTTCCCCAACCCTCCTCAAACTCCAGAACACCTGTCTTCTCCCACATCCTCTACCTCTACCCTCTCACCCTCCCCTCCTAAGAGATTTGGCCCTGAGCCACCTCCATCCTCCTCCACATCCACTCCATCCCTGGCACTCACCCTTGTTGATGATGACAAAAGGGGGAGAAATGTTATGTCTACTCTTCGCCTAAGTATGGCCACAAGGGATGTTCTCAGCCAGCCATCACTCTGGATTGATGAAGACATCACGGCCGCCCTGCGTCGTGCATTTGAGTCCCAGAGACTGGGTAGTGCTGAGAGCCTTATAAGAGGAGAGGCCATCCGGTTCATGCAGCAGAAGAAAGCAGCTGAGCAAGGACCACAATGGGATATGGTTGTGTATGGGCAGAATGAACAATCATCACAACCTGAGTCATCATCAGAGCCTCCTCCAACTAAAACAAGTAGAGAAATTGTTGAGGAGATCAGGATGAAGTGGGGACTCGAGAAACCCAACCATCCTCCCATAGTGATAGCCAAGCCTGTCCCTGCATCCTCTCGGCAAGCGTCTGAGAGTCCTTCATCTGAGCAATCTTCTGATCCTCCTCCCTCGTCTGAGCCAGCAGCCAGATTCAGTGAACCCAGAAAGAAGGCCGTTGCTAGGAAACGTGCCAGGAAGTTGATTGCCACTACTGAATCTGATGAGTCTGAGGAAGAGACTCCATCTGACCTACCTGAGCAAGGAACTTCATCTGCCCAGGTTGAGCAAGAAAATCCAGTGGTTCAAGCGGTTCCAATTCTGAAGGAAGTCAAATTGGAGATTGAAGACATGACTCCTGAGGAATTTGAGAAGTTTGGATTCACAGACAAGCTATCCTTTGGTCAGATGGCTTGCCTCGATGCTGATAGAGCAAGTGCCTTGCCCACTCCTCCAATTAGCAAGAGCAAAGGGAAGAGCAAAGGGAAAGGGAAAAGGAAAGCCCAGGAAGTTGAGGAGGATCCCAACTTCCCTGTATGGAACGTGAAAATCCGGGCTGTTCACTATCCCAATGGAGAGGTCCTCTACTTCGACGATGCTACTGGGTTCCCTGGGTATGAAGAAGTAGAGAACCTAAAAAGGGCATTCAAGGAGTCCATCGAGTCAGAGAGGCTCAGAAGGAAAAAAAAGGATGAAAAAGAGCTTCAAGAGATCATTGCCCAGATAAACCAGAATGAGCGTGAGGCTGAGTTAGCCCAACTGCAAAGAGAAAATGAAGAGAGGCAAAAAGAGAGGGAGAAGAAAAAGAAACACAAACACTAACCCCCAATCCAAACATTTTCTTTTAACTTAGAAAGATTTTCTTTTGTATTATGTTTTCATGCATACTCTCATACTTGCTTAGTGTTAATTACTTGTAGATATTCTTTACTTGCAAATGTTATTTGATTATATACTCTGAACTGTAACTCTTACTTGTCAATAATATTTGTTCAAGTTACTTGTTCTTATCCATTGCTTTTATTCTCTTGCTAATCCTTCCTTAGGAACTTAATCGATAAAACTAGGTTTGTCATCATCAAAAAGGGGGAGAATGTTAGAATCTTAAGTTTTGATGAAGACTAAAACATAAAGGATTAGACCAAGTGCCTAGGAAGCAATAGGATAACATAGGATCCCAAGTTAGAGTGCAACCGGATGTGAATTTACTTCCGGATAGACTAGGACTCGCGCACGCGGATGAGTGTCTCATCCCCCAGCGGCAGCAAGTAACTCACTAGTAATTTAACTTAGTCCATGAACATTAAGTACACAAACCTTAAGACTAAGCTATGATTCAACCGGAAGAGAAAGTGCTTCCTGTTAGACTTAGACTGGCGCAGACTGATAGAATAGATATCACCCCAAGCGTCAGTGAGTTTACTTCCCCAAGTGAAAGCACTTCCTGTTAGATTTAGACTGGCGCAGACTGATAGAATAGAATGACCCCAAGCGTCAGTGAATCAGCCTCGTCAAGTGAAATTGCTTCCTGTTGGATTTAGACTGGCACAGGCTGATAAAAGAAGTATAACCCTAAGCGACAGTAAGTTCACCACGTCAAGTAAAAGTGCTTCCGATAGCTCAGTGACTAGCGCTGACTGTTAGGAATGAAATAGACTAAGAGAGAGCAAGTCATGGTGAACTAGTTCCCTCATCAAGTGAAATTACTTCCGGATGTAGAAGTGCTTCCGGATACACCTTAGACTTAGGGAACACCCACTGCATGTGACTATATGCTTATATTGCTAAACTAACGTTCAAGTGCAGCACACTAAGTAAGGTTGCTTCCGGATGAGAAGTTGCTTCCGCAAGCAATCAGAATGTCTGAACGTTCAGAGATGCAGTGTCAGAATGCTTATGTCAGAGCAGAGGTGTCAAGACTACTTTTCAGAGATAAAGCAAGTCAACCCTGCTGAGCATTAATGAAGATGTACCCTACAACGGTAACATGGGATTAACGGCCATATTCAAACGTTAATATTCACCTGCCGCCCAAGCCTTTGAAGCGAAGTATAAAAGGAACATCTACATTCAGAAAGAGTGAGAGAGAACAGAGCTTATTGTCTGAAACATTATTCCTCTCATCTTCTACTCTCGGACTTTGATATGTAATATTCTTAGAGAGTGATTCATTTGTACTTAAGTGAGTAACATCATCCACTCTTCGAGAGAGTTAGTTTTGAGCTTAAGTGTTTAGCACAATCAGTTCATAGAGTGAACATAATTGTAATCTTACATTTGTAAGGGGGAGCATTTAGAAGTTTTCTAAATCTCCATAGGTTGCAAGTTAGCCCGTAAAACTTGCGTTTGTAAGGTTTGCAGGTGAACCCGTTGTAAAACCTGTGGGTTGTTAGGTGAACCCGTGTTCGTAAAACCTAAAGTGTAAAGGCTTCTCTTGTGCCTGGTTTAAACAAGAATAGTGGATTGAAAATCTCAGGTGGAGCCTGGGGACTGGATGTAGGTCTGGGTGACCGAACCAGGATAAATTTATGTGTGCATAAATTTACATTTAAACATTCTATTTTGCATCACATAACATACTGACTTGTGCATACCACTACTTATTAACATCATCACCAAGCACAAGCAGTCTTTCGGAAAAGAAATAAAGTTTTTATTCCCTCACCCAATTCACCCCCCCTCTTGGGTGACAGCCACGCATTTCAATATAGACTATTTTGAATTGTATATTGCCAATTTGTATAGGCCTGCATTCGTTTCCGCATGTATATATACTTATGTATTGTTAAATAATATTTGGTTTTGTTTATTAACCATGTTAGACAAATCCTTTCTAACATGGTTAGCAATGAATTATCCATGATAGCAGCTATGCTGTATTAGTTTATTCTTTTCTATCATGGATAATATTTCAATCATTAGGATATTCTTTTTCTAACTATGATAGAGATATTGATATTATTGCAATTCCTTTTTCTATCATAGTTAGTAAAGATATTAGTGAACTAAAAGAGATGTCACAGGTTAATTAGGGAATTAGTAACATAATGTTACATGTTTTGTTTACTCGATTTCTTTTCCTAGAAATATCTGCTTTTCCAAATAGGTTGACATAGGTGAGATGAGAGAATGTATTGGTACCTTTAAACAATGAAGTTCTGATTAGGATGGCTGCTTGGTAGTCATTGTTTTGCTTTAAATTTTCATTCCTAAATCGTTTTAATTATACTAGCTGAAGTGATGAGTTGGACATGAGGATTTGAATAGAAAAGTTATGTTCATGAGGATAATAGAGGGTGTTGGATGGTCTCAAGTTAGGATAAGACGTGAAATGGGCGATTGTATGATAAGTGAAGTTAACAAGAGGTATAATGAGTTATGGGAGTTTGATGGACAAATGGGAACAAATGATTATGTGGTTTCAATATAGTTAAGAGAATAAATTATCGATGCATGTTAATGGGTTGGATATTGGTAACTAGTATGGGTAAAGGAGTAATATTAATTGGGAGGAAATGTAGAGAATGGTGATACAGGTGTACTTAGAATTGTTTTTCCCCTTTAACTCTTAATTGCCGAATAGTTTAGGTAGTGGGGCAGAAACATTTGGTGTTGTTCATGTGAAAGAATTATCTAGAGTGAAAGTTCATATATTATAAGTATCTCTCGCTGAATAAATGGTGCCCAGTTTAGGTATTGGGAAGATGAATAAATGGTGGTTATATGTAGCTTTATAACTACTACACACGTTTCTTCAAAGTTGAGACTTTTAGTGAAAGTTCATATATTATAAGTATCTCTCGCTGATTTTATGGAACCTAGATAGAATTTGTTGATAAAGGTAAATTTGTATACATAGTAAGCTTTTAGTTGTTGGAAACTTGTAATCTCTTCGTTTTTCTGAATACCGTTGTTGTGGTAATAGCTTAAATGAATTTCAGTTGTATGTGGGCATAATAGTTTGATAAAGCTAAATGCGGTGATTGCATGTATTATTAATAATTTTCTGCTATTGGCTGATTTGTATGTGGAGAACTGTAGTAGGTATTTTTGTGATCCCAAAGTTAGTGATTGATTATTGGTTGTGAATGATTGGGATAGTTTGTTGATGTCACATATCAAATGCTAAATTGTAATGGTATGTTTATATTTGATGTGGTTCATTAAGATATAGTACATGAATGGGGAAAGTGGGTAGTAATATGGAATACGAGAGAGACGTCAAAGTGTTATGTAACATCCTAAAAATTTAATACAGGATCAATGAGTGTTTTGGGAAATAATAAATGGAGAAATTGAGAATTTTGAAGTTTTAGGAATTTTTGGGATATTCTTGGAAATTTTGAGTAATTAATATGTATATAATTAATTAAGAAATGAAGAGTTTGAAATATGAGGGAGTGGTAAAGCTAAAAATATTTTGAAGTTTAAGAAGATTGGAGGCTGATTTAAGTGGTTTTAAATCAAAATGAGTACACTATGACAAGTTTGGGTTACAAATTATCATATACCACCCTTATTACACCAAACCAAACAAAGCCTTCTTTTCCCCCTTATAACACCAAAACCGACCTCCACCCTCCCTCACTCTCAAACCCGTCGTCTCTCTCCTCCCTTCCATCTTCTTCGTTTCTCCTTTTCACGGCGACGAAGGGCGGCTGCAACGGCGGCCAAGGCTGGCCGAACTCTGTGGCCTTTTCCCTGTTTTCCCTTCCTCGTGTTCTCCATTCTCATCATCTTTTTCCCTTCGGTTTTGCATTTTCCGGCGAGCTTGGCGTCGGCCGAAGCTTTTCCGGCGGCGGGAAACTCTAGACGAGGCACCCAAGGCCAAAAACAAGTTAAAGTAAGTCTCTTTTCTTAGATTCCTATCTATTTCCTCACATCAACTCCAAGCCCTAACCCTCCTTTTCTTTTCCTTCGAATTCTTCTTCGCCTTCCTCGGCTCCAGTGGCTATTTCCGGCGAACTAAGGCGGCAACAACACTATAGGTAGCATTCAATCAAAGTTTTGAGCTTTGGTGAGTTTCCTCTACTTATCCTTACAGTTTCTGCGATTTGGAGAAATATTTGAGTGAGAGCCCGATTAGGATGTAGGATGGGAGTGCAAATGCTTTAAAGTTAGTTGTTGTGAAATCCTATTTTAGTGGAAGTATGTGCTGATTGTGATTGCTTTGGATTTGTTGAAATGTGAAATGTAAATTTGTCTTGTTTCTGGTCAAATGGAGTCTGATTGGTAAATCTGTTTTCATTGGGGAAAATGCTTGAAATAGATTATGGATAAGCAAGGTCATAGATGTATGTGACTTTGGAGATGAAAGTGAAAGGATTTGGAAAGTTAATTCTTTATGTTCCAAGACCAAGTGAAGTGGTTTTGATTTAAATTGAAGTTGTGTTTAATTGAGTTGCTTGGGTTTATTATGCCAAATGCTGTAAGCTATGGAAAATAAAGTGAATGTTATGTTTTGTTAGTACTTTGCATAGTAGAATGGATTAGCTTGTGTGTTTGTATTGTGACTTTTGAATTCTTTGTTTCCTTTTTGGCAATTGGCCGAATAGTTCTTGACATGAAAATATCCTCAATTCTGGTTAAAGATTAATGAGTTAACTTTGATGAGATGTATTTATCAATTATTATGATGAGGTATGCTTGGTTGCCATATCTTGCATAAATCTGAAATTTATTGATGTTCTCTAAGATTGGAATTTGTAAAGAGTTTTATTTATGTGTATTGTTTAGTTGGTTAACATATATTTGCTGATTTTGATATTCCTTGGATTTGAATTCTCATATTGGCCATTTCTCTGTTTCTAGTCCAATCCACCTAACTCATTTGCTTGATTATTTATTTAAAATGAAGTTAACAATTGTATGAATGTGGTTGATGTTGTTTGATTGTTGTGACGACATATATGTGAGTTTCAAAGTACTGTGCTTATTCTTTTCTTTATGGTCGAACTGAGGAGGATCATTATTGGTCACTATATGTTTAGTTTATGCTGGAAATTGAGAATCTGTTATGAGTGGGTGGATGAATGTTTGTTATGTGGAGTTTGTATGAAGTATTAAAGTTAGTTTTGTTTACATTCATGTAGAGTTGTTGAATGATTTTAAATTGGGCTGAAGTGCACTGTTTTCTTTGTTGTTGGCATATGATGTTTAAAGGGGTGCTTTAATGTGTATCAAAAGAAAGGTAGAAGTAGTTAAGTACTCTGTACATTGGTTATAGTGTAAGTTCAATATAGTTACATATTGGTTGAATTTTAGTTTCCTCCTCGGTGTCTCCATTAGTTTTCTGCTGGTAGTTTACTAAATTGTGGTTTATGGTTGGATGAAAGGGTGACTTAATTTGATTAGGAATAAGCTTTAAATAAAGAATTATGACATAATGAATTATGTTTTAGTCAGGAACTCTAAGCTAAATTAGTAATTGTGTATGCGAGATTATCTTGGTTTGCTAGCTCTGTATGCATGGGAATATCGTTAGTCTTTGTCTCCTTCTCTAGTTTGGCAGATGTATGGTGCAACCATGTCCATTTACAATGGGTTGTTTTCATCTTTTTATGAGCTTAAATGACTTAATGAGGCTTCACTGTCTTGTTGTCTCTAATGTATTGCTGGCTGCACAAATAATACAGCTTATATTTTCTTTGCTGGTGATGTTGTTAAGGTTTAGTTGCTCATATGATTGTTGAATCTGTTTTGGAATAGAATAGAGGTTATATACCATTTGGGTATTTATTGAGATTATGAAATGATATAATCTGTATTACATTAGATGTCTATGGTTAATTGTTCATGTATTGAGTGGTTCGTTGGAAGTGCTTGTATTTAGAGATTTAATTGTGTTCATGGTGAACTGACTAAATTTGTGCTAATGGAATAAAGTTAAAATTTGGAAAAGGTGAGGCATTGTTTGGGTTATATGTTAAAGTTAAGAATTGGTTAGTTTTACTTGTTGTGATTATGCTTATTTGTTGATGTGACTTATGTGGATGAAAGTGAAGTGATTTATTAGAAAAATGAACATAAGGGGGTTTGGGTAGTAATATATAAATCATACGAGAGAGAGACGTCAAAGTGTTATAAAGTGAAAAGATATTAATTTATCATTTTGTATCCTATCATTATAGGAGGAACTAAGAGGAAAATATTTGGAGGAAATCTAAAGGAATGGTAAGGACGAACGTCACAGTGCTAAAGGGCGACAGGTAATCACACTTAACCTTGCTATAACATTGAGGGTGATGTTAGCTAGGATTTTGTAAAATCCTTTCTCACCCTCTATATATATACATTTTATCTTCGAAAGGTTATATTTTTATACAAAACAGGCTATCGGGTGCCTTTTAAACACGATTATTTCTGTATAAAAGATTTTTACACATTATATATACTATTATCTTGTCTGGTGGTGGCCATTGATCTGGAATGGCGTGGAATGTATATAGGGATAGTTTGGATAGTGGTTTAAGAGGTGATGAAGATAGAAAAGAGGATTATATGTTGAGTTGAGATAGTTGAGAGTTATGTTGATGAAATATAGAATAGGGATTGTGAGTGTTGCATGACACTGATTATTAGTACCGTCGGCCGATGTAACCTATCGATTTGCGCAATCGATAGGTTAATTGTACAGGTTCCTCGGATTGTAAAGGAACCAGGGATGTGTACACTTTTTATAGTGCTCCCTTTTTCAGGGACGTTTTCACTATTTAAAGTGCTCCCTTTTCATGCTTTCAGATTTGAGACTGGGCACAGTGTCAATCACGTTTATTTTTGTTGTTGAGTTTGAGATTGTGGTGAGTTAGGTTGTGGGGAAACATTTGATGTTGTTGATTAAAGTATTGACAAGTGATGTGGAATCGATGGAGGGATTTGAGAGATGAATGGAAGGAGAATTGACATGGATATATATATATATATATATATATATATATTACTGGTTTTAAAATGAGGTACCCTTTAGACGCCCTCGCTACCGCACATCTCACTATTATAGTGAGTTAAGCGGTGATTACTGGGACAAATTGTCTCATCCCACGATTACTGACATTTTTGCAGGTATTCATGCACAGACGCAAGCAGCAAGAAAGGGAATTAGGTAGTAGAAGTTATATAGTTCTTCTTGGAATTGTATATTGCCAATTTGTATAGGCCTGCATCTGATTCCGCATGTATATGTATTTATTTATTATTAATATCATTTAGTTCTGTTTAAAAACCATGTTAGGCAAATCCTTTCTAACATGGTTAGCAATAAATTATCCATGATAGCAGCTGTGCTGTATTAGTTTATTCTTTTCTATCATGGATAATATTTAATCATTAGGAAATTCCTTTTCTAACTATGATAGGACATTGATATTATGGATATCCTTTTTCTATCATAGTTAGTA
This sequence comes from Mimosa pudica, assembly GCA_029929735.1. Lineage (NCBI taxonomy): Eukaryota > Viridiplantae > Streptophyta > Magnoliopsida > Fabales > Fabaceae > Mimosa > Mimosa pudica. The sequence continues at coordinate 1,593,285 of JAKELP010000036.1, forward strand.
AAGAGATTATTAGTCTAAAATGGATATTATTGTTTAAATTAAGAAATTAGTAACATAATGTTACAACTTGGTTATCAGTATTTGGTATACGATAACCTAGGACTGTGCTGCATTGCATATAGATTGGCAATATACATTCTTAGTATTCCCTTCCTTCTGTGCATGAATATCTGGCCTTTTGAGAGGATTATCGCTCATCCCGTGGTGGGGAGAGAGTGATAAGAGAAATTGAATAGGTACTGTGGAGAGATTGAGATGAACATAGAAAGAATAACGAAATAATGTTGATATGTATAAAATTTAGGAAAAATAGCGAAATAAGGATGCTTCTCTGGGGTCTCGAGTACAGTTATTGTTAGAATCTTAAGTTTTGATGAAGACTAAAATATGAAAGAATAGGCCAAGTACTTAGAAAGCAATAGGTTAACATAGGATCCCAAGTAAGAGTGCAACCGGATGTGGATTTACTTCCGGATAGACTAGGACTCACGCACGCGGATAAATGTTTCATCCCCCAGCGGCAGCGAGTAATTCACTAGGGATTTAACTTAGTCCATGAACGCTAGATATACAAAACCTTAAGACTAAGCTATGATTCAACCGGAAGTGGAATTGCTTCCTGTTAGACTTAGACTGGCGCAGACTGATAGAATAGATATCACCCCAAGCGTCAGTGAGTTTACCTCGTCAAGTGAAATTGCTTCCTGTTAGACTTAGACTGACGCAGACTGATAGAATAGATATCACCCTGATGCTACCAAAATTTTGATAAAAATTCCGCAAGTGTACGGATCGTATTTTAGTAAAGTGGTAAATCAAGGTCGATCCCACAGAGACTCAGACAATTAATAACTAGGCATTAGATCTCCTATTTTCATTCAAGTTGAGTAAACAAGAAAATTTGATTTTAATTACCTAATAGCTAATAAAATAAATAAAACAAAATATTCACACAAAAGAAATTCACGAGTCAAAAGAACAACCTAGAGCCACTAATCCCTTATCTGCTTCTTAGATTTTATCCCCCACTAAATTAATTATGAATTAATCCAACTAGCTAATCTAGAGTACTAGTGTCTATAAATGCCTTTCGGTTTCCACCTATATCCTTGCCTAGCTTAATTACACAATGTCTTGCACTAATTTACTAAGCCAATTAATATCGGTACCGCTCTAATGTGACTATGTAGGGCTTCTAGGTATATGTCTATCCTAGTCGCAAATCAGATAAAAATCCAATCCTACACTATTTAATCCCATGGTCTATTTAAAATTCCCTCTTTCAAGTCCAATTCTAAATTCCCTAAACATGTCTAATGGTGATCAAGCACTAAACAAGTTAACCAATAATAGCAAAATTAAATAAACTAAATCAAATTAACCATGACTAAATAGTGGGAAATAAAATACTAAGTTACAAACAAGTTCATAGTACTCTAGGTTGTAAAAGAAATTAGCCACACATAGGGTTCAACATAAGAATTGGGTGAAAATCCAAAAACATACTACAAGTTCACAAAGGAGTAAGAATTGGACAAGATTGAGGAGCTGCTTCCTTCCTTTTGTGTGTTGATGTCAATGCATATGTGTGTGTGCCTTTGTAGTACGTCTCTGGTGCCTCCTTCTTTTCCTTGCGTCAATAACGTGTGATCTGCTTCCTCTCGTCTTCAATTTCTTCGTGAATCTCGTGTAGGCTATAGGAATTGGAAGAATTATGACCAAGCCTCTCCTTTTTGTCAATTGCATGTGTATATTTATAATAAAATAGCTCAACACCATATTGTCTTTCCCTTGCATGTTAAGTTTCTTTTCTTTCTTTTTCTTGCACATAATCAAATCCTCTCCTTCTCTTTATTTCTTTTTTTATTAAATCTGCATTCATGAAGAGAAGGAAATAGGAAATAATCACAATAACTCAATCACATAATCTCATTAATAGGAAACTTCTCATCAAAATATTTCTTTTAATATATTAAGTTTCCTATTTCAATTAAATTTCAGATTTTCCAAAAGAATCACTCATATAATCTCAAATTACTTTCTTTCCAATTCACATCAAAATCACTTAATTTTTTAATTCATGACTCCCCAAATACAACAAAATATTTCCTAAAAACCACTAAATATGGGGAGTCATCACACCCCCACACTTGCATTAAATCTTGTCCTCAAGATTTCAAATTGTTAACACATTAGCACAAAAATGAAATCAAGATTTTATCATCACAAAGTTGGAATCAATTCAAATTCTCAACAAATGAATCCTCTTAAAAATCTCTCTCACCATCCCCAAATGCAAGTAATCAGGCAATCAATTTGATAGAGATAAATCACAAAAGCATGTCCCTCACTGGTCAAGTGTTTACACTCTACTCTCAAAGTATATAGGGGATGTGTTTCACTCAATTCCATCTATGTAATCCAGCTACCATAGGCTTGTTTATCATCTCGATATCCACTCTTATATCTCAATGCACACACCAATCAAAAGGACTTTTAAGGGTTGTAATGAAAAAGGTAGGATAATGAAATGAAAATGAGATGGAGGTATATTTGAAAAGTGCTAAACCATTATAGCAAGGAATGAAGGAATCACTTAACTTGATAAGCACATAGGGGTTGACTCTTTTGAACTCCACAATTCTTCAATTCTTTCGATTTTCATCTTCTTCTTTCTTTTTTTTTCTTTTCTTTCTTCTTTTTTTTTTCACACTTTGTGTGATTTTTTTTTCCTTTTTCACCTTCACTTTTTTTTTTATTTTTTTTCTTTTCTCCTTTCTTCAACACTTATATTTCCCCTTTTTCTTTTCTAATTCCTTCACCCCTTTCCATATGAATATAGTATAACACTTTTCAAAGCGTAAATGGAAGAAATAGATAAGAGATGAAAAATTGCATCAAAAGAATTCAAAGGCTAAAATATGCAATCTTTCTTTTTAAAAGAGAAGCAGGCTCAAAGGGGTTAAGCAATGGAAATAATGTAAAAAGGATGGCTTTTTGGCTAAATTGGCTATGAAACGAAGGCCTTAATCATTTTTGTGCATGCAAGAGATTTAAGCGTCAAAAGAGATTCAAGACAAGTTCTAGAGGGGAAGTTACAATAGATGTACTCACTCATGAAAGAATAAAATTAAGGCTCAAATTCCTCACAGGGCTTTTTGACATACTAGAGTAATTTATCTAAAGCAAAGAGCTTGCCTTTTCACTTACATTCAAAGAAGATGAAATCAAAGTCTAATCAAATCCAATTGTTTCAAGTCCAAATCAATTCCAAAATTGGCAAAAAGTTTTTTTTTTCAAGAAAATTTTACAAAATAAAAGCTTGAGGACAATCTTTAGAGAACAATGATACCCTCATACCCCCACACTTAAATGTCACATTGTCCCCAATGTGAACATGTAACACAAGTAATGGAATTACAAAAATATCCATAACAAGTGTAAAGATGACAAATATTTCAACTTTCATATCAACCAAGCATAGTACTCAAGAGGCACACAGTCAAGACTAATCATCATACAAGCACATATCAATAAGCACCATCACTCATTACCAAAATAATTCTCAGTCAAATAATATCAAGAAAAAGTTAGAAAAATACTCCCCTTCCTCTTCTCGATTTCCACCTTTAGCTCCTAGTCCATCAAGATCAAGTTGAAGCATCCTTTAGGGTCACCAAAAAAAAAATCCTACAAACTCAAAACAAAACATCAAATACCAAAACCTTGGGTTGCCTCCCAAGAAGCGCTAAGTTTAAAGTCTTCAGCCAGACTCTCCAAACAAATCCTTAGTCATAAGTATCAAAAACCATAATCACCCCATCTTCATTCCTTTTCAAACAGTATAAGTGATCAATCAAACCAATTACTTGTGCCTTTTCAATCATAGACAATTTCAAAGAACAAACAATCAATGATTTCAAAGGAATTAGAATATGCTCATACAAACAATTAGATGTAGATTTTTCTAAGAATAATGAGCATCCAACAAAATCAATTTGACTCCCATCAGTAAGAGTCACAAAAGTAATAGGAGAATAATCCAAAGTAGTTATAGGAACACTCACATCAACATGTATATCAGAATCACAAGCATTTGAATTCACATTTTCAACATCAATTAAACACCCATCAATTTCTTCTAAACAAGTTTCAGGCTCTATGACAACCTCTAAATCTTTTTCAACTTCATGGTCATCTCTATCCTCAATTATTGATTTTAACCTTTTCAAACAATCTTCTAACCTTTTGAAACTATCCTCTTGCCATTTCAAACTATCCTCTAGCATTATCAAAAATTTACCGGCTAATCTTTCTAATCTGTCAAGCCTTTCTTCTAAACAAGAGTTTACACTATCCTCAAAATTGTTTACTTGAACTCTTGATCCAGAACTATTGTAATATTTCTCATTCCTTTCCAAAAAGATATCGGCTAATCTTTCTAATTTGTCTAACCTTTCAAAACAAGAATTCTCATAATCAATATTTTCTTGAACATGTGAAAAAGACATGAAGGGTGGGTCTATTGCATGTGAATAAGAATCAACATGTGGGTTCCAACACTCATCTTGCTCAAAATTCCAACTAGGCCTAGAAAAATTATCAACATAAGTTTGTTGCCTAGTGAAATCATCTCCTATACAATTTATGGTGGGCAAAAATGGACAATTTCCTGGTACATGATTATTTCCACAGTGATAACATCGATACCATTTATAATAATTAAGCTCCGAAAAGTCCATCTTTCTATTTTTCCAAAGAAAAAAAAAAAACTCAAACTAAAACTATTAAAGAATTTCTAATTCTAATTACTAATTGCCTTGAGTCCCCGGCAACGGCGCCAAAAACTTGATGCTACCAAAATTTTGATAAAAATTCCGCAAGTGTACGGATCGTATTTTAGTAAAGTGGTAAATCAAGGTCGATCCCACAGAGACTCAGACAATTAATAACTAGGCATTAGATCTCCTATTTTCATTCAAGTTGAGTAAACAAGAAAATTTGATTTTAATTACCTAATAGCTAATAAAATAAATAAAACAAAATATTCACACAAAAGAAATTCACGAGTCAAAAGAACAACCTAGAGCCACTAATCCCTTATCTGCTTCTTAGATTTTATCCCCCACTAAATTAATTATGAATTAATCCAACTAGCTAATCTAGAGTACTAGTGTCTATAAATGCCTTTCGGTTTCCACCTATATCCTTGCCTAGCTTAATTACACAATGTCTTGCACTAATTTACTAAGCCAATTAATATCGGTACCGCTCTAATGTGACTATGTAGGGCTTCTAGGTATATGTCTATCCTAGTCGCAAATCAGATAAAAATCCAATCCTACACTATTTAATCCCATGGTCTATTTAAAATTCCCTCTTTCAAGTCCAATTCTAAATTCCCTAAACATGTCTAATGGTGATCAAGCACTAAACAAGTTAACCAATAATAGCAAAATTAAATAAACTAAATCAAATTAACCATGACTAAATAGTGGGAAATAAAATACTAAGTTACAAACAAGTTCATAGTACTCTAGGTTGTAAAAGAAATTAGCCACACATAGGGTTCAACATAAGAATTGGGTGAAAATCCAAAAACATACTACAAGTTCACAAAGGAGTAAGAATTGGACAAGATTGAGGAGCTGCTTCCTTCCTTTTGTGTGTTGATGTCAATGCATATGTGTGTGTGCCTTTGTAGTACGTCTCTGGTGCCTCCTTCTTTTCCTTGCGTCAATAACGTGTGATCTGCTTCCTCTCGTCTTCAATTTCTTCGTGAATCTCGTGTAGGCTATAGGAATTGGAAGAATTATGACCAAGCCTCCCTTTCTCCTCAATTGCATGTGTATATTTATAATAAAATAGTCCAACACCATATTGCCTTTGCCTTGCATGTTAAGTTTCTTTTCTTTCCTTTTCTTGTATGTCCCTTTCTCTTTATTTCCTTTTTCATTAAATATGCATTCATGAAGAGAAAGAAATAGGAAATAATCACAATGACTCAATCACATAATCTCATTAATAGGAAACTTCTCATCAAAATATTTCTTTTAATATATTAAGTTTCCTATTTCAATTAAATTTCAGATTTTCCAAAAGAATCACTCATATAATCTCAAATTACTTTCTTTCCAATTCACATCAAAATCACTTAATTTTTTAATTCATGACTCCCCAAATACAACAAAATATTTCCTAAAAACCACTAAATATGGGGAGTCATCACACCCCAAGCGTCAGTGAGTTTACCTCGCCAAGTGAAATTGCTTCCTGTTAAACTTAGACTGGCGTAGACTGATAGAATAGATACAACCCTAAGCGTCAGTAAGTTTACCACGTCAAGTGAAAGTGCTTCCGATAGCTTAGTTACTAGCGCAGACTGTTGGAATGAAATACACTGAGCGAGAGTAAGTGATAGTAAGATAAATCCTTCAACAAGTGGAATCACTTCCGGATGTAGAAGTGCTTCCGGATACACCTTAGACTTAGGGAACACCCACTGCATGTGACTATGTGCCTATATTGTTAAACTAACGTTCAAGTGCAGCACACTAAGTAAGGTTGCCTCCGGATGTGAGTTTGCTTCCGCAAGCAATCAGAATGTCAGAACGTTCAGAGATGCAGTGTCAGAATGCTTTTGTCAGAGTAGAGGTGTCAGGACTACTTTTCAGAGATAAAGCAAGTCAACCCTGCTATGCATTGATGAAGCATTTATTGGGCAAACGGTAACATGGGAAAAACAGCCATATTCAAACGGCTAGCCCACCTACCAAGAGTTCAAAATGTTTGAAGACTATATAAGGGAGCTCAACTTCATTTATGGAGCAATCAATTATCTTTGAATATTCTTGAGAGAAGTTAGAGCGAGAAACTAAGAACACCTTCAAGCATTCAAAGCTGCCCAGAAAAGTAAAGAGCATTTAACACATCGAGTAATCCTTTTCATCTACATATTCTGTACTCTTTGTTGTTAAGTCTCTTTCTGTTATAAGAGCATTGATTGTACCTAACTGTGTAACACCATCCGTTCTTTGAGAGAACTTAGTCAGAAAAATCCTTTAAGTGTAAAGGTTAACCCCTTGCTTGGTGTGAGGGGGAGCTAGTTAGAAAGGTTACAAGTGAGCCTGTGTAAAACTTGTAGTTGTAAGGTTGCAAGTGATCCCGTGCAAAACTTGTGGTTGTAAGGTTTTAGGTGAACCCGATTTAAAACCTGAGATATAGTGGAACTCGGCCTGGGTGGTTGAGGACTGGACGTAGGTCAGGTAGACCGAACCAGTATAACTCTTGTGTTGTTTCATTCGAGCATTATTTTTGAAGCACAATTCACCCCCCCTCTTGTGCATCCATTACTTTCATTTGGTATCGGAGCAAGGTCTTTCTCACTCGATTCCAACGAATCAGAAAGCAAAGATCCAGTAATGGATACAGACTATTCTCTCCCAGATGTCTCTGTTCAACCCAACAAGCCCCCAGGCTTCGATGGGTACAACTATCCATTCTGGAAGTTCAGAATGGAGACTTATATCAAGTCAAGTGATATTAGACTATGGGACGTAATAGAACGAGGGGATCAAACTCCACTAGATGAGGATGGATTTGCAAAGGTGCGAGCCAGATACACTCCTGAGGACTATGCCCTAGTCCAACTGAACCATCGGGCCATGCACTACATCCAGTGTGCGCTCAGCCCCAAAGAGTTTCACAGGATTAGCCACCACAAAAATGCAAAAGATATGTGGGAGGCTCTTGAGGCTGCACACTCTGGAACCAGGGGAGTAAAAGCGAGACGTGTTGAAATGCTGGTGGAAGAATTTCACAAGTTCACCATGCTAAGTCCCACCGAGCCTATCAGAGAGCTGGAGCTCAGGTTCACCCATCTCATCAACAATTTGGCCTCGCTGGGTAAGATCCTAAAGATCTTGAAGGGTGACTGGATCACCAAAGTAACTATCCTGCAAGAAGTGCAAGGAGAATCAACCAGCTCCATCACAGCACTATTTGGCTCTCTTGCTGAATATGAACCTACCTTGCTGGCTATGAGAGCTCCTCAAGCCTCATCCAAGAACAAGAACCTTGCTCTCGTTGCTCCCAGCAAGGAGATCAATGATGATGATGAGGATGATGAGGAGGAAATGGACGATGAGGAGATGGCTATGATGGTGAGGAAATTCAGGAAATTCTTCAGAAAGAAAGGAGGCTATCAGAGAGGTGACTCCAGCCAGAAGAAGGGATACAAGAAAGAAAAGGTCCCTGTGTGCTTTGAATGCAAGAAGCCTGGTCACTTCAAGGCTGAGTGTCCCAGCCTGCAGAGGTCAAAAGGCAAAGACAAAAGAAAGGCCTTCGTCTCCTCCATTTGGGTGAATAGCTCAGATGAGGAAGCAAGTGATGAAGAAAAAGTTGCCAACCTCTGCCTGGTAGCTAGAGAAGATGATGAGGAAGCATCTTCAGATCTTGACCTCACCAACGAAGATCATGAGGTAACTCTTTCTGAACTACAAGAGGCTTACAATGAGGTTCATGAAGAATTCTCTAGACTATGTAAATTAAAGCCTATAAAGTGTTGAAAACCAAAAAGGAATCACTTGAGTCCAAGGTGGACTCACTAAGTGAGGAACTAGCGGAAGCTAGAAGGCTTCCGGTAGTGGATGGCCAGGGTTCTCCCCAAGTAGAATCCAACGCCCCAACACTTGAGAGCTGCCCTAATTGCAGCAAAATCTCGGCTGAAAATGACAAGCTGCAAAATGCCCTGCAGAAGTTCACCAATGGTTCAGAAATGTTAAATATAATCTTAATGAATCAAAGAGCATATAGGGATAGAACCGGCTTAGGATATACCCCTAGAGGGAAAAAGTGGGTAGAACCAAAAGTAAAGCCCTACTTAAAGTTCTTCCATAAAGCCACTAGTCACAGCTCCTCACCTTTCAGCTTCTGTAACTACTGCAACAGGAAAGGACACTCCACGTCCACCTGTAATGCTAAGAAGCATGGAGCTGGTAGCTCTTACAGGTGGGTCCCTAAGGGAACCAAGGCTACAAAGGATCCTCCACCTGCAAAGGAAACCAAGAGAGGACAAGGATCCCGAGCCTGGAATCATTCGACAGGGAAAACCCAAGAGCCTAGAGCCAGCACTAGGCCAGAGGCTCCAAATGATCATAAGCCCAAGGTGACCAATACTAGACCAAGGGCACTAAATACTAATGACAGAGGACCCAAGAGAGGTTGGGTACCTAAGGTTGCTTGATCATTTCAGGTGTGTCTCAAGGCATCCAAGAACAGAAAATGGTACATCGATAGCGGATGCTCGAGACATATGACTGGAGACAGAGACAAGTTCAAATCTCTAGTGATCAAAGATGGAGCCACAGTGACCTTTGGAGGAAATCAAAGTGGCAAGATCACTGGAGTTGGAGAAGTTGGACCAGTCAAAGATGTCTATCTAGTGGACGGTCTCTGTCACAACCTGCTGAGCGTGAGCCAGAGCACGGACAAAGGAAATTGGGTAATATTTGATTCAAATGAGTGCTTAATAGTTGATAAGCAGGATCTGAAGATAGATAAGGCCAACTTAAAATGCAAGATTAAGGCAAACAGAAATGGGAACCTATATACCTTAGACCTATGTCAACAGCTAGAAGAAAAATGTTTAATATCTAGTGACGAGAATAGTTGGCTTTGGCATAAGAGATTAGCTCATGTCAATTTTACTCAATTAGATATGCTAATTAAAAATGAGCTGGCTATAGGTATTCCCTCTTTTAAAGTTAAGCATGATTTTATTTGTGAATCCTGCCAACGAGGGAAGCAAACAAAGTCCTCGTTTAAAACCAAGAAGAGAGTCTCCACCAGCAGGCCCTTGGAACTAATCCACATGGATTTGGTTGGGCCAGCCAGAGTAAAGAGCTTGGGTGGAAACCTCTATGCTCTAGTAGTGGTGGATGACTATTCAAGGTTCACTTGGACTATGTTTCTTGCCTCTAAGCAAGATGCTTTTGATGCTTTTGTTGTCCTGGCTAAGAAAGTGCAGAATGAGAGAGAGCTCAAAATCACAGCCATAAGGACAGACCACGGAGGAGAGTTTGAGAACCATAGCTTCTCTGAGCTATGTGAGCAAAACGGCATTGAACATAACTTCTCAGCTCCGAGGACTCCTCAACAAAATGGAGTAGTAGAAAGGAAGAACAGGGTTCTCACGGAGATGGCTAGAAGCATGCTTAATGAGAAAGAGGTTTCTCAAGTGTTCTGGGCGGACGCTATGAGCACTGCTTGCTATATCTCCAACAGAGCCTATGTTCGTAAGGGCTTGGACAAGACTCCATACGAGCTATACAAAGGGAGGAAGCCCAACATCAGCCACCTCAGAATATTTGGATCAAAATGCTATGTGCATAACAATGGAAAGGTAAATTTGGGTAAATTTGATCCAAAGGCTGATGTAGGTATATTCATAGGATATTCCCTCAGGAGTAAAGCATATAGAATATACAACATGAAAACTAAAACTGTAGAAGAATCTATGCATGTTGTATTTGATGAAACTCCTACATGGGGACAATCCACAGAGGATGATGGAATACTTAATCTTCCTAAACTACCATCATCCTCCTCACCACCAAAAGAAACACCAACAAGCAATCCCAAAGAAGAAGATGAACCCAGTGATGAACCTGGAGTGCAACCCGTGCTTGAGGAGGCACAGGTGCCAATAGCTAGGAGACATCACAGGGATCATCCTCTTGATCAAGTGCTTGGTGATGTTTCTTCTGGTGTCAGAACTAGAAGACAAGTTCAAAGTGAAGTTGAGTTTGGAGCATTCCTATCTCAAATCGAACCAACTTCAGTTGAACAAGCTCTTGAGGACTGCGACTGGATTATTGCCATGCAGCAAGAGCTAAACCAATTTGAGAGAAGTCAAGTTTGGGAACTAGTCCCAAGGCCGTCTCATCAATCCATAGTAGGGACCAAGTGGGTCTTCAAAAACAAACTAGATGAGACAGGCCAAATCACAAGAAACAAAGCCAGACTAGTAGTCAAAGGATATAACCAAGAAGAAGGCATTGACTATGAAGAAACTTTTGCTCCAGTTGCTAGACTCGAAGCAATAAGAATTCTTCTAGCCTTTGCATCCATGAAAGATTTTAGATTATATCAAATGGATGTAAAGAGTGCCTTTCTTAATGGTTACATCAAAGAAGAGGTATATGTTGAACAACCTCCTGGCTTTGAGGATCATAAGCATCCCAAACATGTGTATAGATTAAAGAAAGCTTTATATGGCCTGAAACAAGCTCCTCGAGCTTGGTATGAGAGACTCAGCAGCTTTTTGCTGGGCAAGGGTTTCTCAAGGGGCAAATTAGACAATACACTGTTTATCCTTCACAAAGATAGAGACATGTTAATTGTCCAAATTTATGTTGATGATATTATATTTGGGGCAACTAACGAAAAGCTTTGTGAAGATTTCTCTAAGACTATGCAGGGAGAGTTTGAGATGTCAATGATGGGAGAACTAACGTTCTTCCTAGGCCTGCAAATTAAACAGAAGAAAAATGGAATCTTCATCTCCCAAGCTAAGTACTGCAAAGAACTACTCAAAAAGTTTGGGATGGATGAATGCAAGGAGTATGACACTCCTATGAGCACCACTGCCGCACTCGACGCTGACGCAAAGGGTAAATCTGTCAGCCTGCCCATGTATAGGGGAATGATAGGTTCCCTCTTATACTTAACAGCGAGCAGGCCTGACATTCAATTTAGTGTAGGCATGTGTGCTAGGTTTCAAGCCAACCCCAAGGAGTCACACTTAACATGTGTTAAACGTATCCTGAGATACCTCGAGGGAACACAAGAACTTGGTCTTTGGTACCCCAGAGGAAACCAAGAGTTCTTGTGGGCTTATTCTGACTCTGACCATGCAGGTTATAAAACAGATAGGAAGAGCACCAGTGGACAATGCGCCTTCCTTGGTGGTTGTCTGGTGTCATGGGCTAGCAAAAAGCAAACCTGTGTGTCCTTGTCATCCACAGAGGCAGAATACATTGCTGCAGCAAGTTGCTGTGCTCAAGTGCTATGGCTGAAGAACCAACTCAGAGATCTTGGCTTGGAGTTCCCTGAGGCACCTATTCTCTGTGATAACACAAGCACTATCAGCCTCGCCAAGAATCCGGTTCAGCACACAAGGACAAAGCACATTGACGTCAGACATCACTTCATCAGAGACCATGTTCAAAAGAAGGATGTCAAGGTGCAGTTTATCCCCACACAACAACAGCTTGCTGACATCTTCACCAAGCCTCTGGGGGTTGACCAATTTACTTTCATAAGAGGTGATTTGGGAATGGTAAACCCAAATGAAGTGTAAATTCTATTCATTATACTTGATTGTTTATCACCTACAACAATACTAACTTAGGCATCGGAGTGCCAATATATGTTTTTGCAGGTGCTCAATGTTAAATCTTAAGTAAGTGCAACCGGAAACAAAGCCACTTCCGGATGATCACTCACTGACACTGGATGATCAAGCCAAGAAGAGCGCCAGTGCCAGCCCAAGGGATACGTCACTTCAGAAACGCTTCATCTCCCTCTATGAGAAGGTGTGCCCTATCTGACAAAATGAAACGACACATGTCATAAGGTGCGCCGTTTCAATTAAAAGTTTTACGTTACCCAATGTTTAAACGTATGGTTTCATTTGAAAATATATGCCCATTTTACCCTTAGTAACTTTACCTATAAATAGGGTGTCATTTTTCACTTTCACTTTTTACTTTCACCACATATTCTCTGCATACATTCTTCATCTTCATCTTTGTTCTTCATTTTCTTTCGCACAAATCTTCGCATTTCACCCCTTTTCCACAAAATTCATACAAAAATGGTCGGATCTCATGAATCCAACCCAGTTACCCAGAAAACCTCTTCATCCAAGAAACACAAGTCGAAATCTGGGAAATCGAGTCACAAACCCTCTGGTAAATCTGGGCATCGTCAAGAACATCGCGATGAACATCAAGAACGTCATGAAGTTTCTGGGCAGAGTACACAAGGGCAAGATGAACAAGTCCAGGAACAGCCTGGCCACTCTGAGCGAGTACATGAACAGGCTGGGACTTCTGGGCAAGAGCAGGCAAGGGAAGCCCAGAGAAAAGGGAAGAAGAAGAAGGTGCAATTTGCTGAAGAGCCTTCTTCCAAGAGGCAGAGGGTTGAAGAGGATGACCCTATTGTATACAGAGATGGGGTTTTGGAGAGACATCCGTCCCCATCTTCAACCATGGCATGTTCATCGATCTGGACAAGATTGATGAACTAGGGTTTCCCTATCTGCGCCCTTACCTGGAGAAGTATATGCCTTGACTGGGCATCAACCAGGACTACAACGTCAACGTCCTGCGAGTCTTCTCCCAATCCCTCTCTGGCAAGGCTAAGTACAAGAAGGTGGATGGGAAAGAGCAAGTCCACAAACTCTCCTTTACTGCCACTGTAAGGGGGAGGACCTTCAGGTTCACTTGGAGAACCTTGAATGAGATGATGGGAATCACAGAAGAGGGTATGAATGAATGGATCTACCCAGAATCTCTCAAGTACAGCAAGGAGGAACTCGAGGAGTTGTATGGCACAAACAACAAGAAAGTATCCAAGATGTCTGACTCTAACAGGCTCTTGTACTACGTCTACTCCAGGATGATGACTCACAAGGGAGGCAATTTCAACGAGTTCACACTACTGGACAACCCTTGGTTCCCCAGACTCCTCTCCCGCAAGCCAATCAACCCCGGCCAGTTGATCTGCCTTGAGCTTCAGCGCTGGATAAATAATGACAAGTCTGGCTACCTTCCCTATCCCACTATCATTTCCCTCCTCCTTGAGAAGCACCTGATTAAGGCCACATCTGCTGTGGAGGAAGAAAATGTAAAGTGTAAGCCTGTGGGAGCAACCAACATTGGGAAGATGGGCATTAGATATGTGAAGCCGGCTAAGCCCACTTGCTCAAGATCTCAGGCAGGGAGTGCCTCTGGGACTTCAGCCCCCTCAACATCTGGTGCAGGGGATCAAGAAGTGGACTCCCATGCTGGGCCAAGCCGTGCTGCAAGAGTGCCAGCCTCTGTTAGGGCCTTTGCCGAGGAAGTAAAGGAAGAGCTTCTATTTAGGCTGCCTGAATCCTTGGTGGGTCCTCTCCGTGCTAAGTGTGACGCTGGTTTCCAGCACCAAGGGGAACGGATCCAGCGACTCGAGGACAGAGTGGGTCAGATCGAGAATCACCTTGCCAGGGTGGATGCAAAGTTAGATCTCATTCTCCAACACCTACAAATTCCCCAACCATCACAAGGTAACCTACCACCTCCTCCTCCTCCTCAAAACCCACCTCCTCCTCCTCCTAATCACCCTCAACTTCCCCCTCCTCCTCCACCTAACACTCAACAACCTCAGCCACCACCACAAAATGACCAGCAACCCCCACCATCACCAAACAATGACCACCAATCCCAACCTTCACCTACCCATGACCAGCAAACCCAAGACTCACCTCACCACTCTCCACGCCAATCCCCACTAAATTCTCCATCTCCACCTCCTTCACCCATTCTCTCACGTCCTGGCGCTCCTACACGCTCTCCACTCCGTCTCTCCAACCCTACCCATCCAAGCCCTAGACCCATAGGATCTGACACAACCATTCACCCTCTCAGCCAAATGTACAGAGAGTACCCCCGCCTTCAACCACTCTCTAATGACCATTTACCATTTACCCCAGCCTCCACCAACTACAAAGAATACTCCTCCACTCATCCTTTTGAGGGTCTCTTTGTCACCCCCAATTGGTTCCCCAACCCTACCTCATCCGACCCTACCTCATCACCAGAAAGTACCCAATCTACCTCCTCCCCAGAAACCTCACCCCAAAACTCTCCACCCTCCTCGTCCTCAAGTCCATCCCTGGCCCTCACCCTCTTTGATGATGCCAAAAGGGGGAGAGATGTAATGTCCACTCTGCGTCTGTCAATGAACACAAGGGATGTCCTCAGCCAGCCATCCCTCTGGATTGATGAAGATATAACAGCAGCCCTTCGTCGAGCTATGGAATCCCAACGACTGGGTGGTGCTGAGAGCCTTATAAGGGGAGAAGCAATCCCGTTCATGCAACAGAAGAGAACGGTTGAGCAAGGTCCACAATGGGATATAGTTGTGTTTGGGCAGAATGAACAATCCTCACAACCTGAGTCATCATCAGAGCCTCCTCCAACTAAAACAAGTAGCGAAATTGTTGAGGAGATCATGATGAAGTGGGGACTCAAGAGACCTAACCATCCTCCCATTGTGATAGCCAAGCCTATACCTGCATCCTCTGGGCAAGCGTCTGAGAGCCCTTCATTTGAGCAATCATCTGCCCCTACTCCCTCATCTGAGCCAGCAGTCAGAGTCAGTGAGCCTAGAAAGAAGGCCGTTGCTAGAAGACGTGCCAGGAAGATAATTGCCTCCACTGAATCTGATGAGACTGAGGAAGAGACTCCATCTGACCTACCTGAGCAAGGAACTTCATCTGCCCAGGTTGAGCAAGAAACTCCAGTGGTTCAAGCAATCCCAATTCTGAAGGAAGTCAAATTGGAAATTGAAGACATGACTCCTGAGGAATTTGAGAGGTTTGGATTCACAGACAAGCTATCCTTTGGTCAGATGGCTTGCCTCGATGCTGACAGAGCAAGTGTCATGCCCACTCCTCCAATAAGCAAGAGCAAAGGGCAGAGCAAAGGGAAAGGGAAAAGGAAAGCCCAGGAAGTTGAGGAGGATCCCAACTTCCCTGTGTGGAACGTGAAAATCCGGGCTGTTCACTATCCCAATGGAGAGGTCTCCTACTTCGACGATGCTACTGGGTTCCCTGGGTATGAAGAAGTGGATAACCTGAAAAGGGCATTCGAGGAGTCTATTGAATCAGAGAGGCTCAGAAGAGAAAGAGATGAAGAAGAGCTTCAGGAGATCATTGCCCAGATAGACCAGAGTGTGCGTGAGGCCGAGCTTGCCAAACTACAAAAAGAAAATGAAGAGAGACAAAAGGAGAGGGAGAGGAAAAAGAAACACAAGCCATGAACCCCCAATCCAAACATTCTTTTAACTTAGAAATTTTTTCCTTCTTATTTTGTTTTCATGCATTCTTTACTTGTAAATGTTATTTGATTGTATACTCTGACTTGTAACTTAAGCTTATCAATAATAATTGTCTAAGTTACTTGTTCTTATCTATTGCTTTTATTCTTTTGCTAATCCTTTCTTATGAACTTAATCGATTAAACTAAGTTTGTCATCATCAAAATGGGGGAGAATGTTAGAATCTTAAGTTTTGATGAAGACTAAAATATGAAAGAATAGGCCAAGTACTTAGAAAGTAATAGGTTAACATAGGATCCCAAGTAAGAGTGCAACCGGATGTGGATTTACTTCCGGATAGACTAGGACTCACGCACGCGGATAAATGTTTCATCCCCCAGCGGCAGCGAGTAATTCACTAGGGATTTAACTTAGTCCATGAACGCTAGATATACAAAACCTTAAGACTAAGCTATGATTCAACCGGAAGTGAAATTGCTTCCTGTTAGACTTAGACTGGCGCAGACTGATAGAATAGATATCACCCCAAGCGTCAGTGAGTTTACCTCGTCAAGTGAAATTGCTTCATGTTAGACTTAGACTGACGCAGACTGATAGAATAGATATCACCCCAAGCGTCAGTGAGTTTACCTCGCCAAGTGAAATTGCTTCCTGTTAAACTTAGACTGGCGCAGACTGATAGAATAGATACAACCCTAAGCGTCAGTAAGTTTACCACGTCAAGTGAAAGTGCTTCCGATAGCTTAGTTACTAGCGCAGACTGTTGGAATGAAATACACTGAGCGAGAGTAAGTGATAGTAAGATAAATCCTTCAACAAGTGGAATCACTTCCGGATGTAGTGCTTCCGGATACACCTTAGACTTAGGGAACACCCACTGCATGTGACTATGTGCCTATATTGCTAAACTAACGTTCAAGTGCAGCACACTAAGTAAGGTTGCTTCCGGATGTGAGTTTGCTTCCGCAAGCAATCAGAATGTCAGAACGTTCAGAGATGCAGTGTCAGAATGCTTTTGTCAGAGCAGAGGTGTCAGGACTACTTTTCAGAGATAAAGCAAGTCAACCCTGCTATGCATTGATGAAGCATTTATTGGGCAAACGGTAACATGGGAAAAATGGCCATATTCAAACGGCTAGCCCACCTACCAAGAGTTCAAAATGTTTGAAGACTATATAAGGGAGCTCAACTTCATTTATGAAGCAATCAATTATCTTTGAATATTCTTGAGAGAATTTAGAGCGAGAAACTAAGAACACCTTCAAGCATTCAAAGCTGCCCAGAAAAGTAAAGAGCATTTAACACATCGAGTGATCCTTTTCATCTACATATTCTGTACTCTTTGTTGTTAAGTCTCTTTCTGTTATAAGAGCATTGATTGTACCTAAGTGTGTAACATCATCCGTTCTTTGAGAGAACTTAGTCAGAAAAATCCTTTAAGTGTAAAGGTTAACCCCTTGCTTGGTGTGAGGGGGAGCTAGTTAGAAAGGTTACAAGTGAGCCTGTGTAAAACTTGTAGTTGTAAGGTTGCAAGTGATCCCGTGCAAAACTTGTGGTTGTAAGGTTTCAGGTGAACCCGATTTAAAACCTGAGATATAGTGGAACTCGGCCTGGGTGGTTGAGGACTGGACGTAGGTCAGGTAGACCGAACCAGTATAACTCTTGTGTTGTTTCATTCGAGCATTATTTTTGAAGCACAATTCACCCCCCCTCTTGTGCATCCATTACTTTCAGTTATGTGCCGGCCATAATCATAGTCGAGGCATCAGGAGATCCCTTATTGGGTTAAGGGATTAAGGAAATTTGAAGATAAGAATTAATAATGAATATGATGTGAAACAAGAATTGGTGACTTTGCTTCTTGTTTGTTCAAATTAATTGCTATATTGTTTGCTAAATGGAGGAATCTACTTGTTTTTGTTTGATTGTTTTAATTGAAATCCTTTTGCAATTGTGAAGTGTGTTACAAATGTGAATTGACTTCAGTTTGAGTGAATTTTTGTTAGTTGATAACAAAGATATTGTTGTTTGTTAAAGTAAATAAAGTTGTTAAAATTTAAAATTTTTGTCCATGTATTTGTTTTAACAGTGAATTAAATTGGATTTTGTGAGTTAATTAGCAGAATTTTCTTTTTGTTATCATACTTTTTAATGTTAAAACTATAATGAAGTTCAATGGAGATGAATCTGTGCTTAGTGTTTTGCTATAAAAAAAATAAATAGATAGCATCTAAGAGAGGATTCAAAAATATAAAGCGAACTTAACTAAGGTAGATTCTATTGAATGTTATGGAATAATTAGTGAAATGTATAATGGAATGCTACAATGTTCGTCAAAACGGAAAATTGTTTGTTTGGTAACCTCCTGCTCTGTGTGTAATTGGAATTTGTTGTACTTAGCTATAAATTGTGAAAATTATGTTAGTGTTTGGTTTGGTTTGTTGTTTCAACTATTAGGAAGGGTTGATGAGGTTTATGCTTTACATGTTTAATTATAGGAAGTATGGCTAAAGGGAGTGAAGAAAGGGATTTAGGAAATTGTGGTTAGTGCTCTGTTTAGGAGTTTTAGATTATAAATCAAGATGATTCAAGGTAAGGAAGGACGCTTTAGGATACTAAACTAATGATGAAGATAATTGAAATTGTTGAGATTGAAATAGAATGATCATTTTCATGAGGAAGTTTCAGTTTTATACTTATATTATATTTTGCAAATGATTTTAAGATGAAGTGGGTTGTTGATTTGAACTAAATATGGAATTGTAATATTCTTTCCCACTTAGTGCTATGTTCTTTATAATATGAAATGTTACTAGAATAAGAATAGAATAAGGATCTTGTTGAACATGTTGAAGTTTTATTGGAAATCGATGGATAAGGATTTATATCAAAGATTGTTGATGATCTGTGCTTGCATGTGTACTTAGAAATTTTCTGCAATTTTGTACAGAAATAGTTGAAGGGACTTAGGAAGGAAAAATGCATAAAAGATTTTGTTTTAAGGTAAATTGATAGATAGGAGATTGAGAAGGAATTAATAAATTTCTGGGGTGGTGATGCAAGTTAATTATATTGTGTCTCAAAGTAGCTAGATAAATATTAGAATTTGCACACATAGTATGAAGTGGTACAAGTGTTTGACTTCAAGTAAAGGTTTGAAGGGGAAATTTTGTTATGCATGGTAGCTCTGGAGATTTTGTGTTGGCCGACTGGAATTATGAAAAGTGAAGAGTTTTCTTTGCATCAGGATTTTAATTGGTTGAAGAATTTGTTGAATGAGTGTTTGCATATTTTCTACGGTTTCCTTTATCAAGGTTGGATTTATTTCTAGGAGGAAGTGATGCTTATAAAGTGCTGAGAGTTGATTTATGCAATTGTATGTGAACTTGGGGAAAAATGTTTGAAATTGTGAAGCATGTTTGTTAGGAATTACGTAAGGTGGATTCAAAATCTGTTTAGTGTCAAAGAAATGGGTGCAAGGATCTAAGTTGGTTGCCGATGTGAAAAGGCTTAAGTATACAAAGTTTAGTTCTTGTGTATTGTGATTTTTGACAGAATTGTTTATTAAGATTTGCTAGTATAACAGAATCAATTGTGGTTTTAAATAGAACTTGAGTTATACTCCTAGTTTTCTTATGTAATGCTTCTAACCTTGTTCAAAAGGTTATTTACGTTCAACTCAATCTGACTTGATTTCACCTCGGTTGATTTGTTAAAGAAACTTTAAAATTTATTCTAGAATCTATAGTCTCACATTTAGCTCAATAAATATTCTTCATACCCGACATCTGACTTCTTATTCTAGAAATTTTGGCAAGTGGCCATGATCAAATACTCATAATTCCTTATATTAGCAGTAGTATTCCTGTTATGCTAATGACGTGTACACTTAGAGTGAGAATATAAACTATGAATCAGTCGTGTTCTATAAAATTTGGTCTAGTATTCTTGTGGTATGTGGTATGGATTGAGAGATTCCTAGCATCTTTGGATTATTTTAGCCATAGTGATCTCCTCTAACATGACCTTATTAGGATAAGTATGACCCACAAACCTTTAATCAATTTTGAAAGTATTGCATATTCCTACAATTTCCGTTCAAATACAAACCACATGCCCATCAGTTAGTTCATTTTTAAAGGTTGCTTTGCACGCAATTTCTGAAAGTTAAATAACTCATCCCTCTCTTTGCACATATTAGGTAGTTTCTCTCAAATTTCGAGGACGAAATTAATTAAGAGGGGTAGATTTGTAACATCCTAAAAATTTAATACAGGATCAATGAGTGTTTTGGGAAATAATAAATGGAGAAATTGAGAATTTTGAAATTTTAGGAATTTTTGGGATATTCTTGGAAATTTTGAGTAATTAATATGTATATAATTAATTAAGAAATGAAGAGTTTGAAATATGAGGGAGTGGTAAAGCTAAAAATATTTTGAAGTTTAAGAAGATTGGAGGCTGATTTAAGTGGTTTTAAATCAAAATGAGTACACTATGACAAGTTTGGGTTACAAATTATCATATACCACCCTTATTACACCAAACCAAACAAAGCCTTCTTTTCCCCCTTATAACACCAAAACCGACCTCCACCCTCCCTCACTCTCAAACCCGTCGTCTCTCTCCTCCCTTCCATCTTCTTCGTTTCTCCTTTTCACGGCGACGAAGGGCGGCTGCAACGGCGGCCAAGGCTGGCCGAACTCTGTGGCCTCTTCCCTGTTTTCCCTTCCTCGCGTTCTCCATTCTCATCATCTTTTTCCCTTCGGTTTTGCATTTTCCGGCGAGCTTGGCGTCGGCCGAAGCTTTTTCGGTGGCGGGAAACTCTAGACGAGGCACCCAAGGCCAAAAACAAGTTAAAGTAAGTCTCTTTTCTTAGATTCCTATCTATTTCCTCACATCAACTCCAAGCCCTAACCCTCCTTTTCTTTTCGTTCGAATTCTTCTTCGCCTTCCTCGGCTCCAGTGGCTATTTCCGGCGAACTAAGGCGGCAACAACACTATAGGTAGCATTCAATCAAAGTTTTGAGCTTTGGTGAGTTTCCTCTACTTATCCTTACAGTTTCTGCGATTTGGAGAAATATTTGAGTGAGAGCCAGATTAGGATGTAGGATGGGAGTGCCAATGCTTTAAAGTTAGTTGTTGTGAAATCCTATTTTAGTGGAAGTATGTGCTGATTGTGATTGCTTTGGATTTGTTGAAATGTGAAATGTAAATTTGTCTTGTTTCTGGTCAAATGGAGTCTGATTGGTAAATCTGTTTTCATTGGGGAAAATGCTTGAAATAGATTATGGATAAGCAAGGTCATAGATGTATGTGACTTTGGAGATGAAAGTGAAAGGATTTGGAAAGTTAATTCTTTATGTTCCAAGACCAAGTGAAGTGGTTTTGATTTAAATTGAAGTTGTGTTTAATTGAGTTGCTTGGGTTTATTATGCCAAATGCTGTAAGCTATGGAAAATAAAGTGAATGTTATGTTTTGTTAGTACTTTGCATAGTAGAATGGATTAGCTTGTGTGTTTGTATTGTGACTTTTGAATTCTTTGTTTCCTTTTTGGCAATTGGCCGAATAGTTCTTGACATGAAAATATCCTCAATTCTGGTTAAAGATTAATGAGTTAACTTTGATGAGATGTATTTATCAATTATTATGATGAGGTATGCTTGGTTGCCATATCTTGCATAAATCTGAAATTTATTGATGTTCTCTAAGATTGGAATTTGTAAAGAGTTTTATTTATGTGTATTGTTTAGTTGGTTAACATATATTTGCTGATTTTGATATTCCTTGGATTTGAATTCTCATATTGGCCATTTCTCTGTTTCTAGTCCAATCCACCTAACTCATTTGCATGATTATTTATTTAAAATGAAGTTAACAATTGTATGAATGTGGTTGATGTTGTTTGATTGTTGTGACGACATATATGTGAGTTTCAAAGTACTGTGCTTATTCTTTTCTTTATGGTTGAACTGAGGAGGATCATTATTGGTCACTATATGTTTAGTTTATGCTGGAAATTGAGAATCTGTTATGAGTGGGTGGATGAATGTTTGTTATGTGGAGTTTGTATGAAGTATTAAAGTTAGTTTTGTTTACATTCATGTAGAGTTGTTGAATGATTTTAAATTGGGCTGAAGTGCACTGTTTTCTTTGTTGTTGGCATATGATGTTTAAAGGGGTGCTTTAATGTGTATCAAAAGAAAGGTAGAAGTAGTTAAGTACTCTGTACATTGGTTATAGTGTAAGTTCAATATAGTTACATATTGGTTGAATTTTAGTTTCCTCCTCGGTGTCTATCCATTAGTTTTCTGCTGGTTGTTTACTAAATTGTGGTTTATGGTTGGATGAAAGGGTGACTTAATTTGATTAGGAATAAGCTTTAAATAAAGAATTATGACATAATGAATTATGTTTTAGTCAGGAACTCTAAGCTAAATTAGTAATTGTGTATGCGAGATTATCTTGGTTTGCTAGCTCTGTATGCATGGGAATATCGTTAGTCTTTGTCTCCTTCTCTAGTTTGGCAGATGTATGGTGCAACCATGTCCATTTACAATGGGTTGTTTTCATCTTTTTATGAGCTTAAATGACTTAATGAGGCTTCACTGTCTTGTTGTCTCTAATGTATTGCTGGCTGCACAAATAATACAGCTTATATTTTCTTTGCTGGTGATGTTGTCAAGGTTTAGTTGCTCATATGATTGTTGAATCTGTTTTGGAATAGAATAGAGGTTATATACCATTTGGGTATTTATTGAGATTATGAAATGATATAAATCTGTATTACATTAGATGTCTATGGTTAATTGTTCAAGTATTGAGTGGTTCGTTGGAAGTGCTTGTATTTAGAGATTTAATTGTGTTCATGGTGAAATGACTAAATTTGTGCTAATGGAATAAAGTTAAAATTTGGAAAAGGTGAGGCATTGTTTTGGTTATATGTTAAAGTTAAGAATTGGTTAGTTTTACTTGTTGTGATTATGCTTATTTGTTGATGTGACTTATGTGGATGAAAGTGAAGTGATTTATTAGAAAAATGAACATAAGGGGGTTTGGGTAGTAATATATAAATCTTACGAGAGAAATACGTCAAAGTGTTATAAAGTGAAATGATATTAATTTATCATTTTGTATCCTATCATTATAGGAGGAACTAAGAGGAAAATATTTGGAGGAAATCTAAAGGAATGGTAAGGACGAACGTCACAGTGCTAAAGGGCGACAGGTAATCACACTTAACCTTACTATAACATTGAGGGTGATGTTAGCTAGGATTTTGTAAAATCCTTTCTCACCCTCTATATATATACATTTTATCTTCGAAAGGTTATATTTTTATACAAAACAGGCTATCGGGTGCCTTTTAAACACGATTATTTCTGTATAAAAGATTTTTACACATTATATATACTATTATCTTGCCTGGTGGTGGCCATTGATCTGGAATGGCGTGGAATGTATATAGCGATAGTTTGGATAGTGGTTTAAGAGGTGATGAAGATAGAAAAGAGGATTATATGTTGAGTTGAGATAGTTGAGAGTTATGTTGATGAAATATAGAATAGGGATTGTGAGTGTTGCATGACACTGATTATTAGTACCGTCGGCCGATGTAACCTATCGATTTGCGCAATCGATAGGTTAATTGTACAGGTTCCTCGGATTGTAAAGGAACCAGGGATGTGTACACTTTTTATAGTGCTCCCTTTTTCAGGGACGTTTTCACTATTTAAAGTGCTCCCTTTTCATGCTTTCAGATTTGAGACTGGGCACAGTGTCAATCACATTTATTTTTGTTGTTGAGTTTGAGATTGTGGTGAGTTAGGTTGTGGGGAAACATTTGATGTTGTTGATTAAAGTATTGACAAGTGATGTGGAATCGATGGAGGGATTTGAGAGATGAATGGAAGGAGAATTGACATGGATATATATATATATATTACTGGTTTTAAAATGAGGTACCCTTTAGACGCCCTCGCTACCGCACATCTCACTATTATAGTGAGTTAAGCGGTGATTACTGGGACAAATTGTCTCATCCCACGATTACTGACATTTTTGCAGGTATTCATGCACAGACGCAAGCAGCAAGAAAGGGAATTAGGTAGTAGAAGTTATATAGTTCTTCTTGGAATTGTATATTGCCAATTTGTATAGGCCTGCATCTGCTTCCGCATGTATATGTATTTATTTATTATTTAATATCATTTAGTTCTGTTTAAAAACCATGTTAGGCAAATCCTTTCTAACATGGTTAGCAATAAATTATCCATGATAGCAGCTGTGTTGTATTAGTTTATTCTTTTCTATCATGGATAATATTTAATCATTAGGAAATTCCTTTTCTAACTATGATAGGACATTGATATTATGGATATCCTTTTTCTATCAGAGTTAGTAAAGAGATTATTAGTCTAAAATGGATATTATTGTTTAAATTAAGAAATTAGTAACATAATGTTACATGTTATATAGTGGAAATGATATTAATTCATAATTTTGTATACTATCATCATAGGAGGAACTAAGAGAAAGTATTTGGAGGAAATTTACGATAAATGGTAAGGAAAAACGTCAGAATGCTAAAGGGCGACAGGTAATCACACTTAACCTTGCTATAACATTGAGAGTGACGTTAGTTAGGGATTTTGTAAAATCCATTCTCACCCTCTATATATATATATATATATTATCTTTAAAAGGTATTTTTATATAAAGTAGGCTATCAGGTGCCTTTCAAACACGATTATTTTCATATAAAGAAATTTGAAACTCTGTATATCTATTATCCTGTTTGGTAGAGGTTATCGAATTGGAATGATGTGAAAGGTTTATGATTATAGTGTTAAGATAGTTGTTTGAGGGATTTATATAGATGCTATCAAGGATATTTGTGATTGAGATATGAAATGCTGTGGATAAGATATTAACAGGAATATGTGAGCATTGCATGACACTGAATTTTGTGTACCATCGCGCGATGATAACTGTCGATTGGAAAATCGACAGTTATTTGTACTGAGGAACTTTTCGGATTGATTGGATCGGGGTTCATAGGTCGACTTATTGAGAGAAGTGACCTACGATTGTTTGGCATTGAAGAGCCCAACCGCCCCTACGGTTGTTTGGCATTGAAGAGTCCAACCGTTCCCGTTCTGTAATGGAAAACAGAATTGGGGTTCCCTCTCTGGAGATTGTCAGAGAGGGAAATTGTCCCCTCATTATGGAGAGGGACACAGTGTCAAATCATATAGTGAAGAATAGATGCTTGAATGCACCGTGGTGGCACAATGCATCTGTAGGTGAGTGTGAGAGTTGTCGTGGTAGTGTTAGTTGATTGGAGTATGGAGATGTTGAATTGATTTGGTTTGAAGATGATTGTTGGACTTGAGTGATGAATGGAAGAAGATTTGATAGATATATATGTATATATTACTGGTTTTAATATGTGGTACCCTTTAGACGCCCTCGCTACCGCACATCTCACTGTTATAGTGAGTTAAGCGGTGATTACTGGGACAAATTGTCTCATTCCACGATTACTGACATTTTTGCAGGTATTCATGCACAGGCGCAAGCATCAAAAAAGGGAATTAGGTTTCAAAGGTTATTTAGATTAGTTAGTTGTGTATATTGCCAATTTATATAGGCCTGCATTCGTTTCCGCATGTATATATCTATTTATTGTTAAATATTAACTAGTTTTGTTTATTAACCATGTTAGGCAAATCCTTTCTAACATGGTTAGCAATAAATTATTCATGATAGCAGCTGTGCTGTATTAGTTTATTCTTTTCTATCATGGATAATATTTCTATCATTAGGATATTCTTTTTCTAACTATGATAGAGATATTGATATTATTGCAATTCCTTTTTCTATCATAGTTAGTAGAGATATTATTGACTAAAAGAGATGTCACAGGTTAATTAGGGAATTAGTAACATTATGTTACAACTTGATTATCAGTATTTGGTATACGATAACCTCGGACTGTGTTGCATTGCATATAGATTGGCAATATACATTGTTGGTATTCCCTTCCTTATGTGCATGAATATCTGCTTTTTGAGAGGAATATCACTCATCCCGTGGTGGGGAGAGAGTGATAAAAGCAATTGAATAGGTAATGTGGAGAGATTGAGAAGAATATAAAAAGAATAATGAAATAAGCAAGATATTGATAAGAATTTCATAAGAATGACGAAATAAGGATGCTTCTCTGGGGTTTCGATTATAATTATGAGTCGACCATAATCATAGTCGAAGCATCATGAGATACCTTATTGGGTTAAGGGATTAAAATAATTCAAAAATAACAATATATAGTGACATTTAGGTGGTGGAATAAGAAATTATTGACCTGGTTTCTTGTTTTGTTCAGTAAATTGTTTGATTTATTGATGATTTGACTTGTGCTTTTATATTGTTTGGAATAAAATTCTCTTGAAATTGTTGTTTTATAAGCTTCAACATTAGATATGCCATGGTTTTTGAATATATTTTGATTATTTATCACCTAGTAATGGTTGGAGATTACGTTATCATGAGTAGTAAGAGGTTGTTGCCCATTCATATTATGTGGCTGGAGGCTTCCTCACTATATTAGTGACTGGAAGCAGCCCCCTTAATAATAGATGTTGGTAGCCCGTACTACTTCATGAGTGGATGTTTCTCTACATTACTAAACGGCAGAACGGTAAGTTGTTTGTTTGAAAGTGATTATTGATTGAATTTTATGTTGTTAATTATATATGATTGAATATTTTTGCAAGTAAATCAAATGTAATTGAAAGAATTTGCTTTTTAAATACTGAGTGGATGTAAATTTGTAGGTGATAATTATTGGTGGAATTGTAAATTGTTGTTATAGAGGTGAATTGATTCAAGTTTAAATGAAATTTTGTTGGTTGATAGCAAAGATAATAATATTTGTTAAGGTAACTATAGTTGTTGAAACTGATTCTATTTGTGTTTGTTTTGGCAATGAGGTAAATTGGTGTAGTGAAAGGAGGTTATGCTATTGTTTTATGATCTCTTTGGTTCTAACTTTGTCAAATCTTAGTGGTGTGGTTATTTATAAATCCTGAAATGTTCAAAGGAAACTAGGATTTTCTGTTTGTTTCTGGAGTTAACAGGTATTGTGGTTTGGAATGGTTTTATTCTTATATGTCGTTAAAGGGGAGGTTTGATGTCATTTAGCAAAGGTGTCCTAAGTTATTTTGTTTGGAAGATGTACTGTGAGGGGAATTTAATTGGTGAAGTTGTGAGTGTTGAGAAATTTTGAATTGACGTGTCAGATGAATATTTTCATGGTGAAGAGGATTATTTTGGAATGTGGGTTTGTTGTTGTGGATTGCTTTTGTATATGCGAAAATACATTAGGAGAGGAGTGTGATATTAGTGATTAAATTATATAATAATGACTAGGATAGGATGTTTGATTGGAGAAGTTTAAGTTTTGGATTAACATTAACAAAAAGGGATTATTTGAGATTACATGGGGATTTGATGACTAATAGTAATACTTTGGATATGAAATGAGGAGTATGTAGTATAATGGGTTGGATTTGAGTTTTTATCGTGAATTATGGAGTGAATACACTTTAGTGATCATGGAGTGGAATATTTTTAGATCTGTTTAGGAAGGTATATAGTTAGTGGCTGTGAAGATTAAATTTTTCTGCTAACGTGAATCTTGATGTCTAGAATAGAATGAAAATAAAAGTAGATGCTCTTAAAACTTTATCGTTTCATTCTTTGATGGATCACTAATATGTTTTGGTAGAGAGGTAATGAAATTGGTAGTAATGGATAATTACTTGAAGATTGCAAGATGGAGTGTTAGGTTATATTAATTTGGCAGGCCTTGTTTTTATAAATTGGGCTAAAGCTTAAGTAAATATGTTTAAAGATAAAGGATTGGCACTATGTTTGATTAGTAAATTGATTGAATAAGGATGATCAGTATTGTGAAAAATAGAATATGACCTTGTGAATTGCTAGTGGTTGATTATGGGAAGAATTGGAGAATGTATTAGTTAGAATGGAGAATAATTGAAATCAAATGGTAGGAATTCATAATTGGGAGACTTGAGGCATTTAGGGAATTATGAGCGGTCGCAATTGTCGAGTTGGTATGGATTGTAACTGAGAGTTTTAACTTTAAGGACTAAAACACTGTATTATGGATATGAATTGATAAGTAATTGAAAAAAAAATTGGCTTGAAGAAGGGAATTAGGAAGATTATATTTTGAGTTGAAGTTAGGGTTAATACTTGATTGTACACCGCGGGTTAATGACTTAGAGTTTATTAGGTTATTGGAATGGAATGATGGCTGAAAGTAATGGTAATAAACCTTTGGTTCGATAAATTAATTGCATGAGGATGATTGGTATTGTGAAGACTAGGATATAACTTTGTGAATTGCTGGTGGTTTAGTTATGATAAGGGAAGAGGAAGTAAAAAGATGTAAAATATTAGTGATTATTTGGATATGGATTGAGGAATTATGAGAAATTAAAGTAATCTTCGATTGGAAGTGACAAGATAATTTGAGGTTTGTTACCCATCCTAGGTTGCAAATTATGACTTGGGCATGTAGTAAATCAAATCTTATTGGAGTTCGATTGAAATTTTGTTCCAAATGTTAAATGATTTACTCTAGGCATGATTGTGATTGGAAATGTGCACATTTAAATAGTTGGAGAATGAAGGGCTAAAGTCGAGGAATAGGAAATGCCTGATGAAAGATAGTGTTGATTGGTGAAATGATTAGAGTTGATATACGGAATACAAAAATAAATTGCATATGTATTTGTGTTAGGTGATATGTCTAGTAAATTTTGAGGACAAAATTCCTAAAAGGTTGGGTGAATTGTAACATCCCAAATTTTGATTTAAGGATAATGAGAAATTATCGAGGTGTCATTTAGAAAATTTTAAGTATTAGGGAGGAATTTTATGATATTTTGGACAATTTATGAATATTAAGTCTTATTTACTTTAGAATATAAAGAAATATAGTTTAATTTATTTGGAGTTAGAAACTTACATAAAGTATTTTTGAAACTTAGGTAATATTTTGATGGAATTAAAGGAATACATACAAACTTTTGGGTTAGAAATATAATTAAGAATAAACAATAGGGTAATTAAATGTAATTTTCCCTAAATAAAATATATAAATATCATCTTCTTCTCCCTCCCCCCCCCATTTGAACCCTAGCCGTCCTCCCCCACTTTCTCACCGGACTCTCCTCCCTTACCTGCGTGCTCGCCGTCCTGGCGAGCTTCCGGTGGCCACACTGCGGCGTTGACTATCGCAGGTCCATTTAGGGACCTTCTTTTTCTTCTTTCGTGTTCCTTCTCCGGCGAACCCGAGCAGTAGCAGCGGCGGATGGCGGCGAACGGTGACTTTGATGGTGAGCTTCACTATTTCTTGATGTTCTTCAAGTCATTCACCCTTCCCAAATATCATCTTCGTTCTCTTCCTTCATCCCTAACATTTCTCTGTTCTTCTTTTCCGGCGAACCCACGGCAAATGACGACATGAATATGGCGAGGCGGTTTCCGGCGAGATTTCAGTACGGCGGAGGCCGCCACTGTCATTCAAGCTCGAAATCATGGAAAAGGTGAAGCCTTTCTTTCTTTGTATACCTAATTCATTGTGTTTTTGGGCGAGTGTGAGTGTGAGTCCGAATTTGGGTTCAAAATCCACCTAAAACTAACTAAGATACAAACTTTATTAAAGATGGATTATTGTGGTGCATGTCTTATGGTTCTGCTCTTGTGTTGCTTGTGAAATTCGATTTCTTTCTCTGCTGCCATGTGTAAATCGAATTGATTGGTTGAGTTTGATGGTTTAGATTTTTTTTACATGATTGTTGTACTTGGTCAGAATTTAAGTTTGTAAACAAAAGGTGAGTATGGATAAAAAAAGGGGGGAGTTTATAGAATGATGACATTAGTAAAGTAGAAGTTGAAGTTGGATTATTTCTTTCGAATTCAGTTTTTGATGGTTGATTTTGATTCCTATAAACATGAAAGTTGCTACTTGGGTATTTAGATCTTGCTGGTTGAGTGAAATTATAGTAAAGAGAGGGTAAGATCGATTTTGAAACATACTTTGCATAGTTTGGGATTAAAGTAAAGTTCTTGCTCGTCATTGTTTTTCTTGCAGTGGATTGGAATAATCTTTGTTCTGTTTTAGGACTGATCTCGGTGTGGATACATGTATGTGGCAAAAACTTATGTTTTAGGATTTGATTCAATAATCATGAAAAGCAAAGTTCTAGTTTCATTGTTGGTGATTTTGTTTCTCCTCTTTGCTGTCCGATATGATTTTCTGGTTTAGGAGGCTTTATGCTATGATTAAGGTCATTTAAAAGAAAGATTATAGGATTTATGAAGCTTGTGAGTCAAATTTATGAGTTGTAATTAATTGTTGAAAGTTGTTTTACTCTATTTTGGCTGCAACTTTGTGTTTATGATGTTTGTTTGATTTGGCTTGAGATGGTATTTGTATTTTCTGCTTCAACTCCATGTATATAGGATTTTTGGTAATTTAAAGTGTTGTTTGGATGTTTTAATCAGTTTACACTTGAAACCAATCTCTAATACATGTGATTTGAATGATGTGTTTTGTAACATCCTGAAAATTTAATACAGGATTAAAGAGTGTTTTTGGAAATGATAAATGGAGAAATTAGGAATTTTGGGAATTTTTAGGAATTTTTGGTGATTTTTGGGAATATTTTGGAAATTTTGAGTAATTAATGTGCATATAATTACTAAAGAAATGAAAAGTTTGAAATATGAGGGAGTGGTAGAGCTAAAAATATTTTGAAGTTTGAAATATGGGGGTTCATAGGTCGACTTATTGAGAGAAGTGACCTACGGTTGTTTGGCATTGAAGAGTCCAACCGCCCCTACGGTTGTTTGGCATTGAAGAGTCCAACCGTTCCCGTTCTGTAATGGAAAACAGAATTGGGGTTCCCTCTCTGGAGATTGTCAGAGAGGGAAATTGTCCCCTCATTATGGAGAGGGACACAGTGTCAAATCATATAGTGAAGAATAGATGCTTGAATGCACCGTGGTGGCACAATGCATCTGTAGGTGAGTGTGAGAGTTGTCGTGGTAGTGTTAGTTGATTGGAGTATGGAGATGTTGAATTGATTTGGTTTGAAGATGATTGTTGGACTTGAGTGATGAATGGAAGAAGATTTGATAGATATATATGTATATATTACTGGTTTTAATATGTGGTACCCTTTAGACGCCCTCGCTACCGCACATCTCACTGTTATAGTGAGTTAAGCGGTGATTACTGGGACAAATTGTCTCATTCCACGATTACTGACATTTTTGCAGGTATTCATGCACAGGCGCAAGCATCAAAAAAGGGAATTAGGTTTCAAAGGTTATTTAGATTAGTTAGTTGTGTATATTGCCAATTTATATAGGCCTGCATTCGTTTCCGCATGTATATATCTATTTATTGTTAAATATTAACTAGTTTTGTTTATTAACCATGTTAGGCAAATCCTTTCTAACATGGTTAGCAATAAATTATCCATGATAGCAGCTGTGCTGTATTAGTTTATTCTTTTCTATCATGGATAATATTTCTATCATTAGGATATTCTTTTTCTAACTATGATAGAGATATTGATATTATTGCAATTCCTTTTTCTATCATAGTTAGTAGAGATATTATTGAACTAAAAGAGATGTCACAGGTTAATTAGGGAATTAGTAACATTATGTTACAAAATTTCCCCTTTTAGCATCTTTTATTTCTTTGGAAGATTCACTAATAAAACCAAATTCCCAGTAAGTAATGTAGCACATATTACCATATATTCACCTTAAATAAAACAATGTAAACAATCTTATGATAGTCCAACCAATTAGGCCAAAACTTAACTCAATCAATCATGTGTTTTAGTTCGCAAAGTACTCAACATCAACTCCCATTTCTACGGTAGTTTAACACCCATTCCCAATCCAAAATAGGCACCTAACCAAACTTCTTGTTAAAAATTTGTTACCCTAGACATTTCCAAAAATCCAAGTTATTAACAAAACAATTTGTTCACACATTAAACTTAAACACCCAATTTACTCAAAACTTCCCCCAATCTCAACATTCTACAATTAACAACCTTCGCTAAGTTTAAACTACTCAACAATAGCCCACAAATTACCAAATAATGCAGATTTTAAATCACCGAAAGCTCTTTAGGCCACAACTCACCTTAAATGTCAAGAAAAATCAATTTAATTCAATCCTTCCCAATTTCCTTATTCCATAATCAGTTAATAACTTCAATCAACAATTTATAGCTATTAATTTAGTCGTAACAGTCATAAACCCCATAAATCCTAGTCAAGAAACAACTTTGACAACATGAATGATAAAAATTCAATTCATGGTTTCCCAAACCAATTACCCCATTCAATATGACTTATTAGCAATTAGATACCATACAAGATCACCAAAACTATGAGAATCAAAAGGGGTTTCGAAATCCCCATTACCTCAACTTATCAACACTTTCATTTGACATACTTATTTACAAAATAAAATATAGTACAAAGACCACAACAAACAGCCGAACAATGGAAAGGAAGGAAAAAGAACTTGAGAAATCACCAACTCAACACAAATCAGACATGGAGTATTAGAATCAAACTTTAACAGGTTTACCATTCAATTAGCATTTTCGTGCCTAAAAAAAAAATCAACAAGAACACCTCATTTAAATTACAAAATTCTTCAATCCTTCCACAAAAATCTGAAATTAAACACTTAGAATCAAAGTTTATACTACCTCTTACAGATTCAATAGTTCATAGCCCCAAACAACCTAAGCCATTTCGGAGTCTCTCTCATTCTCACTCAGAAATCGCAGAAAAGGGGCACAAATTGGAAGGGAACCTCACCTAAGCTCATATCCAAGGTTGTTTGGTCTGAGCTCGCCTCCGCCGGAAACAATGCTTTTCCACCGTCTTCCACCATCGTGTCCGCCGGAGAATGCAGTGGCCAGTGGAGGGCGATGGTGACTTCAGTGGGGAACAGAGAAAACGAAAAGACAGTGAGAGATAAAGAGTGAGGAAGAAATGGGGATCAAATTTGGGCCAAAGTCTTCGGCCATCAGTGGTCAATCGCCGGAAAACGAAGGCGATGGAGGAGGAGGAAGAAGGGGGTCGACGTGAGGGGAGGAAAGGTGAGAAGGAAAATGATGAAGATGGGTGTGTGTGTGTGTGGTGGCTAAACATAAAGGAAATGAAGAAGATTGTATAAAATTAGGGTTTAAGGGGGAAAATTACTATATTGTCCTTCAATCCTTATTTATTTACTTTTCCTTTTTACACTACTTCTTAGAACAAATTATAAAGTTATTCTATATATACCAACTCACATATTTTCTCTCACTATAATATTATTTATGCTAGAGAGTATTTTCCATCAAATATTTAATTTAAACTCAACCTTTAATTATTTTTCTTTAGTTCTAAAGTAATTAAGATTTAATATCAGTAAATCATCTCAAATATCATAAATTCTTCCTTAAAAACTCTAAATTTCCTTAATGGCACCTCAATAATTTCGTATTTTCCCTAATTAAATTTTGGGATGTTACACCCGGCAAAGTCGGCGACGACCACCGGCGACGGCGGCATCGAAGCCGTCCGTCTCATTTCTCTGCTCATCCTCACCTAACTCGTCGGTCACCTTCCCTCAAACCCTAAACATTTTCTTCTTGATATCCTTCCATCCTCCGTCTTGTCTCTCTCTTTTCTCGGTTTCTTCTCCCTCGGCAGCGACAAAACTGCCGATTTCCGGCGTGAAGGAGCTCTGACGGCGGAGTAGCGGCGTGGTCCCCCTTCCCAAATATCATCTTCGTTCTCTTCCTTCATCCCTTTCACTTCTCTGTTCTTTTTCCGGCGAACCCACGGCAGATGACGACGGGAATATGGTAAAGATTCAACCTTTCTAGCCTATCTCGAACTATGCTTTCATTTTCATGTTGTTTCCTCACTGTTCTTCACTTCTCCATTTCGTTTTCCTTCGATCTCCGGCAGGCAAGGCGGTTTCCGGCGACGGCAAAGCTCCGGCGAAACAGTGGGTGGTCGGAAATGAGTAAGGTAGATTTTTCCCCTCTATCTGCGATTTCGTGAGATTTGAGAGTTAGGGTTTCGATTGGGTTTTTGATTTTGGACAAGATTTTTAAGATATTGATCTAATGTTTGAAGTGAGTGGATATTCTGTTGTTCTTGCCTTTGCTAGGTCTTTGATTTGGATTGGTTTGATTCCTTTTCCCCTCTCTTTTGAGCACTGATGCATATATATGTGTGTTGTTTTGGTTGTGAAGCATGTGGGACATTGAAGTTATGGTTGGTTTTAGATCAATTTAATCCCAAAGTAGATGCATGTATGTTTTATTAGTGGTGCTGCTGAATTGTTCTTTATGCATGTTGATCACATGGAATTTGTATTGCTAAGATGCAAGTTTTGCTCTTATGCTTTTCGTTTGTTTAAGTCTGATTTGCTTGGTTTGAGTGTTTGTTTAACTGTTGTATGCTAAGCTTGTAAATGATGTGAGGTATTTAAGTATGTGCATGTCTAGAGTTAAAATAGTTTTGTGGCCAAACTAATTTCTAAAATAGAATGTATAATGTTGTATTCCAAAGTTTTGCAAATGGGTGGTAAAGCTTAATGGTGCTAATGCATGTGAGTCCAAGGTATAGCTAGAGTGAAATGTGTGTTGCTTGTTTTATATTTAGGTGAATGCTTGGAATTTGTGGGTTGGTTATAAATGATACATGGAAATTGAATGGTAGTAATTCATTTGAAGGCTATCAAGTCATGAAAATTTGGTAATTTATTGGTTTTAAGTTCCAACATGCTAACGGTTGTTTTATTTTTGATTTAGATGTAGGTACATGATTATTTTTGTTTATTTCTGGCTGAATAGGAACAAGAAGATGAAAGATATTAGCACTCCAACTCTAATAAAGAAATATTCATGTATAAGCTTGCACTGGATTTTTGATAATGAACTTAATATTTATTCAGATTGACACTTTTATGACTATGAACTTGATATTTATGACTACGTAGGAAAAGTGTTCCTAAATGAAAGAGAAAACAAACTTGAAAGTTGGATATTTCTTGTGAAATTTTAGAAGGGCTTAGTAGGAAAGAGAGTGGTTTTGGTTGGAAAGAAAGAGTTTAAATTCATCTCAAATTTTACTAATAGAGTGTTGAATTTTTCTCTCAATGGTGGTTGCCCTTTCTGATTTATTGATTTGAAATTTCATCTAAATCTCACTGTCACATTTGGTACATCTGGTAGTTACATTATCTTTCATTTTGTGCATCTTCTAAATCCCAACCAACTATCATTGACAACACATTTTTAAAGACAAGCTCTGCAAAATTGTTACAAACCAACACCAAATCATGAACAATACAACTAATTCTTAGTCACAACAATTTCACTGAACTCAAACAATACACCCGCCTATCAAAATCATTTCTAGAACATTTATAATTTATATTACAATTCATTAAATTTAGCACAAGACGCACACAATTGCTAAAACAAGTCTCAATAAGTCAGATTTGAAATCTTACACATATATAATTACTTAAGATAAAACGTCAGAAAAAGAGCGCACTTTTCTGTTCACATAGAGAAATAGCAGAGAATATGAATCAACAAATTTAAATAGATAAGAGTATATATATATTCGTATTAAATTCATAAGAAAACAAACCAAATCTAACAATTTAATAACATCCTTTAAAATAAAACTTTACTCCTCAACCCAATCATGACCAAAAACAGAAAATATCAAGTATAAAATTGTAAAGTTATGAATACCACTTATCATTTTAATCAAGCAATTGCATTTTCAAACAATTATCTTCTTATCTTCAAATTAGGAATTTTATAGCCCTTAAATTATTAATTTCATTAATCACTCAATTGTAACAAAACTAAAGATATTTCTTCTTAAACAATTTATTTTGCTTTCCAACAAGGTGCATCATCTTCTAGGTAAAACTTAGAAGTGGCATTTTTTTTTAAACATTGTTAAACTGCATAATTAGCATTTACATCTTATTTTGTTGTACTTCATTTTGTTTTTCTTTTAAAAAAAATTGCAGATCATGAATTGAGTCATTGTACAAGCCACAATAAAAACCAACATATTAAATGTAAGTCATATAAGCAAACGAGAAAATCACAAGATCTAATTTCAAATAATCCTCAAGCAAGTCAAATAGCTTTCTAATAAATCCTCCCAATCCAAATCAACCAATGAACAAAAAGGAAAGAAAATCAGAATCAGCATGAATTCCCTAAACTCCTGAAATCAAATATGCAAATATCGCATAACACCTCCTTTATTTTTTTATGAATTTTAATTATATAGTGGATGAGCTTCTACTTCCATATATCACCAAACCAAAAAAAAAATAAAAGTTAGGATATCAAACTTCTCATAAAACACATAAATTCAATAAAACAAAAGATGATATAATAGCACTTATATAACTTCATCATTATAACCAGGTCAAAACTGAGCATCGTACATTATGTAAAAGAACAATGGCAATCAAAGAAATATTACAACTTATACCTGTAATTTATCATTCATGTTAAGGACAATTATTATTTTTCATTTATTATGCCTTAATCACATTAAAAATCAACTTGATTCTTTGCAATTGCCTAATAACTTATATATCCTTTATCAGAATAGGGTACAATTTCCAAAAATTTACACAAACTTAATCAAGGTTATTATAACTTTCACACTTTCAATTTCATAGTTAACATGTAATGACCCTATATTTTAGCAACTATTTGTTTCTTTATTGAAGAAATCAAATCTCAATATTAAAAGCAACCCCAATCAGATTCAAACGTCATTATTAAAGGTGAAAGAAAGAAACACATTTGGAATAGCTAAGAGTCTCAATTTATTTCTATTAACCACTATTATATAACATTCATTCCTAGACTTTCACACATCTTCCCATTCTCAATATGATGTAATGTCCCTTAAAATTATGTTATTCTCCCTATACTTCTCACTTATGATTATGAAATCAACTTAACAATTTTTTATATCAGATTTATTATGTCGGCAACCTAAACATAAGAATTTTTTTTTTTTTTTGGTGATTCCATCAGAGGTCTTGTTTACTGACAAATCTTTTGAATAATGGAAT
The DNA here is from genome assembly GCA_029929735.1 of Mimosa pudica. NCBI lineage: Eukaryota > Viridiplantae > Streptophyta > Magnoliopsida > Fabales > Fabaceae > Mimosa > Mimosa pudica. The sequence continues at coordinate 1,630,649 of JAKELP010000036.1, forward strand.
TAAAAACTTAATATACAATCTTTTATATTTGAATTCCTAGACATTCCAAAAATAATCTAAATCAAAAATTTCTCTTGTTCACCTGATATTGCTTATGGCCAAATCCAACAGAAACAAAGAAGCAAATTTAAGAATGCCATGCTATACTGGTTAATGAATCTAACCAATTAATTAGAAAGAACAAGCACGCATATTCACCTATTGTTTAATTGTTTCATATTCCAGCATAATATAGTTAATCAAATCTTATCTAATTAATAACCAAGCAAAACAATCAAAATAAAATAAAATAATCATTTCATTGCAAACCATACACCATAAATTGTTAAAATCAATTAACATCTTGATTCTTACAAATTCTGCGAAACTACAGTCACAAGTTAAATTTAGATTTTTTTTTGAAAGAAAATTAAGATATTCAATGCAATAATCTAATATCTATTATGGAATAACAATAACAGAGAACCACACTAGGTATCTAAGGAGAAAACAACCCAGACTGTTGATTTTCTCATCCACATTCAAAATTCAATCTTAATACGTAAAGCATATGTCTTCATTGTTAACATGATTTTGTGATTATGAATTTTTTTTTATGGATTTTATACTAGAGAATATAGTTTAATAAAAAATCAATCATACTTCATTCACCATTATTATTCCAAATAAAATATATAAACATAAAATAATCGAGTAAAACACTATATATGAGTTCAATCAAGTTGTATATAAAAAAAAACTAATCAAATTATATACCAAACTAAACAAAAGAAACGAATTCACTTTTCAATCACATTTATAATTTAAAAATTACGGATTCACAAAGGATTTGCAACCAAAACTTTTCAATTGAAACTATAATCATTTTCAAAATGGCAACCTACCATCCATATGTTTAGTACAAGCCAACCAATAAAACAATCACAAGCCCACTAAATTGTGGGATATTTCAATCACCAGCCAAATTAAGAATCAAATTAAGATTAAGAATTATAAAATAAACAATGTTATACAATTAGCTTAAATTAAATCAATAAAACAATTCAAATCATCAGTTAACTAAACACCAAAACAATAAAACAATTTATACAAATAAATTAATGTTCAATTTATTCATTTACATTCTTCTTTAATAAATTTTTTTTTCTTGAACCCAATAAGGTCTTCCATGATGCCTCAACTATGATTATGTCCGGATCATAATTATACTCGAGACCCCACTGAAGAATTCCTTATTCCGTTAAACACTCCTCACATTCTTACATGCATCATAATATTTACTTCTTATGGTTCTCTAAGTAAGATCATCTTTCTTATTTATAGTTTTCCTAATAAATTGTTTTGAAAGTATTGAATAGTTTCATATCTTTTGAATATCACTCTATTTATTACAATACTGTTTTACAATATTTTCTACAACTCAATTTGATCTTCCATTTGTTAATTATCCCTATAAGAATACCGCTAGGCCCTTAGAACATTAATATTCTATAATATTGTTACAAAATCAAATGTCAACTACCTAATCATAAGCCTTAACTTTTGAATTTCACATCTCCAATATGTGGAAACCAATCACCTATTCAATCTTCAAGGAAATAAATTATTTAAATCTATTCATTTTCATCCTTTTTCTGACTCTATTTATTAGGATATTTCTCTATTAACTTCTATTTCTCCTATATACTAGAAAAAAAAATCCTATATTGATTTAAACTTAATCTAATATTCTCAATTGTTAATTGATTCACTTCTCGTTCTATCTAATCCTATTATTGTCATATCTAATATTTCTTAAAGGTGTTCTAATGATATCCATAAATATGTGATATACGAGCAAAGCATTCTAGCTAATCTGTGCCAGAACCATTGCTCTGATACCAAATTGTAACACCTCGAATTTTCTTACTAATTAATAATGATTTAATCAATTTATAACCACGATTTTATTATTCGAAACCCAAAAATACGAATAAATTAAAACTTTTTATTTGGAAAGTTAAATAAATAAATTTTCTCATTTAAAACTATTTAAATTCTTTCTTTTGTAAAATGAGCTGAAATAAATAAATCATTTAGTTATAATTTACTATTTGAAAATTCACGTGGATATAAATTCATTAAACGAGTAAGTTTACATCTAATATTTTATTCTATTAGGTGATACTTATTTAGTCAATCTATCTACAACCTTATTTTGAATTATTTAAGTAAATACACATATTATTACAATTAGAATTAATACAAATTGGCTATCTCAGGTGATAGTTTCCTACTCATGTATAACACAAGCTTTTCGCTTATTACACATTAATAAAACAAAATCAAATTACAACAACCTATTTATTTCTAGCATTCATAGGGCCTAGAAAGCTTCTTGCTACTCAACCTAAGCTTCTCCCTGCATCTCTGAAAACATTTTGAAAAACGGGTGAGATTCAAAGAATCCCAATAGCAATTTATTTCATTCATATATCTTTTTATTTCATTCATATATCTTTTAAACCTGCTCAGATAATGATAGTGACGCTACCTGTTGGTATCATACTACCGTTAGTATAACACTCATACAGGGCCCCTACCTTAACAATATATTTGCTATAGGTAGAATATTTTATTGCATGTGCCTATTGCACCACCAACTACTACTAGCAATATTTTTGTCGTTCGTAGTATGCAACACCTGACAGGATTTTCTAAGAAAAATAAATTCAGCAATATGACATGGGGGGAACGACCCTCCTCATGCCTGGAGTACTCCACCATAAATATAAATGCGGAAATAAACCCTATCAAAATCTGAGGCAATTTTAAAATTTATAATCAATCATAGCATGCTATTTTTTTATGACTAAAATAACCCACTACCTGAGCTCCAGCCAAATATTCTCCACACATATATATACTCTGAATTCAATCTTTACTTCCACACAATGTTTCCAAGTACCAGCACCAGCACATGCATCTCTGTTGTTATTATTATATAAAATAGTAATTAGCAACTATGCTTATCCATATATATAGCGTCTCTCTCGAACCCTATTGGATTTGATGCTACCCAATCCCCTTTCTTTATATCATTTTTCCTTGTCTTACCGAATAATCTCTTTCACTTATTCCTGTTAATTCTCAATATTATCTAATTAATAACTCTAATCAAACATAATCATGATCATACAATTAACAAGTACTTTGCAGTCACATGGATATTAAACCACTTCCCACAAACAATAATCACAGCAAGTGTAATATTTTTCCATTACAAACTTTTGTACTGCTTACAAATTCCTAATTTTAGAAGTTCATTTGAACATGCAAGGACCCACACATGAATGTAACAAATTGAATGTATATTTATTGTATTTCCAGCGACAAAACATACTATTTTGAAGAATATTTCAACATTCTCACATTCAATCTTATTTATATACAAGTTCACAAAGAACCAATTCAAATTGTCAACCACAAAAAGTTCCAAAGAACCAATTCAAACTGTCGACCACAAAAGTTCCAATCAACCATTCACACCAAAATACAGTAACCAATTTATATTGAAAATGCCACTTTCCAACTTACATTGAACTTCCGTATAATATTCATAACAATTCATTTATATAACACTTGGTCATGCACAATCCATAAAACTCCATATAACTCCCGCTACGGAATTTTTAACCCAAAAGAATTGATCATTCATTCAGCCAAGACAAAGCAAAACTCACCAAGTAAGAAACACATGGAAATAAGTTCAATCATGAAATTTCATCATCTATATTTTATCTATATTTACACCCATTCAGCAACACCATAAAGAAGAGAAATCAGAATTTTCCAGAGAATCGATAAGCCCAACCAAAATATCACATGCACATGTAATAATATACCTAAACAAATTATGCCTTAACAGATTTGCAATTGAAAATCTTAAACTACAAAATCCCCAATTCGGTTCTCTCTCTTCCTCCCAAGATCATAACTTGATCACAGAAAATCTATATAAAATTAAAGAGAATCTTCACCTGAACTAAACCCATCTATTGTGTGTGCCATTGGAGCTTTGCTCCGCCGTGGTCGACGCCGTCAATAATCGAATAACGATGAGAAACATAGTGAGAACCAGAGGAAGTTGGGGGATCAAGGAGAGAATGAATCTTGCCTAGTCTGAGGCTTGCCATCATTGTGCTCCGCCGCTATACAAGACCGTCGGAAACACCTTTACCGTCACAGAAACTTCATTGAACGTGAAAAGAGAAAACAGATTGGAAATTTTGAAAAAGGAGCAAGAGAAACGAAAAAGAAAATGAAGGGAGGTTCCCACCTTTGGTTTCTTCGCCGGAATCAACCTTTTCAGTCATCGGAGAAGTTGGAGGTAAAGAGAGGAATAAGAGAGTGTTAATGAGATTACCAGGGTGAGAGAGATGAAGGGAACTTTTTGAAGAGGGGAGGTATGGCGGCTGGAATGAGGAACAAGAGAAGTGAAGTAGGGTTAAATTTGGGGAGTATTAAGCTTCTTTACCCAAAACTATTTTATGTTCAGTTTAGTCCTATGTAATTAAACTTTATTTCTTTTAATTAGTCCCTTTCCAACATGATTGTTGATGAAACTTTAAGAATATTCCTCCATTATAATTTGTTTAGGCCTAGTACTTTTCAAAAATTCCTAATTCCAAATTACCCTCTTTAAATTAAATTTCCTTAATTTCTAAAGAAAATAAGATTTAAAATCAGTAAAAACAACACAATTATCATAATTCCATTTTTAAGATTTTAAATATTTAAATAACGTCTCGATAATTCCTTATTATCTCTAATTTAAATTTTTGGGGTGTTACAAATATCAATTAGTTTTGTTTATTAACCATGTTAGACAAATCCTTTCTAACATGGTTAGCAATGAATTATCCATGATAGCAGCTGTGTTGTATTAGTTTATTCTTTTCTATCATGGATAATATTTTAATCATTAGGATATTCTTTTTCTAACTATGATAGAGATATTGATATTATTGAAATTCCTTTTTCTATCATAGATAGTAAAGAGATTATTGAATTAAAAGAGATGTCACAGGTTAATTAGGGAATTAATAACAATATGTTACACCATTGATGAGACAAGTCATGGTTTGTTAACGTCAGAACTCAAAACTCTGTGTACACTGTAGGCCAGTGGTAATAGATAGGCCATATATCATATCATTGGAATGATTATGTATGGGAAAGGTCCCACCTTGCCAAATTAAAACCAGATTTTAAGTTTTAAATCACCTTATTATTATTATTATTATTATTATTATTATTATTATTATTATTATTATGTTATGATACAAAAAGACTTTGTCCCTCTTTGTTAAGGGTCTTTTTTGCGTTGTAACATAATTAAAGTAAGGTCTTTTAGGACCTTACTTTAATTTGGGCAATTGATGGGACCTTTCCAATATATTGTGTCTCAAGTAGGACTTGAAATTAATTTTGCATGTACATTTATTTGTAAGTTTTATCATTTACTAAATTATTTTTAGTGGTTTAGAAAGTGTTTCAAAACTTATTAACTTCATTTAACCAAAAATATTAAGTGAAAAATTTTATTAACTTTATTTGCAATCAAGTGTGATTTGAATGCATTTCATTTCTAGAAATATAAAAAAGGAAGATTGTATAGAGTAATATCTAAGAACACGCAAGTTTTTTCAGAGGACGTGGTATAAGATTAATCGGTCCTTTCATAAATATAAAGAAAACAAATGATATGCATGAGTTACAAAATTTAACACCCTCATGTAAGACATTTAACTGTTGTTTATATACTACTCCCCTTGATTCTTAAATATAATAGCTAATTGATTTTTTTGAGAAATTAATGAAACAAAATGAACCATGGATCATAACATATTTTATATGTTAATAGATGATATGGTTAACATAATTTTTGGTCCCTCAAGTTTCACCCAAATTTGGTTTTAGTCCCTCAAGTTTCAAACTCATGTTTTTAGTCCCTCAAGTTTACTCAGTTAATAACATTAGTCCCTAGAGTTTAGAAAGGACTTGACGGTGTACCAATGGACGGCGCACTTGGAGGCAGCGTAGGGGGAGCGGGGGTGGAGCCTGGTAGTGGTGGTGACGACGTTGGCGGTGTAGACGGTGATCTCGAAGGAGATGGTGACGTGGGATTGGGCGGCGAGGTTATAGAGCTCGTTGGGGAGGAGGGCGCCGTGCCGGCGGCTGAGGGGCGGCGGAGTGGAGGAAGGTTTAATGTAGATTTTGTTTTGATGATGAGTTGCAAAGGGGGTGGTGAGATCTATTGAGGAGAAGATGTGTTTTTTTAATTTAAATTTTAAAATTAAAATTATAATTCCAGTCAGATGCCAACTAAGAAAATTAAATGCCAACTAAGCAAAATAAATGGTGTTACACTACTGGAAATAAGGTCTTTCACGACCACAATATTGAGCTTTTCACGACCACAAAGAGGTGGTCGTGGAATCCCGCGTCGTAAAAAAGTGTGTTTTTCACGACCACATGTTTGCGGTCGTGATAGATAGGACCTCTCACGTCCACACTTGGATAAGTGTGGACGTGGTAGCCTCTTAGGAGGCACCAAATTTGGTGCCTCCTAAGAGGCTACCACGTCCACACTTATCCAAGTGTGGACGTGGTAGGTGGACGTGATACCCTATCACGTCCACACTTAGGAAGTGTGGACGTGATAGGGTATCACGTCCACACTCCCTTATGTGTGGACGTGAAAGGGGTTTTTTTTTTTTTTTACTTTTTGTAAATGCATTTTATAGCCATCTGCATTCTTGCAGATCATTTACAAACCACTGTCAATACCATACTACAGCACAATACAGAATACCAGAGCAATTGCAAAAACGTATCCCATAAATATTACCTTACTTAGACAACAAAATACAAAAGGCATAATCTAAGTTTTATATCTTTGCCTTACTAGTAATATAAGTTCAAAATTTAGCTACAACAATCTAAACCTATACAATTTCTGCCTCACATAGTGATTAAAAATTCTGCAAGTGCGTTTCGTACAAAGTCAATATCCTCATCTTGTTTAAACGAGTCAGTACTAAGTCCATAAAGTCCCTCCAAAAGCTGCAACATAATTAAACAATATTAAAAAAGACAAGGAAAGTACCACTTACAATTAGAAATCACTATTTTCTTGGAGATATATGTTAGAAGCGTGCATACCTTTTGGAATTTCCTCCCTTGCTTAATTTGATCTTGATATACAATATCCAGCATGTATTTGCAGACATAGTATCCGCACTCTACAGCGCCCCGCTGTCTTGGACACTGATAAATCACAGATAATATCAGCAATATCATGGTAGTTCGGGTATGACTAAAAGCAATATAAATGAAAATGAATATAAAAATTGCTTTTACCTTTACGTTTATAACATTAATCGAAGTCTGACTAGCTGTGTAATAATCAGTATCTTGAGCATCATGCCATTTTAATATTCCTCTTCAAAAGAGACAAAATCGTAACAATAATGTTATATATAGTATAAAGATATATTATTATCAACCATAAAAGTAAAAAAAAAGAGAAACTTACTTGTGGAAGACTTTTCTGTGATCGTTGCTAATAAATCCCTCTAAAGAGTCAAACCAAAAAATCCTGAACTCTTTCGGGCAAAGTATAGCCAGAGTCCAATGTCCACTGAAAGATATAAGTGAAAATAAATGTTAATTAACCTAAGACATAACATTTAATATTGTGTAAAAGATAACTCATTACCAATTCAAAACGGGGGCGAAATAAAGAGTGCCGCAATCAAGGCCCATCTGCAGCTCGACGTAACATTGCATCTCCCAAAAATGATCCTTCTTACTCTTTTTAAGTAATTTCAAGGCGTTTTCATTATAAGCCAGTCTAGAAGGGCATAGAAACCGGCAAAACTTCTCCTTTGGGGTTCTTTGACATAAACTGTGACAGTACCTATTAGACATGGCGAAATGGATTAGAACTTAAAGCCTCATTACAATATTCAACTATATTGGTAAAAATATGACACACTTACCAGACGGCCAAATCAAGCCAGCTTTGCTCAAGCTCTTCCATCATCAAGAACTCCTTAACGTCTCGAGAACCTTGCAACCAAATCTTCTCCTCTACTAGTGGATTGACGACTCCAGCAGGTATTGAAAGATTACGCTCAAATCCAGGTTGCATCGTCCACAGCAGATTCAGATATGGGTACTTCTCACCGTTAAAATTCTGAAAATAAGAAACACATCATCAGTACACACATATATCAACAACATTGTTAATAAAGGTCAATTCATAGACAATTTGAGTACCTGTGGGAGAAGAATTGGTGGTTGAGCTTCTTGAGCTTCTTGAGCAGTATCGAACACAAGCCTTTTAGGCCAAACAATAAAGCCCTTCATTGCTTGCCCTAAAGTTGTGACCTCTTTAGTACGAAATGGAACACATGTCATTTCTTGGCCCTTTATCACGGAAATGACTGTCACTTTTACTTGATCATCCCGGATAGACCTGTTATGATTGGTGGTGTGATATGGGTACTTGAGAGCCTTAGCAACAGGGTGTAGGCAAGGCTCGTCAAGATGCAAGTAGCACTCCTCGTGGTAGTCATCAAGAGGATCAGGTGCACTTGGCTCATTCATTGTTGAAGTTGTTCTTTGGGAAGCTTGAAGAGCCTCTAACTGTGATGCAAGATATTCAAACCTCATTTGCCATTGGCTCTCCCGTTCTTCCATCCGTTCGTCCACCCGTGCATTCACCATTGCATCAAGCTCCTCAGTGGACATTTTAGGTCGAGACACCACTCGTTTTTTGGGCCCAAAAAATTCCTTTGCCCCAACTCTCCCAGAAACTCCTACAACTCGGCTAGGGTTGTCTAATCTCCCTAGCGAAGTTGCTAGGATGTCCATTCTGGGGTCCTGCGGTGTCCAAGACCCCTGAGAAGATTGCTCCTCTAGTTCATTCTGTTACAAAAGTGAACAAACATTGATTAATATACAATAATATCCTACGTAAGTGTTTAAATACAATTTATATAGCACTTACAATTCGGTTTGCCACCGCTTCAGCCTTGTCACTGGTATATTTTCCAGTTGGTCTCTTCCTTCGGGCAGCTGCCCATGTTTCATGGCGTTGGAGGTCAGGTAAAGGTTCTAAAACAGTGGAAGATGACTCAGCTTCCATAGATTTCCGCTGCTCCTCCCACTTTTTTTGCCGCTCGGCTTCCACATAATCAGTCATCCAATCATACCCCCCACGGGACATGGTATGATTATACTCATTTTTAGCCCGAATCTCTGCTTGTTTTTTGCTTATCTCCTATGTACCACAATAATAAAATATTAATAATGCAGGTACACAGATTAAAACCAAGTTATGAACTATACATGTATAGTAGATATACCTTAAATGCTTCATGATAAACGTGGCTGTCACCCAAGAGGGGGGGTGAATTGGGTGAGAGAATAAATTAAATCTTTTGATTCTTCTTTTCGAAAGACTGCTTGTGCTTGGTGATAATATTTACGAAGTAGTGATATGCACAAGTCAGTATGTTATGTGATGCAAAATAGAATGTTTGAATGTAAATTTATGCACACATAAATTTATCCTGGTTCGGTCACCCAGACCTACATCCAGTCCCCAGGCTCCACCTGAGATTTTCAATCCACTATTCTTGTTTAAACCGGGCACAAGAGAAGCCTTTACACTTTAGGTTTTACGAGCACGGGTTCACCTAACAACCCACAGGTTTTACACCGGGTTCACCTGCAAACCTTACAAATGCAAGTTTTACGGGCTAACTTGCAACCTATGGAGATTTAGACAACCTCTAAATGCTCCCCCTTACAAATTGTAAGTTTACACTATGTTCACTCTATGAACTGATTGTGCTAAACACTTAAGCTTAAAACTAACTCTCTCTAAGAGTGGATGATGTTACTCACTTAAGTACAATAAAATCACTCTCGGAAAAATATCACAAATCTGGATCTGAGAGTAGTAGAAGATGTATAGGATGAAGAATATGATATATCAGATACTTTGCTCTGTTCTCTCTCTTTCTTCCATATCTTCTCTTCTAAATGAATGTCTCTTTTATACTTGGCTTCATAGGCTTCGGTGGCAAGTTGAATATGAACGTTTGAATAGTGCCGTTAATCCTATGTTACCGTTGAGAAGTACATCTTCATTAATGCTTAGCAGGGTAGACTTGCTTTATCTCTGAAAAGTAGTCCTGACACCTCTGCTCTGACAAAAGCATTCTGACTTCTGAGTATGTGATGTTTACTCTTGCACTCTTGCTGACGGATGATCATCATTCATCCGCAAGTGGAAATCTTGCTCTGCAAGTGTTAAGCTCTGAGCCTCAATGTCAAGAGTCTTTCCATCCGGAAGCTCATTTGCATCCGGAAGCGTGACCATGTTCTGCACATACTGGTTAGTCCAACATAGCAATATATATAAGAATTGTTCATGCTGTGGGAAGCTTGTTTGCTATGGGGAGTAGTTTACTTAGACTGTGTTCTGATTTGGTCTATGATGTATCCGGAAGCATTTTTACATCCGGAAGTAAAACTACTAGATGAAGGATCTTTGTTCACTATAACTCACTCACACTTAGTGTATTTCATCTCAACACTCAGCGCTAGTCACTAAGCTATCGGAAGCACTTTTACTTGACGTAGTGAACTCAATGACGCTCAGGGTGAAATCTATTCTATCAGTCTGCGCCAGTCAAGATCTAATAGGAAGCAACTTCACTTGATGTTGCATTTCCGCTGACGCTCGGGGTTATATCTAGTCTATCAACCTGCGCCAGTCTAAATCTAATAGGACGTGCTTTCACTTGGCGAAGTAGACTTACTGACGCTTGGGGTAATAACTATTCTATTGCTCTGCGCCAGTCTAAGTCTAACAGGAAGCGCTTTCACTTGGGGAAGTAGACTCACTGACGCTTGGGGTAATATCTATTCTGTCGCTCTGCGCCAGTCTAATTCTAACAGGAAGCGCTTTCACTTGGGGAAGTAGACTCACTGTCGCTTGGAGTAATATCTATTCTATCGCTCTGCGCCAGTCTAAGTCTAACAGGAAGCAAACTCACTTCCGATTGAAACATAGCTTAGTCTTAAGGTTTTGTGTACCTAATTCTCATGGACTAAGTTATTTCCCAGTGATTTACTTGCTGATGCTGGGGGATGAAAACATTCATCCGCATGCGCAAGTCCTAATCTATCCGGAAGTAGATCTTCACCCGGAAGCACTCTTACTTGGGATCCCATGTCATCCTATTGCTTCCTAGGCACTTGGTCTAATCCTCTATATTTTAGTCTTCATCAAAACTTAAGATTCTAACATTCTCCCCCTTTTTGATGATGACAAACCTAGTTTTATCGATTAAGTTCCTAAGGAAGGATTATCAAGAGAATAAAAGCAATGGATAGCAACAAGTAACTCAGACAAATATTATTGACAAGCAGAGGTTACAAGTCAGAGTTATGTAATCAAATAACATATACAAGTAAAGAATGTATACAAATAAATTTTACTAAGTATGAATGAAAATATGCATGAAAACAAAATCACCAAAAATATTTGGATTGGGGGTTAGAGTTTGTGTCTCTTTTTCTTTTCCCTCTCTTTCTGTCTCTCTTCATTTTCCTCACGCTCACTCTGGTTTATCTGGGCAATGATCTCTTGAAGCTCTTTTTCCTCTTTTTCCCTTCTGAGTCTTTCTGATTCAATGGACTCCTCGTATGCCCTTTTCATGTTCTCCACTTCTTCATACCCAGGGAAACCTGTAGCATCGTCGAAGTAGGAGACCTCTCCATTGGGATAGTGTACAGCCCTGATTCTCACATTCCATGCAGAGAAGTTGGGATCCTCCTCAACTTCCTGGGCTTTCCTTTTCCCTTTCCCTTTGCTCTTCCCTTTGCTCTTGTTGATTGGAGGAGTGGGCATGGCACTTGCTCTTTCAGCATCGAGGCAAGCCATCTGACCAAAGGATAGCTTGTCAGTGAATCCATACTTCTCAAATTCTTCAGGAGTCATGTCTTCAATTTCCAATTTGACTTCCTTCAGAATTGGAACCGCTTGGACCACTGGATTTTCTTGCACAACCTGAGCAGATGAAGTTCCTTGCTCAGGTAGGTCAGATGAAGTCTCTTCCTCAGACTCATCAGATTCAGTGATGGCAATTAACTTCCTGGCACGTTTCCTAGCAACGGCCTTCTTTCTGGGTGCACTGAATCTGGCTGCTGGCTCAGACGAGGGAGGAGGATCAGAGGATTGCTCAGATGAAGGGACCTCAGACTCTTGCCCAGAGGATGTAGGAACAGGCCTGGCTATCACAATGGGAGGATGGTTGGGTCTCTTCAGTCCCCACTTCATTATGATCTCCTCAACCATCTCTCTACTTGTTTTATTTGGAGGAGGCTCTGATGATGACTCAGATTGTGAGGATTGTTCATTCTGTCCAAACACAACCATCTCCAAATGTGATCCTTGCTCAGCTGTTCTCTTCTGCTCCATGAGACGGAGGGCCTCTCCTCTTATAAGGCTCTCTGCACCACTCAGCCTCTGAGATTCATATGCACGACGCAGGGCGGCCGTGATATCTTCATCAATCCAGAGTGAAGGCTGGCTGAGGGCATCCCTTGTGGCCATGCTTAGGCGAAGAGTGGACATAACATTTCTCCCCCTTTTGTCATCATCAACAGGGGTGAGTGCCACGGATGGAGTGGATGTGGAGGAGGATGGAGGTGGTTCAGGACCAAATTTCTTGGGAGGGGAGGGTGAGAGGGTAGAGGTGGAGGATGTGGGAGAAGATAGGTGTTCAGGAGTTTGAGGAGGGTCGGGGAAGCAGCTGGTGGTGACAAAGATATCCCCATAAGGATGAGTGGAGGAGTATTCTTTGTAGTTAGCGGAGTCAGGGGTAAAGGGTAAATGGTCATCGGAGAGTGGTTGAAGGCGGGGATACTCGCCGTATGGTTGGCTGAGGGGGTGAATGGCTGTTTCAGATCCTATGGGTCTAGGGCTTGGATGGGTAGGGTTGGAGAAGCGGAGTGGAGAGCGTGTAGGGGCACCTGGTCGTGTGGGAATGGGTGAGGATGAGGATGAGGAAGGTGAGGATGAGAAGTTTCTAGGAGAATGGCGTGGAGAGTTGTGAGGTGAGTCTTGGGTTTGGTCGTCATGGGTAGGTGAAGGTTGGGATTGTTGGTCATTGTTGGGTGATGGTGGGGCTTGTTGGTCATTTTGTGGTGGAGGCTGAGGTTGTTGAGTGTTGGGCGGAGGAGGAGGAGGGTTTTGAGGAGGAGGAGGAGGAGGTGGTAAGTTACCTTGTGATGAGGGTTGGGGAATTTGTAGGTGCTGGAGGATGAGGTCTAATTTTGCATCCACCCTGGCAAGGTGATTATCGAGTTGTCCTACTCTGTCCTCAAGTCGTTGGATTCGCTCCCCTTGGTGGTGGAAGCCAGCTTCACATTCAACACGGAGAGGACCCACCAAGGAATCAGTCAGTCTAAACAGAAGCTCTTCCTTTATGTCCTCTGCAAAGGCCCTAACAGAAGCTGGAACCCTTGCACTACGGCTTGGCCCAGCATGAGAGTCAACTTCCTGATCGCCTGCTCCAGATGCAGAGGGAGCTGAAGTACCAGAAGCACTACTGGCTTGTGAGCGTGAGCGAGTGGGCTTAGGAGGCTTGAAATACTTGATCCCCATCCTTGCCACATTGGTTGCTCCCACAGGCCTACACTTGACATTCTCTTCTTCCACAGCAGATGTAGCCTTGATCAGATGCTTCTCAAGAAGGAAGGCAATGATGGTGGGATAGGGAAGATACCCTGACTTGTCATTGCTTAACCAGCGCTGAAGCTCTAGGCATATCAACTGCCCAGGGTTGAAAGGCTTGAGCGAGAGGAGTCTAGGGAACCAAGGGTTGTCCAGCAGTGTGAATTCGTTGAAGTTGCCTCCCTTATGAGTCATTATCCGGGAGTAGACGTAGTACAAGAGCCTGTTAGAATCAGACATCTTGGACACCTTCTTGCTGTTGGTGCCATACAACTCCTCGAGTTCCTCCTTGCTGTACTTGTGAGACTCAGGGTAGATCCATTCATTCATATCCTCTTCTGTGATTCCCATCATCTCATTCAAGGTTCTCCAAGTGAACCTGAAGGTTCTTCCTCTTACAGTGGCAGTGAAGGAGAGTTTGTGGACTTGCTCTTTCCCATCCACCTTCCTGTACTTAGCTCTGCCTGAGAGGGATTGGCAAAAGACTCGCAGGACGTTGACGTTGTAGTCCTGGTTGATGCCCAGCCAAGGCATATACTTTTCCAAGTAAGGGCGCAGATGAGCAAACCCTAGTTCATCCAACTTGTCCAGATTGATGAACAGGCCATGGTTGAAGATGGGAATGGATGTCTCAAATTTGGCGGATACACTCTCCAAAGCCCCATCTCTATAAACTGTGGGATCATCTTCTTCCTCAACCCTCTGCCTCTTGGTGGAAGGCTCCTCAGAAAAATGAACCTTCTTCTTCTTTCCCTTTCCCTGAGCATCTCGCTCTTGTTCAGAACCCACTGCCTGTTCTATTCTACCAGAGGTTTCAGGCTGACCCTGAACGTCTTCACCCTGTCCCCGTGATTGCCCAGAACCTTCTTGGCGTTCATGAAGTTCTTCATGTTGTTCTTCATGGTGCCCAGATTTACCAGAATGCTTGTGAGTGGATTTCCCAGATTTCGATTTATGTTTCTTGGAAGAAGAGGTTTTCTGGATGACTGGGTTGGATTCATTCGTACCGGCCATTTTTTTTTTTTGTATGAATGTTGTGTAAATAAAGATGAAATGCAAGAAGTGTGAAAAATAAAGAGCACAATGGAGAAGATGAAAAGACTTTTCAGAGAAAATGATGAGAATGAAAAGATGTAGTAAAAAGTGAAAATGGAAAATGACTTCTATTTATAGGTAAAATTTCTGAGGATAGAATGGGCATACTCTTTCAAATTTTCACACATTGGGTAATGTAAGTTTTTAAGTTGGAACGACACACCTGATGACACGTGTTGCTTCAGCGAAGGCACAGCGTTTCATAGAGGAAGTTGAAACGTTTTCTGAAGTGATGTGTCCCTTGATCTGACACTGGCGCTCTTGATCATATTGAATTATCATCCAGCGCTAGCCAAAGAGTATCCGGAAGTGATTTTGCTTCTGGTCGGACAGACGCTCCTGGTTGCCTTGAGTAGTCATTCAGCGTCAGCACGAGAGCATCCGGAAGTAGTTTTGCTTCCGATGGTACTTACTTAAGATTTAACATTGAGTAACTCGTTGATGTTCTCTCTTGTGCATCCACAGCGATCAAGCTTTCATAACTAAAGCCATATTTGCATCAAGTAGAGTTTGTTTGATCTTCTCAATTTCAGGAGCAGTAGCTCTCGGAGCCCAGTATGAACAACAACTCATTCAGATTTGATACATTGCTCTGATCAGGTATGATTATGAAAATTGTTGTTCCTTCGTACCTTCTTTCCTACAAAATAGCAAATGATTTCTCTCCCCATTTTTCAGTCTCCAAACTTGGATCTGACTGGTCAGTTTGTAGGAAGTATGTGATTCTTATGCACTTAAGAAATATTCACTATGAATATAGCATTGCGAATCAACTATGACTATATGCACATGGCTTCTGATAATGATAGTCATAGATAGCATGTAGAGTATGAACATTGTGTGAAATATCTTATAAGCCATATCATGTTCATGCTTATGATGCTTAATGTAAAATCTCAATAAGTCCATCTTACATTTGCATAGGAGATTTTACTGTTGCATGCTTCAACCTTAAATAATCCCTTGCTTACCCAAGGAGATCTTTTATACTTATCCTTGGCCTGAAGCACTTTCTTAGGAGAGACAGGATTCGCAGGTTTTCTCCATGTGAGTTGAGACATCCTCTCTCTTTTGTCCTTCTCAGGATAGTTGAATGGAACTCTGTGATAGCTTATCCCTGAGACAAGGTCTTTGTTCCTTGTGGTAGCGCACTGCTTCTTATGATTGAACCAGGTAGTTGCAGTAGTGACATCACCACGAGTTCTCTTCTTTGGGACAAGAGAAACTCTTGATCTTTCCTGCACAGGTAAGGCACTAGAAGAGAGTTTTGGTACCCATTTGTACTTGGGTCCTACATAGTTAGCGCTGGACCTTACTTGTCCTTTGGGGATCCATATATATTTATTTCTCACATTTAAATTTCTCTTAAAATTGCATGTGTGAGAAATATGACCAGTTCTACCACAATAATGACAGATAATGGGATGATGTTCAGAATCAGATTTCTTATCACTATTATGGTGGTCAGTTTTCTTTTCAAAGACTCTATGTTTATTAACTTTTGAAATCTCAGGGTCTTTCGAAAAGTCTTCTTTTATGATTGGGACTTTGGACTCCTTGGTTGTAGAAGAAGGAATAAGTTCCTCAAGTTCCCTATTCCTTTTTCTTAAGCCTAGAATTTCTTTTGCAAGTTTACAGAATTCAACATGTAGCTCATTATACATATCTTGCAATTCAGAAGTTTCAAGTTTAGGTACCTCATTTTCTTCAGCTTCTGAATCTACTAGGCGGAGATCCACTCTCTCTTTGCTGATACTAGCTTCTACTACATCACCATCCAGTAGCTCATCAACGGTGGATTCACAAGGAGCACATAGTGAGCTTTGGACAGCCTTATCATCAAGAAATTGGTTAGAAGCATACATAGTATCAAGAGTGTTCCAAATATCTATAGCCCTAGAGCAATGTTTAATTTTCTGGTAATCATTGTCAGATAAACTTTTGTGCAAAATTTGCATTGCTCTAAGGTTTAAGTAAAATAAGCTTTTGTCCTCTTCTGTCCAATTTACTTTTGGTTTGAAATCAGAGTCCTTTTCAAAAACATCCCACATTTTGAAATCAGTGGATAGTATAAAACTTTTCATCCTTCCCTTCCATAAGTAAAAATCAGCATTTTCTAACACGGGTGGGATTGTATGATCAAAACCTTCAAAACACATTTTGTAACCCAAATCAGCCTAGGTCTTTGCACTTGAGATCGTTGGATCCTTTAAACAAGTGACCTTGCTCTGATACCAAATGATAAACGTGGCTGTCACCCAAGAGGGGGGGGTGAATTGGGTGAGAGAATAAATTAAATCTTTTGATTCTTCTTTTCGAAAGACTGCTTGTGCTTGGTGATAATATTTACGAAGTAGTGATATGCACAAGTCAGTATGTTATGTGATGCAAAATAGAATGTTTGAATGTAAATTTATGCACACATAAATTTATCCTGGTTCGGTCACCCAGACCTACATCCAGTCCCCAGGCTCCACCTGAGATTTTCAATCCACTATTCTTGTTTAAACCGGGCACAAGAGAAGCCTTTACACTTTAGGTTTTACGAGCACGGGTTCACCTAACAACCCACAGGTTTTACACCGGGTTCACCTGCAAACCTTACAAATGCAAGTTTTACGGGCTAACTTGCAACCTATGGAGATTTAGACAACCTCTAAATGCTCCCCCTTACAAATTGTAAGTTTACACTATGTTCACTCTATGAACTGATTGTGCTAAACACTTAAGCTTAAAACTAACTCTCTCTAAGAGTGGATGATGTTACTCACTTAAGTACAATAAAATCACTCTCGGAAAAATATCACAAATCTGGATCTGAGAGTAGTAGAAGATGTATAGGATGAAGAATATGATATATCAGATACTTTGCTCTGTTCTCTCTCTTTCTTCCATATCTTCTCTTCTGAATGAATGTCTCTTTTATACTTGGCTTCATAGGCTTCGGTGGCAAGTTGAATATGAACGTTTGAATAGTGCCGTTAATCCTATGTTACCGTTGAGAAGTACATCTTCATTAATGCTTAGCAGGGTAGACTTGCTTTATCTCTGAAAAGTAGTCCTGACACCTCTGCTCTGACAAAAGCATTCTGACTTCTGAGTATGTGATGTTTACTCTTGCACTCTTGCTGACGGATGATCATCATTCATCCGCAAGTGGAAATCTTGCTCTGCAAGTGTTAAGCTCTGAGCCTCAATGTCAAGAGTCTTTCCATCCGGAAGCTCATTTGCATCCGGAAGCGTGACCATGTTCTGCACATACTGGTTAGTCCAACATAGCAATATATATAAGAATTGTTCATGCTGTGGGAAGCTTGTTTGCTATGGGGAGTAGTTTACTTAGACTGTGTTCTGATTTGGTCTATGATGTATCCGGAAGCATTTTTACATCCGGAAGTAAAACTACTAGATGAAGGATCTTTGTTCACTATAACTCACTCACACTTAGTGTATTTCATCTCAACACTCAGCGCTAGTCACTAAGCTATCGGAAGCACTTTTACTTGACGTAGTGAACTCAATGACGCTCAGGGTGAAATCTATTCTATCAGTCTGCGCCAGTCAAGATCTAATAGGAAGCAACTTCACTTGATGTTGCATTTCCGCTGACGCTCGGGGTTATATCTAGTCTATCAACCTGCGCCAGTCTAAATCTAATAGGACGTGCTTTCACTTGGCGAAGTAGACTTACTGACGCTTGGGGTAATAACTATTCTATTGCTCTGCGCCAGTCTAAGTCTAACAGGAAGCGCTTTCACTTGGGGAAGTAGACTCACTGACGCTTGGGGTAATATCTATTCTGTCGCTCTGCGCCAGTCTAATTCTAACAGGAAGCGCTTTCACTTGGGGAAGTAGACTCACTGTCGCTTGGAGTAATATCTATTCTATCGCTCTGCGCCAGTCTAAGTCTAACAGGAAGCAAACTCACTTCCGATTGAAACATAGCTTAGTCTTAAGGTTTTGTGTACCTAATTCTCATGGACTAAGTTATTTCCCAGTGATTTACTTGCTGATGCTGGGGGATGAAAACATTCATCCGCATGCGCAAGTCCTAATCTATCCGGAAGTAGATCTTCACCCGGAAGCACTCTTACTTGGGATCCCATGTCATCCTATTGCTTCCTAGGCACTTGGTCTAATCCTCTATATTTTAGTCTTCATCAAAACTTAAGATTCTAACACTTCAGACGTCCGATATTTAACAAACTCATTCCATTTCTCTGGTTCAATATTGGGATATGCTAAACATGGATCCTCACCCATTTTAGACCCCCCAAATATGTAGTCCTTGGCAAGGTTATATTTGAATTCACTAAACCTTTTTGCAATTTTTTGCCAAACGAATTCTTTGAAATCTTTGGTATCCGGCACATCCCAATATTGCTGCAATGAACAAACAAATATGATTAGTGATTAGTCACCACAATATCTCACAAATATGGAGTTAAAATACGAATGTACATACATATACATCCAACCAACATTGTTGCTTAACATCGTCATTAACGTGTTTCCACTCATTTATTGTGAT
The DNA here is from genome assembly GCA_029929735.1 of Mimosa pudica. Lineage (NCBI taxonomy): Eukaryota > Viridiplantae > Streptophyta > Magnoliopsida > Fabales > Fabaceae > Mimosa > Mimosa pudica. The sequence goes on from JAKELP010000036.1 coordinate 1,650,076, forward strand.
GTCAACTCTGTTTCTCGCCACTGTTCCAAGATAACTTGAAAATGGCTTTGCAGTTGGCCCTTTAGGCCTATTTTTTGCATCTAGTTCCAAGTGATTTTTCTTCTTATGCTCAACTGTCAGAGCAATCACTTTCGAAAGTTTTGTAGGCCCTCTTTGCTTCTTCTTCACAGGGGGTGGTTGGGCCTCCTCATGATACTCTTGCTCGCGATCGGAGTCATTTTCTGCCATTATAACCTGTGAAAGAGGAACAATTACATACATTAGCACAGAACAATTAATAATATTAGATAGATTATTAAATGAAAAACAATAACAATAATCAATACATTTTCTAACATTATGTGTTGTCGTCCCATATGTCCCATATACCCTCAGTATGATCATTTCTGACCGCACAGAAGTCATCATCATCATCTAACAAACTTCTTGTTGTTTTGCCTAATAATTGTATCTCATCATCATCACCATCATTTACTGTGAGAGCACAATCCATTTGATTTCTATTTTGCAAGGTAATGGAAAGCTTAACATTTGTAGGGTCTGATACATAAAACACTTGTTTCGCATGACTTGCTAGAATAAATGGTTCATCCTTGTAGCCGACCCTATTAAGATCAACAGATATCATGCCACTTTGGCGCTCAATCACAACCGCATTACTATGTACCACTTACATTTAAATATGGGAACCTTAAAATGCGGTGCGTAGATGATTTCCCAAATTTCTTCAATAACCCCATAATATGTAGTTGTAGCCAATTTTGGGTTTTTGTCTCTAGAGCTAGAAAAATGGGTTGCCTCAGCTTCAACCATCACCCCGCTGTTTTGTGTGGTGCGCTTGCCATCAATGACCTTAGTAGAGAAAGAATACCCATTTATTTCATAACCACCCCATGAAAAAACAATAAACTGAGGCTTCACAGCTAGCAACCTTACTGTGTCAGACACATCCTTTTGTTTTCGCGCATACTCCTCGAACCAACCAATAAATGACTTGTTATGTTCATTTGAAATCTGCATATCACTCTTCTTCGGGTTATTCTCTTTCAAAAGCCTTTTATGCTCAGCCAAATAAGGTTGCACTTCTTTCATGTTATTCAAGATGTATAGATGTGCCTGTAACAACTCCACTCTCTCTACACCCTTTACTTTCATGCCCCGCACCCCTTTACCAGAAAGTTCATCTTCATCCAGGTTGATTTCCTCGTCGTCAGGTTTTCTTAGGTATGGTTTGCAAAATTCCATTGCCTCTTCAACAAGATATCTTTTAACAATCGAGGCCTCCGGGCGATATGGGTTATTTGAATAACCCTTCAAAACTTTCATGAATTGCTCAAAAGGGTACATCCACCTTAGAGAAACCGGACCACAAAGTCTTATCTCTCGAACCAAGTGAACAATCAAATGAACTGATATATCAAAAAACGTTGGAGGAAAATGCATCTCCAATTGCGACAAAATAACATAACCTTCCTTTTCCAACTCATCGAGTATTTCATTGTCAATTACCTTACTGCAAATGGCATTAAGAAACTTACATAACCTTGTTAAAGTCTTCCGCGCATCATCCTCCAAAATTCCTCTTATAGCTACCGGCAAAAGTTGTTGCATTAACACATGGTAATCATGAGACTTCATTCCTGTCAACTTCAAATCATCCATTGACACAAGTTTGCTAATATTAGAGGAATATCCATGTGGCACTTTCATCCCACGTAAACACTCACACAATCGTGTTTTCTCAAGTTTGGAAAGTGTATGAGCAGCAGGCTCCATATATGCTTTCTTTCCATCTTCACTAATTGTCGGATGTAACCGCTGTCTTATGCCCATCTCAACTAAATCTCTTCTAGCGTTGAGCCCATCTTTGGTTTTTCCTTGAATGTGTAACAACGTTCCGACAATACTTTCTGCAAGATTTTTCTCCACATGCATCACATCAATACTGTGCCTCACATCAAGACAACGCCAATAAGGGAGATCAAAGAAGATTGACCTCTTCTTCCAAATGTTAGTCCATTTCTTCTTCTTCTTTCCTTTACCAAATTCCATAGTAACACGAGCAACACGACGATAAACTTCTTCACCTGTTAACGGAATTGGAGCAGATGCATGCTCAGGAAAGCCATTAAATCGCTTCCTCAGTCGACGGTATGGGTGGTGGCGATCAAGAAACCTCCTATGACCGAGGTAAACAGTCTTCCTTCCATACTTGAGCTGGACGAAATTAGTGTCATCCTCACAAATTGGACATGCCTTATGTCCCTTGACACTATATCCTGAGAGATTGTCATATGCAGGTAAGTCATTGATTGTGGTAAACAACAAAGCTCGCAACTTGAATGTCTCCTTTTTGTATGCATCAAACACATCAACACCTTCATTCCACAACATCTTCAAGTCCTCGATCAACGGAGCAAGATAAACATCGATATCGTTCCCAGGCTGTTTCGGTCCCGAAATCATCATACACATCATAAGATATTTCCGTTTCGTGCACAACCAAGGTGGAAGGTTGTAAATGACAAGCAAAACTGGCCAAGCACTATGTTTGCTAGAGACACTCCCAAATGGGTTAAATCCATCTGTACAAAGGCCGAGACGGAGGTTTCTAGGATCACTAGCAAACTCTGGAAAAATTGAATCAACCTTTTTCCATTGAGGAGAGTCAGCAGGATGTCGAAGATATCTAGAATCAGAATTTCTCTGATCACAATACCACCTCAGATTCTCTGCTTCTGTTGCATTCGCGAACAATCGTCTAAACCTTGGAACTATTGGAAGGTACCACATTACTTTCGAAGGTTCACCTTTTTTTAGTTTGTTTGTCTCTTCGTCGTCGTCGTCATCATCAGCACCCTTCCTCTGTTTATACCTTGGCTCCTGACATCTTGGACACACATGTAACCCTTCATATTCATTTCTATATAAAATACAATCATTGGGACAAGCATGTATCTTCTGATACTCCATACCCATCTTACTTAGCATTTTCTTGGCCTCATACATTGTCTTTGGAACCGCATTGTTATCAGGGAACATATCGCTCAAAGCTGCGAGCATTTTCGAGAAACCCGCGTCTGCCCACCCATTTTCCGTCTTTATTTCTAGTATTGTTAGAATGAAGGTCAGACGGCTATACTTCTTACACCCTGGAAACAAAGGTGTCTCAACATCACCACGCACTTTGTCGTACTCGTCTGACAAAACAAACGACTCCGCTGCGATATCATTTATCATGTTGTTCATGCCAGCATCGCAAACATATTCATCATCATCATTATCATCCACCTCCGCTGCTTTTACATGTTCCACGGTAGTTCCCAATTCCCCATGCCAAATCCACTTCCTATATCGGCGATTGATCCCCTCACAAATAAGGTCATTCCTTATAGAGTCAAGGCTCTTGCGATCAACATTCACACACTTCACACAAGGGCACGGGTACTTTCCATTCTTACTCGCCACATTTCTTTTGGCAAATTCAATAAACTCTTCCACCTCGTTTTGATATTCTTCACTAGTTCGCAAAGCATCCATCCAAGCACGATCCATTGGAGTAATGTGTATAATATGTATATACACTTGTCTTCATTAAAAAGAATAGAAGACAATTGAACCAATCAGAGGACTATCTATGGCAACCTAAAACAGTCCTAATCAACAACCAAAAACAGCCTCTCCAAGAAACTAGAGTCTATTTGCATGCAATTTTTACTACCCCTTCCAGCAAAGAAAACAAGTTTTTTCCAGCAATTATTGCTAAATAGAGCAGCCCAAAACACTCTTAAAATGTCCAGAATAGTCAACCAAACAGTGTACCAAATTAAGTGTAAATCAGAATTTACCACAAATGCACAAATCAAAAGCTAGAATTTGATATTTAACAATAGAAGCAATATTTAAGCCAGCAAATGAACCAAATATAATCACAATAATCAAAATAACAATTAACAATCTATTACCAAAACCAAATAAAATCAGTAATTCCATTGAGCTTATAAAATCAGTCAAACAATATTTCAATGCTTAAAATGTCTTACAGTGCGCACAAACTATATTAAAAAGCAAATACAAAAAATAAAAAAACAAAGAAAATACAATGAGAGAAAAATAAAAAAACAAAAAAACTCACCTTAACTTGGGAGGATGTTGACGCTGAAACAGCAACAGAAGTTGATGTTGAAGATGTAGCGAAAAAATTTAAAGAAACCCAATTAATTTGTCCCCAAAATGCCCTGCGAAAAGTAAAAAAAAAAATCAGAGAGTATTATCTTGAAGAGGAGGGAGGAGGAGGGGGAGGGGGAGGAGGGGAGTAAAACTCTCGGCCACTTCTTGATTGTACTCTCTTCGGGAGGAAGGATTGGCGAGGGTTTCGCATGCGGCTTGGAGGATTTGGCGGCGGCTGAGTAAGGTTTGGAAACCCTTACTTCGTAGGAGCCGAAGGAGGGAGGCTTGGAAACCCTAGCTTCGTAGGAGCGACGAATGCCGTCGCCGAGGAAATGCGTCTCGGCGCCGAGGAGCTTGTAAAAGTCGAGGGGGATGGGAAGGGAGCGTTCAGGAGGGTCAAGTCGAGGGAGGGCGGGAGAGAGAGTGGCGGCGGCGGAGGAGGAGGAGGAGTCGCCGAGGAATTGGAAGTCGGAGATGAGACGATAGAGAGGGAGGCGAGAGGGAGGGAGGAGTGGATCTTACCTGAGAGAGGGCGAAAGGCGAGGGCGGCGGCGGTGGTTGGAGAGAGGGAGGAGAGAGGCGGCGGTGGTTGGAGAGAGGGAGGAGAGAGGCGGCGGAGATAATGAGAGAAGAAGTGAGTGCCAAAGTGTGAGAGAAGAAGAGAGAAAGGGAGGCGCAGAGAATTGGGTAAAGTGAGTGCCAAAGTGTTGGAGGGAAATAAAAAAGGGTTTTGGCGTCAGTGGGAAAAAAATTGCCCACCTTTCACGACCACACTTGGGTATATGTGGTCATGGAAGGGTCCCCTTCCACGTCCACACATATATATGTGTGGACGTGGAAGGGGACCCTTCCACGTCCACACTCCCTATAAGTGTGGACGTGGAAGGCTGGTCCCCTTCCACGTCCACACATTTAAATGTGTGGACGTGGAAGGGGACCCTTCCACGACCACATATACAACTGTGGTCGTGAAAGATCTCCGCCTGGACAGTTATTTACATGTTATGCCACCGCGTTTTTCATCAACGACCAACATTGGCTTTTTAGTCGTTAATTATGGTCGTGAAAGGCCTATTTTCTAGTAGTGTTAATTGACACATCAGCAAAACTTAACACCGTCAAATCCTTTTTAAACTCTAGGGACTAATGTTATTAACTGGGAAAACTTGAGGGACCAAAACCTCTCATTTGAAACTTCAGGAACTAAAACCAAAATACACCAAACTACAGGGACCAAAAGTTATGTTAACCCTTGTTACACTCTGTTACTAATTCCCTAATTAATTCAATATTAGCTTTACTAACTATGATAGAAAAATGATTTCTATAACATCAATAAATCTATCATAGTTAGAAAAAGAATTTCCTAATAATAATCTTTATCCATGATAGAAAAGAATAAACTAATACAACCTGAACACTATCATGGATAATTAATCGCTAACCATGTTAGAAAAGAAACACCTAACATGGTTAGAAAAAGAAGCTGCCTACTACAATTCTTCGACTATCTAACAAAATCAATACAAATAAAAATATGCGGAAGCGAATGCAGCCCTATACATTTTTGGCAATATACATGTCTAAAATAAACTAAACAACCTTAGAACTTAAGCCCCTTTCCTTTTGCTCGCGTCTGTGCATGATCACCTGCAAAAATGTAAGTAATCGTACTTAACTCACTATAACAGTGAGATGTGCGGTAGTAAGGACGTCTAAAGGGTACCACAGTTTTAAAATCAATATATATATATACAAGCGAAATGCGTGGCTGTCACCCAAGAGGGGGGGGTGAATTGGGTGGCAAAATAAAACTTATAAATATCTGCTTCTCTTTTAAAACCTGGTTGCTTGTGCTTGATGAGAATGACGATGTATCACCCCAAGCACAAGTAAGTATCTAGTGGTGTGGTGCTTGATGTGTAAATTAAACAATCAGAATAAGCACACACAAATTTATCCTGGTTCGGACACTTCCAGACCTACATCCAGTCCCCAGGCTCCACCTGAGATTTTCAATCCACTAAATTTCTTGTTTGAACCAGGCACAAGAAAGCCTTTACACTTTAGGTTTTACGAGTACGGGTTCACCTAACAACCCACAGGTTTTACAACGGGATCACCTGCTAACCTTTACAACCACAAGTTTTGCGGGCTAACTTGCAACCTATGGAGATTTAGAAAACCTCTAAATGCTCCCCCTCACTTTTGTAAGATAACAATACTGTTCTTCAAGCACAAGCTCTAGAACAGCCTCTATCAATTAGAGGATTTAATAATATGTTCACTCTATGAACTGATTTTGATAAACACTTAAGTACAACTGATTCTCTCTAAGAATAGATGATGTTACTCACTTAAGCACAACTGAATTACTCTCTAAGAATGTTACAACACTAAGATCAGAGAGTAGAAGATGAGAGGAATGTAGAATACAATGTCTCAGACAATAGGCTCTGTTCTCCCTACACTTCTTCTGAATGTAGATGTTCCTTTTATACTCGACTTCAACATTCAGGCTTGGGTGGTAGATAGAATATGTCCGTTTGAATATAGCCGTTAATCCCATGTTACCGTTGAGAGGTACATCTCCATTAATGCTTAGCAGGGTTGACTTGCTTTATCTCTGAAAAGCAACTCTGACAACTCTGTTCTGACAAAAGCATTCTGACCTTTGAGTATGTGACGTTGACTCTTGTACTCTTGCTGACGGATGATCATCGTTCATCCGGAAGCGGCAATCTTGCTCTGCAAGTGTTTGTCTTTGAATTCCAGTGCCAAGAGTATTTGCATCCGGAAACTCATTTGCATCCGGAAGTAAACTAAGTTCTGCACATACTTGTTAGTCCAATCAGAGTAATATATATAATCAAGTTTAGTAAGAACTATACATGCTGTGGGAAGCTTGTTTGCTATGGGAATCAATCTTACTATGTTCTGACTTAGTGTATTGTCTACTGACGCTAGAGGATGTCCAATCCAATAGTCAGTGAGAGTCTCGTTATGTTACTCTAAGTCTTAAGTCTTCCCAAGTGACTTGGTGTGTCATTTACTTATGCTATGGGATGTGTAGTATACCAACACTTAATCACGTGCAGTGGGAGTTCATTTAGTCTAGGATGACTCTCTTGCATCCGGAAGCAATCCCACAACCGGAAGCACTACTACTGGACGAAGGGTTATATTCACTTTTACTCACTCTCGCTCAGTGTCCTTCATTCCAACAGTCAGCGCTAGTCACTAAGCAATCGGAAGCAATTCTACTAGACGTGGCTCATGTTCACTGACGCTCAGTGTTACCTATTCCAACAGCCAGCGCTAGTCACTAAGCTATCGGAAGCAATTCTACTAGACGTGGCTCATGTTCACTGACGCTCAGTGTTACCTATTCCAACAGCCAGCGCCAGTCATTAAGCTATCGGAAGCAATTCCACTTCTGGTTGAATCCTAGCTTAGTCTTAAGGTTTTGTATATCTAGTGCTCAAGGACTAAGTTATTTCCTTAGTGAATTACTTGCTGTCGCTGGGGGATGAGACATTCATCCGCGAGAGCTAGTCCTAGTTTATCCGGAAGTAAGTCCACATCCGGTTGCACTTTCACTTAGGGTTCTATGTTCACCTATTGCTTTCTAAGTTCTTTCATATTTTAGTCTTCATCAAAACTTAAGATTCTAACATTCTCCCCCTTTTTGATGATGACAAACTTAGTTTTATCGATTAAGTTCATATGAAAGGATTAGCAGAAGAATAAAAGCAATAGTTAAGAACAAGTAACTTAGACAATAATATTGATAAACAGAGATTACATGTTAGAGTATACAAGCAAAACATATACAGGTAATCTACACTAAGCAGGAATGAAATATGCATGAAAACAAAGAAAAATTTTCTAAGTTAAAAATGGGTTGGAAGGGGGATTTCATAGTTTGTGTCTCTTTTTCTTCTCCCTCTCCTTCTGTCTCTCTTCACTCTTTTTTTGAAGTTTGGCTAACTCGGCCTCATGTACATTCCGGTCAATCTGGGCAATGATCCGCTGAAGCTCTTCTTCATCCCTCTCTCTTATGAGTCTTTCAGATTCAATAGACTCCTCGAATGTCCTTTTCATATTTTCCACTTCTTCATACCCAGGGAACCCTGTAGCATCATCAAAGTAGGCGACCTCTCCATTGGGGTAGTGGACAGCCCGAATCTTTACGTTCCAAACTGGGAAGTTGGGATCCTCCTCAACTTCCTGGGCTTTCCTTTTCCCTTTCCCCTTACTCTTCCCTTTGCTCTTGCTAATTGGAGGAGTGGGCATGGCACTTGCTCTGTCAGCATCAAGGCAGGCCATCTGACCAAAGGAGAGTTTGTCCGTGAACCCATACTTTTCATATTCCTCAGGAGTCATGTCCTCTATTTCCAACTTGATCTCCTTCAGAATAGGAACAGCTTGTACTACTGGGATCTCTTGTTCAACACGGGCAGACGAAGATTCTTGCTCAGGCTGGCCAGATGGAGTCTCTTCCTCACTCTCAGCAGATTCAGTGGAGGCAATAACCTTCTTGGCACTCTTCCTAGCAACGGCCTTCTTTCTAGACTCACTGAATGTGACTGCTGGCTCAGATGAGGGAGGAGGGGCAGATGATTGCTCAGAAGACGGAATCTCAGACGCTTGCCCAGAGGATGCAGGAATAGGCTTGGCTATCACAATGGGAGGGTGGTTGATCTTCTTTAGTCCCCACTTTATCATAATCTCCTCAACAATATTTTTACTTGTCTTAGTTGGAGGAGGCTCTGATGATGACTCAGGCTGTGAGGATTGTTCATTCTGCCCAAAGACAACCATATCCAATTGTGGTCCTTGCTCAGCCGACCTCTGCTGCTGCATGAACCGGATTGCTTCTCCTCTTATAAGGCTTTCAGCACCACCCAGACTTTGGGATTCCATAGCACGGCGGAGGGCAGCTGTGATGTCTTCATCAATCCAGAGAGATGGCTGGCTGAGAACATCCCTGGTGTCCATGGCCAGGCGAAGAGCAGACATAGCATTTCTCCCCCTTTTGTCATCATCAACAAGGGTGAGTGCCAGGGATGAAGTGGATGAGGAGGAGGGTGGAGGTTCAGGGCCAAATGGCTTTTGGGGTGAGGATTCTGGGGAGGAAGTAGAGAGGTTAGTTTCTGAGGACGTGTCGAGGAACCAAGTAGGATTCACAAAAGGATCTTCATAGGGATGAGTGGAGGAGTATTCTTTGTAGGGAGTGGTAGAGTGTGGGGTAAATGGTAAGTGGTCATCAGAGAGTCTCTGAAGGCGGGGATAATCTCTTATATAGAGGGCACTGAGGGGGTGAATGGCAGTGTTAAATCCAAGGTGTTCGGCTAAGGGGTTGGATCTGGGTCTAGAGCTTGGATGGGTAGGGTTGGAATGGGGGGAAGGTTCGGCAGAGAAATTGAGAGGAGAGCGAGTAGGGGCATTGGGGCGAGTAAGGGGGGTTTGGTGGTGTGCGAGTGGGTGAAGGAGGTGTAGATGGGGAGTTTCGAGGGGATTGGCGAGGAGAGTGTTGTGGTGAGTCTTGGGTTTGCTGGTCATGGTTAGGTGAAGGTTGGAATTGGTGGTCATTGTTTGGTGATGGTGGGGGTTGCTGGTCATTTTGTGGTGGTGGCTGTGGTTGTTGAGTGTTAGGTGGAGGAGGAGGGGGAAGTTGAGGGTGACCAGAAGGAGGAGGAGGTGGGTTTTGGGGAGGAGGAGGAGGTGGTAGGTTACCTTGTTGTGGTTGGGGAATCTGGAGGTGGGAAAGGATAAGGTCGAGTTTGGCATCCACCCTGGCTAGCTGTGTCTCAACCTGGCCAACTCTGTCCTCAAGCCGCTGGATCCGCTCCCCTTGCTGCTGGAACCCCGCATCACAGTCATTTCTTAATGGGGCTACCAAGGACTCTGAGAGTTGAAGGAGAATCTCAGCCTTCATCTCCTGAGCGAATGCCTTGACAGTGGCTGGCACCCTCGCAGCTCGGCTTGGCCCGGCATGGGAGTCAACTTCCTGATCCCCTGCACCAGATGTAGAGGGGGCTGAAGTTCCAGAGGCACTGCCCGCTTGTGATCCTGAGCGAGTGGGCTTAGGGTGCCTTATATACTTAATGCCCATCCTCCCGATGTTGGTTGCTCCCACAGGTCTACACTTGACATTCTCTTCCTCCACAGCAGATGTGGCCTTGATCAGATTCTTCTCAAGGAGGAAGGCAATGATGGTGGGATAGGGAAGATAGCCAGACTTGTCATTAGTCAACCATCGCTGAAGCTCAAGGCAGATCAACTGGCCGGGGTTGATTGGCTGGTGGGAGAGAATTCTGGGGAACCACGGATTGTCTATCAGAGTGAACTCGTTGAAGTTACCCCCTTCGTGTGTCATCATTCGGGAGTAGACATAATATAAGAGTCTGTTGGAGTCAGACATCTTGGACACCTTTCTCCCTTTGGTGCCATACAACTCCTCGAGATCCTCCTTGCTGTACTTTAGTGACTCAGGGTATAGCCACTCATTCATGCTCTCGTCTGTGATCCCCATCTGTTAGAATCTTAAGTTCTGATGAAGACTAAAATATAAAGGATTAGACCAAGTGCCTAGGAAGCAATAGGTTAACATAGGATCCCAAGTAAGAGTGCTTCCGGATGAGGATTTACTTCCGGATAGATTAGGACTTACGCACGCGGATGAATGCTTTCATCCCCCAGCGGCAGCAAGTAAATCACTGGGAAAATAACTTAGTCCATGAGCATTAGGTACACAAAACCTTAAGACTAAGCTATGTCTCAATCGGAAGTGAAATTGCTTCCTGTTAGATTTAGACTGGCGCAGGTTGATAAATTAGATATAACCCCGAGCGTCAGTGAAAATGCAACGTCAAGTGAAGTTGCTTCCTGTTAAATTTAGACTGGCGCAGACTGATAGAATAGATATCACCCCAAGCGCCTGTGAGTTTACCTCGTACAGTAAAAGTGCTTCCTGATAGATTTAGACTGGCACAGACTGATAGAGGTAATATAATCCTAAGCGTCAGTGAATCAGCCTCATCAAGTAAAATTGCTTCCTGTTAGATTTAAACTGGCACAGGCTGATAGAAGAGATAGAACACTAAGCATCAGTAAGTTTACAACGTCAAGTAAAAGTGCTTCCGATAGCTTAGTGACTAGCGCTGAGTGTTGGAATGAAAATACACTGAGCGAGAGTAAGTGTTTGTGAGCTAGATCCTTCATCAAGTGGAATCACTTCCGGATGAAGAAGTGCTTCCGGATACACCCTAGACTTAGGGAACAACCACTGCATGTGACTATGTGCTTATATTGCTAAACTAACGTTCAAGTGCAGCACACTAAGTAAGGTTGCTTCCGGATGAGAAGTTGCTTCCGCAAGCAATCAGAATGTCAGAACGTTCAGAGATGCAGTGTCAGAATGCTTATGTCAGAGCAGAGGTGCCAGGACTACTTTTCAGAGATAAAGCAAGTCAACCCTGCTATACATTGATGAAGCAATTAATGGGCAAACGGTAACATGGGATTAACGGCTATATTCAAACGGACAAATTCAACCTGCCGCCCAAGCTTTGTAGCCGAGTATAAAAGGAACATCTATATTCAGAAGACAGAAAAAGAATAGAGCCTATTGTCTGAAACATTGTATTCTACATTCCTCTCATCTTCTACTACTCTCAGATTCAGATTTGTAATATCATTAGAGAGTCATTCATTTGTACTTAAGTTAGTAACATCATCTACTCTTAGAGAGAGTCATTTGTACTTAAGTGTTTATCACAATCATTTCATAGAGTGAACATAATTGTTATCTTACATTTGTAAGGGGGAGCATTTAGAGGATCTCTAAATCTCCATAGGTTGCAAGTTAGCCCGCAAAACTTGTGGATGTAAAGGTTTGCAGGTGAGCCCGTTGTAAAACCTGTGGGTTGTTAGGTGAACCCGTGTTCGTAAAACCTAAAGTGTAAAGGCTTCTCTTGTGCCCGGTTTAAACAAGAATAGTGGATTGGAAATCTCAGGTGGAGCCTGGGGACTGGATGTAGGTCTGGGTGACCGAACCAGGATAAATTTGTGTGTGCATAAATTTATATTTAAACATTCTATTTTGCATCACATAACATACTGACTTGTGCATACCATTACTTATTAACATCATCATCAAGCACAAGCAGTCTTTCGAAAAGAGTTAAAGTTTTTATTCCCTCACCCAATTCACCCCCCCTCTTGGGTGACAGCCACGCATTTCATTTGGTATCAGAGCAAGGTCACTTGTTTAAAGGATCCAATGATCTCAAGTGCAAAGACCTAGGCTGACTTGGGGTACAAAATGTGTTTTGAAGGTTTTGACCATACTATCCCACCCGTGTTAGAAAATACTGATTTTTACTTATGGAAAGGAAGGATGAAAAGTTTTATACCATCCACGGATTTCAAAATGTGGGATGTCTTTGAAAAGGACTCTGATTTCAAACCAAAAGTAAATTGGACAGAAGAGGACAAAAGTTTATTTTACTTAAACCTTAGAGCAATGCAAATTTTGCACAAAAGTTTATCTGACAATGATTACCAGAAAATTAAACATTGCTCTAGGGCTATAGATATTTGGAACACTCTTGATGCTATGTATGCTTCTAATCAATTTCTTGAAGTTAAGGCTGTCCAAAGCTCATTATGTGCTCCCTGTGAATCCACCTTTGATGAGCTACTGGACGGTGATGTAGTGGAAGCTAGCATCAGCGAAGAGAGTATCAATCCATGCCTAGAAGATTCAGAAACTGAAGAAAATGAGGTACCTGAACCTGAACCTTCTAAATTGCAAGACATTTATAATGAGTTACATATTGAATTCTGTAAACTTGCAAAAGAAGTTCTAGGCCTGAGAAATAGGAATAGGGAACTTGAGGAACTTATTCTTTCTACAACCAAGGAGTCCACAGTTCCATTCTTAAAAGAAGAATTTTCAAAAGACTCTGAGATTTCAAAAGTTAACAAACATAGTGTCTTTGAAAAGAAAACTGACCAACACAATAATGACAAGAAATCTTATTCTGAACATCATCCTATTGTCTGTTATTATTGTGGTAGAACAGGTCATATTTCTCACTCATGCAATTTTAAAAGAAATTTAAATGTGAGAAACAAATATGCATGGATCCCCAAAGGACAAGTAAGGTCCAGCGCTAACCATGTAGGACCCAAGTACAAATGGGTACCAAAACTCCCTTCCAGTGCCTTACTTGTGCAGGAAAGATCAAGAGTTCCTCTTGCCTCAAAGAAGAGAACTCATGGTGATGTCACTGCTGCAACCACCTGGTGCAATCATAAGAAGCAGTGCGCTACCATAAGGAACAATGACTTTGTCTCAGGGATAAGTTATCACAAAGTTCCATTCAACTATCCTGAGAAGAACATGAGAGAGAGGATATCTCAATCAACATGGAGAAAGCCTATGAATCCTGTCTCTCCTAAGAAAGTGCTTCAGGCCAAGGATAAGTATATAAGATCTCCTTGGGTAAGCAAGGGATCATTTAAGGTTGAAGCATGCAATAGTAAAATCTCCTATGCAAATGTTAGATGGACTTATTGAGATTTTACATCAAGCATCATGTATATGAACATTATATGCCTTATAAGAGTTTATCACAATGTTCATAGTCTACATGCTATCTATGACTATCACTATCAGTGTTTAACCATGTGCATATAGTCATAGTTGATTTGCAATGCCATATTCATAGTGAATAAATCCTTAGGTGCATGTGAATCACATATCTCTTACAAACTGACAAGTCAGATCCTAGTCTGGATACTGAGAAGAGAAAAAGGGGTTATTTGATATACTGTAGGAAAGAAGACTGGAAGCAACAACAAGATTCAAAGACTATCATCAGCTGAGATAATTGTCATATTTCGATGAGTCGTCCCTCATGTCTGCTTCCTAATGCACAAAAGTCATTGATCGTGCAAGTCTGTTCTTTTCTCACTTGAATGACATACTAGGGATCTAGAGTTAGAGCTTCGTCACCAAAAGGCAACAAGGAGGGAAAGAAAGAATTGACATTCATCACAATACAAATGATGTTTAGTCATACTAAATCAATCAATGGAAGATCTCTCTCTTGATACTCCTTTTGGCCCTCAATGACAAGGATGATGATGGAAAAGAAAGATAACTCTCAACACTGTTGCTTCTTCTCCTGATACTAATATTGAAGCTGTGAGGAAGTCCAAAAAGGTCCCCCATAATGTTAAATCTTAAGTGAGTCCAACCGGAAGCAAAATCACTTCCGGATACTCTTTTGCTGGCGCTGGATGATAACTCAATGTGATCAAGAGCACCACTTCAACCAGAAGCAAAACTACTTCCGGATGATCACTCGCTGACACTAGATGATCAAGTCAAGAGAGCGCCAGTGCCAGACCAAAGGACACATCACTTCAGAAAACGTTTCAACTTCCTCTATGAAACGTTGTGCCTTCTCTGACTAATTGGAGCAACACGTGTCATCAGGTGTGTCGTTCCAACTTAAAAACTTATGTTACCCAATGTGTGAAAATTTGAAAGAAGATGCCCATTTTATCCTCAGAAATTTTTATCTATAAATAGATGTCATTTTTCACTTTCACTTTTTACTTACATCATTTTCACTCGCATCTTTTCTCTGAAAATTTACTCCATCTTCTTCATCGTGTTCTTCATTTTTCTCTATATACTCCTCGCATTTCATCTCTATTTACCACAACATTCATACAAAAATGGCCGGTTCGCATGAATCCAACCCAGTTACCCAGAAAACCTCTTCATCCAAGAAACACAAGTCGAAATCTGGGAAATCAAGTCACAAGCACTTTGGTAAATCTAGGCATCATGAAGAACATCGCGATGAACAACATGAACATCGTGAAGTTTCTGGGCAAACACCAGGGCAGGATGAAAACGTTCAGGGTCAGCTTGGAACTTCTGGTCGAGTAGAACAGGTAGTGGTTTCTGAACAAGAGAGGGATGCTCAGAGAAAAGGAAAGAAGAAGAAGGTTCAATTTGCTGAGGAGCCTTCCTCCAAGAGGCAGAGGGTCGAAGAAGATGATCCCACAGTATATAGAGATGGGGCATTGGAGAGTGTGACCGCCAAATTTGAGACATCCACTCCCGTACTCAACCATGGCCTGTTCATCGATCTGGACAAGATGGATGAACTAGGGTTTCCCCAACTGCGCCCTTACTTGGAGAAGTATATGCCTTGGTTGGGCATCAACCAGAACTACAACGTCAACGTCTTGCGAGTCTTCTGCCAATCCCTCTCTGGCAGGGCCAAGTACAGGAAGGTTGATGGAAAAGAGCAAATCCACAAACTCTCCTTCTCGGCCACAGTAAGGGGGAGAACCTTCAGGTTCACATGGAAGACGCTGAATGAGTTAATGGGGATAACGGATGAAAGCATGAATGAGTGGCTATATCCAGTGGCGCACAAGTACAGCAAGGAGGATCTTGTGACACTATATGGCACCGATGACAAAAAGGTGTCCAAAATGTCTGATTCATACAGACTGATGTACTATGTTTACTCCCGGATGATGACTCACAAAGGGAGTAACTTCAATGAGTTCGCCAACATTGACAACCCTTGGTTCCCCAGGCTTCTCAAACAACAACCTATCAATCCTGGCCAGTTGATCTGCTTAGAGCTTCAGAGATGGTTGACCAATGACAAGTCTGGCCATCTTCCCTATCCCACCATCATTGCCTTCCTCCTTGAGAAGCATCTGATCAAGGCTACATCTGCTGTGGAGGAAGAGAATGTCAAGTGTAAGCCTGTGGGAGCAACCAATATTGCGAAGATGGGCATCAAGTACTTCAAGCCTCCTAAGCCCACTCGCTCAGGTTCACAAGCCACTAGTGCTTCTGGCACTTCAGCCCCCTCTGCATCTGGAGCAGGGGATCAGGAAGTTGACTCCCATGCTGGGCCAAGCCGTATTGCAAGAGTGCCAGCCTCTGTTAAGGCCTTTGCCGAGGAAGTAAAGGAAGAGCTTCTCCTCAGATTGCCTGAGTCCTTGGTGGGTCCTCTCCGTGCTGAGTGTGAAGCTGGTTTCCAGCACCAAGGGGAGCGGATCCAGCGGCTCGAGGACAGAGTAGGACAGCTGGAGAATCACCTTGCCAGGGTGGATGCAAAGTTGGATCTCATTCTCCAACACCTACAAATTCCCCAACCATCTCAAGGTAACCTACCACCTCCTCCTCCTCCTCCTCAAAACCCACCTCCTCCTCCTAATCACCCTCAACTTCCCCCTCCTCCTCCTAACACTCAACAACCTCAACCACCACCACAAAATGACCAGCAACACTCACCATCACCAAACAATGACAACCAATCCCAACCTTCACCTACCTATGACCAGCAAACCCAAGACTCACCTCACAACTCTCCACGCCAATCACCCACTCTCTCACGACCTGGAGCCCCTACACGCTCTCCACTCCGCTTTTCAAACGAACCTTTCCCCCATTCTGAACCTATCAACCCCAACTCTAGACCAAGAACCAACCCTCTGGCCGAGGAACTTGGTTTCCACACTGCCATTCACCCTCTCAGCCAAATATACCTCAGAGACTATCCTCTCCTTCAACCACTCTCAAATGACCGGTTACCTTTCACCCCAGACTCCACCGCCTACAAAGAATACTCATCCACTTACCCCTTTGATGGCCTCTTTACCCACCCTACCTTCTTCGAAGGGAACTCCGTTCTCTTTCCCAACCCTCCTCAAACTCCAGAACACCTATCTTCTCCCACATCCTCTACCTCTACCCTCTCACCCTCCCCTCCTAAGAGATTTGGCCCTGAGCCACCTCCACCCTCCTCATCCACTCCAACCCTGGCACTCACCCTTGTTGATGATGACAAAAGGGGGAGAAATGTTATGTCTACTCTTCGCCTAAGTATGGCAACAAGGGATGTTCTCAGCCAGCCATCACTCTGGATTGATGAAGACATCACGGCCGCCCTGCGTCGTGCATTTGAGTCTCAGAGGCTGAGTGGTGCCGAAAGCCTCATAAGAGGAGAGGCCATCCGTTTCATGCAGCAGAAGAGAACGGATGAACAAGGATCACATTTGGAGGTGGTTGTATTTGAGCAGAATGAACAATCCTCACAACCTGAGTCATCATCAGAGCCTCCTCCAACTAAAACAAGTAGAGAGATGGTTGAGGAAATCATGATGAAGTGGGGACTGAAGAGACCCAACCATCCTCCCATTGTGATAGCCAAGCCTGTTCCTACATCCTCTGGGCAAGAGTCTGAGATCCCTTCATCTGAGCAATCTTCTGATCCTCCTCCCTCGTCTGAGCCAGCAACCAGATTCAGTGAGACCAGAAAGAAGGCCGTTGCTAGGAAACGTGCCGGGAAGTTAATTGCCACCACTGAATCTGATGAGTCTGAGGAAGAGACTCCATCTGACCTACCTGAGCAAGGGACTTCGTCTGCCCAGGTTGAGCAAGAAAATCCAGTGGTTCAAGCGGTTCCAATTCTGAAGGAAGTCAAATTGGAGATTGAAGACATGACTCCTGAGGAATTTGAGAAATTTGGATTCACAGACAAGCTATCCTTTGGTCAGATGGCTTGCCTCGATGCTGAAAGAGCAAGTGCCTTGCCCACTCCTCCAATTAGCAAGAGCAAAGGGAAGAGCAAAGGGAAAGGAAAAAGGAAAGCCCAGGAAGTTGAGGAGGATCCCAACTTCCCTGTATGGAATGTGAAAATCCGGGCTGTTCACTATCCCAATGGAGAGGTCCTCTACTTCGACGATGCTACTGGGTTCCCTGGGTATGAAGAAGTAGAGAACCTAAAAAGGGCATTCGAGGAGTCTGTCGAGTCAGAGAGGCTCAGAAGGGAAAAGGCAGAAAAAGAGCTTCAAGAGATCATTGCCCAGATAGACCAGAGTGAGCGTGAGGCCAAGATAGCCCAACTACAAAAAGAAAATGAAGAGAGGCAAAAAGAGAGGGAGAGGAAAAAGAGACACAAACTATAAACCCCCAATCCAAAATTTTCTTTTAACTTAGAAATTTTTCTTTGAATTGATTTCATGCATACTTTCATACTTGCTTAGTGTTAATTACTTGTAGATGTTCCTTACTTGTAAATGTTATTTGATGTATACTCTGACTTGTAACTCCTACTTGTCAATAATAGTTGTTCAAGTTACTTGTTCTTATCCATTGCTTTTACTCTTTTGCTAATCCTTCCTTAGGAACTTAATTGATAGAACTAGGTTGGTCATCATCAAAAAGGGGGAGAATGTTAGAATCTTAAGTTCTGATGAAGACTAAAATATAAAGGATTAGACCAAGTGCCTAGGAAGCAATAGGTTAACATAGGATCCCAAGTAAGAGTGCTTCCGGATGAGGATTTACTTCCGGATAGATTAGGACTTACGCACGCGGATGAATGCTTTCATCCCCCAGCGGCAGCAAGTAAATCACTGGGAAAATAACTTAATCCATGAGCATTAGGTACACAAAACCTTAAGACTAAGCTATGTCTCAATCGGAAGTGAAATTGCTTCCTGTTAGATTTAGACTGGCGCAGGTTGATAAATTAGATATAACCCCGAGCGTCAGTGAAAATGCAACGTCAAGTGAAGTTGCTTCCTGTTAAATTTAGACTGGCGTAGACTGATAGAATAGATATCACCCCAAGCGCCTGTGAGTTTACCTCGTCAAGTAAAAGTGCTTCCTGATAGATTTAGACTGGCACAAACTGATAGAGGTAATATAATCCTAAGCGTCAGTGAATCAGCCTCATCAAGTAAAATTGCTTCCTGTTAGATTTAAACTGGCACAGGCTGATAGAAGAGATAGAACACTAAGCATCAGTAAGTTTACAACGTCAAGTAAAAGTGCTTCCGATAGCTTAGTGACTAGCGCTGAGTGTTGGAATGAAAATACACTGAGCGAGAGAAAGTGTTTGTGAGCTAGATCCTTCATCAAGTGGAATCACTTCCGGATGAAGAAGTGCTTCCGGATACACCCTAGACTTAGGGAACAACCACTGCATGTGACTATGTGCTTATATTGCTAAACTAACGTTCAAGTGCAGCACACTAAGTAAGGTTGCTTCCGGATGAGAAGTTGCTTCCGCAAGCAATCAGAATGTCAGAACGTTCAGAGATGCAGTGTCAGAATGCTTATGTCAGAGCAGAGGTGCCAGGACTACTTTTCAGAGATAAAGCAAGTCAACCCTGCTATACATTGATGAAGCAATTAATGGGCAAACGGTAACATGGGATTAACGGCTATATTCAAACGGACAAATTCAACCTGCCGCCCAAGCTTTGTAGCCGAGTATAAAAGGAACATCTATATTCAGAAGACAGAAAAAGAATAGAGCCTATTGTCTGAAACATTGTATTCTACATTCCTCTCATCTTCTACTACTCTCAGATTCAGATTTGTAATATCATTAGAGAGTCATTCATTTGTACTTAAGTTAGTAACATCATCTACTCTTAGAGAGAGTCATTTGTACTTAAGTGTTTATCACAATCAGTTCATAGAGTGAACATAATTGTTATCTTACATTTGTAAGGGGGAGCATTTAGAGGATCTCTAAATCTCCATAGGTTGCAAGTTAGCCCGCAAAACTTGTGGTTGTAAAGGTTTGCAGGTGAGCCCGTTGTAAAACCTGTGGGTTGTTAGGTGAACCCGTGTTCGTAAAACCTAAAGTGTAAAGGCTTCTCTTGTGCCCGGTTTAAACAAGAATAGTGGATTGGAAATCTCAGGTGGAGCCTGGGGACTGGATGTAGGTCTGGGTGACCGAACCAGGATAAATTTGTGTGTGCATAAATTTATATTTAAACATTCTATTTTGCATCACATAACATACTGACTTGTGCATACCATTACTTATTAACATCATCATCAAGCACAAGCAGTCTTTCGAAAAGAGTTAAAGTTTTTATTCCCTCACCCAATTCACCCCCCCCTCTTGGGTGACAGCCACGCATTTCACCATCAACTCATTCAATGTCCTCCAGGTGAACCTGAAGGTTCTCCCCCTTACAGTGGCAGTGAAGGAGAGTTTGTTGATTTGCTCTTTCCCATCAACCTTCTTGTACTTAACCTTGCCAGTGAGGGATTGACAGAAGACTCGCAGGACGTTGACGTTGTAGTCCTGGTTGATCCCCAGCCAGGGCAGGTATTTCTCTAGGTAAGGGCGCAGATGAGGAAACCCTAGTTCATCAATCTTGTTCAGATCGATGAACAAGTCATGGTTGAAGATTGGAGTGGACGTCTCAAATTTGGCGGCAACAGTTTCCAAGGCCCCATCTCTATAAACTGTGGGGTCATCTTCTTCAACCCTTTGCCTCTTGGAAGAAGGCTCTTCAGCGAACTGAACCTTCTTCTTCTTTCCTTTCCTCTTGGCTTCCCTCGCTTGCTCATGCCCAGAAGCCTCTGACTGTTCTGTCACTCTTCCAGAAGTTCCAGGCTGATCCTGGATATGTTCATCCTGCCCTGGGTTTGCCCAGAAACTTCATGAAGTTCTTCACGGTGTTCATCAAGTTGCCCAGATTTTCCAGAATGCTTATGCCCAGATTTCCCACTTTTGGACTTTGATTTCTTGGAAGTGGTAGATTTCTTAGTAACTGGGTTTGTTTCATGTGAGCCGGCCATTTTTGTGTGGGTTTGGTGGTAAAATGGGATGATATGCGAAGAAAGATATGAAGAGATGAAGAACACAGATGAAGAAGATGAATGTGTGCAGAGAGTATGCGGGTAAGAAAATTTATGCAAGTAAAAAGTGAAAGTGAAAGTGACGCCCTATTTATATGCAAAGTTACTGAGGGTAAAATGGTTATGACTCTTCAGTTGAAAACATATGTTTGCACATTGGGTAACGTAAACATTTTATTTGAAACGGCGCACCTTATGACACGTGTCGCTTCATCTTGTTAGAGAAGGCACAACTTCTCGTAGAGGGAGATGAAGTGACGTGTCCCTTGGTCTGGCACTGGCGCTCTCTTAGTTTCAACATCCAGTGTCAGCGAGTGATCATCCGGAAGTGGTTTTGCTTCCGGTTGCAGGTGCTTAAGATTCAACATTGAGGACCTGCAAAAACACATATTGGCACTCCGATGCCTAAGTTAGTATTGTTGTAGATTTTAAACAATCAAGTATAATAAAAGGTTACACCTCATTTGGGTTTACCATTCCCAAATCACCTCTTATGAAAGTAAATTGGTCAACCCCCAGAGGCTTGGTGAAGATGTCAGCAAGCTGTTGTTGTGTGGGGACAAACTGCGCTTTGACATCCTTCTTTTGAACATGGTCTCTGATGAAGTGATGTCTGACATCAATGTGCTTTGTCCTTGTGTGCTGAACTGGATTCTTGGCGAGGCTGATTGTACTTGTGTTGTCACAGAGGATGGGTGCCTCAGGGAATTCCAAGCCAAGATCTCTCAGTTAGTTCTTGAGCCACAGCATTTGAGCACAACAGCTTGTAGCCGCAATGTATTCTGCCTCAGTGGATGACAATGACACGCAGATTTGCTTCTTGCTGGCCCATGACACCAGACAACCACTTAGGGTGGTACATTGGTCAAACTGGTGTCTTCTATTGGTTGTGTAGCCTGTAGATGCTAGCTGAAGTGGATTCCCTTCCGGATGTGAAAATTCGAGATTTACAAGTGAATGCTCATGAGATCCTTTCATAAGGGAACCAAAGGAGGAAAGGCCCATCACACTTGGACTCGTCGCCTCTCTTGTTGTTATAGCCTGAGTAGTTTTTCTTTCTTGAATTCTACACACTCAATTGGCCCTTAGAAAGCCTTTCATCCCGATCTTTTCTATGCCTCAGTCATCAAATGGCGATGTATTCCTGTGATTAACATGAATTTCATCATTGGATCTTAGCATGCTCCTCGCATTCATAAGGAACCTGCATATGAGGTTCTTGTGTTTCATAATCATGGAGAAGTTATCTTCTCTGCCATGTTGCAAGTGGGAAGTTGAATATAATTTTATAAAATCTCCTCATTTTCAAGTATGGATGAAATTTCATTTGAGTTGCACCAACTCCATGCCACACATCTGCTCCCAGCTCAGTTAAGCCAATTAAATTTGACTTGGCCTTTTTGTACTTCCTCACAACTTCATCATTAGTGTCAGAGGAAGAAGCAACAATGTTGAGAGCTGAACCAAAGGACTGAGTCAAGCAAAAAGAGATGGAGAAATCACCATCACCCACCGAAAATATTTGGTGATGAGAGGAATAATGTTTCAATTATTTTTCTTCTCCATCATCATCCTTGTCATTGAAGGCCAAAAAGAGTATCAAGAGAGAAGTCTTCCATTGATTGACTAAGCATCATTTGTATTGTAATGAATGTCAATTCTTTCTTTCCCTCCTTTTTGCTTTTTGGTTATTAAGCTCTAACTCTAGATCCCTAGTATATCATTCAAGTGAGAGATGAACAGACTTGCACGGTCATTGACTTTTGTGCATTAGGAAGCAGGCATGAAGGACGGCTCATCAAGATACGACAAATATCTCCGCTGGTGTACAGTCTTGAATCTTGTTGTTGCTTCCAATCTTCTTTCCCAACGAGATCTTCTATACTTATCCTTGGCTCGAAGCACTGTCTTATGAGAGACAGAATTCATAGGCTTTCTCCATGTTGATCGAGAAATCCTCTCTCTCTCGTTCTTCTCAGGATAGTTGAGTGGAACTCTGTGATAGCTCATCCTTGAGACGGAACCTTTGTTCCTTGTGGTAGTGCACTGCTTCTTATGATTGGACCAGGTGGTTGCAGCAGTGACATCACCACGAGCTCGCTTCTTTGGGGCAAGAGGAACTCTTGATCTTTCCTGCGCAAGTAAGACACTAGTAGGGAGTTTTGGTACCCATTTGTACTTGGGTCCTACATGGTGAGCGTCGGACCTTACTTGTCCTTTAGGGATCCATACATATTTATTCCTCACATTTAAATTTCTCTTAAAATTACATGTGTGAGAAATATGACCCGTTCTACCACAATAATGACAGATAATGGAATGATGTTCAGAATGAAATTTCTTATCATTATTATGTTGGTCAGTTTTCTTTTCATAGACTCTATGTTTGTTAACTTTTGAAATCTCAGAGTCTTTTGAGAACTCTTCTTTTATGAATGGAACTTTGGACTCCTCGGATGTAGAGGAGACGACAAGTTCCTTAAGTTTCCTATTCTTTTTCCTTAAGCCTAGAACTTATTTTGCAAGTTTAAGGAATTCAATATGTAATTTATTATAAGTGTCTTGCAATTCAGAAGGTTCAAGTTCAGGTACCTCATTTTCTTCAGTTTCTGAATCTTCTGGGCAGAGATCGACACTCTCTTCACTGGTGCTAGCTTTCTCTATATCACCATCCAGTAGTTCATCCAAGGTAGATTCACAGGGAGCACAAAATGAGCTTTGGACAGCTTTAATTTCAAGAGATTGATTAGAAGCATACATAGCATCAAGAGTGTTCCAAATATCTCTAGCATTAGAGCAGTGTTTAATTTTCTGGAAATCATTGTCAGGTAAGCTTTTGTACAAAATTTGCATTGCTCTAATGTTTAAGTAAAATAAATTTTTCTCCTCTTCAGTCCAGTTTACTTTTGGTTTGAAATCAGAATCATTTTCAAAGACATCCCACATTTTGAAATCGGAGGATAGTACAAAACTTTTCATCCTTGCCTTCCATAAGTAAAAATCAGTATTTTCTAACAAGGGTGGGATAGTATGATCAAAACCTTCAAAACACATTTTATAACCCAAGTCAGCCTAGGTCTTTGCACTTGAGATCGTTGGATCCTTTAAACAAGTGACCTTGCTCTGATACCAAATGAAATGCGTGGCTGCCACCCAAGAGGGGGGGTGAATTGGGTGACAGAATAAAACTTATAAAATTCTGCTTCTCTTTTAAAACCTGGTTGCTTGTGCTTGATGAGAATGACGATGTATCACCCCAAGCACAAGTAAGTATCTAGTGGTGTGGTGCTTGATGTGTAAATTAAACAATCAGAATAAGCACACACAAATTTATCCTGGTTCGGTCACTTCCAGACCTACATCCAGTCCCCAGGCTCCACCTGAGATTTTCAATCCACTAAACTTCTTGTTTGAACCAGGCACAAGAAAGCCTTTACACTTTAGGTTTTACGAGTACGGGTTCACCTAACAACCCACAGGTTTTACAACGGGATCACCTGCTAACCTTTACAACCACAAGTTTTGCGGGCTAACTTGCAACCTATGGAGATTTAGAAAACCTCTAAATGCTCCCCCTCACTTTTGTAAGATAGCAATACTGTTCTTCAAGCACAAGCTCTAGAACAGCCTCTATCAATTAGAGGATTTAATAATATGTTCACTCTATGAACTGATTTTGATAAACACTTAAGTACAACTGATTCTCTCTAAGAATAGATGATGTTACTCACTTAAGCACAACTGAATTACTCTCTAAGAATGTTACAACACTAAGATCAGAGAGTAGAAGATGAGAGGAATGTAGAATACAATGTCTCAGACAATAGGCTCTGTTCTCCCTACACTTCTTCTGAATGTAGATGTTCCTTTTATACTCGACTTCAACATTTAGGCTTGGGCGGCAGATAGAATATGTCCGTTTGAATATAGCCGTTAATCCCATGTTACCGTTGAGAGGTACATCTCCATTAATGCTTAGCAGGGTTGACTTGCTTTATCTCTGAAAAGCAACTCTGACAACTCTGTTCTAACAAAAGCATTCTGACCTCTGAGTATGTGACGTTGACTCTTGTACTCTTGCTGACGGATGATCATCGTTCATCCGGAAGCGGCAATCTTGCTCTGCAAGTGTTTGTCTTTGAATTCCAGTGCCAAGAGTATTTGCATCCGGAAACTCATTTACATCCGGAAGTAAACTAAGTTCTGCACATACTTGTTAGTCCAATCAGAGTAATATATATAATCAAGTTTAGTAAGAACTATACATGCTGTGGGAAGCTTGTTTGCTATGGGAATCAATCTTACTATGTTCTGACTTAGTGTATTGTCTACTGACGCTAGAGGATGTCCAATCCAATAGTCAGTGAGAGTCTCGTTATGTTACTCTAAGTCTTAAGTCTTCCCAAGTGACTTGGTGTGTCATTTACTTATGCTATGGGATGTGTAGTATACCAACACTTAATCACGTGCAGTGGGAGTTCATTTAGTCTAGGATGACTCTCTTGCATCTGGAAGCAATCCCACAACCGGAAGCACTACTACTGGACGAAGGGTTATATTCACTTTTACTCACTCTCGCTCAGTGTCCTTCATTCCAACAGTCAGCGCTAGTCACTAAGCAATCGGAAGCAATTCTACTAGACGTGGCTCATGTTCACTGACGCTCAGTGTTACCTATTCCAACAGCCAGCGCTAGTCACTAAGCTATCGGAAGCAATTCTACTAGACGTGGCTCATGTTCACTGACGCTCAGTGTTACCTATTCCAACAGCCAGCGCCAGTCATTAAGCTATCGAAAGCAATTCCACTTCTGGTTGAATCCTAGCTTAGTCTTAAGGTTTTGTATATCTAGTGCTCAAGGACTAAGTTATTTCCTTAGTGAATTACTTGTTGTCGCTGGGGGATGAGACATTCATCCGCGAGCGCTAGTCCTAGTTTATCCGAAAGTAAGTCCACATCCGGTTGCACTTTCACTTAGGGTTCTATGTTCACCTATTGCTTTCTAAGTTCTTTCATATTTTAATCTTCATCAAAACTTAAGATTCTAACAACAAGAACCAAGTATTCTTCCATTTACCATTCTAGGCCCTCTGTCACATCCAAAACGAATCAAGTCCATCCTTTCTACTTTCCAAATATCACTCAAAACCCCTCAATCAACTTCCACATCGATAACTTCACCATCCAATCCCCAAATTCATGCCGTCATTATTGTAAATCTCATACACATAGTTCTGAAATCCAACTTCTCAGCTCTCATCCATGTACAACCCTGGTGCTCTACTCCCAGGGAGGGAAACCCCAATCTGTCTCAAATCAGAAAGGGAGCAGCCCTGTCTCAAATCAGGTGACTGCTGGTCATAGTCTCAAATCTGTTGACCATTATAAATAACCGTTGATTGGCCTATCAACCGGTTATCATCGCGCGATGATCCATATGTCTCAGTGTCATGCAATGATCACAATTCTTTTCAACATCCCAATCACAACCTTTGATACTTTCCACCTACACAACTTTCCAATTCCTCAATCCCAAAGTATGATGCTCCCAATCCATATCACTTTTCAATACCCTGTCAAGTACCAATTATATATCCCTAACACAACGGTCACTTTCTGTAGACATGGCCTATTTACACCGTTGTCCAAGCATTACACTCATATATGAAAGTAATGGATGCACAAGGGGGGGTGAATTGTGCTTCAAAAATAAATGCTCAAATAAAAATAACACAAGAGTTATACTGGTTCGGTCTACCTGACCTACGTCCAGTCCTCAACCTCCCAGGTCGAGTTCCACTAAATCTCAGGTTTTAAATCGGGTTCACCTGAAACCTTACAACCGCAAGTTTTCACGGGATCACTTGCAACCTTACAACAAGTTTCACTCAGGCTCACTTGTAACCTAACAAACTCCCCCTCACACCAAGCAAGGGGTTAACCTTTACACTTAAGGATTTCTGACTAAGTTCTCTCAAAGAACAGATGGTGTTACACACTTAAGTACAATTAATGCTCTTATAATAAGAAGAGACTTAACTACAAGGAGTACAGAATAAGTAGGTGAAAAGAATCACTCGATGTGTTAAATGCTCTTCGCTTTTCTGGGCAGCTTTGAATGCTTAAAGATGTTCTTAGTTTTCTCGCTCTAACTTCTCTCAAGAATATTCAAAGATGATTGATTTCCTCATAAATGAAGTTGAGCTCCCTTATATAGTCTTCAAGCATTTTGAACTCTTGGTAGGTGGGCTAGCCATTTGAATATGTCCGTTTTTCCCTTGTTACCGTTTGCCCATTAAATGCTTCATCAATGTATAGCAGGGTTGACTTGCTTTATCTCTGAAAAGTAGTCCTGACGCCTCTGCTCTGACATAAGCATTCTGACACTGCATCTCTGAACGTTCTGACATTCTGATTGCTTGCGGAAGCAACTTCTCATCCGGAAGCAACCTTACTTAGTGTGCTGCACTTGAACGTTAGTCTAGCAATATAAGCACATAGTCACATGCAGTGGGTGTTCCCTAAGTCTAAGGTGTATCCGGAAGCACTTCTACATCCGGAAGTGATTCCACT
This sequence comes from Mimosa pudica, assembly GCA_029929735.1. Lineage (NCBI taxonomy): Eukaryota > Viridiplantae > Streptophyta > Magnoliopsida > Fabales > Fabaceae > Mimosa > Mimosa pudica. Next base: position 1,677,542 of record JAKELP010000036.1, read on the forward strand.
TGATGAAGGATCTAGCTCACCATCACTTACTCTCGCTCAGTGTATTTCATTCCAACACTCAGCGCTAGTCACTAAGCTATCGGAAGCACTTTTACTTGACGTGGTGAACTCACTGACGCTTAGGGTTATATCTCTTTTATCAGCCTGTGCCAGTCTAAGTCTAACTGGAAGCAATTTCACTTGACGTGGCTGATTCACTGACGCTTAGGATTATATCACCTTTATCAGTCTGTGCCAGTCTAAATCTATCAGGAAGCACTTTTACTTGACGAGGTAAACTCACTGACGCTTGGGGTGATATCTATTCTATCAGTCTGCGCCAGTCTAAATCTAACAGGAAGCAATTTCACTTCCGGTTGAATCATAGCTTAGTCTTAAGGTTTAGTGTACCTACTGTTTATGGACTAAGTTATTTCTCTAGTGAGTTACTCGCTGCCGCTGGGGGATAAAACATTCATCCGCGTGCGCGAGTCCTAGTCTATCCGGAAGTAAATCCACATCCGGTTGCACTCTTACTTGGGAACCTATGTTAACCTAATTGCTCTAAGTACTTGGTCTAATCTTTTATATTTTAGTCTTCATCAAAACTTAAGATTCTAACAATATACCTCACCGTCCAACCACCACCAGACAAGATAATAATATATATATATATAATGTGTCAAATTCTTTTATACCATAGTAATCGTGTTTTAAAGGCAACCGATAGCCTGTTTTGTATAAAAATAACCTTTAAAGATTTTGAGGGCTAGAAAGGATTTTTGAAAATCCCAACTAACATCCCCCTCAATGTTATAGTAAGGTAAGAGTGATTACCTGTTCTTCGGCAACTATGCACTGACCTATTCTTCCTTTCTTGATGCCACAAAACCACATCGCATCCAATCCTATAATAATATAATACAGAATAATAAATTAATATCATTTCTATTTCATAATATTTAACGTCTCTCTCAAATCCTAATATGCTACCCAAACCCCCTTCTTTTACTTTGTCCTAACAAGCATTTCAATTACAATCCAAGTTTATAAACAATGATCAATATATGACATTATTCCTATCCAAAGTCATGATCAGCCAATCAAAATCAAACATCGCAATCAATTTCAAGCTTCAAACATGTCAATTTCCACAAGCAGTCATGCTATAAATCCTAACCATACTCAAGAAGAAAAATCCAAACCAAATTCCAACTTTAATTTCACCTTCCATGCCCAAGTTTCTAAATGATATCAATCTTCACAATAAATCTTGACATGTAATAACTAGCATACACTTCAAACAATAACCACATATCAATCCACTATAAAGTTTAACACGATGCCTCGTATAACAAACCTATCAATTCAGAATTTAATGTGAATCACCATCGAAATAAACCCAAAAGAAAACTTAGAGTTCAACATGTAAGTACCAATATAAATCTCAAATTAATCATTTAGTAAAAACTTCCTTTAATCCACTTCTCCATGCAACATTCTCAAATCTTATGAAGGGTAAGTTACCAACTTGCCTATCACAAATCAAATTGCTAAACACAGGCATTTCCAATGAACAACTCAACTTATGAACCGTGAACCAATCCTTTCAGCCAAAACAAATCTTCTTCCTACTACTCTTTAAGCTTAAACTCAACTCTTTTAATATCATTTACAGCACAAACCTGAAGGTAATGGATGCACAAGAGGGGGGGTGAATTGTGCTATAAAATAAAAGCTCAAATAAAAACAACCACCCAGGCCGAGTTCCACTATCCCCAGGTTTTACAACGGGTGCACCTGGAACCTTTACAACCACAAGTTTTAAACGGGATCACTTGCAACCTTACAACCACAAGTTTTACTTAAGGCTCCCCTGCAACCTTTCTAACTAGCTCCCCCTTACAACCAGCAAGGGTTCAACCTTTACAAATAAAGGATTTTTCTAACTAAGTTCTCTCTAAGAACAGATAGTGTTACACACTTAAGTACAATTATTGCTCTTATAACACGAAGAGACTTAACTACAATGAGTACAAGATATGTAGATGAAACGATCACTCAATGAGTTAAATGCTCTTTCTCTTTTCTGGGCAACTTTGAATGCTTGAAGATATTCTTGGTTTCTCGCTCTAACTTCTCTCAAGTATGTCAAAGATAATTGATTGCTTCATAAATGAAGTTGAACTCCTTTATATAGTCTTCAAACATTCTGACTCTTGGTAGGTGGGTTAGCCGTTTGAATATGGCCGTTTTTCCCATATTACCGTTTGCCCAATTAATGCTTCATCAATGCATAGCAGGGTTGACTTGCTTTATCTCTGAAAAGTAGTCCTGACACCTCTGCTCTGACAAAAGCATTCTGACACTGCACTTCTGAACGTTTAGACATTCTGATTGCTTGCGGAAGCAAATTCTCATCCGGAAGCAACTCTACTTAGTGTGCTGCACTTGAGCGTTAGTTTAGCAATATAAGCATATAGTCACATGCAGTGGGAGTTTACTTAGTCTAAGATGTCTTCCTTGTATCCGGAAGTACTTCTACATCCGGAAGCACTACTACTGGATGAAGGGTTATATTCACTTTTACTCATTCTCGCTCAGTGTTCTTCATTCCAACAGTCAGCGCCAGTCACTAAGCTATCGGAAGCAATTTCACTAGACGTGGCTCATGTTCGCTGATGCTCAGTGTTACCTGTTCCAACAGTCAGCGCTAGTCACTAAGCTATCGGAAGCAATTCCACTAGACGTGGCTCATGTTCACTGACGCTTAGTGTTTATCTATACCAACAGCCAGTGCCAGTCTAAATCTAACAGGAAGCAAATTCACTTCCGGTTGAATCTTAGCTTAGTCTTAAGGTTTTGTATATCTAGTGCTCATGGACTAAGTTATTTCCTTAGTGAGTTACTTGCTGCCGCTGGGGGATGGGTCATCCATCCGCGAGTGCTAGTCCTAGTTCATCCGGAAGTAAATCTACATCCGGTTGCACTCTTACTTGGGGTTCTATGTTCACGTATTGCTTTCTAAGTACTTGGCTTATTCTTTCATATTTTAGTCTTCATCAAAACTTAAGATTCTAACATTCTCCCCCTTTTTGATGATGACAAACTTTAGTTTTATCGATTAAGTTCATAAGAAGGAATTAGCAAAAGAATAAAAGCAATAGGTGAGAACAAGTAACTTAGACAGATATTATTGATAAGCAGAAATTACAAGTCAGAGTATACAAGCAAATATCATATACAAGTAAATAACATATACAGGTAAATTACACTAAGCAAGTATGAAGTATGCATGAAAAAATTTCTAAGTTAAAAGAAGGTTTGGATTGGGGGGTTCATAGTTTGTGTTTCTTTTTCTTCTCCCTCTCCCTCTGTCTCTCTTCACTCTCTCTCTGGAGTTTGGCTAACTCGGCCTCATGTACATTCCGGTCAATCTGGGCAATGATCTGCTGAAGTTCTTCTTCCTCTCTTTCTCTTCTGAGCCTTTCAGATTCAATAGACTCCTCGAATGCCCTTTTCATGTTTTCCACTTCTTCATACCCAGGGAACCCTGTAGCATCATCGAAGTGGGCGACCTCTCCATTGGGGTAGTGGACAGCCCGAATCTTTACGTTCCAAACTGGGAAGTTGGGATCCTCCTCAACTTCCTGAGCTTTCCTTTTCCCTTTCCCCTTACTCTTCCCTTTGCTCTTGCTAATTGGAGGAGTGGGCATGGCACTTGCTCTGTCAGCATCAAGGCAGGCCATCTGACCAAAGGAGAGTTTGTCCGTGAACCCATACTTTTCATATTCCTCAGGAGTCATGTCCTCTATTTCCAACTTGATCTCCTTCAGAATAGGAACAGCTTGTACTACTGGAATCTCTTGTTCAACACGGGCAGACGAAGATTCTTGCTCAGGCTGGCCAGATGGAGTCTCCTCCTCATTCTCATCAGATTCAGTGGAGGCAATAACCTTCTTGGCACGCTTCCTAGCAACGGCCTTCTTTCTAGACTCACTGAATGTGACTGCTGGCTCAGATGAGGGGGGAGGGGCAGATGATTGCTCAGAAGACGGAATCTCAAACGCTTGCCCAGAGGATGCAGGAATAGGCTTGGCTATCACAATGGGAGGATGGTTGGGTCTCTTCAGCCCGTACTTCATCATAATCTCCTCAACAATATTTTTACTTGTCTTAGTTGGAGGAGGCTCTGATGATGACTCAGGCTGTGAGGATTGTTCATTCTGCTCAAAGACAACCATCTCCAAGTGTGGTCCTTGCTCAGCCGACCTCTGCTGCTGCATGAACCGGATTGCTTCTCCTCTTATAAGATTCTCAGCATCACCCAGCCTTTGGGATTCCATAGCACGGCGGAGGGCAGCTGCGATGTCTTCATCAATCCAGAGAGATGGCTGGCTGAGAACATCCCTGGTGTTCAGGGCCAGGCGAAGAGCAGACATAGCATTTCTCCCCCTTTTGTCATCATCAACAAGGGTGAGTGCCAGGGATGGAGTGGATGAGAAGGAGGGTGGAGGTTCAGGGCCAAATGGTTTTTGGGGTGAGGATTCTGGGGAGGAAGTAGAGAGGTTAGTTTCTGGGGATGAGGTAGTGTCGGGGAACCAGGTAGGATTCACAAAAAGATCTTCATAGGGATGAGTGGAGGAGTATTCTTTGTAGGGAGTGGTAGAGTGTGGGGTAAATGGTAAGTGGTCATCAGAGAATCTCTGAAGGCGGGGATAATCTCTTATATAGAGGGCACTGAGGGGGTGAATGGCAGTGTTAAATCCAAGGTGTTCGGCTAAGGGGTTGGATCTGGGTCTAGAGCTTGGATGGGTAGGGTTGGAATGGGGGGAAGGTTCGGAAGAGAAATTGAGAGGAGAACGAGTAGGAGCATTGGGGCGAGTAAGGAGGTTTGGTGGTGTGCGAGTGGGTGAGGGAGGTGTAGATGGGGAGTTTCGAGGGGATTGGCGAGGAGAGTGTTGGGGTGAGTCTTGGGTTTGCTGGTCATGGTTAGGTGAAGGTTGGGATTGGTGGTCATTGTTTGGTGATGGTGGGGGTTGCTGGTCATTTTGTGGTGGTGGCTGTGGTTGTTGAGTGTTAGGCGGAGGAGGAGGGGGAAGTTGAGGGTGACCAGAAGGAGGAGGAGGTGGGTTTTGGGGAGGAGGAGGAGGTGGTAGGTTACCTTGTTGTGGTTGGGGAATCTGGAGGTGGGAAAGGATAAGGTCGAGTTTGGCATCCACCCTGGCTAGCTGTGTCGCAACCTGGCCAACTCTGTCCTCAAGCCGCTGGATACGCTCCCCTTGCTGCTCACAGTCATTTCTTCGAGGGGCCACCAAGGACGCAGAAAGTTGAAGGAGAATCTCTTCCTTCATTTCCTGAGCAAATGCCTTCACTGTGGCTGGCACCCTCGCAGCACGGCTTGGCCCGGGATGGGAGTCAACCTCTTGATCCCCTGCTCCAAATGTAGAGGGGACTGAGGCGTGAGATGCACTCCCCGGTTGTGATCCTGAGCGAGTGGGCTTTGCAGGTCTGGTGTATCTGATGCCCATCTTCCCGATGTTAGTCGCCCCCACAGGGGTACACTTGACATTCTCTTCCTCCAAGTCAGATGTGGCCTTGATCAGTTTCTTCTCAAGGAGGAAGGCAATGATGGTGGGGTAGGGAAGATAGCCAGACTTGTCATTGATCAACCATCTCTGTAGCTCAAGACTGATCAACTGCCCAGGGTTGATTGGTTGCTGAGAGAGAATTCTGGGGAACCACGGGTTGTCGATATTGGCGAACTCATTGAAGTTACCCCCTTTGTGAGTCATCATCCGGGAGTAAACATAGTACAGCAACCTGTAGGAATCAGACATTTTGGACATCTTTTTCCCATCGGTGCCATACAACTTCACGAGTTCCTCTTTACTGTACTTGAGCGCCTCAGGGTACAGCCACTCGTTCATGCCCTCTTCTGTGATCCCCATTATCTCGTTGAGCGTCCTCCAGGTGAAGCTGAAGGTTCTCCCCCTTACTGTGGCAGTGAAGGTGATTCTGTGGATTTGCTCCTTTCCATCAACCTTCTTGTACTTCACTTTGCCAGAGAGGGATTGAGAGAAAACTCGCAGGACGTTGATGTTGTAGTCCTGTTTAATCCCCAGCCAAGCCATGTACTTCTCCAGGTAAGGGCGCAGATGAGGAAACCCTAGTTCATCAATCTTGTCCAGATCGATGAACAGGTCGTGGTTGAAGTAGGGCTTGACTGTCTCAAATTTGGAGGCAACAGGTTCTAAGGCCCCATCTCTGTACACTGTAGGGTCATCTTCTTCAACCCTTTGCCTCTTGGAAGAAGGCTCTTCAGCGAACTTAACCTTCTTCTTCTTTCCTTTCCTCTTGGCTTCCCTCGCTTGCTCATGCCCAGAAGCCTCTGACTGTTCTGTCACTCTTCCAGAAGTTCCAGGCTGATCCTGGATATGTTCATCCTGCCCCTGGGTTTGCCCAGAAACTTCATGAAGTTCTTCACGGTGTTCATCACGTTGCCCAGATTTCCCAGAATGTTCATGCCGAGATTTCCCAGATTTTGACTTGTGTTTCTTAGATGAGGAAGATTTCTTTGTAACTGAGTTTGTTTCATGTGATCCGGCCATTTTTGTGTGGGATGGTGGTAAAACGAGATGAAATGCGAAAAAGTGTATGAAGAAAATGAAGAACACAGATGAAGATGAAGAATGTATGCAGAGAGTACGTGAGTGAAAGTAAAAAGTGAAAGTGAAAAATGACATCCTATTTATAGGCAAAGTTACTGAGGGTAAAATGGGCATGTCTTTTCAGATGAAACCAAACGTTTACACATTGGGTAACGTAAACATTTTAATTGAAACGGCGCACCTTATGACAGGTGTCGCTTCATCTTGTCAGAGAGGGCACAATTTCTCATAGAGGGAGTTGAAACGTTTTCTGAAGTGACGTGTCCCTTGGACTGGTACTGGCGCTTTCTTGGTTTCATCATCCTGTGTCAGCGAGTGATCATCCGGAAGTGGTTTTGCTTCCGTTTGCAAATGCTTAAGATTTAACATTGAGAACCTGCAAAAACACATATTGGCACTCCGATGCCTAAGTTAGCATTGTTGTAAATTTTAAGCAATCAAGTATAGGAGTTGAAAAATTACACCTCATTTGGGTTTACCATTCCCAAATCACCTCTTATGAAAGTAAATTGGTCGACCCCCAGAGGCTTGGTGAAGATGTCCGCGAGCTGTTGTTGTGTGGGGACAAACTGCACTTTGACATCCTTCTTTTGAACATGGTCTCTAATGAAGTGATGTCTGACATTAATGTGCTTTGTCCTTGTGTGCTGAACCGGATTCTTGGCAAGGCTAATTGTGCTTGTGTTGTCACAGAGGATGGGTGCCTCAGGGAACTCCAAGCCAAGGTCTCTCAGTTGGTCCTTCAGCCACAGCACTTGAGCACAACAGCTTGCAGCCGCAATGTATTCTGCCTCAGTGGATGACAATGACACGCAGGTTTGCTTCTTGCTAGCCCAAGACACCAGACAACCACCAAGGAAGGCGCATTGTCCACTGGTGCTCTTCCTATCTGTTTTATAACCTGCATGGTCAGAGTCAGAGTAAGCCCACAAGAACTCTTGGTTACCTCTGGGATACCAAAGACCAAGTTCTTGTGTTCCCTCAAGGTATCTCAGAATACGTTTAACACATGTTAAGTGTGACTCCTTGGGGTTGGCTTGAAACCTAGCACACATGCCTACACTAAATTGGATGTCAGGCCTGCTTGCCGTTAAGTATAGGAGGGAACCTATCATTCCCCTGTACATGGGCAGGCTGACAGATTTACCCTTTGCGTCAGCATCGATTGCGGCAGTGGTGCTCATGGGAGTGTCATACTCCTTGCATTCATCCATCCCAAACTTCTTGAGTAGCTCTCTGCAGTACTTAGCTTGGGAGATGAAGATTTCATTCCTCTTTTGTTTGATTTGCAGGCCTAGGAAGAACGTTAGTTCTCCCATCATTGACATTTCAAACTCACCCTGCATAGTCTTAGAGAAATCTTCACAAAGCTTTTCATTAGTTGCCCCAAATATAATATCATCAACATAAATTTGGACAATTAACATATCTCTATCTTTGTGAAGGATAAACAGTGTATTATCTAATTTGCCCCATGAGAAACCCTTGCCTAGCAAAAAGCTGCTGAGTCTCTCATACCAAGCTCGAGGAGCTTGTTTCAGGCCATATAAAGCTTTCTTTAATCTATACACATGTTTGGGATGCTTATGATCCTCAAAGCCAGGAGGTTGTTCTACATATACTTCTTCTTTAATATAACCATTAAGAAAAGCACTCTTTACATCCATTTGATATAACCTAAAGCCTTTCATGGATGCAAAGGCTAGAAGAATCCTTATTGCTTCAAGTCTAGCGACTGGAGCAAAAGTTTCTTCATAGTCAATGTCTTCTTCTTGTTTATATCCTTTGGCTACTAGCCTGGCTTTGTTTCTTGTAATTTGCCCTGTCTCATCCAGTTTGTTTTTGAAGACCCACTTGGTCCCCACTATGGATTGATGAGACGGCCTTGGGACTAGTTCCCAGACTTGGCTTCTCTCAAATTGATTCAGCTCTTCCTGCATGGCAATAATCCAGTCGCAGTCCTCAAGAGCTTGTTCAACTGAAGTTGGTTCGATTTGAGAAAGAAATGCTCCAAACTCAACTTCATTTTGAACTTGCCTTCTGGTTCTGACTCCAGAAGAAACATCACCAAGCACTTGATCAAGAGGATGATCCCTGTGATGTCTCCTAGCCGTTGGCAACTGTGCCTCATCAGGCATGGTCTGCTCTCTAGGTTCATCACTGGGTTCATCTTCTTCTTTGAGATTGCTTGCTGGTGTTTCTTTTGGTAATGAAGAAGATGATGGTAGTTTTGGAAGATTAAGCATTTCATCATCTTCTGTGGATTGTCCCCATGTAGGAGTTTCATCAAATACAACATGCATTGATTCTTCTACAGTTCTAGTTCTCATGTTGTATATTCTATATGCTTTGCTCCTAAGGGAATATCCTATGAATATACCTACATCAGCTTTTGGATCAAACTTACCCAGATTTACTTTTCCATTGTTATGCACGTAGCATTTTGATCCAAAGATTTTGAGGTGGCTGATGTTGGGCTTCCTCCCTTTATACAACTCATAGGGAGTCTTGTCCAAGCTCTTGCGAACATAGGCTCTGTTAGAGATATAGCAAGCAGTGCTCATAGCGTCCGCCCAGAACACTTGAGAAACCTCTTTCTCGTTGAGCATGCTTCTAGCCATCTCAGTCAGAACCCTGTTCTTTCTTTCGACCACTCCGTTTTGCTGAGGAGTTCTAGGGGCTGAGAAGTTGTGTTCAATTCCATTTTGCTCACATAGCTCAGAGAAGCTATGGTTCTCAAACTCTCCTCCATGGTCTGTCCTTATGGCTGTGATCTTGAGCTCTCTCTCATTCTGCACCTTCTTAGCCAGGACAACAAAAGCATCAAAAGCATCTTGCTTTGAGGCAAGAAACATAGTCCAAGTGAACCTTGAATAGTCATCCACCACCACTAGAGCATATAGGTTTCCACCTAAGCTCTTCAATCTCGCTGGCCCAACCAAATCCATATGGATTAGTTCCAAGGGCCTGCTGGTGGAGACTCTCTTCTTGGTTTTAAACAAGGACTTTGTTTGCTTCCCTCGTTGGCAGGATTCACAAATAAAATCATGCTTTACCTTAAAGGAAGGAATACCTATAGTTAGCTCCTTTTTAATTAGCATATCAAGTTGAGTAAAATTAACATGAGCTAACCTCTTATGCCAAAGCCAACTATTCTCATCACTAGATATTAAACATTTTTCTTCTAGTTGTTGACATAAGTCCAGAGTATATAGGTTCCCGTTTCTATTTGCCTTAAGTTTGCATTTTAAATTGGCCTTGTCTAAATTCAGATCCTGCTTATCAACTATTATGCACTCATTTGAATCAAAGATTACCCAATTTCCTTTGTCAGTGCTCTGGCTCACGCTCAGCAGGTTGTGACAGAGACCGTCCACCAGATAGACGTCTTTTACTGGTCCGACTTCTCCAACTCCAGTGATCTTCCCACTTTGATTTCCTCCAAAGGTTACTGTGGCTCCGTCTTTGATCACCAGAGATTTGAACTTGTCTCTGTCTCCAGTCATGTGTCTCGAGCATCCGCTATCAATATACCATTTTCTATTCTTGGATGCCTTGAGACACACCTGGAAGAATCAAGCAAGCTTAGGTACCCAATCTTTCTTGGGTCCTTTGTCATTAGTTTTTATTGCCCTTGGTCTAGTGTTAAGCTTGACCTTGGGCTTATGATCATTCAGTGCCTCTGGCCTAGTGCTGGCTTTAAGCTTTTGGGTTTCCCTGTGGATTGTTTCCAGGCTCGGGATCCCTGCCCTCCCTTAGTTTCCTTTACATGGGGAGGATCCTTTGTAGCCTTGGTTCCTTTAAGGACCCATTTGTAAGAGCTACTTGCTCCATGCTTCTTGACATTACAGGTGGACGTGGAGTGTCCTTTCCTGTTGCAGTAGTTACAGAAGCTGAAGGGTGAGGAGCTGTGACTAGTGGCTTTGTGGAAGAACTTTAAGTAGGACTTTACTTTTGGTTCCACCCACTTTTTCACTTTAGGAGTATATCCTAAGCCAGTCCTATCCCTATATGCCCTTTGATTCATTAAAATTACATTTAACATTTCTGACCCATTTGTAAACTTCTGCAGGGCATTTTGCAGCTTGTCTTTCTCAGCTGAGATTTTGCTGCAATTAGGGCAGCTCTCAAGTGTTGGGGCATTGGGTTCTGCTTGGGGAGAACCCAGGCCATCCACTACCGGAAGCTTTCTAGCTTCCGCTAGCTCTTCACTTAGTGAGTCCACCTTGGACTCAAGTGATTCCTTTTTAGTTTTTAACACTTTATAGGCTTTACATAATCTAGAGAATTCTTCATGAACCTCATTGTAAGCCTCTTGTAGTTCAGAAAGAGTTACCTCATGATCTTCGTGGGTGAGGTCAAGATCTGAAGATTCTTCCTCATCATCTTCTCTGGCTACTAGGCAGAGGTTGGCAACTTCTTCCTCATCACTTGCTTCGTCATCTGAGCTACTCACCCAAATGGAGGAAACGAAGGCCTTTCTTTTGTCTTTGCCTTTGGACCTCTGCAGACTGGGACACTCAGCTTTAAAGTGACCAGGCTTCTTACATTCAAAGCACACAGGGACCTTTTCCTTCTTGTATCCCTTCTTCTGGCTGGAGTCTCCTTTCTGAAAGCCTCCTTTCTTTCTGAAGAACTTTCTAAACTTCCTCACCATCATAGCCATCTCCTCATCATCCATTTCCTCCTCATCATCCTCATCATCATCATCGATCTCCTTGTTGGGAGCAACAAGGGCAAGATTCTTGTTTTTGGATGAGGCTTGAGGAGCTCGCTGAGCCAGCAAGGTAGGTTCATATTCAGCAAGAGAGCCAAATAGTGCAGTGATAGAGCTGGTTGATTCTCCTTGGACTTCCTGCAAGATGGTTACTTTGGTGATCCAGTCACCTTTCAAGACCTTTAGGATCTTGCTAACCTGCTCCCTTTCAGGAATGTCCTTACCCAGCGAGGCCAAATTGTTGATGAGGTGAGTGAACCTGAGCTCCAGCTCCCTGATTGGCTCAGTTGGACTAAGCATGGCGAACTTGTGGAATTCTTCCACCAGCATTTCAACTCGTCTTGCTTTCACTCCCCTGGTTCCAGAGTGAGCAGCCTCAAGAGCCTCCCACATCTCCTTAGCACTTTTGTGGTGGCTGATCCTGTGAAACTCCTTAGGGCTGAGAGCGCATTGAATGTAATGTATGGCCCTGAAGTTTAGCTGGACTAGAGCATAGTCCTCGTTGGTGTAGCTGGATCGCGACTTTGCAAAACCATCATTATCTAGAGGGGTGTGATTCCCATATTGGATCACATCCCAGAGTCGAATGTCGCTGGATTGTATGTAGGTTTCCATTCGGAATTTCCAGAATGGATAGTTATACCCATCAAAGCCTAGAGGCTTGTTGGGTTGCATAGAGACATCTGGTAGAGAATAATCTGTTTCCATTACTGGATCTTTACTTTCAAGATTCGTGGGAATCAAGTCAGAAAGACCCGCTCTGATACCAAATGAAGGTAATGTATGCACAAGAGGGGGGGTGAATTGTGCTATAAAATAAAAGCTCAAATAAAAACAACACAAGAGTTTATACTGGTTCGGTCTACCTGACCTACGTCCAGTTCTCAACCACCCAGGCCGAGTTCCACTATCCCCAGGTTTTACAACGGGTGCACCTGGAACCTTTACAACCACAAGTTTTAAACGGGATCACTTGCAACCTTACAACCACAAGTTTTACTTAAGGCTCACTTGCAACCTTTCTAACTAGCTCCCCCTTACAACCAGCAAGGGTTCAACCTTTACAAATAAAGGATTTTTCTAACTAAGTTCTCTCTAAGAACAAATAGTGTTACACACTTAAGTACAATTAATGCTCTTATAACACGAAGAGACTTAACTACAATGAGTACAAGATATGTAGATGAAAAGATCACTCAATGAGTTAAATGCTCTTTCTCTTTTCTGGGCAACTTTGAATGCTTGAAGATATTCTTGGTTTCTCGCTCTAACTTCTCTCAAGTATGTCAAAGATAATTGATTGCTTCATAAATGAAGTTGAACTCCTTTATATAGTATTCAAACATTCTGACTCTTGGTAGGTGGGTTAGCCGTTTGAATATGGCCGTTTTTCCCATATTACCGTTTGCCCAATTAATGCTTCATCAATGCATAGCAGGGTTGACTTGCTTTATCTCTGAAAAGTAGTCCTGACACCTCTGCTCTGACAAAAGCATTCTGACACTGCACTTCTGAACGTTCAGACATTCTGATTGCTTGCGGAAGCGAATTCTCATCCGGAAGCAACTCTACTTAGTGTGCTGCACTTGAGCGTTAGTTTAGCAATATAAGCATATAGTGACATGCAGTGGGAGTTTACTTAGTCTAAGATGTCTTCCTTGTATCCGGAAGTACTTCTACATCCGGAAGCACTACTACTGGATGAAGGGTTATATTCACTTTTACTCACTCTTGCTGAGTGTTCTTCATTCCAACAGTCAGCGCTAGTCACTAAGCTATCGGAAGCAATTTCACTAGACGTGGCTCATGTTCGCTGATGCTCAGTGTTACCTGTTCCAACAGTCAGCGCTAGTCACTAAGCTATCGGAAGCAATTCCACTAGACGTGGCTCATGTTCACTGACGCTTAGTGTTTATCTATACCAACAGCCAGTGCCAGTCTAAATCTAACAGGAAGCAAATTCACTTCCGGTTGAATCTTAGCTTAGTCTTAAGGTTTTGTATATCTTGTGCTCATGGACTAAGTTATTTCCTTAGTGAGTTACTTGCTGCCGCTGGGGGATGGGTCATCCATCCGCGAGCGCTAGTCCTAGTTCATCCGGAAGTAAATCTACATCCGGTTGCACTCTTACTTGGGGTTCTATGCTCACCTATTGCTTTCTAAGTACTTGGCTTATTCTTTCATATTTTAGTCTTCATCAAAACTTAAGATTCTAACAATACCTACCAACACAAAACCATGTTTCTTTGTGAACACTAGAATAAGTTACAATAATGCTTTATTTTACTCCTCACTAAGCATCAACCAGACAAGTCAAAGAATATCAAACTTCACCAATCCTTAAACCAAGAATTTCAATATGTAACTAAAAGAAACAACAATAGCCTTTCATCTAATGCTTTAAGTCATGATTCAAACTTCCTACATACACTTCTTACATTATTTTCAAACGACATTGCTGCATAATTAGGTAGGTTCATATTAGCACCCAAACATAACAACTATAGATTCTTTTGAAGGGTTTACTCGGCCATTGAACACATAAGAGAAGAAAATTAGTGTTTACTTCACAAACATACAACCCTATGAAAAATTACAATCAATCCTTCAGTTACACATCCTAATTCAACATATAATATCATAATATACATAATCTCCATTACCAATCATGAACCAAGCAACAAGAAAATCCCAAAATAGAAACCAACATCATCATCAAATTTGAATGAAGCTTTAATTTATCTTCACTTACTAGGACCAACAATCTCTAAACTTTCTCACAACTTCTTTGAGATAATTAAATCTTAAAAATCCTTCAAGATCATCCAAATTCTTAAGAAAATATTATATGTCAAACAAATCATTCACTTTATTCTTTACCCAAAAGCACGTAGTAGGAAAAGAAGAAAGAAAGACAACTCCAAATTCAAAGTATACGCTGAGCATGCATAAACATACAACCATCGATTATGTCTAATAATCCTTCCTTCCTCTCAAGACAAGCAAAGCCAAAACCATGGCCAAAAATATATGAGAAAGGGGAAAAATAGTCTATGAAAATTCCGAACCTCTCCAAAAACCAACACGTAAGCCTGAAAGTAAGTTCAATCTTCCACATATGCATATTTATTCCCATTAATAGTGCCAAGTCCAGAAATCTTAAATAAATCATATGTAAAATACCAATATCATTCGGCCAACACAATGAAAGGCCCGAATTTTACAAAACAAATCACTATTAAAATTTACTACATTATAACACCACATGCTAATATCATATAGAAGTCTACATAACCAAAAATCAAACCTATTATAACTTTAAACTTGTACTCTTGGTTAAACATCAATCATAATCCCAAACGTCAACAACTCAATTTAATCATACAAGAAATCAGTTTCATTATGCCATTTGTTAATATAGAACCCCAAAACCAAACGGACTCTCATGATTCTCACTCAGGTCGGACTAGAAAATGGTAAAGAGATGGAGGAACAAGCTTCACCTGAGTTGGGAGTTGTTTCGGCGTCGGAGCTGTCGCGATATTCGCCGGAAAATGCCACTGAATCAGAGAAAACGAAGAGGAAATCGAAGAAAACAAATGGGGAAGGGTTAGGGTTTAGACTTGGAGTGAAGAAATAGGTAGGAATTTGAGAATAAAACCTACCTAAGCTTGACGGTGAACCCACACCGAACGACGGCCTTCTCGCCGTGCTCCGCCGTCTGGAGCTTCGCCGGAGAACGCAGGGGAATATATAAAAGGAGAGAGGTTGAAGGCAGTGAAAGAAGGTTTTGAGGGGAGGAAAGAACGAATGGAAGGTGTGGTAAGGAGAGGCCACGACGGCCGGCCAGCCTAGGCCGCCGCCGTTGTCGATCGGTCAAAGGGGATGAGAGAGCGCAGGTGAGGAAGAATGAATGAGATGAAGAATATGGGGGGGGGGGGCTCCGTCGGGTCTGAAGAAAGAAAGAGGAAGGAGAGAGACAGTTTAGGTGTAGGGAATATTATATTTTTGCCCCTGTAACTACTTTCCTTTTCAACTTAGTCCCTCTTATCAAACTTTATTATTTAAAATTTAACCCCTTCCCAAAAATAATTCCCAATGAAATTGATAACATTCTTCCATTATATATTTGTTTAAACTTCAAAGTACTTTTCATACAATTTCTAACTCCTAATAACTCATTAACTACATTTCTTTAATTTCTAGTGAAATAGGATTTAATATTAATAAATCATGATTTCATTCCTAACACTTTAAATTTCCTAAATACACCTCAACAATTATAGTATTATCCTTAATTAAATTTTGGGATGTTACAACCCTAGATGATATGTTAGCTTATAAATCAGATAAACTAGTGTAAAAAATTGAGAAAATCGAGATTGACTTCAAGAATTTCGTGTTTCCATTTACCAACCTTTTATGGGTCTACCCATTTCGTATTTATGTTTACCAACTTCACAAATTCATTACGGACTTTCTATTCATTGGAGAACATTTTGGTTCTTCAAACTCCACAAATATCACAGGACACAAGTCATGTTTTTTTATAACATAGAAAGCAAATCAACCTATTCAACTGGTACACAAGTCATGTTTTGTCATGACCAATAATGGGCGTAGTTAGTTATATATTGGGGTGTCAGTTTGTATAATTATTTTTATTTTCTAGAAAATAGAAAATCCAAAAATAGTCGTTGTATTATTTATGTATATATAGACTATTTGACCATGTGGAATGGGAAATAGAAATTTTACAAAGCAATTATCATGGTCATGGAGATTCTCTTGGGCTATTTGTAAGACTAAGCAAAATTCTTGCTAATCTGTGCAAAGAAAGTTGTTTCAGTGTGCTTGTAATTTCATTCCCAATATATTTGGCTTTTTTTTAGTTTTACCATTGAAAATTCTAGATTTGCCGACGTAAAATGTAATCACCAAAGCAAGAAATATTAAGCTACTAATTCTTAGTCAAAACAAATATTTATGGCCAAAATAAGAAG
Source organism: Mimosa pudica (assembly GCA_029929735.1). NCBI lineage: Eukaryota > Viridiplantae > Streptophyta > Magnoliopsida > Fabales > Fabaceae > Mimosa > Mimosa pudica. The sequence goes on from JAKELP010000036.1 coordinate 1,693,912, forward strand.
TAATTAACTCATTTTTTACACAATTGATATTTTGTTTTCAGTAAAGTTCAATTGAATTTTGTTATTAAAAGAGTTCATTTGACTTCCCTCTTTGATGTATGATTAGCAATATTCTTTTTCTTTGAATAAAGGACAATTATATTAAGTAAAAAGAAGGATTTCAGTAGAGTTCGTTTGATTTTCCCTCATTGATATATGATAAGCAATATTTCATAAGAATGATATGATAATCATTCCTTATAGTAGCAGCTTGACTTCCCGTTTGCATTATTTAGCCAGATTTAGATTGTTTGCAACGAAACTCAAAAGAGAGGAAATATGCGTAATTAACACTGTATTCACTCGTTACAAGATTGAGTGCTGATAATTTGTGAAATTATAAGACTTCAAAACTTACTAGATTACTACCACTAGAAAGAGTTGTTCGTTTTAGGGAAGCATTTCAAGGATCTGCTTATTTAAATGGCTTTGATACCGCACATAATATATGTAATTGACAAATCTTTGAATTTGTATGGTTTTATGTACTAAATTTGAGGCAATTAAGATGACAGAGATGCAATTTTTGTCCAATTGTGCTTAATTAATATCTAAATTCTTTAGGTGTAATTACTTCCATTTTTAATTATATTTGACAAATATTTTGATTATATTTTTGAAGTCATTGATAGAAAATTATACGAATTTGATCTTGGAAATAATATTTTGAGTCAAATCGGTGCTTCATGTGTTAGCATATCTTGCAATTTGTTTAAATGGCTTTTTGTCATCCTTGACTTTTGACTAGGCCCACACTATTTAGAATGTAAGAAAGAAAGAAAAATCGAATATGAAGAGGGGTTTTGATTCCCTGCTCATCCTTATTCTTTCTCATCCACTTCTCATCTCTCAAAACACTGAGTTTTGATTAAAACACACACAAACACATGGTGTGACTAGCGCTGGCTGTTGGTTTGGATAACGCTGAGTGTCAGTGAGTAAAATATGAACATAACTCAACGTCCAGTGGAAGTGCTTCCGGATGTAGAATTGCTTCCGGATGTAAGATAGCTCCCTTAGACTAAATGAACTCCCACTGCATGTGACTCCGTGTTTATTTTGCTAGACTAACGTTCAAGTGCAGCACACTGAGTGATGTTGCTTCCGGATGAGAATTCGCTTCCGCAAGCAATCAGAATGTCAGGACGTTCAGAGCAGTGCAGTGTCAGAATGCCTTTGACAGAGCAGAGTTGTCAGAACTACTTTTCAGAGATAAAGTAAAGTCAACCCTGCTAAACATTAATGGAGCATTAAATGGGCAAACGGTAACTTGGGATAAACGGCCATATTCAAACGGCTAACCCACCTACCAAGAGTGAGAATACTTGAAGACTATATAAACAAGTTCACCATCATTTATGAAGACAACTAATATTTTTGACATCTTGAAGAAAGCTAGAGTGAGAAACTGAGAAAATCCTTCAAGCATTCAAAGCTACCCAGAAAAGCAAAAGGGCATTTAACACATTGAGAGTTCTTTTCATCTACTTATCTTGTACTCTTTGTAGTTAAGTCTCTTCCTTTATTAAGAGCATTCATTGTACTTAAGTGTGTAACATTATCCGTTCTTAAAGAGAACTAAGTCTAGAAAATCCTTTATTTGTAAAGGTTGAACCCTTGCTGGTTGTAAGGGGGAGTTAGTTAGTAAGGTTGCAAGTGAGCCTTGAGTAAAACTTGAGGTTGTAAGGTTGCAAGTGATCCCGTTCTAAAACTTGCAGTTGTAAAGGTTCCAGGTGAACCCGTTTGTAAAACCTGGGGATAATGGAACTCGACCTGGGTGGTTGAGAACTGGACGTAGGTCAAGAAGACCGAACCAGTATAAACTCTTGTGTTGTTATTGTTTGATTTTATTTGGTAGCACAATTCACCCCCCCTCTTGTGCATCCATTACTTTCAATCTTTACTTTTTCTCAATTCTTCTTTTCCCCTCTTTCATATCACACCTTTTACTAATTTTCATTATTAATCCAAAACATTTTTCTTATTTCAAGCAAGTTTAACATTTAGTTACTAGGTAATTAATTGCATTTCTTAGGCTCCTCCAAGTGAGCGATATCCGGGGTAACTTTCACTTACCTTGAGGTCATAAAATTTCTTGAAGGACTAAACCTAAGGCACATTACACCGACCGTAAGTCCGGTGTCCTTCAAGTGGGCGCCGTTGCCGAGGAGCCAAGTAATTGGTTCCTCTAACAACCTTCACATTTGAAAACATTAAAACAATAGATATATTGTTACCATTCATGTAATGTTCATCTTCAACTTAAAAGCTTTCATACATATTGTGTAACTTACACGTTTCTCAAAAGTTTATAGTCATATTCAAATAAATAAAATACTTGTAATATCTAAAAATGAAAATAGTTTTGGTGATATAGCTTTCACAATATAGAAGATACAATCTTATCTTTACCATTAACATATCTTAAGAAAACAACTTAGTCCAAATTATATTTGTATCTTATCTTTACCATTAACATATCTTAAGAAAACAATTTAGTCCAAATTATATAATGTAAATATGAAAACATAATTTTTTATCATTATTATAAAAAACTTGATTTTTATAGATGAATTGATACATAGCAAATAACAAGCGCAACTCAAAATCTACGAGTCAAGCGTAGCTCGAAGGCCACGAAAAATCAGCGTAGCTCGAGACTATGAAAACAACCGTGGACACACAGTCTACGAGGGTAAATAACCAAGTGTGACACATAGTCACGAAAACAAGCGTGAACACACAGTCCACGAGGGTAAGTAACCAAGCATGGCAAAACCATGAAACAAATGTGACATGAAATCATGAAATAACTGTAATACAAAGTCACGAAAACAAGCGTGGACATACAGTCCGCAAGGGTACTAACCAAGTATGGCTTTACCACGAAACATGCGTGGCAAAGTCACGAAACAAGCGCATGTATATAACCCACGAGAACAAGCACTTTGTGTCTAATTCCTCAATATATATATATATATATATATATATATATATATATATATATATATATATATAGACACACACTAATGAATAAATTGATTTGAATGATGATAAATCCTTTAGGGAGAAATTAAACAAGTTTTCTTCTAATTCCAACTTTGGTCCAGGCAATGTAGGTTTAGGAACAATAATATGAAAACTCAATGTGCAAACATTCCAATTTTACATCTTCTCAAATCATCTATATGCCCAAGAAAAACCTTAAGAGTCATTATCTTTTGTTTTTAACCACTTTTGAAAATGAGTTTGATTAAAACTTGAAACACCATGTATCCAATAACTTAAAAAATATATTCAAAACCATGGCTCCTCTAAATGGTCACTATGATTAATTTTGAATTTTGAAATTGAATAAATACACTTTTGTTCCATTGATACAAAAGTATCCGCATCCACAAACACGTCGATTTAATTGTCAAAATTTACATCCCTAATATTTGTAACCCATTCTTTCAACATCTATCTTCCCTAAATAACACTATCAAGCATCTCCATATCTTGAACAAGTCTTATGGAAATCAGATTTTCATTCCTTTTATTTTCACCGTTCACCATTTACACACACAAATGACGCTAAAGACACTCCAATTTTTCACAACCTATTAATTTTTTTTGATACGTTTGATTATTGAAATCTAGTCAATCTTAAATCACATACAAGTCATTTACAATCTATTGCTATCACAGTTTTCTGTTTTCTTATAAGTTATTTCTCTTAGGCATCAAAAATCACAAGACCAACTACCCATGTAAAGGCCCCTAAGACCGTACCTCGCTCAAATTCCAACCCTTCATGAAAGCTTTACTTTTTTTATTTTTTTTACACATGTAGCACCAAACTTTAATTCATTTAGACTTAGTATCGATCTAATAATATAAAGAAACATACATCATAAATGGAAAGTCCTCAATAACTGATTGTCTCTAAAATTGAGCAACTAGTTAAAATAATACTCTTCATACTTAACATTATAACACTTAGAGTGCACACCAACTAACTCAATAATAATATATCTTATCTCAAATAATACTTTTTCACATGGGAACCTTTATGTTGTTATATCGAGAATTAATTCTGAATATGGTTTGAAAATTATCATTATTGACTCTAATAATAAAGCATCAAATCAAATGTTACCAGAAATGTAATTCACATAGAGACATTCCAAAATGTAAAAAATGATGATTCAACATATATATGTCTTTAGAGCCTGAACATTGGAGGGATACAACCAATTTCATTTGACACATTTGGCCCATTACACTATTACAGACTTACAATGAGACTGAGGACTCTAAGAGAACAGATCGTCAGCTATGCTGTTGAGCGAGATGTTGTTGAGGTTTTGCATGGAAAGGTGTTTGGTGAGTTAGACGTGATATGTCACACACCAGTGTCACTTCAGTTTCGGACTAGGGATATGTGTTATATCCTACGGTTGAGTGCACGGTATTTAGCTCAGTGGATCACAGCTGCACCAGATTCAGTGCAAGCAAGGAGATTGTTTGATAATTTTCTTCAGTATTGGGATGGTGACCAATTGCATTGGACTGATGTCATAGTCCGAAGAGCTTTCGGACATGTTAGGGGTTCGCTCTCATACTACAAAGCAACATCCTCCATTGACTGCTCAAAATTTCCTGCAGCATTTTTTGAGGAATGAGGGATTCATACCAGGAGAAAGTGGTAGATCTATTGTCTTATTCTGTGAAGGCATGAGCGATTATAGTAGGAGGGTTGTGAGACTCCCAGATTCTTATATGGGTCTGATTGAATTGGGAAAAATGCATTGGCAATTCTCAGCAACAAGAATTACAAATGAGTCTAGAGCTGTGATCGATGATATTTCTGATATCCAAGCAGGGCAGCGCGTTAATTTGGTCTGTGATCTTCCAGAGGCCACATATTTTTATCTATTTTAATATCTTTCTAACACGTTCATTTCTAATATCTTCAAAAGGTCAAGAAGCGCGCAAAGAATGACTGATGCTTGGGTTAGGCGGACTTTCCTCCTAAGCAGTAGGTTCCAATAGCACATGCACAAGTAATGTTCTCAAATTTTACTTGTGAAGTATACATATAACTTAAGCTCTAATACCAAAATATTAAGTGTAATCTTTATCCAAAATAGCGATGTGTTGAATTGAATTTGAGCTTACAACTTCAAAAGCAAATGAAAATAACAGAATTGCGTCATGCAAAACTATTATTCTACTTTCATTTGAATTCTTAATTATTCTTTAATTTTTTATTCGAATTGGTTAAAATTACAATGCCAACAGAGTTTTTTTATGATGTTTGACCAACAAAAAAATTAGAAGTTGTTTTATAATTTCCCTCATTTTCGTGGACCCAAATTCTCTGCGTTACAAAAAAAAAGAGACATAGCTTGGATGAAAAATAGTCTGAATGAGAACTCTAAATTAGAAGTATTTTTATGGATATTCCCAAAGTTCTGATAGTCTATTTCAGTATATAGTTCCTTTATTATCTGTAACTTCTCTTGAGCACTATTCTTTTTTTTTTTGTTTTTGATAAAAAATAAGCATGCATTGATTATTCTGTATCATTATCTATTCTTCAGTTGAACTGAAAAACACAATTCATTTTTTTGAACTGAAAAACAAAGTGATCTGACTTGCAAGAGAATGGAACAAAAAACCAAATGAAAAGAAAGCATTAAAGCTCCATGATGTCCATGGTAAAAACACAATTTTTTGCTAAGCACATAAAACAAACCAGAAATGAATTCAGTACGAAGTGAACACGAAACGGTCTAGGGAGGGAAGCGGTTGATAGAACCAAATGAAGAAAGAGCATTTACATTCAATAATGGAGCTTTAATATTTAACATTAAATTATGGAATACAAATTGTAAACCGCATACAAGTCACCATTTTGAGTGTGAACATAGAAAAGATTCCGTACGCACAATATAGAGTTATATTAGATAAGCATGCATTGATTATTCTGTATCATTATCTATTCTTCAGTTGATTAAAATATACTCCCACCGTCCTACAATAATAGAAGTTAACGTGGTGGGAGATGATCTATCCCATAATACAAGTAAATGTGGGAAATGATTTTAAGATTTATTGTATTTTTTTCACTTTTATCATTTAATGACAACATTCTCTCTCATTTTCCCTATATGCACTTGAATTTTTTCTCATCCAATCAACATCACATTTATCCTCTTCATAAATAGGGGTAAAGTTGAGAAAAAATATTTTCTAAACATATTAATTGTTTTTCTCCATTTAAACCAAGCAGCTTGAATTCTATTATTAACATCATCTTCAACTTCACAATCTTTTTGTATGATTGATCCTAAATATTTAAACTTGTCCACCTCTTGTATAACATGGTTTCCCAAAGTAATTTCTAAATCTTCATGAGTTTGTCTATTATCAAAACTACAATGCATATATTTTGTCTTGTCCCTACTTAATCGTAAACCTTTTAAATCTAGAATTGTCATATAAAACTCTAGTTTCCGATTAATTTCATCTTTTGAGTCTCTTAAAAGGAATATATCATCCGCCAAAAGCATGCATTTATGAATTTCTTCTCGGATACTTGCGGTTAGAACTAAAGCCGATATTTTAAGCTAACTCGCTTTAATTAGGCTAGCCCAACCTGACTCGAGTGAGAAGCGGGTCAGCTCAACCCGATTCTTTTGCATGCGGGTTGGGAATATCGTGACCCAACCTGTAACATACTAATAAATGGGCTAGCCCGAATTTCAAATTGTGAACTATTTTAAAAACAGGATTTTTTTAAACTGAATATTAAATCAGCAAACACAGAAATTTTGTGACAAAATCAGTAATCAACAAAGTAAATTGAACATTTTATCAACATGACCATAAACAAAAAAAGTGCTCATCTATAACTTCCTTATTCCTTCCCATTGGCCATTCCACACTTCTCGTACTCTCATAAAAATGGCTCTTCGTTTTAACGAGAATGATTTCTTAGGATGTTGTGGCAGTACAAGGTTCGCCAAACAGATGGCTTTCGCTTCTCCCTTTTCATCTCTTGAAGATGCCATTTCTGCTGCCAATGAAATTTGGTTCAACAAGGTTGATGTCAATGGCTGGCTTCAGGCTTTTTCAGCTCATCCCCAGATCGGACAAAACCATGCTTCTACTCCTACCACTCAAGAGAGTGCCCAGTTTAGTAATTTGTTCCTTAAACTCACTTGTTATCATCCTAGGTTTATTTTTGACTTCAATTACTGTTGAGATTTTGTTTTGTTTTGTTTTTTTATATTCATGGATTTATTAGTTGGTCTGATTTCGGAGTGGAATTTAAATAAGTTATATAAATTGACTGTAAGGAATTTTTTCCCCTGATTTATAAGCAACCATATAGTCAGATGATTCACATAATAGGTTATGATTAAGAGGCTCATTTAGCTTCGTTAATGTTAATGAATAGTCAACTGTGTGTTATATTTAGGAGCGGAGGAAGTGGTTGATTAGCTGCTTTTTAGGTTGATTTTGATTATCTACTGTGAGTTCAGTTGGGTTAAGTATTTTGCAGTGCTGTAGCAAATGGCTGATGCATATTGGCGATCCATTTGAACTCTAACGTTTTGTTGAAGTTGGCTTTCACTAGAAAAATTGGTGTATTATTGAGAGTAACTGGCTAGAGGATAAATAAGAAAATTGTGTATTTGGTCTATATGCTTTTCAGTTGTCGTGTTTTGAGAGCATCTCATGCAACTGCTACCCCGCCCATTTCCGCTGTTTCATCAACTTTTATGAAACTGAGCTATCGAAAAGACTTGATGTAGAGGGAGGGGGGAATTACATGCATTGAAAGATACTAATGAAAGTAATTTGTCTGAAAATTTTCAGGTGGAGTAGTGGTGAACAATCAACTGCTTTAGCTACTACTACAAAATCTAGCCCTACAGGTTTATTTGTTGCTTTCTTTGTTGGAAGTTTCAATTCATGGCTGTTTACTAATTCTTTGTTAGAAAGGCTGGTTTGGCTCAATGTTAAGCTCGCTATCTGTGGGGTTATAATCAGCCCCTTTGTGTACTGCAAGGTCGCGGCTACAAGGTCTTTGTGTACTTGTGAGACACATTCTCTTGCAAGACTTCCTAGATCATTCCTACCTCTGTTATTAACAGACTTACCCCCTCCCCCCTATGTACCTCTGTCCTCCCTAATTTCCTCTAGCCTGCTTCCTAAAACAAACCAAACGTTGGCCAAGCCCATCAGAAACATTATTTAATGAATCAGATTATATTTTTATACAATTATGCATGAAAGGCGATCACCTTAATGCGGTCTATTTGAACTTTGTAGGAATTATATGAATGGAATGCTCGCTGTAGGGAGAAATTTGGGTTTATATTCATCATTTGTGCATCTAGGAGAAGTACTGATGAGATTCTTTGTGAATTGAAGGTAAAGTGGAATTTGTAATCCCAAGTTGATTATAAATTTTGTGGATTCTTGTATCCTCTCCACTTCTTTAGTATAGTTAGTTAATTTGTTTGTGCAGTTGTATAACTGTTTTGCTTTTTATGACCTATAATTTGAATCTGAAAATGATAAGTCAAATAGTTCTATGAGATTGGTATTGTTGAGAGTATGTTGTGTGATTTGTATTCTAATTTTTAAATATCATAGGAGTACAACGATTTTTGCTTTGGGCTTTGAAATTCTTGTAAAGATTATCGTAGTGACCATTTTAGAGAGAATTGGGATGTTTCATTTTTTTCGTTGTGTACTGCTTACCTTTTCAAATAATAGTCTTAGGATTTGAAATTGAAAGTGTCAATTATATATGAAGTGGGGACACAACTGTTGTATGAAAGGAGATGGTAGTTGCTGTACCCTGAGATACTTTATTATTCAATGGAACTTGCTATTTTTGAACAAACATTGCAATATGCCATTTTTTTATTCAGAAATAAAATTTAATATCCATTCTTTGGTTGAATGCTTCTTATAAGACTTTTACATTAGTTAAGAGAATGTATTCTATTTTTTTATGAATTATCTAAAACTGGACCAAAATGTTAATAACTAGGAACTCAGCTACTATTAAGTGACTAAATATTTCTATGAATATCATAACAAGAATCATGAGTGTAAAGTTCATCATATGAATGGGGACCGAAAAGAATTCCAAGAGACAATATGAACCTAAAGAAACTATGTTATCCAAGAGACAATCTATCGGGTTAATTTACTTGTGCTTTATTAGAGGTTGCTAGAAAGAAAAATAACAATGAATCCTTGTCTTAGTTTAGTGATGTAACGTAATGGTGACATACATCCATGTTGGCAACCCCACTTACTAGGATTAGACTTGTTTTTATTGTTTACTTCAGTGATTTAGACTGTGCTGAATCTAATTCGTTTATTTTCATTTTTCGTGTATTGATTTGATGAGAAGGGTCAGCCTGGCTTTACGGTTAGCTCTCTTGCCGTGAGTTTGAATCAGCCACTTTGCAAAAGTAAGGGTTAGACTGCCTAGTATACCCTCACCAAGTGGTGATTAGAACTAGGCTGACCCTTTTTATTGATTTGATGAAAATCAAGCTGAAGAGCCGACTTGGCTTAGCTGTAAACTCATTTGTTGTGGGGTCTGAGGCCGTGAGTTCAAATCAGTCTCTCTGCTAAAAGTAGGGGTAAGACTGCCTAGTATATTCTCTTCCCCAGCACCTTTACCAAGTGGGGATCGAATTGGGTTGGCCGTTTGATTAAAACCAATCAAAAAGAAAAAAAGGATTTGACGTAAGAAGTCACATGTTCTTGCAATTTCTTGCTAAATTTTTTCAATGAAAATGCTTGTTGAATTTGAACTTTAAAGTTTGATTTTAATCACATATTGTTTTGCACTTCATAGAGACGGTATCCAAACAGGCCATTTACTGAATTTGAGATAGTAGCTCAGGAGCAAATGAAAATAACAGAATTGCGACTTGCAAAACTCTTTTCATCTGCAGCAGATGCTTCGTCTAAAACTGACAAGCATCTTTGTTGTAGCTAAAAAGGCAGAAGGTTAATTCTTCTTTCTTATTGGTTAAAATTTCAAAGCCCAACGAAAAAGGAACTATGCATTCATGTTTTAACTGTTAGCCCTTTACAGCCAAATTTAGTTTACTCGATGATTTTATTGTCTGACTCTGTGTTTTGAAAATCTGTACTACTTAAACTTCACATGGCTTGCAACTAAAAATGTATTATTATTTCTCATTGAACTTTTTCCATCATGACTTTTGAAATAAAAGTTTAATTTTGTGTGTGAAATAACAGGAGAGTTTGCTTTGATGCTCTGATCCTAATGCTTCAATAGCCAAGTTTGTGTGTGTGTTTGGTTTGAGTACAGATAGTGGGAGGAGTGGGGGCATTTTTGTAAAAGGGGAGGTGGGGCCCACTAAATTCTCCCTCCACTCCCATCAAAATTTAAATTTCATTCCCTCATCTCAATTTTATCTTTTTCAATATTTTATTTTTCTAAAAATCTCCACTCTCCTCCCCTCCCCCTCACCTCAAACTAAACGCACCAGTTTATTGCTTACTTTAAGCGGAAAACTAGAAAGTAGATTATTTAGTGGAGCTTATATGGGTCTTTGCAAATTGGTCAATGCAGGACGTATTTAGCATTTTTATTATTTTTAATTTCAGCTTGGAAACCATCTTTGCACGAATGCTTTTATTTTACTACACTGGGATATGATTAGTGACTTATGTAACACAATACCTGCTTTACAAGGTCCATCATTTGCTTCTCATGTCCCTTTTGCTTGCATGAGTAGTCATATTTTATCCTCTCCCATCTACCATTTCCCCCTTTTGCTTTACTAATTGGGTCTTTCAGATTTTGCTTCAATTTGTTTTGCCATAGTTTTGATCTTCTTGTCCAAAAGAATAAACCTCTATGTTTTAATGTACTTTACCTTTGAAAATTACATTTAGAGCATGTGGTGCTGAATGATGTATGTGGTAGTTTGATCTGTTCAACCACTTCTCTTCTTCTATAATTTTTTTACCTTTCCCTGGCTTATTTTGATTTTTTATTTTCAACAATGCTAGAAGATCGCATAAGCATTATAGGTGGCCATGTCAATGCTGCTTCAGAAGTTTCAGCTGGACAACAAATTCAAAGTCAACCAACTCATACTAGATCCCGACCACCTATTACCACTCATGTGTTGGATGTTGCTCAAGGCTCGCCGGCTTCTGGCATTGACGTACTTTTGGAAAAGTGGTTAAACACTAAAACTCGCCCAACCTTTGGAGAGACGGATAGTGCTAGTTGGGTGTTTCAAGGGTCATCAACTACAGATTCTGATGGTAGAAGTGGGCAATCGATGAATATAGTTGATGACATTGATCCAAGTACATATAGGATTAGCTTCAACACAGGGAAGTAAAACCCGAATGGTTTCTTTCCATTTGTATCGATTGTTTTCGAAATTCAGCAGTCACAAGCAAGGCAGCACTTTCATGTGCCTCTACTGCTTTCACCATTCTCATTCTCTAGTTACCGTGGGAGCTAAGGACCAAGAAGGATGGACTAAGATGTGTAAAATAGGTCAATAAGTTGGTCAGATTGGTGTTGTAAATTGTGTGATGGCTTGTAAAAAGATTTCTTTTCTTTTTTCAAGATCGTTTACATGGTTAAAGTTAAGCATATGAGAGCTACTGTTATGTCTGTATGTTTTCTTTAAGCTCCTAATGATGACAATGAATGAGCTTTTATCTTGTTTAAGAATACCTTTCTCGCTTTCTAATTTCCTTATAATGAGTGTTTTTCTAATTTTAGGAAAAAAAGAATTCTTTAATACACATGTAATTCTATGGGTAATGGACCTAATCTGCCCCCCAAGTAACCACCAAGGAGCGCTGAGCACCCTGAACTAACAACACGTCCGTATCTGGACTCCAAGTAACCAAGGTGTTTAAAAACTACCCCGGTTGGACGGTCAACAACATTTGACCGTTACTATGCCTATGTGGCTACCACGCGAGCACCTGCTTTGCCACTTCTGCTTGCCACGTGTGTATTTTAAATGGACCTAATCTGCCCTTCAAGTAACCACCCAGGAGCACTGAGCACCCTGAACTAACAACAGGCCCGTATCTGGACTCAAAGTAACCAATGTGTTTAAAAACTACCCCGGGTGGACGGTCAAGGACGTTTGACCGTTACTATGCCTATGTGGCCACCACGTGAAGGCCTTGTTTGTCACCCGGCGCCTTGTCATCGCCACATAAGATATGTTCATGTGGGTCTCACCTATAATAATAAACAATTTCTCTCTCCCTCTTCATCACCATCACCACAGCCCCCAACACCCATCACCCCCACCCACACCACCCCCTCAAACGTGGCAAGCAGAGGTGGCTTGAGTGGGGGCTGTGGAGGTTAGGCAGTGGGGGGCTGGGGAGGTGAGGGGGTGGCGTGGGTGGAAGTGGTGGGTGTTGGGGGGCTGTGGTGATGGTGATGAAGAGCGAGAGAAATTGTTTATTATTATAGGTGGGACCCACATGAACATATCTTACGTGGCGATGACAAGGTGCCGGGTGACAAACAAGGAAGACGTGGCGGCCACATAGGCATAGTAACGGTTAAACGTCATTGACCGTCCACCCGAGGTAGTTTTTAAACACATTGGTTACTTTGAGTCCAGATACGGGTCTGTTGTTAGTTCAGGGTGCTCAGTGCTCCTGGGTGGTTACTTGGAGGGCAGATTAGGTCCATTTAAAATACACACGTGGCAAGCAGAGATGGCAAAGCAGGTGCTCGCGTGGCAGCCACATAGGCATAGTAACGGTCAAACGTTGTTGACCGTCCAACCAGGGTAGTTTTTAAACACCTTAGTTACTTGGAGTCCAGATATGCGCCTGTTGTTAGTTCAGGGTGCTCAGCGCTCCTTGGTGGTTACTTGGGGGGCAGATTAGGTCCATTACCCTAATTCTATTATGGAAAATACAATATATACTTGTGGGAAAATACAATACTCATCCTTCTTGTCAAATTTAGTGATAAGAGACTTAATATCATTAAATTTGACTTGTCAAAATTTTCAACAATTTACAATTGTAATAAAAAATTTAAAAAGTAAATTCATAATATTAGTGTAAAGTTCTCTAAAAAGTTCTCTCCAACTTTTGACAAATCAAATTTTTTGAGATTTTTAAGTATTATTATAATTATATTTTAAATAGTTCACAATTTTGATAAAAATGAAAAAAAATAAAATTTAAATTAATAATAGTAGTCTACACTTTAGGTTTCTAAACCACTTGCATCAAATTTTGGCATTTCAAATTTATTAATAAATTTTTAAGTACTATAATACTCCCTCCGTTCCTAAATATAAGATCACTTTGGGTAAGTGTATAAGTTCCTAAATATAAGATCACTTTCTATTTTGTCTCACTTTTGGTCCAAATTACCCCTATATTTCTTAACTCCCCCACTTCTCTCTCAAATCCCTATTTGTCTTTTAAATTTAAGTGAGAGGTATTTTGGGAAAACCATGTAATCCTAATTCATTGGAAAGTCTTCCTTAATCTCTCTAAATTAGCCAAAGTGATCTTATATTTAGGAACGGAGGCAGTAATTATATTGATTTTTATAACAATATTTAATCTGGACCACTAGATCAAAATCCATTGGTGGCAAAGGGGAATGAAAGAGAAGAAGAGGAAAGAAAAATGAGAGAATCCATTTCCATCCTTGATTTGCTCTATTTAATTGAAAATGGGAGTTTAAATACCTAAATACCAATTGATTTAATTGTTCATGGATACTTATTGCGTGCATTTGTGTAAACATAGGTTCAATTTTGTACATATGAACCATACTTAAACTCCCAATTTCACTAGGGCTGAGAGATTTGAAATTGGAAGAGGAAGGAAATTCTTATAAAGCGTGGATTACAAGTTAGGGATTAGCAATTGAAACATGAGTTATGAGAGGAATGGTTGCGCTTAGAACAAGTTATGGGTGGGTTAAAGAGCATTATTAGTTAAATTGATCTTTTAAAGAAAAATGTCATTTAAATACCTCCGAATATACAAAAGGACAATTCAGGAACTCAAACTTCCAAAAGGATCATGAAGGAACTCGGACCTAGTTGACATTTCAAATTTGTGTGAAAGGACAAAATTACCCCCATCATTAAAGTTCCGTTGTTAATGCACCAAGTTCCATCATTAACAGGTGCGGTGTAAATGTTAATACCAATGTTATGCTGTTAACGAAGAAGTTAATTCTTATGTTCAAAATGTTAATGCCTAAAGTTCAGTTGTTAATGCTGAAAGTTCCATTATTAACAAGTGCGATGGAAATGTTAACACCAATGTTATCTTGTTAACGAAAAAGTTAATTCTTAAGTTCAAAATGTCAATGCCTAAAGTTCAGTTGTTAATGCCCAAAGTTCAACTGTTAACAGGTGCAGTGTTAGGGTGGGAAGTAATTTTTGTTTAATGATGAGGGTAATTTTGTCCTTTCACACAAATTTGAAATGTCAACTAGATCCGAGTTTCTTCATGGTCCTTTTGGAAGTTTGAGTTCCTGAATTGTCCTTTTGTATATTCGGAGGGATTTAAATGACATTTTCTCTAAAAAATTACAAGCTCCAATTGCAACTAAAATAAAGAAAATTAAGCATGAAAAGCCTACCATATTAAATTAATTTCAGTTAAAAATATTACACATACAACGCTCATCATTTTACCCCATTTTCTCCTACCCAAAAGGATGGACATAACAGAAAAACAAAGGCAACGGGGAAAGATAAGTTTGTAATTGAGACGTGTGCAAATAATGGCAGACACAAAATTGTATATTGAAACACTAGGAGATCAGTCATATCTTGTAGACAGGTACAATTCCAAGGAGATAAAAACACTTTCTCATCACGATGGCCGTTGCTTCGCAAAGCAAGAGCCTACTTGTTTCCTCAGGCGACCCAACAACCTGTAATCATATGGCTTATGTTAGCATTCTCTACCTACATACTGTCAAATTCAGGCATACAACAAATTCACAGACAAATTCTAGATGTTCCCCCATGGATAACAGTCCCATAAATTTGTGGACACCAGAAAAACAAGCTCTTCATGAACAGCTTTCAGCTTTTCACCTACCAAACTAGTAATTTCAAGATTACAACTGGACATATGAAAACAACCAGAAGCCATCATTTAGCAGGATGCATAATAAGTATTGCAAGCTAGATGTGTATTCCATATATTAATACGACTTCGCTTAAGAATAGTACAGCATGTAAAAAAGAATTAATTTATAACAACTTGGGAGACGGAGATCCACTCTCTCGTCCTCACTACTGAAATAAAACAAAAACATAGCGCAACAAATTGAGTGTCAAATCAATACCTGACAATTGGTATAAAACTTTTTTGTGAAGATCTCGGATAAATTATATAGATATTCACACAACACATTTGGCAATAAATTGGTGCAGGCTTCCTCAACAACCTGAAAAATGAAGCAGAAAAACCCGCAGATGGAATGTAAGAATTTCTGTGTTGTGGGCTAACATTAATGAGCTGGAACACAATGCATCATTGGATTCAAGAACCCATTCCACTCTCTTATTGGACATGAAGGAAGTGAAGAAGCACAACTAGTGAAGTTTTATAAATGAAATTACATAATACGGATTAGATCCGCAAATGCTTTGTGTCCTACCTCTGAGAATTGTAGCAAATGGAGTCCCAAAGCACGCTCATCTTGATGATCCAAAGCTATTCTCCCAGTCTGTCATGTCAAGTAATTAAGTGTGCGATATACAGCAATATGTACAAGTTGGAAGTTTAGAAGACTACCATATATCAACAATAATGGGAATATTTATTACGATATTAGTCTTCAGAATTCATGTCTACAATTAAATCATGTTAAATTTTAAACATATGCATTCAAATACAAAAGGAGAGTCAAAAGATCATTTGAAAATTCAAGTGGTCCATTACTCAGATCAGATCAACCTTACGTAGTTTAACAACTTTTGTAGATTAGTACCAACGTTAAAACTATATTAGATAAGTGGTAGGAAGATTCATACCAACCATGAACAAGTGCAATTGATTTAAACATGTGCACAACCTAACTAGACAGGCAGAAAACCATGAGGAAAAGAAGAAACTTACTCTCTTCAACTCTTCTATGTCTTTACCAGATTTCCTGATGATGGAACATATTCGGGCATGAGCATACAGTAAATAGACAGCAGTATTGCCCTGTTACATGAGGTTGAAAGGCATCATTAACATCATAACCAACAGTTATTTTGCGTACGGAGGATTAGACAGCAACTAATAGAAGTTTAACACATATTTTTGGGTAGTTTTGACTGCTTTCAAAGAACTTGGGAAATAGAAGTGAGAAAACAATTAACATTTCAGTGTAGGTATTAATGCTTCCTAAAATCAACTAGCTTATTCACTGTGGCTTCATTACAGTATTTAAAATTTGCATGTTGTCATGCACCTTATCACTGAGCATCTGGTCGAAGTTGAATGTGTAATTTGTCAATCTGTTGTTCTTTAAGTCCGCATACCTGCCAAGACAAATTGAAGCGAAAGAGATAAGAGTCTACCTCATTTGATATTCTTACTACCAACATCAACTCAGTTCACAAAGTGCTACATTGAAGCATGATGATTAAAAGTACCATACGTTATTAAAATCAATCTTCATGGCAATAACACAGAAATAGACAATTGATAAAAGGTACTATATGTACTAATATATTTACATAGATTATAGGGAAAAGAAACCAATCATGCCAATAGAAGTCACACCTGTAACTCTAATTTGAAAGAACCCCCAAAATATAACAAGTAAATATTCAATGTAAGATCAACTGGTCCACCCCCCACTTTTTCCAAAAAAAAAAAACTCATGCAAAAGTAAATACCAGATAAGCAATATTATTAAACAACTTGAAATTGAAATATTAGGACAGCATGTCAACTTTCCTCACACGTAAAAAGATTTTAGATATATAAAAAAACAAGAAGATTTTAGCAAATAAACAGGCTATTTGCTTTAAGGAAAATGAAAATTTTAATTAATAAGCAGGAAAAATTAAAGATACTTTAAAAAGTAAAAATGACTCACTTAACAGCACCGTAACCAACAGCCTCTGATGTCTTCTCAACCTCTTCCTCAGACCAATCTTTAGCCGTTTCTAAATAACATCAACAATTTGTAGGTCATCATCCAATGCTTAGAAACTCAATTAATGGTATCTAAATAGGCATATCTACTCATCAATTTTAATCTACAAAAAAAATTTTCCTTCCTGAATATGTGATGTAAGCTTACTTAAAACACATTCTAACTCACACAGATCTTAGCTGGAGAACAAGCATGACAGGTAGAAGGAAAACTGAATAGAAAATATGGAGGGAAAACTCTATTAATATGCTTACTAACACAGAATGTGAACAATTAGAAAATTTCATACTTTCCAACAAAAAGTAGACATCAAGTAATTTACCACGTTCGATTAGGGCACTTTTGCTGCGATTCTTGGCTTCATCGAGCAAATCAATCAATCGAACAACTTCAGTGTTGCGAGTTCGGAAACGTTTTCCATCTTCCCCAAGAACAAGACCAAAGCCTACATGAGTAGCTTTGGGATATGAATCATCACCTGCTGGAAGCCAGCCTGCACGTTTAGCAGCCTGGAATAGAAATGGAAAGCCTGACAATTTATTTCATCATAACCCACGAAGCACAAATGCTTCAATATATATATTTGATCAAGGCTGACACTAGTATCAAACATAACATCACACTAAAATAGCACCAGGAGAACTTGAAACTTGCCTTAGAACCATAATTGGCCACTTAATAACAAGCTAAATAGTAAATCATATGGATTAATAAAACAGAAAAGAAAAGTGGACAATAATGAAGTATTATTGTCAGGAAAGTCAACCAATAAGGAATGCCTATAATGGCAAAAATAAAATTTATACAGAAACAAAATGAGGTAGCAACAACAATTTGGACGATAGCATCTGAAAGATACCTTAAAGACCATGCCAAAGTGCTGCTGTTGTCCTACATCTGTAACGTATATAATCCACTCAGCCTTTTCTTCATTTATTCTATACCTATATGAATAAGTTGCACAGCATAATCAACTTTGCTGTCGAAATTTTTGCTATGTAATCAGATAGAAATTGATACCAAGATAAACAGACATGGAGATGATGATTGAAGGTATTCAATTCATGATAAATGGAATTAATCTGTCAAATTTGAATGCATTCCAGCCCAAGGAAACATTTTCTAAAACATATTCAAATTGACAATGTATCACGTGTACTTGCTGGTGGCAATGCACACTTTTAGTGGAAAAGAGTATCATCAATCAAATAATATGAACAGAGGTCTGTTAGTAACACAGTTTAGTAACATGAGATATGTCATGATCACGATGGACTTGTTATGTAAACAGGACAGTTAAGAATACTAGTAAACTAGCAGTCTAGCACTAGATAGGGACTAGCCTGTAGACAAAAAGAGTGATTCCCACCCCATGTGTCTTGTTCTAGTTGAAATATGAATGATATTTCTATAAGAAACTCTATAGGCTGACTCAATTTTATTTTATCAGTCTCATGAACCTATGCTTTTGCCTCTTCTTAATTCCCAGAGAAGACTGTCTCAATTTTATTTCATCAGTCTTATTAAAAAAACTTACAATGGCATCATATTTGCTTCAAAAGCCATGCCAAATCACAAAAACAAACCAGTCATCGGAGTCATTCACATAAATAGTGAGATAATTCATATTCAGTTTGAAACATAAAACAAATATCCTAAAATCAACTAGAATCGCAGAAAACAATTAATGCTGTAGGGAAACATAGCATATTAATACTACTTGGCTACATATAAGTTGAGAAATTGACATCTAAAACATATTTAGAAATATGTTATGAGTGTTTGTCTACCCTAATTCTGAAACCTAGATTTGGGGCTCAAACCTACATTATGAAGGGTTGCCAAAAAGGCACCAAACCAGTACAAGAAAGAAAGAAATGTTACCAAATAGCAGCTAAATCTGTTGAAGCATAGTTGTAGCCACCATCACTCTTCACAACAATAAGTGGTATGTTCACACCTTCAACAAATATCACACGGGCTCCTTCACTTTCTTCAATCAGTCCATTTTGATCCAGTTTCTCTAGAACCCCAGGAATATATGGATTATAAAAGCTTTCTCCCTATGAAGACAATATCATTCAGTGATAGGAAATAATATTATGGTCAAAATATCCAACCAGGAGTATTGAATTCATTAGTTTCTTTTATTAGATCTGGGAATTTATAATGTGTCTGAGAAGTCCTCTTTCATAAAAAATCTGAATATCAAAATTTTAATGTTACATGATAATATAAAGAAAAGCAATAGCCTGATACAAGACCAGAAAATTTCATACGGTAAATTTCAATCTTAATTGTGTAAATGAAACCCTCAATCATAATGAAATGAAAAAAAAAACATGACCAAAATCTAAGGCCTTAATGGACCAATAAGGATCTAAACTGCAGAATTTTCTAGCAAACTCGAAGGAAAAACAAGCAACAATAAAAAAATTTCATTGGTATATGCAAACGATACCAGAACAGAAAGATTTCATTATATCCCCCCCCACAGTGAAAACAAAAGAAACCACTTCATTTACCCTCTCCTCCAAATGAACTCCAAGACGTTGATAGACCCTTTGGAATTCAGTACGGCTAATTTCACATATTTTTTCCCATGCCTTACGGTATTTGGCTTCTCCACCCTGAAAATATAACAAATAGTAACTTAAAATAAAGCATTCTAACATCCCAAAAGAAATTATTACAATAGGCAGTTGTAAAGCTGAAAATTGACATTTTACCTGGAGACGGACTACTGCCTGTTGTGCCCTCTGCTTGAATTCAGGATCACTATCAAATCTCTGTTTTGAAGCCTTGTAGAACACCTAAAAAATAAAGCTTCTTAATAGAAAGTACCATAATTTACTTTCTAAAACGTCGAAGAAATGTTTTATGAATAGATATGCAAAAATAAAGAGAATCGTCCAACATGGCTATTAAAAAGAACATTCAACCTTTATGCCACAGCTTATATTGGCATCTCTGAAGTGAATGTAATTAACAGTCATAGAAAAGGAGCAGAGTTAGCAGCAAATGCTCTACTTCAACGTTGTTCAATTCATTCTTTGAACTAAGAAAAGTGACAACAGAATTTATTTCAAGCAGCACACAGCCAATTTAATTAGACGTGCAAGGGATAAAAAGGAAGAAACAATCATTTACAATGCTGCATGTTGAGAAGGATTTAACAACTGTTGGTTGAAATTACTCATTGCATAAATCATAAATAGACATTAATGATTTATTACACACATCAAATGATATTTATAGAAACTAAAGCTTTGCTCTTACTACAGTAAATGAAAATAAATTAATTAGAAGTTCATATAGCAAGTGAGAAGACAACACTGTTCAACAGAAGTTTAGATCTGCAAGAAGAATTTATAGAAAAATAAAGGGCGAAGGCCCAAAAATGATACACAACTATTGGCCAAGGAACAGAAATAGTACATAACTATTTTTAGGTACAACAATGATACCCAACTTTTCCATGTGATCAAAAATGATATTTTCACTAATATGACAATAATATTAGACATGAAATGTCCAAAATGCCCTTATAATTAAATAAACTTTTACCGGCCGGCGATTAATTTAGGGCGAAGGCACAAAAATGATATATAACTATTGTCCAAGGAACAAAAATGATACATAACTATTGCAAGGTACACCAATGGTACCAACTTTTAACATGGGATCAAAAATGATATTTTCACTAATATGACAATAAGATTACACATGAAAAGTCCAAAATGCACTTATAAATTAAATAAATTTTCTTCCTTAGCTTCTTTCTTCTACCAACAGTTCTTTCAATAAATAACTCGTCCACCGGCGGCTTCAGCTTTCAACAACTCGTTAGGGTGATCAGGCTGCAAAAACATGAATGCAGTTGTATCAAATGTATCTTGTTACCTGAAGATCACCAATGGCCGTTTCATTCACATTTTCTGGATTTGGAAATTTTTCAAATAGGAATTCAATAAGCATACCAAACTGCAAAACAAATACACAAACTTTGAGGCTTGGGCAATATCGTATAATTACCAAAAAGGAGACAATACCCAAGCTCCAACAGAATATTTTATAATCCAATAGCATTTTAGGAAACGATATCTCTTAAGCATATCAAACAGAAGATTTCCTTTTTCCTGGTTGAACGTTTATAGTGTTCCTGATCAAGGACATCTATAGTATCATTGACATTGGCTCCTCTCTATCTTTTTCCTGATCTAGAAGAACATCTATAGTATCATTGACATAGGGTCCTCTCTATCTTGTATATTAGAACTCAAGTTTCTCTCTTGAACTCACAAATAGAAACTGAAATTTCAATTTATTCATGGTATTTTGAGCAGGGGGTCTTAAGTTAGTGACTGCCCAAAATATTACATCCTCCGATCCTCAATATAAAATCTAGTTTGAAGTGCAATGCACAAAATATTACTCCCTCCAATCCTAGATATAAGATCTAGATTAGAAGTGAAATTCAGTCATGAATTCCTTTTTATACTTTACCTCTTATGCTTCTTATATTTCTCCAAAATAATTGCCTAACTCATAAAGTTGATATATTTTCTAATGTTACATACAAGAATTTAGAGAGATCATGTCACATAAACTATAATTATATAATTTATTGAGCTAATTTAATCTCCCCAATTTGCATACCTAGATCCTATGCTTAAGGCAAGATGAATTATTTAACTTTCAAAATATCACGTCATCTTTAATGAGTCACAAAGTTAACAAACTTAAAAAGGCTTCCTTAAATGAGTTCCCCATGACCAAGCACTATTCACAATGACATGAAATCTTGAACAATATAAACCCATGCAGAACCTGTGCTGTTTTTAATGAACAAAAAGCATAAATTCAGAGTCAAATATACCTGTGTTCCCCAATCTCCAACATGATTCCGGCGGAGAACTTCTACATGTGAAAATTCCAGCATGCGAGCTAGCGTATCCCCAATAATGGTAGATCTCAAGTGACCGACATGCATTTCTTTTGCTATATTGGGAGAGGAAAAATCAACAATTGCTCTCTTGACAGGAAGTCGTGGTGCCCATGTATCAATACCATCAATAAGCATCCTTTGTAGACTCTGTAACAAGAACTTCTAGTGTAAGAAGTATGAACAGACCACTTTAGGACAAAGTAAATCATACAAAGATAAAATAAAACGTGGTTACATGCGCCATCCAATCCTTTGACAAGACAACATTGACAAATCCAGGCCCAGCTACTGAGCAAGCTTCTATAATCTGATTTGGAGGAATATTCTTCATGATGGCCTACACAAACAAAACAGAAAGGTGAATTCAATCCAATAGGAAGATGAATAACAATGAGGAAAAGAAGCAAAGAAATCATCACCAGCTAACCTGACCAACGGATGGAGGACCCTTATATTCTGTCTTCTTTCCTTTTATTTTAGACCATATCCCCATTGCATTATTACTACACAAAGGAGAGCAACTTAGTTTAGCTTTAAACAGAAAGAAGAAAATGCTAGAAAAAACCGTTCTCCATTAGTCCTGTCATACAGATGACATAAACTAAATTTAGATTCTCATTTCCAAAATTCAAATAGACATGGGACATGGAAAAAGATTAGCCCCACCATTGGTAGTCACCATATTTTCCAGTGCAAGCAGCAACTAAAGGCTCCACATCAGGCTCACCAGGTATTGTATCCTTCAGAGACAACTCAAATATCTTCTCCAATAGTCTCTTGACATTGCCCCCATTTTCTTCATCCTAAATCCAAACCATAGACAATGGTTTTATACTTCCATAACACAAAAATGGCATAACTACTGGAAAATCCAACCACATTTTGTAGAACTAGAACATGCATTGTACTTCCATAACAAGGTGCAGCTTGCAGCAAACTTCACTCATAAACATAAGACCCAATTAACAATTTTTGGAAATTACTAAAGCTAAATAAGCCACTTAATCATCACATTAACATTCAGTCAAATCAATTCATAACTAACTAAATGAGTCACTTAATCATAATAACATTAACATTCAGACAAATCAATTCATAACTAAATAAGCTACTTAATCATAACATTCGGAAAAATCAATTTACAACTAACTTATTTAAAGGGGTTTCCAAAATAGCCCAACTAAGTGGGGTCACCTACGTCATTGTGCTTGATCAATAATCATGTTTGGAGATAAATTCTTCACCACAAAGATCTTTTATACACACACACACAACCTTATCCCAAATTGGTGGGTCGACTACATGGATCATACGATGCCATTGTGCTCGATTAATAGTCATGCTTGGAGATAAATTCTTCATCAAAAGATCTTACACACACACACACACGGCAATGGAGGAAATGTGTAGTAGAGAAAATAACTTACAAGAAGTGACATAGTAGATATGGATTGGGCCTTTAACTTGGGAGCAAAACGGAGTCTTCTAGAAGCAACCTTCAGTAAAGCTGTTTAGTTTCACAATGAGAAAAGCATACCAAGAAAGTGATTAAATTAATTACTTCTAAATTAAAAAAAAAAAGTATTTGTTTAAATGTAGAAACTGACCAGCAGAAGAAGGCAGAGAATAAGAAGAATATGACGGCGCTGCTCGTAAGAGAGATACCCAACTACAACTACACCCTAACATTATTATTATTCTTTAATTTTTAATCATAATTATTAATATTAAGCGAAAAACTTAGTTCATTTCTCCAGGTTCTCAAGTTCTTTCAATATAGGCCATTAGATTGAATGGATGATTGTTATAAAAGGACACATGTCACTCCCATATTAAAAGAACTTGAGAACCTGGAGAAAAGAACATGATGTAAGTAAGGTCCTAATATTTAATATTAATGTTATGTTATTATTGTTTTTCTTTTCCTTATTATCTTTTCTTGTACTAAAGTATATAATATTGGGCTTGTTTGGTTTTTTTACCGGAGAAGTATATGGGCTCTGAATATTGTTGTTTGGGTGTTTTGGAGGGGAGGTGAGAAGTGGAGGCATAAAAAGTTGGAGAATTGTTGTCAAATGCAAGATGCAAGAGTTGGCACTCTACTTTTACCGTTTTTACGGGACTACCTTATCAAAACGTGTTATTAGTCACTTAAATTTTCATTATTTGAAAAATCGATAGAATCTTACGTGCTTATTTTAGCAAGGAGTAGTTTCGACTATGTCTTAGGTATTCACGTGGTGTCTTAAGCTGATACGGTGCATCTTTTTGAGGATGTAGTTGGTTCTTAGTTTTTACATAGTTTTATTTTTATATATATATAAAAAAAGAATCTTACGTGTCTTTTACCTTTAAAAAAATCTTACGTGTTTACATTGTGAATTTACCGTTTTTACGTTTCTATCTTACAAAAAAATGTGTTGACTTGCTACTAAATTCATTTTTTTACGTTTCTATCTTACAAAAAATGTGTTGACTTGCTATTAAATTCATTTTAATATTTTTAGTTAAGAAAATTCAACGATTTTATGTAAAAATTTGATAGAAACTTCTCTATCGAGGTGATATAGTATGAATATTAATATATTTAAATTTACTATCTAGATTTAAAATATATTCAAGTCAAATTATTTTTATTTTTTGTATTTTTATGTAATTATATACAAGAAACACATGTTTATTAATAAACGTAAACTCGTATACGAGTTTACTTTTCGAGCCTACAATCCGATTACTTTCATTTCACGAGTTTACTTAAATTTACGATTTTGAATATCTTGGTTGGAGAAAGTGGAGGGGAGAAGAGGGAAAAAAATTTTCTTTTTGTTGCCTCTTGCTCTCTCTCCTTCCTCACCCCCATAGATACGACCCATTTTGATCAAGCCCTAAGAGAGCCAGACTTGAGATTTAGGGGTGAAAATGGGAAACCGACCTATAAGGGCCGAGTGCTTTTGAGAGTTGGCCCTTATAGGCTTGTTTCCTCTTCTTTTACTTTTATTTATGACTTTTTGAAGTACTAAAACTTAGAATTTCGGATGGCTATGCATTGATCTACTCTTTTGGAACTTGGAGGACTACTAAATATTTCTTATTTCTAATATACTAATGTTTAATCATTAATGTTTATGTCTCATGCATGTATTGTTATTGTGATTTTGTATTAGATGATTTTTTTGTTATGCTGAAGCGTATAGAGAAAAGAAGGTGGAAAAATATTGTTGATAAAAATGTGTTTTAAAAAAGGGCTGTATTTCTTTTTTAGTGATTTGTGGTTGTATTTCTTTTTCCCACTTCTTCATCCCTCTTCAATGAACTCTTTCATAGTTTTAGATTTTGTTTTACTTATAATTATGTGTAACTTAAACTCTAATTTAGGGTTGCTATGAACCTATTCATGAATTGAACCATTGTACACTCTCTCTTTTGAAGTTATTAATGATGTTCATGTGTAGTTTTTATCTTGTTCTCTATTTTCTTCAAGTTTTTAATCAAAACATTCTTTGTTAAATGAAGTATGACTTGAAAAAGTGTATTTGTTTTAGAACTTAGATAAAAACATGTTATACTTGAAGTTTATAGTTTTAAATTGATGGTTTGTTAATAACATAGAGATATAGTTATTGACCTAACATAGTCATAAATAGGGTGGTTGAGGAAAAGAACTTGCATTTATTGTGACAGTAGATTGTACAATAAATGCTAGCATAAATTTGATCTTGTCTTGAGAAAACTTTTTCAAATGTTTTAGTACCCTAAATTTACAAATGTCTTCATTTATTTGCTTAAAGAGCTTGCATTTATTGTATCAAGAGGTCGTACAACATGTTTTTTCCTAAATGAATTAATTATACAATTACAATTATTGTTAATCGTCTTGGTTAACCCACAATCCTTACAGAACGATGTTATATTTTCCACTATACTACTTGACGACTCGTACGCTTATGAAAACACCTCATTTTTCGTTTAGTCAATGGCGCCTCCGTTAGGGATTGTAGTTTAGGCAAAATTTATTTTCTTGCTTAATTGTGTGATTAATTGCTTTAAGTAACCTCTTTCCTTATATTTACGATTAAAAAATAAAATAAAGAATAACATATATTATAAGAGGAATAGATGCTTAAAAAATTTGACATTTGCAATTTGGTCTCTTTTCTATCGAAAACAAATATTGGATTTCGGCCGGTCGGTTCAACATTTCTGATTCCTGGTTTTAAACTGGTTCCCAGTCCATCTTCAAGCTCAAAATGGTCCAACATGGTTGAATTGCAAAAACGGTTATTACATATAGACTGAGTTGTGGTGTTGGTGGGTGACATTCGGACCGTTCGGCGTACTCTGGCTTTAACAAATCATAAGATTTGTATGTATTAAGAGTGTTAAATTGAAGTTATTAACATGTCAAAGATGCAATATTGAGTTATTTATACTTCATTGAATATCTATACTTTCAACTAGTAATTAATTTACGAAGTGAATTAATTGGTATAACAAAGAGAGTGTACAATGGTTCAATTCATGGCAAAGTTTAGGAAGAACAAAGTGTTGAGGTTGGAGGGAGGAGTAGCCTACAAATTTGGTGTATAGGAAGGGGTTAGGGTTTGCTTAGTATGTGTGTGTGTTTAAAAAAAAGCAGGGTTGGCCCGTTAACCCACCGGGCTAATCCATGTTAACCCGCTGGTTAAATGGGCTGGGTCAAAACGACCCGTTTTAAATGGGTTGGAATTTTACAGACCCTAACCCTGCCCAAACCCGCGGGTTGCCTGGCTCAACCCGTGGGTTCGACCCATAAACCCGGCGCTAGTCTAACTTATGAATTTAATGTGTTAATTAATTTTGAGAGCCAATTGATCTATTTTCTTCTCTTCTTTCACTTTTAGGGTTTTCTAGGACCAAACATGGAGGAGTCTAGATGGGAAAAAACAAGAAAAAATGGTGTAAAAGTTGAAAAATGAAGTTTGTGGACAAATTTGGGAAATGTCAGAAAAGGACCTCGAATTTCAGAATTGCAGTTTAGTCCCAGTATCATAATTACGATTCTGCCATCGAATTTCACAAATTACACTGAGGTCCCATCTGCGAACTGCAACAATTCAGACCCGATTTTTACTGATTTTTTGAATGTTTTGACCCCAATTCGGACCCAAACTCAAACCCAATCATTAAGCCCATGTTCCCATTCATATTAATTGAAGAATTAGGTTTAGAAACACATGTTTTGGGGGTTGGGTGCTCCCAAAAACCCTAACTCCCTCCATTCCGTTCATCCTCTTCTCTTCACTTCTCATCCCATTTCTTCGATCTTCCACCTTCCTTCCTCCTTCCATGTCTCAATAAAGTTTCTCCTTACTCTTGGAGTTGATAGGAAGTGGCTTGAGCTTTGGTTCTACAAAGGGTAGTCCCAATTCCTTTCCTTTCTCTTTATATTTTTGATTGCCTAGGTTTAGGTTACCCTTTATGTTTTGAGATTGGACTGAATTTGGTTGTTATTGTGGGTATTTGTGATTTTGGTTTGTAATGAGGGATTTGAACTCATCAATATACATGGTCATGTATATATTCTTTATAGTTTATTTAATATCATTCTATTTATTCATGGTATTGATAGATAGTTTGATTGAATTGAATTATAATTGAACCTAATGCATTACAAAGCACTAATCACACTCTAGGGTAATTAATAATGCCTATTTGAATTGGTTCATGAGACTAGACATTTGACTTACCGGTTGGTGAGGTATGGTACTTTAGGAAACCTAGAGAAAACTCAAAGGTGCTACGGGGCTTAACAATTTGTAGTTAGTTGAGGTCCCACTAATTAGGTAATTGGACTCATGAATTCATGAGGTTTGGTAAATTAGGAAATTAATGCATTAAACTCCCGAAAAATCCTTAGAAAGCTATGATAGCCATTGAAATTCATTTCCAAGAGCACTTCACTTCCACTTCATCCCTTTTACTAAAAATACAATAAAAATATTTATTTGTTTTGCACCCTTCATTTTCATATTTAAAAATCAACAAATATATATTTTCTTCACCCAAATCCATCTTGCATTGCATTTAGTTTACTAGGATAGTTGAATTAAACAAGGCTCCTTGAGAACGATACCCAAGGTAACTTTCGCTTACCTTGAGGACCTAAAATTTCTTGAAGCACTAGGTCCAAGGCACACTACACCGACAGCTAAATCGGTGTCCTTCAGGCTTTGACAACACTGATTCTAATGATATTACAACTAGATGGGTAGCTACATATTCTATTCATTATTTCATCTCGCACCCTTTCCCCTTTTCCACTCAAACTATAAATTTTGTACAATAAAACTCATTGGTATAGTCTACTCCTTTATAGGACTTCTGAACAGGAGGAATAAGTCTCACTTGTCACTCGGGTATAGTCATAGGGATACCCTTGGGAAACAAAAAAAAAACTCATTGGCATATGCTTGGAATAAAATATAAAGAAGGAAAACTATTGCTCTTTGACGCAATTCAAGCCATCGATGCACCATATGAAGATATTGCGTTCCAAATTCATCTGACAAAGTAAGTTAAACATGCATATCAATAAATGATAAAAAACATCCATTACAAAGCCATAAGTCACCTATTTGTGTAATGGGAACAAACCAAAACAATAAGCATGCTTTAGATTACATTCCATATATCATATTATCTCATACCCAACAAAAAATGAAACAATTAAATATGAATAAAAGAGTCAAGTTGAAATTCTGTAGTGAATCAATTAATACCAAAACAGGAGAAAGTATAAATTAAAATTCTGTAGTGAATCAATAAAAGAGGCTCATTGATTGCACCATACTTTTGCATATCTTTTCATGGCCAAATACATTGAATTAATGCATATTTTGATGATAATTGCACCTAATTAGCATAGATTATAGTTATTGCTTAAGTTGTTGGAATTTGTTCTAGTTAAGGGCAATTTTGTCATATTTAATTTGATTTATTGTCATTCATCTTTTTGAGAACTTTTTGATGCTGCTTCAAGTATTAATCTCTTGTAGGTTAATGGAAGAAAACACTCAAAGAGATCATGGAATCAAAGAGCAAGAAGGAGGAAGCAAGAGGAAAAAGAGAAAACAAAGAAAAAAAGGAGGTAGGGGATGGTTGGCCAGTTGGCGAGCCACTGGCGAGCAACTAGTGAGCCATGTGAATATGTTCGCGGCTCTCATCACTCGCTCGCCCGTTGGTGAGCCACTGGTGAGAAGGTTCGCGACTTTCGTCACTCGCTCGCCAGTTGGCAAGCCACTAGGGAGATTGTCGCTGTGAAAAATTCAGACGCGATTTTAAGGTTTCTTGAGCTCTATATAAGCTTTCTAATAGCCCCCAAACCATCTCGAAGCCCTATTTGCACGAAAATAAGGTGGCTATGCTAGAGTTCACTCGAAATCTCTCAAACTCACTCATCCCAGTTCCATTTCCATTACATTTCACCTCAAATCTTCCATATTTTCTTCTTCATCTCCATCTCCTCTTCCATTTTCACCACCCTTCTTCTCCATTTCATCCCCCCTCATCCTAGCCACTTCTTGGGAAGATTTTGGGCTAAATTCCTCTCCTTCTTCCATGAGAGGCTAAGTTCTTGGTGCTTTGGCGGTGTGAAGATGGTCAATTGCTTCAATGGGATTCATAGGGGAGTTTATCTTGTTCCATGCTCTTTCATTTTATTACGGATATGTGGTTGCAATTCCTTGTGTATTTTGGGCAGAGACATGTTTTTATCTTTCTATTTGTTATGGATTGATATCATATGTATTGGATACTATGTTTGTATGTCAAATGTTATGGATTTCCTATTTTCTAAGTGAATTGATTCATGATGCTTTACATGCTTTAAGTGGTTGCTTGGCTTGAATAGCTAGTGTTCCAATTAGGTTGTTGTGGTTGCACTTCCTTGAAGAGGATTTTGATTTACAAATTTGTTTCTAATACACATCAAGTGGAACCTAACTCTAACCCTAAGTGATGGCTAGTTTTAAGTGGTTGCTTGATTAGCTATTAATTAGTGTTGGAGGACCCTTAGTGGTTGCTTTGGGATTTTTCTAATAGACTTGATAAATGATATAACTCCCACGATCTTTTTAAAGAAGCAATTGAACCAATGAGTCACTACCAAAGCCCATTTGCATTGCATTTGTTTTAAACCTTCACACCTTTATTTGAAAAACACAAAAAACAAGCACTTCCATTTTCTTACTAGTTTAATCAATTAATTTTAAAAAACCCAAACAAACCCTTTGCCCTTTGTCACTTTTGATTTGCATTTAGTTTATCTTAGGGTAGTTAAAAGACTCCTCAAGAGAGACGATCCGAGGTTGTGCCACTGTGTTGCAATCCTTGGTTTTATAAATAACTTGCATTTAACCCCAAGGCGATTAGGAACCGGTTAAATCACTCATTAATATACCTTCAAAAAAGTTTGGAAAACAATAGAACCTACAGGATAATTTAACAAACAGAGTAGGTATCAATAAAGAAAACCAAACTCAATGTATTGGAATGCATAAATACATAATTGGGATCAGATAAAAAAAACTCCCCTATTATAGAACCATTGCTTTAACCACTTCAACCAATCATCTAGAGAGCTTGGGAGAGACCTAGACACAAATTGAGAGGGTAGAAGGACAAATAAGAGGTGGAGGAATGGTGGAAAGTTTAGAAGGAACGTTAATATTATGGAGATTAAAGGGGGAGGATGATGAAAATGGAAGAGATTAAAGTGGGGAATGGAGGGAATGGAGAATCCTAACCCTAAGTGGTGCTTTATGGCCATAGGGTGCTTCAAAGAAGTGCTTTTCGGAGGTTCCCTTCCTCTTTTGCACTCTAAGTTTTGGTTTCAATTTGATTGCTTCTTCTATGACTTTCATGAAGTTTTAGGACTAAAGGTAGCATCAAAATATTCTTGAAAATGTTCAAATAACAAATCATATTAATTTTGCCCAAATTGGCCTTGATTGGAAAAAATTCCAAAAGTATCAATGCCAATTGAGATGCAATTATGATAAAAAAAATTGAGATGCAATTAACCTTGGAACATATTGTTAGAATCTTAAGTTTTGATGATAACTGAGATAGGACTAAGACAAAGCAATCGCTGAGTCAAGGCAGAACGATTACTAGCAATTATATGATAAAGCGATTACTGATGACTTCAGAAATATTACTTAAGTGGTAAAACGATCACCCACATAGACAAAAGGATTAGGAATTACTTGGTGATTCAATTACTAAGTCCTACCGACATAACGATCACTTGGATAGAACGATCACTGGTCAAATCAAGCAAAACCTAAGGTAGAACAACAATAATCGAAGTACAAAATAGTTAACTTCAAATACTAGACCATAGTGAATAATCCAAGTTAGGATAGCAATCGAAGCATACAAATAGTTAATGTAACATCCTAAAAATTTAATTTAGGATTACAGAGTGTTTTAGTAAATAATAAATAGAAAATTAGAAATCATGAGAGTTTTGGTGAAATTTAGAATAATGTTGGGGGTTTAGGGGGATTAATTGTCTAACTTTGTTAATTGAATGATTTAGGAAGTTCAATTGTGATTTAAATTGAGGGAGACCAATTAGAGAATCTTATTATCAACTTTATGAAGATAAAAAGGAATATCCCAATAAAAAAAGAAGAAGAAGAAGAATATCCTATAGTAAGAGAATATTCCTCCTCCTTTTCCCTTTTCTCTTTCTTCCTCTTTCTTTTTCCCTTCCTTTTCCTTCCTTCCTCACTTGCCAAACACGCCCTTCCCTCTCTTCCTTGACAAAACCGACGCATCTCCCTCCCCAAACCAGATCTCATCTTCATTTTTCACTTCTCCAACCTCTCTCACCATTTTTCCTTCAGATATTCACTTCCTTTCTTCCTCCCAAACCTTCCATAATCGCATGAGACTCAGATTTCCAACTGTGCTTGCTGCCACTTCGTCCTATCTCCCTCCTCCACTTCGTTTTCCGGCGTTCTCCGGCGGCTTGGACAGCGGACGGCGGCGGTGGACGGTGAGACTTTCATTCTCGTTGTTCTTCAAGATATTTTCTTCTTCCAACTTAGTTTTGTGCATTTTCTTCTTCCTCTTGATGCTTGATTCGGCCAGCCCCTCTAGAGGCCATTTTCCGGCGAGGTTCACGGTGGTTTTCCGGCGGGTTTCCATCTCCTTTTCATTTTGGAACTCTGTAAGCGATTTTACTTCTCTTTGATTTGACTTGTTGAATTTGTGCATTTTAAAAGTTAGGGTTTTGATTAAAGTTTGGGTTTTTGGGTTTTAAAGTAATAACAACGAATGTTAAGTATTTAATTTGAGTTGTTTGAAGGTAATTGAGTTTTCTTGAAGTGTTTTCTACTTATTTTGGAATTTCTAGGTTTTAAGGTTTCTTGAAATTGAGAGCTTTGGTGATGTTTGAGTTGGTGGATAGGTTGATGGTTCCTAAATGCTTACTAACGGTCATATCCTCCTATGAAGACTATAAATAGGCTGAAGAATTAATTGCCCTTCACCAACTAAACACCTACTCTCTGTTCAAAATCTGAAAGAGTATTCGAGTTTGTGAATCATTCAAGCTTAAGTGATTATCATTATCTATTCATTGTAGTGAATTAATTACTGATTTAAATCCTCTTCTATTCTGAGGTTATTCTAAAGCTTGGTGCTTTGGAATAGGGCTAGTTCCTTACAAGTAGTAAGGGAGAGTGTTAGAGAGATACTTTCAATGTAAAGGTTCTCAAGTAAACCTGTTGTAAAACCTGAAAATAGTGTAACCCAACAAGGTATTGGTGAACCAGTATAAAATTGTGTGTGTGTTTTGTTTGTTTGAGTTTTTGAAAAGCACAATTCACCCCCTCTTGTGCATTCTCTTAGCTTTCACATATATTAATTCAATGAATTTGACCATAAAAGTATGTAAAATTATGGTACAATTAACAACGTTCTATTTTATTTTCTACCATGTGCATGACATTCACAATTTACACTAGTGGCTAAAACTTAATGCACCATAACAAGATCAAATGCATCACAATTATTAGTGAAATGTCATGTGTTTATGTTTAGAAAATATATAGTAATGAAATGAATGCCTAGATCATGCATTCAACCTTATACTATATGCCTTAGGGTTGAATGCAAAATTTACTCAAAGGATTGCAAAATAGTTGTGACTACGGGTCATCTCGAAAGGAGCCAATTTTTAACCTAAACTACCTAGTGAACTAAACGTCTATTTACAAGATGATTTGGATAAATTGCTTTGGTGGGAGTGATTGATTCAATTAAATAAATAGTATTTTGGTAGATAAAAGAGTAGAATGGACGTAGAACTCATAGTATAATGAAGTTACTCTTGGGAATTGGTGTCTTGCTATCCACTAAAATATTAAACCCATTAAACATTAAAATGCTTAATTATTGGAATCTCATACAATTAGACATTGTAAAGTCCTTAATGTTTTTGCTAATTAATAGACGGCCTATTAATTTGAAGTTTGTTATTTTATAAATTTTAGAGTAAACTCAAAGTGTTAATAGACTACCTAGTGAACAATTTCTACTTATATGGGTGAGCATTAATTAAGTAATTGAACTCATCACCCATGAGGCCGGTTTAGTAAATTAATTAATTAGCATCTAATTTAACTCACCAAACATATTAATTGAATTAAGATAGCTATCTTGAATCACTCTCCAAGAGCATCTTCAATCACGTTTAATCCAAACATCACTTTTTATCATTTTATTTCTCTTTGAACAGACGCAATTTTCACACCAAATTTAATTTCAATACCATTGATGATTTTTCCAATTTAAATTCAAGTTTGCATTTAGTAAATAGATAATTAAATTGCATTTTGTAGTCTTCAAAGTGAACTACACCTAATATAGTAACTTCCACTAATACTTTGGTCTAAATTTCTTGAAAGATATATTTGAGGCGGCACTATGCCGATAGTGATTTTTAAACTCTAACTCACAGTGTCCTTCAATCATATATGATCATATCTCAATTATGTGCTCTTTTGTTTGAAAAAAGTATATTGTCTGTGAAAACTTATATTTTGTTATTTTTAATTGACATATACATATATATACTTCCCCACGGTTCGCTCTTCTCTCATTAATTTTAGCAAACATTCAAGAAGACCATGTGGCTAAATGGTCTTATATATTAACTATATATTAAAACCAAACTTTATAGCTCTTGGAAATTTTTCATTTGCTCTTGTAAATACTTTGTTGCATTAGAAAACAAAAAAACAAGACCTTAGAGTTGATACTTGACTACCTAGTCACTATTCAGGAGGTGCCATATTATTGTTGATTACTGTTTGTTTGTTTGGTTTTTTTTTTTTGCCAAAGATTACAGGTCCGAATCAATCACAAAAGATAGAGGATATATTTGACAACCTAATAGTAAACGGTCAGATTCAATTGTTCGCATCTCTTTATAAATGATTGTTTTAATTTGAATCTGGGATCGTTTTATAACTCAA
The DNA here is from genome assembly GCA_029929735.1 of Mimosa pudica. Lineage (NCBI taxonomy): Eukaryota > Viridiplantae > Streptophyta > Magnoliopsida > Fabales > Fabaceae > Mimosa > Mimosa pudica. Next base: position 1,728,623 of record JAKELP010000036.1, read on the forward strand.
AGGCACTACTGATTTTTAGGATTACGAATTCCTTAGTGAAACCATATTTGAATCTTTCGAAGACTTCAATTATCGTCTAGGTTTGTTCCCCACTGAAAGAAAAGTAAAAGATAAAACCTCTACGTTTCTCTACGCATGGACACAAAACATTATCAAGTGTTTATATATATATATATATATATATATATATATATATATATATATATATATAGTGTGTGTGTGTGTGTGTATTAGGGTATGAGTCTACTCTAAATTAAATGGTTCAAAAAGCCTGTTCTGCAAAGCTTCTTATCCATATAAAATTTGAGGGAATGATGCTTGCGTGTGCATAAATAATGAGCTCACCCTACCCAATATCCAATATCTTACCTCAAAAATGAGTAATACCTCGAATATAAATATTTAAGATTTAAGATATATATGCAAGAGACATAAAAAAAAATTCATTTTAGTTTTTATATTCTAAAATTTCAAGAATTGAAGTTTTCGCAATATACTCAATTTTAATCAAATCACATAACTCCGAAATATGCTGCCAGGAAAAAATTGCATCGAAGGCTATATATATGTAGATCTGATTGACTTCATTCGAAAGCTAATTATTCGAACCACAAGCCATGTACTCCAAATATAACTGTAACTATGTCAGTGGAAATAAAAACAGGCGGCATGCATGTAAAACATATATGTTTACATGCCTGCACATATACATATATACACACATATAAAAAATGTGTAAACTCAATTCTAGTTTCACGTATACACACATATATATTAAGATTTTTCTTATTAAATTTATCCCAATTTAAAATTTCAAATCTCACATTAATAAACTGCAAGAAATTTCATGTAAAATTGAGGAATAAAAGAGAATAATAATCTCCCCCTAAGCATCAAAGATGTAATAAGTTCATTTTCAACTAACGCCCTCAAAACAAACGAATAAGTGCTCGAGCACAAACAAACAGACCCGTACATACCCAAAATTTATGACTACTTCTATATATGAAATAAGAAATATTTATGACTTCCTTATATGATTCAAAATTTTCACTTGCTTTGCTATTTTTTATTTTGAGTAAAATGGTTATTATAATCCAACCTATTATGAAATATACTGAATGATTGTATACCTATTGCTAGTATACTACAATGATTGTTAATTACCTATATGTGATCAGTACACATAACAGCTGATAGCAAGGAGTGCATTTTTCTGAAGCTAACTTAAGAAAATGCATCAATGCTTGAGACATGTTATAAAGCATAAACCAAACAAAGAGAAAATAAGAAGAGAGATGTACAGATATATAAAAATGTGTGTGTGTGTGTGTGTGTGTGTGTGTGTATAGATACGTGTGTGTGTGCGTGTGTGTTAATAATGAGTTGAAGCCAATGCACATAAATTTTAAGGCGTACGTATGACTTATAGAATAGCTAGATTGTGTATTTATACACACACATAAGATCTTATTTTTAACAATATGTCTATCTGCAGAAAAAAGAAGGGATATTTGTGCACTCAAAGTAGCAACCAAAGTTGTTTAATTGTTCCTGAAACATTCCTAGTTTATTCTTGATGTTTTCATAAATTTTCACAAAAAAATTGATCTCTTTGATACTTCATCAGCTACAAAATGAAGAATCCGTTAACTGTCTTTGATAATTCATTTTGAACATGAATGCTGTTAAACAACAAGACAACACTAGATAGACGACCGTACAGAAATGCTCATTTTAATATAATATTGCACATAAAAAATTGGACAAATTGGACGCTTCTTATAAAGTTGAAGAGAATTTTATAAATTAAATTGATATAGAAACATATTATTCAAATGCTACACTTGGACATAATTGTCTTTCACGTGAAAATGCCATTAGTTTATCTCCACTTGATGGTGTTGCTACAATTAATATTATTCAAATACTAATCAATATTATGAGAGGGTCAAAAGCAATAACGTTAAGATTCTCTTCATTATTCACAAGAATGCCAACCTATCAATGCTGTGTGAATCAATTTTTCTGGAATTTTTAATTAGCAATAAGCTAGGTTATCCATTCACTTCACTAGATTTTGGTTCATTTGTTTAATTTTTTAAAACATGGATCAGACATACATACAGTAGTGTATAATATTGCATAGTTAATTTGTTCTATCATATCATTGATCAAAGCCATGGAATAGAAGATTATCAAAAAAAGAAAGCTGTGTGTGTGTGTGTTCGAGATTGCAACTACATATAAAAACTGATTTTATACACATGTTTATACTTTGAATAAGAAAATATGTTCAGATGAAAATATGTTCACATTCTTTCAGTTCCCTTCAATCATTATAAATATATCTTAACCTGTCCCTCAAGAGTTTAATTATCAATTACACAAATTATGAAAGGAGCAACAAGAAAAGGGTGAAATAATGTTACTTCACACACAATAGCTTGTTCACAGGAAATTAAATGATCAACATTGCAACATTATCCCTAAGAAATTAACAAAGATCACATGATCATAGAAATCAGTTCATAAATCACCACCACCACCAAATACATCACTACAACAAGAAAAGAAATTAAATCAAGAACATTTACAAGTTCTTTATAACCATTAATTTGACATTAATTAACTAATTAACTAATTATCTTCTCACCTTGGTTTAATTTTGTTGTGCCCTAATATGGTTGCCTCCCACCACTACCACCGCCACCACCTCCTGAGTTCCCAGCCCAACCGTCGACGGGCAGCTGAGGCATATTTAACGGCAAATTAAAGAATGGAAGCCCCGAAGATGGATCCGGGAACGAACTGCCGCCCGCACCACCACCGGAATTCTGACCCTGTTGAATTTGCAATGGCTCTTCTTCATCTAAAGGCAACCTCTCATAAGCAACATTTGAAAATGAGGAAGCAATTACAATAACAGGCCCAGCTGCCACCAAAGCCCCAACAACATTCCCTCCCACCACTTGACCTTGCCCTCCAGCTAGGAAAATCGTCAAGCTTGTGGCCCCCGGGGGGGCTGGAGGTGGCAAGAAAGATCCAGCTAGCGACAATATCTCAAACCTCCCGTGGAGCGTCACGACCGCCCCAGCTGCCGCCGGCTGCCGCAGCGTCACGTTGGTGACCGTGCCGCTGCCGCTAAGGACGCAGATCCCACGTTGCCGCCTCCTCGCGTAGGTTGCCACCGAGTCAAACACATCAGAGCCACTGCTAACCTCAAGGATGTGTGCCCTAAGCGTGTTTGCACTCTCCCTCGTGATGATCACCGGCGGCTTCAGCTTATTCTTTGAGCCTGGAGGCCTGCCTCTTGGCCGGCGTCCACTGCTGCCGCCACCACTTCCTCCACCGCCGGATCCACCAGAGTTCGGGGAAACTAGGTCAAGGCCTTGAGGATCATCGTCGTCGTGGTTGTTGTCATCATGGTCATGATTGTTGGAGTGAAGATCAGGGCGTTGATGAAGCTGATGAACAAAATGAGATGCTGAACCTAAGTCAAGGCCGGCCATATAGAGGAAACTAAAGAAGAGTAAAACAGAATACAAAAGGAGGAATATAGTATATAATACTAAGAGAGGGAGAGAGAGAGAGAGAGAGGGAGAGATTAACAATTATTAATAGTAACGAGGAAGTTTGATTATTATATATTTGTATTGTGGGATGGAAATTTTTGAAAGATATTGGAGTGCCCAATGATTCAAACCTATCTCATGGAACGAATTGAATCATTGAACTGAGTGAATGTTTAGGAGAGATATAATATAAAGGGAAAATGACCTTCACATCCTCACTTAATCAATTACTCCATGTTTTAACACTTTCACTTTTTTTAAAAGTATATGAAGTAAATTAGACAAATAAGTTGTAACATATGCTACATATAATTATATTATATATTAATTAGTTTATAAGTAGCATAAAGTCGTTTATTGAGGAAAAACAATAACTATAGAGAATTTATAATTATCAAATGTATCCTTAATTTCTAAAAAAGTCAAAGTGATCTTAATTAATTTAGACTAAAGGGAAAGTAATTATACTGTAAGGTGCATTGAAATATTGTAATTACTAACATATCCGAGTAAATATAAGGATAAGGGCAATGACTCTATTTTGTTCTTCAAGTAACCACCCTGGATCTCTGGGCACCCTAAACTAATATTGGGTACAATTTACCATTGAAGTAACCAAAGTGGTCTAATTTTACCCTCTAGTGAATGTAATGTTGACATATGTTGTCCACGTGTCAACATTACATTCTACTTGACATTCGCCAGACGGTAAAATTGGACCACTTTGGTTACTTCAAAGGTAAAATTGTACCAATGTTAGTTTAAGGTGCCCAATGGTCCAGAGTGGTTACTTGAAAGGCAAAATAGGGTCATTACCCCAAGGATAAACGGGTAATACATACAATGCAATTGCGAAATTATTCAGGTTATCATAACATGTTAGTTGTAAATATATTTATGATCAGTCTACAATATTAATTATGTAATGTTGAATTGCATTAAAATTAATAAATTTTGCGACTATTATTAGTGAGTTAATTTACTTTTCATTAGCATGTTATGCATGCTGACATTAGTTAATTATGAACAATGCGACAGTTGTTAATTAAGACACCTTTACTCAGCAAGTAATGCATCTCTGCTTGTCGATATTTTTCATTGTCTATTATCAAGGACAATGAAGTCATTTCATAGTTACATTACATTATCCTCATATGCTCTAGGACTTGATAATTTTAAGATTTCATGGGGCCGTGTAGTATTAAATTATCTTCCTTGGTTCTATGTGCAATTTTTCTATATAAAAAGAGGTTAGGTTAAGCCTTTGGTTTGAACAAAAAAGTATACGGATGAATATAATATTACTCAATCAAGGGATTAAATTATGCAATATTATTTTATTGATATCTTTTCTAACCCACATTTAAAATACAAAACTTTTAAATTATTGGTTGAAGTTAAATTGTTTTGTCCAATTCTGAGGACAATGTGTAAGAGAGAGAGATTATTTGTTGATTATTTAGGAAACCTAGGTACCTTTGATAAAGAGAAAACCTAAAATATATAAAGCCTAGCCATTAAGTAATTTCTTGCACATGAACACAATTACGCTTTCCCAATAAATTTGGATTTTCTTTTATCAAGTCTCCGATGAATATAATTAAGTAATCACATGTATAAGGCTTGTTGACTCAAAGGACTCCCACTTGTTAAAACAACAAACACACACAAACTTTTAAAAAAGAAATGAATAAATTAAATTTCTTCTTATCTTTTCCTTTCTCAAAATCGATGTGTGAACAGTCCCTTTTGCATATTTCAAGAGTTTTTATTACATGTTGGAGCAGGACTAGAAATTTCACAAGCCTCCAACCACTCAAAGATGCTTCAATAATATGGAATCGCATATTTTATCTCCCATTTCACCAGCTCGCAATTGAATATGGACATCGAGGAAGAATCAACTATTCTATGAGAAAATTAAAATTAAATCCACTTATGCAACTAAAGTAGTTTTTACGATTGATTTTGTCATACAGTGTGAGCAATTTCTTTTTTTTTTTTTTTTGATAATTAAATTTTAGGAAGGGGTTTGGGCTCAACCCAATCCAAGGGCATGACACCTAACTCATGATACACTGGGGCCTATCCCTGTGGGCTCTGGAGCATGACCAGCAAGCTCTTTATGTCTGTCCACATAGGTAGGTTACTCCCAGCTTCACTTAGTTACGGAGATGCCTCCCCAAGCGCCGCGATGGAGACACAACAAAGTGTCACTCCCCAGGATTAAACTTGCGACGTGGTGTTTAACCTGACGCTCATTGTTCAATTCCTTCGCCACTGAACCCACGGACGATGGGTTACAGTGTGAGCAATTTCAATGTTAACCTTCATAATTTGTTAGCGTAAATAATTAAGACGGAAAATTTTCACGTGGATCATGGAGCCTTTTAATATGTGAGCCCGCGTTCATGTGTGTCTAATACCATACGTGGTTGGTGGGTTGCTATAAGCCAAAGGGAAGTAATATGTCTCAATACAAATAAATTAAGTTGTATAATACTACCTCCGGTCCTAAATATAGGACCTAATTGGTTTTTTTTGGAGAAATTAAGGTTGCGAAATAGGTTATTAAATGATGACATATTTGATATATTTTTAGATTATCCATTAGTTTATAGGTAAATAAACTAGTTTAATGGAAAAAAAATTAGGTAAATCAATTTATAATTAACTTATTTTGTTTTTTTAAGGATTTTCTAGAAAAAGTCAATTAGGTCTTATATTACTTAGGACCTGGGGGAGTATCTTTTATTTATTCATGTTATTATAACTAACTTATTTTTGATAAGCACGTATTTAATTTATTGGTTAAAAGAAACCATATTTGAGGTTCAAGAGGTTAATAATCAAAGTAATAATCAGTACATCACTAGCTGGTCTGAGTTTCATAACCCTGCTGAATACGGTCAACTCTTCTAGTGAAGATTCAACATTGGCTCACCAAGTTACGAGGGACTAGATTATTCCACTAGACCCGACCCACTAAGCTTATCTAGCTTGTAATTATTCTTTGTTGGTTTGGTCAAATGATATATAGCCATTTTTCATGCACACAATCATTTTTATTATAATTTTGGTTTTCTTTCATTTGACCATATCTAGAAAACGTGTTAACTTGAGCTCATAATTTTTAATTCAACGATTAAAAGTTGAGTATGGTAACAATTTAAAAAAGTTGATGTAGTTTGAAAACATTTCTAGAAGCCGTAATAAAAGATTTGACTTTACATCATGAGATGTTCAATATAGTGAAAAAGAATTATATTACTTTATCAAAGTCAAGGAAATTGATCAGAAAAAAATGGGTACAAGGTAATTCTAACGCGTTTAGGTTCCGTGAGTTGTTGTTGACATATATTCCCTTTTTAATGAAAGATGTGTGTGTAAGAACTTCAAATTACTCCCTCCGATCCCTAATATAAGAGCTCAAAATTTGAATGGTTTTGGTCTCTAATATAAAAGTTCATCTCACATTTTCTCTGCATTTAATACGTTTTTTCCTACTTTAACCCTAACTTTCTTTCATATTTATTAATACTTGTATATTTTTCTCTCTCAAATTGATCATAATAAATATGGGCAATATTGAAAAAAAGTATAACTCCAGACATCCAATTAATATTAACATGTTTTCTTAAGAAACTTTTTTTGCGGCTAACTCTTATATTACATTCGATCACATCATATAAGAGTTCTAAACAGAGACATATATAGGTTAACTATAGTACTTTTTTTGGAGGTAAGGAAGAGTGTCCGCGCGAGCGTGTAATTATATTGATTATTTTTGGAAAAAAAATATTGATTATTATTAATGAGCAACGGGAGGACATTATAATAATAATAATTTCTTTGTTTTCCTAAAGAAGGTACCATATTTGTATATATGGATCAAATATTTTAAATTAAAGGCTTCTTGACAATTAAATGTTCGATTTCTTTAAAGTGACTGTTAGTCCAAAAATTAAACGTTATTTAATGAAGTCAGATCTGAATTTTTTGATATTATATTATAAAAACTCATCATCGGTGGAAGTGGAAAGAGATATAAAGCAACTAGTGGCTAGGCTATTTGCCTTATGCTTGTCGAACGAATAAAAAGTTAGAAATGTGGGACTTTATTGTGAAATAAAATATTTTGCAAATGGGCCATGCATATTTTCCAACTAAATGGCATGTTGGCTATCAGGAGAAAAGTGGACACTTTTATCTTATAAAAATCCTGATAAGTTTTAAATTTGGGAAACTCACTCTTAAAATCCATAAAACAGTTCATTTTTATGGTGAAATTGCATTTTTTTCTGGAAAAGATATTTGGATCCAAATGAGAATGTATGTTAATTGGGAATGTATATTCTTAGTAAATAAAAATTTCAGGGATTTATTATTGCTTCAAAATTTATTGGGAGTAAAAGTAGCCAATTCTCCAAAAAAAAAAAAATAGAGCGAGGGTAACAATTTAAAACACACAAATTACCCACGATAACGATTAGGGTTTATGATTACCTCTTTTTGCTTTTACATAAGATAACACACAAATTGAGTGTGTGCATTATAATATAGAAGAATATATTAACAACACTAAAATATATAAGGAGTGTTCCTTAATACTACCTCCGGTCCTAAATATAGGACCTAGATAACTTTTTTTTGGAGAGGTTAAGGTTGCAAAATAGTCTATTAAATCATGACATATTTGATATATTTTTAGATTATCCATTAGTTTATAAGTAAGATAAACTAGTTTAAGGGAAAAAATTAGGTAAATCAATTTATAATTAACTTATTTTTGTTTTTTTTAGGATTTTTCAAAAAAGTCAATTAGGTCTTATATTTAGGACCGGAGAGAGTATATAGTTTAGAGTAAACTCTTGATGATAACGTCTTATAAAATAAAGAAAATACATAAAAGATAAAGAAGAAGAATATGAGGAAAGAAGAGAGAAATATTAATGTATAGATGATAGATTCTCATATACATAACATTTCTATGTCTATACAATCTTTGTGGTAAGCCTCTATTTATAGGTCTCTAACTCAAACAAGAGTTACAAGGTGTAACGTTACACTAATATTAATGCTGATGAACTCCATCTGTATCCGCATTCAACTAATAAATTACAAAAGTGCATCTAGAGGCATACCCTTTCCACTAATACTGATGAATTCCATCCGTATCCGCATTCAGCCAGCCAACCGGGCCATATGTAAGAATATTTCCACTAGATTTTATAGAGTTTTTTTATAAGATTTGTTAATTGTTGATAAATTTCTTTTACTGCACAAAAAGTCATACCAAAAAAACTTTTATTAATTCATATAATTCCATTTATTTATTTAAACAGGTCAGCCGAACCCAACCCACTTTTATATGTGGCTAGCCTACTTTAGCTCATTTTTATTGACTTAACTTTTTCAACTCAACCCTCTCTTTTCTATTTTTAATGGGCTCAATCGACTCAAATACACTTGAAGGACACCGATTTTATGGTCGGTGTAGTGTGCCTTGGGTCTGGTCCTTCAAGAAATTTTAGGACCTCAAGGTAAGCGGAAGTTACCCCGGGTATCGTTCTCAGAGAGCCTTATTTAATTAAACTACCCTAGTAAATTATATGTAATGCAAGATGGATTTGGGTAAAAAATATATATTTTTTTCATTTTAAAAGATGGAATGAAGGATGCAAAACAAATAAATATTTTTGGTATTTTTAGTAAAAGGGTGTAATAGAAGTGAAATGCTCTTGGAAATGAATTTCAATGGCTATCATAACTTTCTAAGGATTTTTGGGGAGTTTAATGCACTAATTTCCTAATTTACCAAACCTCATGGACCCATGAGTCCAATACCTAATTGTTGGAACTCCATCATATTAGGCATTGTTAAGCTCTTTAGTGCAATTGGACCTATTGCTTGCAAGGAACTATTAATCCTACGACCGGAACCCCGAATCGCCACTTAATTAATCCTATGATTTTAATTCTCTATTGGAACTCCACATAATAAATAAAACTAAAGAATGAAGTTCAATGTTACTCAAGCAACTAATAGGTTCACTATGAGTTTCTCTAAGTTTCCTAAAATATCAAATCTCACCGACCGGTAAATCTAACACCTAATCTCATGGACCCATTTAATTATGCATTATTAAGTACCTTAGAGTGTGATTAATGATTTGTAATGCATTACGTTCAATTATAATTCAATTCAATCAAATTATCTACCAATACCATGAATAAATAGAAAGATATGAAATAAACCATAAAGAACATATACATGACATGTATATTGATGAGTCCAAATCCCTCATTACAAACCAAAATCACGAATAAACTCAAGTAAAGAACACAATCCAAATCTCAGAATATACATGACAAACCTAAACCTAGGAAAATCATAAATATAAAGAGAAAGGAAGAGAAAGAGAAGTCCCCTTTGTAGAACCAAATTAAAGCTCAAACCAATGAAAAACATCTCGAAAGAGCAATGGAGGAATTTTGTTGTGGCATGGAAGAAGGAAGGAAAGTGGAAGGTGAAAGAGATATGTGAGGAAATGGAAGAAGAATGGTGGAAGTGATGGACGGAGCTAGGATTTTGGGGAGCACCCAATCTCCAAAATTAGGTTTCTAACTTAATTTTTGCATCTAATATGTATAGAGACTTGGGCTTAATGTTTGGGTTTAATTTGGGTCCAAATTGGAGGTCAAAAGAGCAAAACAAAACAGCAAAAACCGAAGATGGAATGTTGTAGTTCGTAGGAGGGGCCGATTTGCCAATTCTGGGAAGTATTGGGCCGTTTTGTAATTTTCCCGAAACTGTTCTGAAGCCTTTTCAGCATCTGGGCCATATTCTGTAATTTCTGAAAATGTCCAAAATCACCATTTCAGCCCATTTTTCTCATTTTCTGCAAGGGAAAATTTACAACAACATAATACCTTTCATCTCAAAAATTAATCACTTAAGATAAACAATTAAATGTGACGGTTATGCCCTTATTTGACCCTTTTTACACACAATCATTTTTAATTCAGTTCAATTATAATCAATGCATTTTAATTCAATATTGCATCTTTGAAATGTTAATAACTTTAATTTAGCACACTAAAAACATACAAATCTAAGGATTTGTCACTAGCACTACATGCAAAGTTGGGATTTCAATCTAGCCCAACCAACCACTTCAAAAGCTGGTCAGCCCACTTTTAGCCCATTTTAATTCGATCTGAACTTTTTGCTACTCAACCCGCTTTTTTTGTGTATTTTCGGGCTCATCCCAATGGCTTGGGTCAGAAGACCTAGCTCTAACTGTAAGGAAGATAAGTTTATAAAATATCTTATTTGTGATGGAACATTGAAATACAAAGGCATATAGTTTTAGTTGATTGGCTGATTAATCAAAAGATGAATTAGTTGAGATATGGAGAGAAGATATAGGGATTTTAATGAGGTTGATCTAGTAATTTAAAACTTATTTTATTTTTTGGTCTTTCTAGCTAAATAATTATCTTTTTATGTTCCTTATGAGCAAATAATTTTTTCCCCGGTTCCTCTCCCTAATTTTTTATCAGAATTCTCCATAATTTTCACATCAATCTATTTAAATGAAAACAGTAGAATAACAAGTCAAGAGGTTATTCATTCAGTGAGGACCATGAGGAAGAAGGTGGGTTATATGACAATTAAAATTGATTTAGAAAAGACTTATGATTAACTTGATTGAAATTTTTTGAAGAGATGTCTTTATGAGCTTAATATTTCATAGGTAGTAGTGGATTTAATTTTCTAATGTGATTTTATGCCAAGTATGAGATTGTTATGGAATGGTGAACAAGGTAATAATTTTTTGCCACAAAGAGGTGTTCGTCAAGACGATCCTCTTTCTCTATATTTATATGTTATATGCATGGAGTGGCTGACACTTTGATTCAAGAAAGACTTGTAGTGGGAGATTGGAGGCCCATTACAGTTTCCTCAAGTGGCCCTCCTATTTCGCACTTATTTTTTGTAGATGATGTAATGATATTTGCAGAAGCTTCAATTGATTAGGCGGAGGAAATATGGAGTTGTTTAGAGGAATTTTATAAAAGCTCGGGTTTGAAGGTGAATAATTCTAAAACTCGAGTATTCTTTTCAAATAATGTTAATCATAATAGAAGAACTCAATTGAGTTATAATATGGGTTTTCACATTACTACTAATTGGGCAAGTACTTAGGAGTTCCCATTCATCATAAAAGGGTATCTAATGTAAGTTATACAAATTTAGTGGAGAAGGCTCAATGCCGACATGCCAATTGAAATATAAACTCATTATTATTGGCAAGGAGAACTGTTAGAATCTTAAGTTTTGATGGTGACTAAGGTATGATATGGTCTAGTACCTAAGAGAACATAATCAACACTTAGGAAGGATTAGATGACATGGTTAGAATCCTGAGTTAGATTACTTGCGAATGCAAGATCACTTCCGGAAATATTAGCACTAGAGCTCGCGGATGGAGTACACATCCCATAGGGGACGCAAACGGAAGCTAGTGAGACACTTGGTTAGAACCCAGTCTAGATTGCTAACACTGAATCCTATGTTAAGTCACAACCGGATGCGGATTCACTTCCGGATGAATTAAGACTAGCGCTCACGGATGAAAGACTCATCCCACAGCGGAATCACAACCGGATGCGGAATCACTTCCAGATGGACTAGAACTAGCGCTCGCGGATGAATGATTCATCCCCCAGCGGCAGCGAGCAACTCACTAGGGAAATAACTTAGTCCATGAGCATTAGGTACACAAAACCTTAAGACTAAGTTATGATTCAACCGAAAGTGAAATTGCTTCCTGTTGGATTTTGACTGGCGCAGGATGATAAATTAGATATAACCCCGAGCGTCAGTAAAAATGCAACGTCAAGTGAAGTTGCTTCCTGTTAGACTTAGACTGGCGCAGACTGATAGAATGGACATCACCCCAAGCGTCAGTGAGTTTACCACGTCTAGTAAAAGTGCTTCATGATAGATTTAGACTGACACAGACTAATAGAGGTTATATAATTCTAAGTGTCAATGAATCAGCCCCATCAAGTAAAAATTATTTTCAGTTAGACTTAGACTGACACAGGCTGATAAAAGAAATATATCCCTAAGCGTCAGTGAGTTCACCACGTCAAGTAAAAGTGCTTCCGATAGCTTAGTGACTAGCGCTGAGTGTTGGAAAGGAATACACTGAGCGAGTGTAAGTATTGGTGAGCTAAATCCTTCATCCAGTGGTTTCACTTCCGGATGAAGAAGTGCTTCCGGATACACCTTAGACTTAGGGAACACCCACTGCATGTAAGTATGTACTAGGACTAACGTTCAAAGTATACAATACTCTAAATCAGAACATAGTCTAAGTAAGACTACTCCCCATAGCCAACAAGCTTCCCACAGCATGTATAGTTCTTACTGTATTTGATTATACATATTGCTATGTTGGACTAACCAGTATGTGCAGAACCTAATCACACTTCCGGATGCAAATGAGCTTCCGGATGCAAAGACTCTTGGCATTGAACTTCAGAGATTAACACTTGCAGAGCAAGATTGCTACTTCCGGATGAACGATGATCATCCGTCAGCAGGAGTACAAGAGTAAACGCCACATACACAGAAGTCAGATTGCTTTCATCAGAGCAGAGGTGTAAGAACTACTTTTCAGAGATAAAGCAAGTCAACCCTGCTAAGCTTTAATGGAGCGTTTAAGAAGATGTACTTCCCAACGGTAACAAGAGGATAACAGATATTCAAACAACATTGTTACCTACCAAGCATGAGGAGTATGAGAGATAAGGAGAATATAATCTGAAGATTCATTCAAGGTGTCAAAGCTCATACTGCCCACAAGAGTCAGAGTCCATAAGAGAGCTTCTGATAGCAAGAGAGCATCCAATAGCAAAGCACTCTTATCATTCATGGACAAGTGCTTGGAAGACAAAGTTCCTCTATGTGATAGCAAGCAAAATGTTAGAGTCCACGAGCTTCACTTTAGATAGCAAGAGAGCTTCCGATAGTGAGTCTCTTAACATCCTGGACTTATGCTTGAGGAACGAAGTCCTCATCTGACAACAAGCAAGAGTCAGACCGTACAGTGTATAGATGTCAGAACGACTTTTGCCAGAACAGTGTTGTCAGAACAGTGTTGACAGAACAGCTGGACAAAGCACCTTTTCAGATAAAGCAAAGTCAACCCTGCTGTGCATTAATGAGGACAACGTAAACAAGGCCCCAACGGCTATATTCAAACGGCCTTATTGCCTCTCCAACGGTTGGATATTCAGAGGCTGGTATAAAAGGAACATCTACATTCAGAAGAACGAAGAGAGAGAGAGAACAGAGCTTATTGTCTGAAACACTATTCTACATTCCTCTCATCTTCTACTCTCGGACTTAGATATGTAATATTCTTAGAGAGTGATTCTTTTGTACTTAAGTGAGTAACATCATCTACTCTTAGAGAGAGTCATTTGAGCTTAAGTGTTTAGCACAATCAGTTCATAGAGTGAACATAATTGTAATCTTACATTTGTAAGGGGGAGTATTTAGAAGTTTTCTAAATCTCCATAGGTTGCAAGTTATCCCGCAAAACTTGTTGTAAGGTTGCAAGTGATCCCGTAAAACTTGCGGTAAGGTTTGCAGGTGAACCCGTTGTAAAACCTGTGGGTTGTTAGGTGAACCCGTGTTCGTAAAACCTAAAGTGTAAAGGCTTCTCTTGTGCCCGGTTTAAACAAGAATAGTGGATTGGAAATCTCAGGTGTAGCCTGGGGACTGGATGTAGGTCTGGGTGACCGAACCAGGATAAATTTATGTGTGCATAAACTTACATTTAAACATTCTATTTTGCATCACATAACATACTGACTTGTGCATACCATAACTCATTATCATCATCACCAAGCACAAGCAGTCTTTCCAAAAAGAGTTTGAGTTTTTATTCCCTCACCCAATTCACCCCCCCTCTTGGGTGACAGCCACGCATTTCATTTGGTATCAGAGCCAGGTCACTTGTTTAAAGGATCCAACGATCTCAAGTGCAAAGACCTAGACTGACTTGGGTTATAAAATGTGGGATGTTTTTGATTAGGACAAGTAAGGTCCAGCGCTAACCATGTAGGACCCAAGTACAAATGGGTACCAAAACTCCCTTCCAGTGCCTTACTTGTGGAGGAAAGATCAAGAGTTTCTCTTGCCCAAAAGAAGAGAGCTCGTGGTGATATCACTGCTGCAACCCCCTGGTACAATCATAAGAAGCAGTCGGCAACCACAAGGGACAATGGTTCTGTCTCAAGGATGAGCTATCACAAAGTTCCATTCAACTATCCTGAGAAGAACAAGAGAGAGTGGATTCCTCGATCAACGTTGAAAAGGATCTTGAATCCTACCCCTCAGAAGAAAGTGCTTCGAACCAAGGATAAGTAGAAGATCTCCTTGGGAAAGGCATTTTCAAGGTTCAGCAAGACAGTGAAGAAGAGTCAATTGCTAATCCTAAGAATGTTCTGAATGAACAAGAAGGCAAATTGAAATGACGCAGATTGCCCAAGAACGAAGGCTCGCCCTTGGGGAAACCATCTGATTCATGTGCCCCCAACAATCTGCTAGCACAGAGGCAAGCTTGAGATAGCGCTGAGTGATCAACCTACGGAGATACCCTCTGCTGAGCCTGTATCTCCGTCTGCGCCAGCACCCAATCTGATTGAAGAGCTTTGTATGAAGTATGGGTTCAAGAGGCCAGAGATGCCACTGGTAGTGATCACAAAGTGAATTCATCCCTCTGCACCAGCTCCAATCCATCCTATTAGCCTCAGCAAGACTCAGGACTGTACCTCATCTGAACAATTAGTCAAGCCTTGATAAGCATTTGTCACGCATGGATTTTGGTGCTGTTCTGAAAATAGAATCCTTGCATTGCCAACCAAAATCAAGCGAGCTACTGCTAGATGCGAATGGAACTATGGTGATATCATTCTTGCCTTCCTCTTTACTTGAATAATCACTTGGGTAGTAAATGCATAATTGGGTCAACAATTTTTATTTTTCTGAAACTGATATGATTTCCCTTATCTGTGATGATTCAAAACTAGTTTCAGAATTTTGACACTAAAACTAAAAACCTTCCTCAGAGTTTTCATATGGTGTCTAAATTATTTTACTCATACATGCTTAGTGAATTCTTTTAAGGGCACCTCTCATGGAAGAAAATGGTTTATGCATTCACCTTGATTTTTGAAAGATCTTTTTGAAATACAAACTTTCAAAACAGATTCTGATCCTCTTTGAACCTACATGACAACCATACCTCATGATAGCACTCAAAAGTTATTTCTGATTTTCCATTTCATGTGGTATCTCTTGCATCAAGTTTTTCAATGCATAAGCAGCTATGGTTTCGAGAACAATACGTCCCTCTTAATTACATCTTTAAGTTCTCAATCTACTAATGATCTCAGTTCAAGTTTGTGGTTTAAGAATGTTGACACAGATTATTGAAGCTTGAACAATGAATATAACCAAGAGAGAATGGCAACGAAAATGTCTCTTATCAAGATGTGTGGAATGGCTATACTAAACCTGAGAAACTCTCGCCAATACACATGAGCATTTCTATCCCTTACATATTCTGTTGTGAAATTAAATGGATAGTCTCTCTCTTGTCTGACATGCATTAGAAATCGTAGGAAATGCCTTGAATTGAACTCTGCTAAGATCTGTAAAACATGGCATAGTATCACAAGCATGCTATAATCTGTATTAATTTCAAGCTTGTTGATATCCTAAGAACAATGAGATCACACTGAGCATATCTAGAAGAACTTGAGCTAAAATTTGGAAATTATTCTCGTAATCATATGCTGAAATTTGGTTGTTTTTGTAAACCGGATTTAGTCTTAAAATCAAACTATTTTGTGAGGATGAAGATTTTTCAAAATTTCATTGTGTTAATAATTCACATGTCTTCATGATCTAACATGAACATCCTTGAGACATATTTATTGAACTATACTTGCTTATGAAACTCTGAAAATATGCCACCTGTTTGACACTCTCTGTACTATCACATTGATATTTATCTATGAGAGTAAATAGAGTTCATGTCTTGATAGTGAAACTATGTGAACGTATAGACAATTTCAAAATTAGTTTTCACATAATCGTTACTCATATTTTCTTAAACCAACTAGCAAGCATGATTTCTTAAAATTATTAACTTGTGGTGATTAACACAGATTGACTTGAATGTCTAGAGGATGGTCTCCAATGTTAAATCTTAAGTTCTTTCACTGACCATCAGAAAAGCACTTGTTTCCTCAAGCACATGAAGGCCCAATCATCAAGTTTGAGCAAGGATGCTTTCACAACAATCAGCGCTTTCCATAGCAGGCCAACTATTGAACCATGGGAAGAGTAGAGTGACTGCCCAGTCATGTCTGCTTTTGGTTGTAGCTCAGCTTGCCGAAGCGAATCATCAAAGCACTTGCACTAGGGGTTTCCACTTGAGATAGCACATCTCTTGAAGATGTCAGGAAGCATGCTTATCTGCATATGATTAAGATTCATGAGTCTAATAGAGTCTGAAGATTCCTCATCTGTGGTAACATCTACACCTTACCATCTCTTATATATGATGCATACATGGCATTGGTAAGGGTGTCAATTTAGGATTTTTTTTCCAATCTGCATTGACTTCAAAATCATTCACTGTCTTAGAAAATCATCCTAGCTCACACATCTGTATCCTCTATATGACATGCTGGAAAGTAATTGATAACATACCTCTCTTATATGCTTCCTTTCTTGATTCTGTGATGATTAATCTTAAATATAGAAGAGAAGTAAATGGACATTACTCGATAATGATCCCTTGAAAATAGAGAGTTACATGCTGTCATCGATAATAAACTCTTGAGATGCTGTGATGCAATTTATTTGGAAATTACTTTTGGCATTTTAATCTCACAAATTTCATTTGATTTGGTTTCATTTCATTAATAAATGATTTGGAGATTCATATGGTATCACAAATTTCACTTGGCATTCAATCATTTCACTTGATATCACAAGTTCAAACTCACATATTTCATTTCATTTCATTTGGTATCACGAATTTAAAATCACAAATTTTCAATTGATATCATAATCATAATTTTAAACGCACCAAAATTATTTTGATATCATGATTAGCTATCCTACATAATACAATCATTTAGGATCATGAATCATTATTGTTATCCCTTGTCAATTCTCGTATGTTGTATTGAATAGTCTAGAACAAATCTTTATTAACGGTACATAGGGAAAAATATTAGGTAGAAAGCTCATTCCTAGGAGAACGATAGAAGTGTCCCCATCCCTAAGGCTAACTTGCACTTGTTGAATTTTGATGAAGCCAAAAGGGGGAGAGAGATGAGACATGAGATATCTAGAGATGAGACATGAGATGAGATATAAGATGTCTAGCTAGAGATGAGACATGAGATGTCTAGAGCGGAGAGATACGATAAGATGTCTAGATATCTGGGGAGAGAACTGGGAAAGAAATTTAGCTCTGGGAGTGATCTAAGTTTAATTATGTTCTCTAGTCATCTATGGGTTTGTCATCATCAAAAAGGGGGAGAATGTTAGAATCTTAAGTTTTGATGGTGACTAAGGTATGATATGGTCTAGTACCTAAGAGAACATAATCAACACTTAGGAAGGATTAGATGACATGGTTAGAATCCTGAGTTAGATTACTTGCGAATGCAAGATCACTTCCGGAAATATTAGCACTAGAGCTCGCGGATGGAGTACACATCCCATAGGGGACGCAAACGGAAGCTAGTGAGACACTTGGTTAGAACCCAGTCTAGATTGCTAACACTGAATCCTATGTTAAGTCACAACCGGATGCGGATTCACTTCCGGATGAATTAAGACTAGCGCTCACGGATGAAAGACTCATCCCACAGCGGAATCACAACCGGATGCGGAATCACTTCCGGATGGACTAGAACTAGCGCTCGCGGATGAATGATTCATCCCCCAGCGGCAGCGAGCAACTCACTAGGGAAATAACTTAGTCCATGAGCATTAGGTACACAAAACCTTAAGACTAAGTTATGATTCAACCGAAAGTGAAATTGCTTCCTGTTGGATTTTGACTGGCGCAGGATGATAAATTAGATATAACCCCGAGCGTCAGTAAAAATGCAACGTCAAGTGAAGTTGCTTCCTGTTAGACTTAGACTGGCGCAGACTGATAGAATGGACATCACCCCAAGCGTCAGTGAGTTTACCACGTCTAGTAAAAGTGCTTCATGATAGATTTAGACTGACACAGACTAATAGAGGTTATATAATTCTAAGTGTCAATGAATCAGCCCCATCAAGTAAAAATTATTTTCAGTTAGACTTAGACTGACACAGGCTGATAAAAGAAATATATCCCTAAGCGTCAGTGAGTTCACCACGTCAAGTAAAAGTGCTTCCGATAGCTTAGTGACTAGCGCTGAGTGTTGGAAAGGAATACACTGAGCGAGTGTAAGTATTGGTGAGCTAAATCCTTCATCCAGTGGTTTCACTTCCGGATGAAGAAGTGCTTCCGGATACACCTTAGACTTAGGGAACACCCACTGCATGTAAGTATGTACTAGGACTAACGTTCAAAGTATACAATACTCTAAATCAGAACATAGTCTAAGTAAGACTACTCCCCATAGCCAACAAGCTTCCCACAGCATGTATAGTTCTTACTGTATTTGATTATACATATTGCTATGTTGGACTAACCAGTATGTGCAGAACCTAATCACACTTCCGGATGCAAATGAGCTTCCGGATGCAAAGACTCTTGGCATTGAACTTCAGAGATTAACACTTGCAGAGCAAGATTGCTACTTCCGGATGAACGATGATCATCCGTCAGCAGGAGTACAAGAGTAAACGCCACATACACAGAAGTCAGATTGCTTTCATCAGAGCAGAGGTGTAAGAACTACTTTTCAGAGATAAAGCAAGTCAACCCTGCTAAGCTTTAATGGAGCGTTTAAGAAGATGTACTTCCCAACGGTAACAAGAGGATAACAGATATTCAAACAACATTGTTACCTACCAAGCATGAGGAGTATGAGAGATAAGGAGAATATAATCTGAAGATTCATTCAAGGTGTCAAAGCTCATACTGCCCACAAGAGTCAGAGTCCATAAGAGAGCTTCTGATAGCAAGAGAGCATCCAATAGCAAAGCACTCTTATCATTCATGGACAAGTGCTTGGAAGACAAAGTTCCTCTATGTGATAGCAAGCAAAATGTTAGAGTCCACGAGCTTCACTTTAGATAGCAAGAGAGCTTCCGATAGTGAGTCTCTTAACATCCTGGACTTATGCTTGAGGAACGAAGTCCTCATCTGACAACAAGCAAGAGTCAGACCGTACAGTGTATAGATGTCAGAACGACTTTTGCCAGAACAGTGTTGTCAGAACAGTGTTGACAGAACAGCTGGACAAAGCACCTTTTCAGATAAAGCAAAGTCAACCCTGCTGTGCATTAATGAGGACAACGTAAACAAGGCCCCAACGGCTATATTCAAACGGCCTTATTGCCTCTCCAACGGTTGGATATTCAGAGGCTGGTATAAAAGGAACATCTACATTCAGAAGAACGAAGAGAGAGAGAGAACAGAGCTTATTGTCTGAAACACTATTCTACATTCCTCTCATCTTCTACTCTCGGACTTAGATATGTAATATTCTTAGAGAGTGATTCTTTTGTACTTAAGTGAATAACATCATCTACTCTTAGAGAGAGTCATTTGAGCTTAAGTGTTTAGCACAATCAGTTCATAGAGTGAACATAATTGTAATCTTACATTTGTAAGGGGGAGTATTTAGAAGTTTTCTAAATCTCCATAGGTTGCAAGTTATCCCGCAAAACTTGTTGTAAGGTTGCAAGTGATCCCGTAAAACTTGCGGTAAGGTTTGCAGGTGAACCCGTTGTAAAACCTGTGGGTTGTTAGGTGAACCCGTGTTCGTAAAACCTAAAGTGTAAAGGCTTCTCTTGTGCCCGGTTTAAACAAGAATAGTGGATTGGAAATCTCAGGTGTAGCCTGGGGACTGGATGTAGGTCTGGGTGACCGAACCAGGATAAATTTATGTGTGCATAAACTTACATTTAAACATTCTATTTTGCATCACATAACATACTGACTTGTGCATACCATAACTCATTATCATCATCACCAAGCACAAGCAGTCTTTCCAAAAAGAGTTTGAGTTTTTATTCCCTCACCCAATTCACCCCCCCCCTCTTGGGTGACAGCCACGCATTTCAAGAACAACTCATCAGAGTTCTTTCACAAAGACTTGTCAATGTAAGGAAGAAGGGGGTTTGTTGTCATCCATAACTTCATCTATTCTAGGGTATACAGTGTAGGCAACTCTTGTTCCTCAGCAAACCTATGACTTGTTAGATATGAGGAATAGAGATTTCATATGGGGAGTACATAAGAAAAACATAAGATTCACTTAGTCAAGTGGGATACAATTCGCCAAGAAGGCGGGGATTTTTCTGAAGTGCAAAGGGCAAAAATAGCCACCGTAATTTTCAAAATGGACAACTTTGGCACCCGTAATTTCGATGGTGCAAAACTGGACATTATAAACCAAAATGGGACAAATCTAGCACTCTTAAACATAGGTGTTAAGTTTGACCGTTAGTTGACTGGGAATGATGATATGACATAATGACGTGGCACAATGAGGCATTATGTGTCACCCCCATGCTGATATGTATATGACATGGCAAAAATGAAAAAACTTAAGGGAAAATTAAATACAGATCCCTTGTAAGGAACTTAATATTAGAAAAGTCCCCCTAATTTGGGAAATTAAAGTAGAGTCCCTAGGGACTACAATTTAATTATTTCTGAAACATGGGCCCCACCATTTATATTAAAATATTCTTACCCACCCTACCCCATTCTCTCTTCTCTCTCCTCCCCTCCCCATCTTCTTCTTCATCTTCGCAGGTAGCAGCCCCCACCCCCCGCCACCGGAAAAAACTCACCGCCCTCCAGCCCCATCGTCCTTTTGTTCATTCCCTCCACCATCTCTCCTCTGCAAATGAAAAACCCTAAAAATAAAACAAAAACAACTTGATGCCCCAACAAAACAAAACACACTAACATGCCCCAACAAAACACAAACATAACACACACAAATTTCACTCAAAGAAACATTAATCAGAACTTAGGCCAACAAAAAAAATCAGATCTAAGAAAAGAACCCTCAACACATAACACGACAAAAACTCCATCATCACCACCGGAATCCACCGTTCACCGCTCGACCGCACCGCACAATATCCACCAGGCAGTTGAACAACGGCAACCTTTGCTACAAAAATTCGTCATTAGCAGCGTTGATGACAAGGAGGGGCTTGCGATGGTGAGCCGAGGGAGAGAGGGTTGCAAAGCATTGGCCGACGGAGGAGAATGTGGTTCGGCGGTGGGGATTGGAGAAGAGAAGGGAGTGACGGGGGACAATGGTGGTGCTTGAAGGTGAGAAGGGAGATGGTCCGATGACTGGTGTGAGGGGGGAGAGAGACTGATGTCAATTGGATGTTAAAGGTGGGGTTTTTTAAATGACACGTGGCATACTCTGAAAGGTGATGTGGCAGGGCTTCCCAACGTGGATTCACTTTACTTGCTGATTGTCATGCTACATAGGTTAATGAATGTGGGACCCACGCAAAAACACACGTCTAATAGCTTCAACTTAACGGCGTGGCTAGATTTGTCCCATTTTGGTTTATAATGTACGATTTTGCACCATCGAAATTACGGGTGCCAAAGTCGTCCATTTAGAGAATTACGGTGGCTATTTTTGCCCATTCGCCTTTTTTCTGAACTTTTTCGACAATAGATTCTAGACAAACATCAAATATGCCAAGTGTCTTAGCTTGGTGAAGATGTTCAATCATAGAATTTAAGACCTTGATGGTTTCCTTCCAGCTAGGAAGGATTTTTGGTTGAAAGAAGGTTATGACTCTATTTATGAGATTGTTCTTGCTTCTACTTTCAGTCATTTCTAAGTAACATGCTACACGGGTTAGTGACATGACATTTTCGATTGAGATTTGAACATCATATCCAAAACAGAATTTCACAGCAAGGTCAACAATTTCTAATTTTGCAGGAATGCTTATGAGAAATGACGTGATTTCATCTCTAGATGATGAATTTTTCTTTTCAAGTATTGATGTTAGCTTGACTGATTTTGTAGCAATAACCTCCTACACAAATAAAGAAAAGATTGATCATCACATTTATACAATACATATGGGAAAACACCTCTCATATTGATCCTTTAGCATTTTTCTCCGATTAAAAAAATATAACAAAATTATTTAGTGGAGTATTTCTTATTATTCTTAATAAGCTGAACTTATCTTACTTGGACATCAATGTAAGATAGATTCCATTACGTAACCTCACCTATCTCATCATATCTCTCGAAAATAGTTAAGAAGCCTACGATTAACAATATGAAAAAAATATATATAGCAAAGAGTTTAGATATTAATTTCTATCATTCCTGATAATTCAAATGATAATATATGATTAATTTTTCCTCAACGCAAATGAAGCAAAGAATCAAGTTTTGTTCACCAAATAATTGCAGAAATGAAAAAAGTCATGTTGCGCGATACGCAAAATATTATATTTCACATCCATTTGATAACATACACACTACATAATAATATAATAATATAGATAACTATATAACTCTGATACCATAAAATATAATAATATTTGTTAAAATTGAAAATAAAATTAGGGTAAAAAATTTAACAACAACTCTTAATGTATGGGAAAGGAAAAACATTAATATAATATTCTTGATGAATAAAAATATTTTTTTGAAACATGTAAGTATGTGGAAATTAGGATGACACTGATTATGAAGCATTATTGAGTAATAACAAAAACCATTTTAAAAGGATTTTTAATGGATTGGAAAACATAATTCTATAAAAGAAAACCACCTAAGTTCAAGAGGATTTGTGGGTAAAATAACATAGTTGGGAGTAGTTAAAAAAATTAATATGTATGGTTAGTTTAATTTAAATATATCAGCTTAAGAGCCTTAATATGTGGACTATGTTTTATTAATTTAAAATTTTTTAGTTTAGAAATTATTAAAAAACAAAATGGGCCATAACAGGTATGCATGAAGGCAACGAAAGAAGGGTTTAGGTGCATTTTTAGTACTGTAGAATATAGCAAAGTGCACCTAACATAATACACAATATTGTGGTCCATTTGTGGTAACTAAGAATTATTTTCGTGGCTTATTTAGTAACGACGTTAAATAAGTTATGTTTGACCGTTATATGTCAAATTTTGATTGTTAAATTGTGTGTAAAGGAGCATTTTCAGTACTCTAGAATATAGAAGGAGCACCAAACATAATATATAATATTTTGGTCCATTTGTGATTACTAAGAATTATTTTCATTGCTTATCTAGTAATTCGTTAGCTAAAACTCACTTTTGTAAGATAAAATCTAATGTGACATAATGATGTAATATATGTATATTGAAATGACAATTTAACGAACATTATTTTAAGTTTATAACTATGTAATCTTATAGAAGTAACTCTTCTTCTATTACATCATAGGGTCATTAATTTGGGTCAAGCCAGTATGATCAACCCGTTTTAATTTGTGTCGAGCCAGTATGACCAACCCGTTTTAACTCAGTAAGGCCAACCTGTTTAGTATATGATTCTCAGCTTACATTTTTTATATATGTAAAATACTAATGACTTATTAGTTTATACATGCATGATACTAGGATAGTCTATGGATCTTTATAACTTTGTAGTGTTTAATTATTTGACACTTTGAATAATATTGTGACTTAGTTGTTTATGGTGTTTAAATATTGTATATTATGTTTGATGCCCCTTCTATATTCTAGAGTACTGAAAATGCTCCTTTACCCCACAATTTAACGGTCAAAATTTGACACATAACAGACAAACTTAACTTATTTAACGTCATTACTAAATAAGCCACGAAAATAATTTTTGGTTACCACAAATGGACCACATTATTATATATTAAGTTAGGTGCACTTTGCTATATTCTAGAGTACTAAAAATGCACCTTAACCCACGAAAGAAAGATGAATATATTTAGTTTACACAATTGGGAATGTTTGTGCAACGTGTATAGCACTTGTTTGAAGGAGGATGAAGGAAATGGGGATTGTGCAAAAGCATTAAATGAGTTTGTATCCCAAAATAAAAATAAATTAAATAAAATTTATTGAATTATAATTAGATAATTTATATTGTAATCGGGTATTTTTTTTTGTCAAAGTATTTTAATTGTATATGAAATTAATAAAGAAGAATAAACGAAGTGAGGAAGCTAATTTTGTCCCAAAAAAAAGTAGTAAGGAAAATAATTAAGGGCAAAGACCCAAAAATGATACTCCCTCCATTCCTAAATATAAGATCACTTTGGTTAATTTGGGGAGATTAAGGAAGACAATAAAATTACATGATCTTCCCAAAATCCCCTCAATTACTTAACTTTAAAAGGAGTAGGGGTTTTCAATGAAAAGAGGGAGTATAAGGGTAGTTTGGGCAAACCTTGAGATAAAATAGGAAGTGATCTTATATTTAGGAACTTATTCACTTCCCCAAAGTGATCTTATATTTAGGAACGGAGGGAGTATGAAACGTGTGGCTGTCACCCAAGAAGGGGGGGTGAATTGGGTGGGAGAATAAAACTTAAACTTTTCTTTTAAAACAATTCTTTTTGTGCTTGATGAAAATGACAATGAATCATGTTATGCACAAATAAGTTTGTGATGGTGTGGTGCTAGAAGTGTGAAGATCAAAACAGAAATAGCACACACAGATTTATCCTGGTTCGGTCACTTCCAGACCTACATCCAGTCACCAGACTTCACCTGAGATTTTCAATCCACTAAACTTCTTGTTTACTCCAGGCACAAGAAAGCCTTTACATCTTAGGTTTTACGAACACAGGTTCACCTAACAACCCACAGGTTTTGTAACGGGCTTACCTGCAAACCTTTACAACCGCAAGTTTTACAACGGGATCACTTGCAACCTTACAACCACAAGTTTTACACTGGCTCACTTGCAACCTTGGAGATTTAGAAAACCTCTAAATACTCCCCCTTACTTTTGTAATGTTACAACACTGTTCTTCAAGCTCCAAGCTTTAGAACAGCCTCTCTTGATTAGAGGATTTGATAATATGTTCACTCTATGAACTGATTATGATACACACTTAAGTATAATGAATGCTCTCAATAGATGAAGAGACTTAACTACAAAGAGTACAAGATGAGTATATGAAAAGAACTCTCAATGTATTAAGTGCTCTCTTGCTTTTCTGGGCAGCTTTGAATGCTTGAAGATTGTTCTCGCTTTCTCTCTCTAGCTTTCTGGATTCTTCAAGTTATCTTCATAAATGAAGATGAGCTTCTTTATATAGTGTCTTCAAGTATTCTCACTCTTGGTAGGTGTTACATAATGTAACATAATGTTACTAATTCCCTAATTAACCTGTGACATCTCTTTTAGTTCAATAATATCTTTACTAATTATGATAGAAAAAGGAATTTCAATAATATCAATATCTCTATCATAGTTAGAAAAAGAATATCCTAATGATTAAAATATTATCCATGATAGAAAAGAATAAACTAATACAGCACAGCTACTATCATGGATAATTTATTGCTAACCATGTTAGAAAGGATTTGCCTAACATGGTTATTAAACAAAACTAATTAATAGTAAACAATATATAAATATATATAGGCATGCGAAAGCGAATGCAGACCTATAAATTGGCAATATACAATTCTAAATAAACTATACAACCTCCACTACCTAATTCCCTTTCCTGATGCTTGCGCCTGTGCATGAATACCTGCAAAAATGTCAGTAATCGTGGGATGAGACAACTTGTCCCAGTAATCACCGCTTGACTCACTATAACAGTGAGATGTGCGGTAGCGAGGGCGTCTAAAGGGTACCAGAGATTCCAAATAAATAATACATCTAGATAATTCAAACCCTTTGTCCCATATATCACTCAAGTCTTTCTATCATTTCCAAATCAATACACTTCACCATCTCTATCTCCAATACAACAATACTACCACAACTCTCACACTCACCTATAGATACATTGTGCCATCACGGAGGCATTTATTTCAACATCCAACTTCACTATATGATTTGACACCGTGCCCCTGTCTCTACTCAGAAGGCATTTTCCATTGTGCCCCTGTGTCTATTCAGAAGGCAATTCCTCTCTCTGGGAACCCCCTAGAGAGAGAACCCCAATCCGTCTCTAATCAGAAAGGGAACGACCCCCTGTCTCTACTCAGAAAGGTCGTCGGTCACTATTCCAATTCAGTTGACCGATGGTCACTGTCTCTAATCAGTCGACCTATGATCCCCCTGTCTCTACTTAGAAAGAATATCGATTGGCCTATCGACAGTTATCATCGCGCGATGGTACATAAATAGCAGTGTCATGCAATGCTCACCATATCTATCAACCTCAACCTTATTCAAGACCTCAATGTCCATATCAGTGCAATGCACTCTTACAATTCCCTGTCAATACATTATCCACAATATTCAATGTTTTCCCTAATAATTCTTTCCACAATCTCTAATTCAACATCTCATTCCTATCCTTATAATCTATGATACATCCAATTCATGATACCTCTCAATATCCCTGTCAAAGTACCAAATCCCAATGTATATACACTCACACATACATAGTCCAGCAATACCACCAACCAGGATACTACATATAGTAAGTCAAATTCTTTATATGAAAGTAATCGTGTTTGAAAGGCACCCGATAGCCTAATTTTATAGAAAAATAACTTTTCAAAGATAATATATATATAATGAGGGTGAGAAAGGATTTTCAAAATCCCCAACTAACGTCACCCTCAATGTTATAGTAAGTTTAAGTGTGACTACCTGTTGCCCTTTAACACGCAGTTGCTCTTCCTTACCATTCATTCCTTAGTAGATTCACCTATTATTACATAAAAGTAATAATAAAGGTAAACAACTATACTTAAATCTGTATAATAAATAGCACGTCTCTCTCGGTTCTAACGTTACTACCCATTTTCCCTCTTTTTAATTTAACCCTTACAAAAATCATTTTGATTATTCACATCTTAACATCTCAAGAATCCTTAAAAAGCACATTTCAAATATTTCTCGATCCAATAAGGCTAACAACCAAACGATCAATCCATTAAAATCAATTTAATTTACACAAACTAAAACCACACACACATGGATATAATCAAATGTCCACTCAAGAGGACTTTTTATAAAACTCATTACATATAATTATGTTTTGGATAAGGTTAGTTCTAAAAACTTCTTCATTCTTTATAAAATAGAGAATTAACCGAATACACACACCTATGTTGAAGGATGAGTAATATTCCTCTATAAAACTCCTAAGAACTCTATTTCATAACATTAGATTTTAATGTCACCATATCAGTAATTAATTTTCCTTCCTTTACTTTGTTGTTCTAAATTAAACAAATCAACAACCACAAATGAAATACAATATCCTTATGCATTTACAATGTAGCAACCACACTTATTAACCCATGCCCATTTCAATCAAAACATTCACATATAAATACACCATTGCGCACACACCACATCACACACATGTGTCATTAGTTATTGTCCAAGTATGCAAAGGCACCCTATCTTATGAAAATGATTAACCACCTAACACTGAGACTTCCAACATGATCTAAAAACCAAATTCACCAAAACATTAAAGAATCTTCCAGCCAATCCAAAAGAAAGTACATGAAAATCCTTAACCAATTTCTCATCCACAACAATTTCTTGTGCTCCATAAAATCCTTTCATATAAAGTTCCCTTTTTATTTAAATCCTTAACAAAACAGTACAATCAGACTTTGAAGAAATCAAGCAACAAATCCAGAATTTCCAAATACGCAACAATATGTACAAATTCTTATCTACTCTCAGTAGCTTCCACTCATTTCATTAAACCTCAACCAAAGCTCAATTTCACATCTAAAACAATGAAAATAAAAGCTTAAGTTTAAACTTCCAAATTTTTAGACAAAACAAACCCCATGAATCAATTCAACTCTTTTTGCCATTTGATTAAGAAATAAGAAACACTAATTTTAACCACACATACAAACACATTTATATCTTTGAACCCTTTTCATGACCAAACTCAATGCCAAACACAGAAACAAGATTAACCAATACAAAAACTTCCTAATTTAATTTTACCTAACATGATTCCAAAAGCAGCATGTAATTAGGAACCTAAATCACATTCAATCAACACTAGTAAATCTCTTCACCCACTTTAAATGATCAACAAACTCCTTTTATTTACAATTCAAAACTTCAATTCATAACATATACTCACATCTTGTATGCTTCATTAAAAACCTGTTTAGAAGAAATATCAACGACCCAAACATGACACCAAAATCATCAACCACAACAACACTTGTAGGGGTCACAATGTCCATAAAATTATCAATGTAACTTTGGTACATTACTTCACAAAGAAAAACACACAAAATGACCATTATGACCACAAAGAATTTAAACTACCCCTTACAACATACATGCATTTCCTTCATCATTAGAAATCAGAATTGAATAGCACCATTTTCAGCAAAACAATCTTATTATTATTCCTTTCTTATACATTCATCCATGTTAAAATCAAATGGCAAAACAAAGCAAACACATATGAAACCATTACGGATCAACAATTTCAGCAAGATTCAAACGTGCAAGCATAGACACAACATTAATTATTCCTCATGAACCAATACTGCAGAAATTTAACAAAAGAAATGATAAACAACTAACACCAAACAGAAACATTCTTACATTTTTCATCATCGTTAATTCCCTCATTCAAGCAACACATAAAAACAGAGAAATAAGAAGTTTCTCTTTAGGAACCGTCAGCCTCAAAAGAGAACAAGGCAAGAACCACAAAATTCACACATTTTCAAACATTTGATCAATATTTTAAAAAAAACCTTGCCCAAAAACAAAACCCAATTGAAACCGTAACTCTCAAATCTTCCTAATCGCAGAAAAGAAGGGTACAACGGAATTAAATGAAGCTACCTTACTCATTTTCGACCTCCCAATGTCTCGTCGGAGCTTCGCCGTCGCCGGTAATCGACCATCTAGGTGGCTGGCCGAGATTTAAAAGCAAGGAAATGAAGGTTAAGAAAGGAAGTTGGAAGAAAGGGTAGCTTGAAGAACAACAAGGAAGGAGAAGCTCACCTCCCAAGTCGTCGTCCGCCACCGCCGTCGTTCGTCGCCGGGGAGAGGAAGAGAAAACAGAGAACGTAAAAACGGAGGACGTGTGAGTATGTTTGGAAGAGAAAATGAAAATAGTAATGGTGTTTGAGGGGGGCGGCCGAATGGTTGATGGAGGAAGAGAGTGGGTTGTGATGACTGTGAAAATGATGAAGATGAAGCATTTGAAATGAGGGTGGAGGCTGCGTGAAATGATAAGGAAGAAGAGAAGTGATGGAGTGAATGTAATTAGGTTTTAGGGAAAATTACAAAATTGTCATTCAAGCTTTATTTATTTACTTTTCCTCACATCTTACAACTAAATTGTAAAACAATCTATTCACCAACTTATATATTTTCTCCTACCATATTACTATCTATGCCCTAAAGTATTTTCCATACAAGTTTTAATTTAAAACTCAAACTCTAACTATTTTTCCTAAACTTCTAAGGAAATAGGCATATCAACTCCTTAAAAATGTATTTTTCCCCTTTTTATTTATTTACTATGATTTTTAGCTTCATAATGATATCCTAATACTTTGATTACCTCTTTATTATTTCTAATTTAAAAATTGGGATGTTACAGTAGGTAACAATGCCGTTGGAATATAGTTGTTATTCCCTTGTTACCGTTGCTCATTAATGCTCCATTAATGCTCAGCAGGGTTGACTTTGCTTTATCTCTGAAAAGCACCTCTAACAACTCTGCTCTGCCAAAAAAGCACTCTGACACTGCACTACTGTACGTTCTGACATTCTGATTGCTACCGGAAGCAAATCCACATCCGGAAGCAACATCACTCATTGTGCTGCACTTGAACGTTAGTCTAGCAATATAAACACATAATCACATGCAATGGGAGTTCATTTAGTATAAGGGAGCTCTCTTACTTCCGGAAGCAATTCCACATCCGGAAGCACTCCTACTGGACGTTGAGTTATGGCTTAGAGTTATACTCATTGACGCTCGGTGTTGCCTAACCCAACAGGCAGCGCTAGTCACTAACCATCCGGAAGCATTCCTGCATCCGGTTGCGTCCTAACTTAGTCTCAAGGATTTTATACTCCTAATGTTCTTAGACTGAGTTATGACTTAGTGTATTACTTGCTTCCGCTGGGGGATGAGTCATTCATCCGCGAGCGCTAGTCCTAGTCCATCCGGAAGTAAATCCACATCCGGTTGTACTCTTACTTGTGGTTCTATATTAACCTAATTTTTCCTAAGTGTTTAACTTGTCCTTTCATATTTTAGTCTTCATCAAAACTTAAGATTCTAACAGAGTACATAACTATTGGTTTAGGAACAAAAATAGTACATAACTATTCCAAGGTACACAAATGATACTCAACTTTTACTATGTGATCAAAAATGATATTTTCACTAATATGACAATAATATTAAACATGAAATGTCCAAAATACTCTTATAATTAAATAAACTTTTACAGGGCGGCGATTAATTTATAAGGGCATTTTGGACTTTTCATGTCAAATATTATTGTCATATTAGTGAAAATATCATTTTTGATCACATGGTAAAAGTTGGTATCATTTTTGTACCTTGTAATAGTTATGTACTAGTTTTGTTCCTTAGCCAATAGTTATGTATCATTTTTTAGTATTCTCCCAATAATTAAATACAAACTTCTGGAGAAAATAAGAAGGGTGAATGTGCAAAAATAATATTAAACTTTACTTAAAATTGCATTTCTAATACTAAAGTTTCGAGGAGCAAAAATAATACCCAACTTGGGGTCTGGGTGCAAATATAGTATTTTCACTTTAGGAAATAAAATTTAGATATGAAAAGACTCTTATGCCCCTCATTATATAAAAATTTGTTGAAGGAGAAATAGGGGCATAAGAGTCTTTTCATATCTAAATTCTATTTCATTTAAGTGAAAATACTATATTTGCACCTGAACATCAAGTTGGATACTATTTTTGCACCTCGCGAAATTTAAGTATTAGAAACGCAATTTTGGTTAAGTTTAGTATCATTTTTGCACCTTCGCCCAAATAAGAAATAGAGAAAATTATAGTTAAATAATTGAAAAAAATTAAATTAAAAAGGAAAGATCAAGCCTGCCTTAGTTGACCATTTAATTTTGTGAATATGGGATCGTGCAGAATGAAGTTAGAAAAAATAAATGGAATTCAAATATTAATAGTAAATATGACCTCAATAAGTGACAACTACTTTAGAAAGGATAAATGAGTTTAACGCAAGATTTACAAATTATAAAATACTTCTTTGTAAACCACTAAGAAGTTTTGTTTGTGGGTTTTCTGCTTAATAAATGAAAATTATGTAACATGACTAATAATAAGAAGAGGGGCTGAATTAAAAAAGAATCCTTCTAAAACATTATTAGAAGCTCTTTATAGGCAATAAACATATACATACTTTATAAATCCACATGAAGATCCTTTTCACATCCTTAAGTTTTAGCATTTTGTGTTAATGATTGACTTCTTATATATACATGGAGTGGCTGACACATTTGATTCAAGAAAGACTTACAGCGGGAGATTGGAGGCCCATTACACTTTCCCAAGTGGCCCTCCTATTTCTCACTTATTTTTTTGTAGATGATGTAATGTTATTTGCAAAAGCATCACTTGATCAGGGGGAGGAAATATGGAGTTGTTTAGAGGAATTTTGTGCAAGCTGGGGTTTGAAGGTGAATAATTCTAAAACTCGAGTATTCTTTTCCAATAATGTTAATCATAATAGAAGAACTCAATTGAGTGATATTATGGGTTTTCACATCACTACTGATCCGAGCAAGTACTCAAGAGTTCTCATTCATCATAAAAGGGTATATGCAAGTTATAAAAATTTAGTGGAGAAGGCTCAATGCCGACTTCCCAATTGGAAAATAAATTTGTCATTATTGGCAAGGAGAACAATGTTGATGTCATTTGTAACTTCATCTATTTCAGGGTATACAATGTAGGCAACTCTTGTTCCTCAGAAAACATGTGATTGTTTAAAGATGAGGAATTGAGATTTCATATGGGGGGAGTACATCAGAAAAATGAAAGACTCACTTAGTCAAGTGGGATACAATTTGTAAACCCCGAATAAATGGAGGTTTGGGGATAAGGCACATGATGGAGCAAAATCAAGCTTGCACGATGAAACTTGGGTGGCAGCTTAGAAGAGATGTCATGTGGTTAAAGGTGGTCCGATCAAAATACCAATGTGGTGATGATGTTCTTCTGGTGATTGATATAAAGAGGAGTTCAAATACCTAGTCAAACCTGAAGTAATCATGGGAGGAAGTTAAGGAGTGATGTGTGATAGATGAGAAAAATCATAGTATTAAATGGAAGCATAGCAAAGATGGATTTTTCTCAGTCAGATCGGCTTATGCAAGTTTGATGCTGATTCAGAATAATTATGATAGAATATGGCAAGCTGATTGGTAGGTGAATCCTGTTCAGTGTGTTTGATCATTCTTGTGCTAGCGTTGCATGATAGCTTTCTAACAAATGAGTCTTGAGTTACGAGGCATATGATAGTGAGAGCACATGGTGTAAACAAGAACCTGAAACTTTCATTTATGGGTAATGGACCTAATCTGCCCCGCAAGTAACCACCAAGGAGTGCTGAGCACCCTGATCTAACAACAGGCCCGTATCTGGACTCCAAGTAACCAAGGTGTTTAAAAACTACCCCGGTTGGACAGTCAACAACGTTTGACCGTTACTATGCCTATGTGGCTGCCACGCGAGCACTTGCTTTGCCACCTCTGCTTGCCACGTGTGTATTTTAAATGGACCTAATCTGCCCTCCAAGTAACCACCCAGGAGCACTGAACACCCTAAACTAACAACAGGCCCGTATCTGGACTCAAAGTAACCAATGTGTTTAAAAACTACCCCAGGTGGACGGTCAATGACGTTTGACCGTTACTATGCCTATGTGGCCGCCACGTGAAGGCCTTGTTTGTCACCCGGTGCCTTGTCATCGCCACGTAAGATGTAACATCCCACTGCATTTATGCATGAGTGAAATCTTAATGTAAAGGAACCGTTTTTGAATTAAGAGGTCAATCGATATGGATAAAGAGTTTATTTGTACGAATGAATATGTGAATGACCTTTGTATTGTAATTATATGTAATTTGCTTGTGTATGTTAGGAGATTTTGGTAGTTACTGAGATGTCGATCTCACCCCATTATTAACAATTTTAGGTGAAAGATCTAATAGCAAGCCAGTGGAAGACACTTGAGGTGTAAGCACGTTTTTGAGTTATATTTACTTTGTCATAGACCTCAGCCTTTAATGTTTTATTTTTTTATTATTTCAAAAAAGATCTATCATCAAATTTTTAATTTGTTAATACGATTTGGACTTTTTGGAGTGTAAATATAATTTTAATTATAAATTGTATAAGATTTTTGTATTTTTAAGGGTGTTACATAAGATATGTTCATGTGGGTCCCACCTATGATAATAAACAATTTATCTCCCTCTTCATCACCATCAACACAGCCCCTCCAACACCCACCACTTCCACCCACGCCACCCCCTCACCTCCCCAGCCCCCCACTGCCTCACCTCCACAGCCCCCACCCACGCCACCTCTGCTTGCCACGTTTGAGGGGGTGGTGTGGGTGGGGGTGGTGGGTGTTGGGGGGCTGTGGTGATGGTGACGAAGAGGGAGAGAGAAATTGTTTATTATTATAGGTGGGACCCACATGAACATATCTTACGTGGCGATGACAAGGCGTCGGGTGACAAACAAGGCCTTCACATGGTGGCCACATAGGCATAGGAATGGTCAAACTTCATTGACCGTCCACCCGGGGTAGTTTTTAAACACATTGGTTACTTTGAGTGCAGATATGGGCCTGTTGTTAGTTTAGGGTGTTCAGTGCTCCTGGGTGGTTACTTGGAGGGCAGATTAGGTCCATTTAAAATACACACGTGGCAAGCAGAGGTGGCAAAGCAAGTGCTCGCGTGGCAGCCACATAGGCATAGTAACGGTCAAATGTTGTTGACCGTCCAACCGGGGTAATTTTTAAACACCTTGGTTACTTGGAGTCCAGATACGGGCCTGTTGTTAGTTCAGGGTGCTCAGCGCTCCTTGGTGGTTACTTGAGGGGCAGATTAGGTCCATTACCCTTCATTTATATATTACGTGACTATCATAAAACACATAATTTTTGGTTAAATGTAATTCCTCAAAGTAAACAAGCAAAATTCTTTAGATGGGAATTAAAGGAATGACTGACGAGAATATTTTAGATAAGGTGAGATGTGTCAGGGGAATTGGAGTAGTTTATTTTCAACATTATGCTGGTCATTATGGTTAAGAAGAAATGAGGGGGGTGTTTGAAAATAGAGTTATGATTAATGAGATGGTGTTTTTAAAATCACGGAATATTATTGAAGTGCTTAATCATACAAAGAAGTGCTTGAAGGGAGTGATGCTAAATGGAAGTTCAATAGTTGATCATGAAGAATGCTGGATGTTCCCACCCGCGGGTTGGGTCAAGGTAAATGTAGATGGTGCAACACTATTTTCTCAGTTAGGGGTTTGTGGGGAAATTATAAGGAATGATAGAGGAGAATTTGTAATAAGATTCATGTGCTTAATCAACTTAGATCAAGATAATTAAAGTTAGGGGTTCCGACAATAATTATATTGACCGAAGCTTAGCCTAGAGGGGTTCCTCTAGGAACCTGACGGTTTGATGTGAGTGGTAAGTACTCTCGTCCCTTAAGCAAATGGTTGAGAGTTTGATCCTTAGCCCTATTGAATGGAGCAAATTCACAGGCCAGTTTTTTTTTTTTTTTGAACTGACTTTTCACAGGCTAGTTGTCTACCCCCTATATGAGACTTCAGAACTGCGAGAGATTAGTCTCACCTGACACGCGGGTGAGGATACCCTTGTGTAACCAAAAAAAGAGGGGTTCCTCTAGGAATTTTATCGATTTGACAACTTTACCCCTAAATATTTTTATAAGCAATGATTTTTGAAATTCCCAATCACCGAGAGTATTTCATTATCCATTTATCCAAAACTCTCTTTTTATTCTAATTTATAATCATACAAAATATTTTTCAACTCTAATACAAGAAAAAGAAACTAATTAAAAATGATTTTCCTTAATTTTAAACAAGTTTCATACTAGTTTTTGGAGTAATTGGTTTCATTTTATAGCTCCTCTAAGAATGATACCCGGAGGCAACTTCCCCTTACCCTAAGGTTCATAAATTTCTTGAAGGAGTGATCACGAGGCACATTAAATTCGATGTCCTTTATAGTTGATACAAATTTTTTTCGTTTTCAAGCACCTTGATTCCACGATACGAGTGACTCGGGCACGTTTTAAGATGCTAATTTGTCTAATATATCTTAAAATATACATTAATATATTTCTTGAAAATTAACATGCGAACAAATTATACACACAAACATCAAAGTTAAAATTTAAACTACATTTAAATAGTTAAATTACTAGTTTAAATTTTGAATATGTGTGATAGAGTTACGACGTTGTCACCACATATCTAGTTAGTCGACATATTTTAACTTTTAGAAGATCAAGTAATTTATACCGTTGTAGTTTTTTCGTTCCAAAAAAAAAATACCGTTGTAGTCTAGTTATGTTTTTATCAGATTTTAGTTCAGTTATGTTTACACATATAATCAAAAGAAATACTACATAAAATAAGCCGAAGGACGAAGGCCCAAAAATGATACATAACTATTGGCCAAGGAACAAAAGTAATACATAACTATTATGAGGTACATCAATGATACCTAACTTTTACTTGGGATCAAAAATGATATTTTCACTAATATGACAATAAAATTGGACATGAAAAGTCCAAAATACCTTTATGACTTCAATAAATTTTCATTTCTTCTTCTTCCTCACCCTCTCTTTCCTCACCCTCCATTTTCAAGTCTAAGGCTGCAAAAGAAGGTCTCTTCCGCCATCACCGTGCTCCTAGTCCCATATGCTCGGTCTGTGAGCTCATTCTTGAAACGATTGAACATTTGTTTTTTGAATGTACATGGAACAAGAAGGTGTGGTTATGCTGTAAGTTTGATGATCAAATTGAGAACTTTAGTATAAAAAATGTTACTTCTTGGTGGCTTTTGATATCAATCTGGTCAGTTTGCTCTTCCTAATAAAGATCTTTTCACCACATCTCTTACTCTCTCTCTCTCT
The DNA here is from genome assembly GCA_029929735.1 of Mimosa pudica. Classification (NCBI taxonomy): domain Eukaryota; kingdom Viridiplantae; phylum Streptophyta; class Magnoliopsida; order Fabales; family Fabaceae; genus Mimosa; species Mimosa pudica. Next base: position 1,765,836 of record JAKELP010000036.1, read on the forward strand.
TTCATCCCATCATCTTTTCTCTTCCTCTCTTAGAAACCAGGAGCGACATATGGTGGCAGAGAACGGTGAAGCCCAAGGTGAAGCAGCAGCCACGACTAGACCAGATTCCCCTTCGCCCACCCCAGCGAGAAGGCCCGCCGCCGCGGCCCCCACCCCTTCCACTACTCCGACTATGTCTTCTCCGTCTTCCCCTAATTCCTCATCTCCGTCCAGTTTGGTTTGTGACAGAGATGACTTCTATTTTTTTAATATATTCCTTAATAAATAAAATCATTTATCCACCTTAAATAATTATTTCCAACTCATGCTCTCCAGTCATAAGCCACATGACAAAAACTAACAGAATTAGTGCCACGTAATCATATTTAACTCTGTTGATGCCATATGTTGGTCCTTTTAAAAATATAGGGACTAACTCTATTAAATGGAGGAAATGATAGGGACTAAAACCTTAGCTTTAAAACTATAGGGACCAAAACCCAAATTGAGGGAAACTATAGGACCAAAAGTTGGTTTAACCCTATGTTTTATTTTATTTTATTTATTAGGGCATTTTGGACTTTTCATGCACCTCAGAATAGTTATGTATTACGTTTGTTCCTTGGCCAATAGTTATGTATCATTTTTGGGCCTTCACCCTTTATTTTATTTATTAGGGCATTTTGGACTTTTCATGTCCAATTTTATTGTCACATTAGTGAAAATATCATTTTTGATCCCAAGTAAAAGTTAGGTATCATTGATGTACCTCAGAATAGTTATGTATTACTTTTGTTCCTTGACCAATAGTTATGTATCATTTTTGGGCCTTCGCCCTAAGCCGAATTAAGTCATGATGTTGTAGACTTGTCGCCCATAACAAGAAAAAAAATTACTAAATAAAATAAATAACTTGATTGATAAAATACAATGTTTTTGAAGATCTACTAAATTATATTCCACTCAACAAAAATGCATCTAGAGGCTCATACTCCTAGTCATGTTGATAAATGAGCTTATTGCTGCCCTTACCATACATGCCAAATGGTAGAGATTTTGATTGAAACAAAGGACAATTAAATCTAATCTAAGAAATATATCTATAGGTCTGGTCCATCAAAAATTAAATCCAAAAGTTAGAATAGACAACAGATGAGGATGAGGATGGAAGGGAAGATGAGTTATCTCAACCAACATAAACCATTTTATCAAATAGACATCTCCATTATTCTTATGTTGCAAACCTTGTAATGGAGGGGGAACTAAGGCTTTTTTTTCATACGAGCATACCCTTCATGCGTTGCATTACTACTAGAGCATCCAAATGTCTTCTTCATCTGATTCCATATACTCACCTTCTTCTTCTTCAGCACAATACTACCTTTATTTCTTTGGCACTTCTCAATTTGTTTCTTCATCACAAAGCTTTCTTTCTCCAGTTCACCTACCTTCATGTTCATCATCTTCATTTCATTTTCATCCAACTCCACATGATGATAATGATGATTGTTGTTGTTATTATTAGGACCTTTTAATTTTGAAGTTAACCCCATCTTTTCATATGCCTCAGAAGCTATTTGGTCACGGAGGTGCAACTGTCCTACAAATAGTGTTTGTACCACTATCCTCAATGGAAGTCTCGTGTTTTGTGCCGCGTGTTGGATAGCTTCTTGTGACATCTTTTGGCAATCCAGTACTTCACATACTTGCTCTTTCTCTGATTCTGTTAATCCCCTGTGTTTCTCCAAGTATATGTCAACAGCCCTGCCCAAAACAAGTATCAAACTCCAATCTTAACAGTAAAATTTTTCATAATTCAAAGATAATTAGATGTATCATAACAATGGCCTTTTTTGGAATGATGATTGATGCCTTAAATATCAGTTTTCATATGTGATTGACATATGAGATAAGCTTTGTCTTGACTTTTTATGTGAAAGTGTTTGTACTAAGTAGTTCTAAACAAGCTAAATTAGATTTAATAGTACCTAAATTTTGTTTAGGTGGATTTGTGTGATATCTGATATGTATATTTTACAACAATTTTTGAAAAAGATTACAAGTAACTTATATCAAATTTAACATATTTTAAAAAAGATCATAAGTAGCATTACGGACCACAAGTTACAATAAAGTTTAACTTTTTTGTAAAATGTTCTAAGAAGTAAATAGTTCTCACCTAATAAACTATTTCAGCAATACTCTAATAACTTTTGATCTTCAAGACTAATGTAAAATTGTTAGGTGTTAGTGTAACAAGACCACAACTATGCATGAACCGAATTCACATATATTGTGTGATTTATTATTCATGTATGTCTTGTAATGATTAAATATTATGCTTTAAAATTAAAAAATAACTCTGAAGGGACAACATAATTTAGGGAAGAAATGCGGTTTCACCTGTAGATTCCATCAGAACCATTTTGTGATCCTAACGATGCTGCAGCTGACATTTCTGCAAGTGAAGTGAATTCATCAATTCCCAAATCTATGTCACTGGTTGCTACTTCTATCAGATACTCCTCAACAAGTTCAGCAACTTTTACAAAAGCCAGAGGATCTGATCCATTGAAGTTTCTATAGAAACTTTTTAAGATTCTTTTCAAACAGTCAACATTAATGCACTGTGAAGGTATGAACAAGTCACTCAATGAAGCTTGCTCTAACTGTTTCCCTATCTTTGTTTCAAACCCGGTGACACAATCCAAACTCGCTCCGAAAAGGATAGAAAATTGCAGCAAATCAAACAAAAGTGAGCAAGGGAGTAGCCCTTTTCCATTTGGTAAAAGCCTCTGAATTGCCTCAATAATTTCCCTTATGGAGTTCCGCTTATATGATGACATTTTCTGATCAACCACTCCTGGTGAGCTAGGAGTAGCAAGAAAACAGGAGAATACCCATTTTTCAGTGTACTTACACACCGATGCAGCCACATATTCCGGTGCAATTCTTCGAAGATTCAAGACATGAACTATTGGCTCATAGATTTGAATAGGAAGTGTAGTTAAATCCTCTTGCTCACAATCAATCATAAATAACTTTCTCCTTGCTTTAGGCCAATTAGATTGACTAGCATTGCCATCATTTTTGTTGCCCAGTTCGCCAAGAAGGCGAGGATCTTTCTGAACTTTTTCGATAATAGATTCCAAACAAACATCAAATATGCCAATTGCCTTAGCTTGGTGAAGATGTTCCATCATGGAATGTAAGACCTTGATGGTTTCGTTCCAGCTAGGAAGAATTTTTTGTTGAAAGAAGGTTATGACTCTATTTATGAGATTGTTTTTGCTTCGGCTTTCAGTCATTTCTAAGCAACATGCTACACGTGTTAGTGGCACAACATTTTCGATTGAGATTTGAATATCATATCCAAAACAGAATTTCACACCAAGGTCAATAATTTCTGGTTTTGCAGGAATGCTTTTGAGAAATGTGGTGACTTCATCTCTAGATGATGAATTTTTCTTTTCAAGTAATGATGCTAGTTTCGCTGATTTTGTAGCTATAACCTCCTGCACAAATGAAAAAATGATTGATCATCACATTAATACAATACACATGAGAAAACACCTCTTATAACGATTCTTTAGTATTTTTCTCCAATTCAAAAAAATAATTATAACAAAATTATGTTGTGGAGAATTTCTTATTCTTCTTAATAAGCTGGCTGAAATGCAATTTATCTTACTTGGACGTCAATGTTTGATAACGACATAGGGTTGGAAAACCTGAATTCAGAAATCAAAAATAGAAAACAGTGAAACTTTTGAATAAAAAAATTAATTAGAAATTAGAAAATCACAACATGTAATTACTCACCTCAACGGTATTTCATTTCTTTTTGTGTTATGGTCCATCGTAATGCTTCAAAGGCAATGTTGGTTCTTGAGTAGGTGCAATAAAATCTAAAATTGTCCCAAATAAATTAAAGCAATATAAATTATTAATATATAACAATTAGAAATGCCTACTCTATATCGTCTCAAATTCAAATTATGAAATTAAACTTAAAATCTATGAAGATTTTAGAAAAGAATGAAAGTGAAAGTAAATTCGTCAAATAGATTCCATCATGTAACCTCACCCATCTCATCTTACCTCTGGAAAACAATTAAGAAGCCTAAGATTAACAATACGAATATATATATATATATATATATATATATATATATATATATATATATATATATATATATATATATATATATATATATATATATATATATATATATCAAAGAGTTTGGCTATTAATTTCTTATCACTCCTGATAATTCAAATGATAATCAATATTAATTAATTTTTACTCAATGCAAATGAAGCAGAATATAATCGAGTTTGGTTCAACAAATAATTGCAGAAATGCAAAAATTCATTCTCGGCTTACGCATGCATATGGACAATAATTTAAAAAGTCTTCTATGTTTGAGAATTCATTAAAGATTTTAATGCTAGCAATGAGTGACCATGATTTTTGATAAAAAAAATGAGTGAACATGATAATCAATAATTAATTGTTCCTCAATACAAACGGTTAAGTTTGAAATCAAATAATTACTAGATGCAACGATGCTGGCTTTATTTTAAGCATGCATATAATCACACACACACATGGAATAAAAAAACAATACCTATAGTTGGAGCATCTAAGAAATCTCGTAGTTTTGAGAATCCATAAAAGATTTTAGAACTAAGTAGAAGGAGAAGGAGACTAACTGATAAGCGAGTTTAGCATTAAACAGTGATAATGAGTCGTGAGAGTAGTATTTTGCTAAACTTTGAAAACTTCCACCGTGTTAGGGAAAGAGATTTATTATGCGATTTAAATGGATTCTGTTTTGGATGATAAGATCTTAATTAAACGAGACCTATTTTTCTGATAAAAATGAGACTTTTTTAATGAGACTTTTTTTTGATACATTAATTGAATGAGACGTATTCTACTCATAAGTCGGAACTCACATCACAACTAAAATATTTCAGTAATTTAAACATTTCTTTTGTCGAAAAAAATTAACGGTGCATTTACTTTTTTAGGTTGTTTCTTTTTAATAAATTTTTAGGTTGTTTTTTTATCGAAAATTTTTAGGTTTTTTTTTGAACCTTTTAAGAAAAGAAATTTAGGAGAGGGACCAAGAAAAATACGAGTAATTATTTATAAAGACCAAAAGATTTTTTTTGATCAGGAAGCAGAAATTTTTATTAAACTAGAAAATGATAATACAAAATAGTTATGCAAAAAAAGAAAATTCAAATGATAATACATTGAAACCCTAAAATGGTAAACATGGATATGAGGGAGCCGCCACTGCCACAACAAAAACCCTACCATCCTCTTCATCTTTCCTTCGTGAAAATTTGTGGGTAGAAAATAACTGTCACCGATAGAAACGCCATTGAGTAGTGGTTGTTCAAAGAACCATCCAAAGGATCCACACTTCTTATCGGCAATAAACCAATCAATTTGGTTTTCAAAGAAACTCTAACATACCCACAAAACTAATACATAAGATGAAGATTGTGTAGAAGAAATTCCTCTTGTCGTCGAACCTCCTAAACCAATTTATTTGAAAATGGAAGAAATATAAAAGCAGACCAATGAAAGTGATGGATGTCTCCTTCCCCGGCATGAACCGGGGAAGGAGACACCGATGAAAAAGCTCGTACAACGACAAGAGAAGAGATCCCACCACCACCCAAAAAGTTTGAGAGGAGGGGGAGAGAGGATAAAGCCTACTCAAGAGAGTCGTCCCTAGATTATAAAGACCAAAAGATAAAATAATATATTTATTGTTTACATTTAATTATCAAATTAGCCTTCCCTGCATTTTCTCTCAATATCACAAAAATATTCTTCTACTAACAAATTGGCTCTCTTTCACTCCTCCGGGCTCTCTACAAACTAAAATTTAATTTAATTACAACAACAACAAAGCCTTATCCTATTTAGGTGGGGTCAGTTACATGGATACAAACTAAAATTTAATTAATAAAAATTAAAAAAAATGTATTTTTATGATTTTTATGAATATTAAAGAATTATTTTATTCAGTTATAAAAAAAGAATTATTTCATTCATTTCAAAAAACGAATATTTCACTTCTTTTTTTATCAGAAATATTTGACTTTTTTTAATCAGAAAGAAATATTTCACTTCGTTATCAATTATATGGAATTCGAAATCAAAATATATGCCGACCAAAAAAAATCAAAATATATGGGAAATCAATTAGGAAAATCTTATCAATGTTATTAATATCCTTAATTAAAATTACAAAATTGATTAAAAATTATCTATTTACAACTATACACCCATGTGTCTAGATAATAATATACCCACGTGTCTTTTGTGCATATAAGTACGTTTTTCCCCCAATTTTATATTGTGTTATTAAATGAAGGGCAAAAACGCTGATCTAACAATTAACTATTTCAATTTGGGCAAAAATAATAAATGACTGTTTCACGGTGCATAAATAATAACCAACTTTGTGACCCGGTGCAAAAATAATAAAACCGGTACTAAATGTTAATTTGTAGTTTTGTAAAACCTTTCTGATATTATTTTCTAAAGTAAAAATACCTTTTTACCCCCTCACAATTAAAACTAAACTATTCTTCCTTCTGCCCTTCATCTTTCCATGTTAACTAGTATCAGTAAGGTTTTAATTGGGAGGGGCAAAAATGTATTTTTCACTTTGAAAATAATATCAGAAAGGTTCCACAAAATTACAAATTAACATCCAACACCGGTTTTATCATTTTTGCACCGGGTCACAAAGTTGGTTATTATTTATGCACCGCGAAACAGTCATTTATTATTTTTGCCCAAACTGAAATAGTTAATTGTTAGATCAGTACTTTTGCCCTTAAATGAATTTTCTTGTTGTTGAATTCCTACTCATATTTCTCATGTCAACATTTTTATCCGTTTTTTTATTTTCATTTTATGAGTTATATCCAACTATTAATATTACAATAATATTGAGATATAGTTTTTTTATCAAAAATATTGAGATGTAGTTGATTTATTCAAATAAGAATATTTGAGATCATTCACCATTAACCAATTGTCTGGGGTTCGATCTTTGGCATTGTGTAACATCTCAAAAATTTAATGTAAGATTAGAAAATGTTTTAGTAAACAATAAATAGAAAAATTTGAAATTTTTAGATTTTTTGGGGAATTTTTGGAAGTTTTAGAGAAATAAATGCCTAAAATAATCATTTAGATAGTCGGAGAAATAGGAATTATGAGAGTTTAGTGGAATTTAAATTATTTTGTAGGTTAAGACTTAAGAAGATGAGAGGTCTGACTTAGAAAATAAAAAGTAAAAGAGAGTATTATGTTAACTCTAGCTATATATGTACTACACCCAAATAAGCAAATACCAAACAGCCCCTTCCTCCTTATCATATATGTTCGGTCGTCACACACACACACCACCTCCTTCACCATTTTCGTTTCCTCACTTCCTCCTCCCTCACTCTCATTCGTTCTCCTCACTTCTCCAACCTCAAACCCATAACTCCCATCGTTCTTCCTCCGTCCGTCAACCTCTTCTCTCGCCTTATCTCCGTTCCCTGTCCCTCCGTCGTCTTTTGCGATTTTCCGGCGGAGCAGCGGCAGGTTCGGCGACGTGCGACGGCGGAAGAGGTAAAGTTTCGACCTTTCTTGCATTTTTCGAGCTATACTTCTTGTGGATGTTGATTTCTCATAGTTTCCTCTTTCCTCTTGCTTTCTTTTCGGCCCACCACTGCTATGGCATTTTCCGGCGAGTTTACCGGCGACGACGAGCTCTTTAGGGACCTGCAACCTTGGGTTCAACTTTGCTGGTGAGTTTTCTCCTCAAACCCCACTTTTATTTGCGATTTCAGGCGACATTTGAGAGAATCCGAAATAGGGTTTGGGTTTTCATGACCTAGAAACTGAATAAAGACGATTTAAGCTTTATTACAAAAGAATTTAGAAAGGATTTAGTTTTGATTAAAGTTTGGAGTAGTTTAGGTCAAACCCTAGTTTTTGGGGCTTAAGGACTGACGAGTTTCTTAGTGAATTTTGGCTCGAAATTTCTTTATTAATCACCATAGGAGTCTCTTATTGTTGTTTGTTGACATTCTCTTGTTCTATTTGTGGAGTTAAGGGATTTCCCATTTGTGCTTCTTTGATTCAGTCATCTCCACTGGTTTTGAGATTCTTTGCTGATTTGATTGTGATTTACATGTGGGTACAGTAGTAGTGTTGAAACTGTTGTGTTTGCAATTGCGAAATAAAATGATAAATGCTTGTTGTTTGCTTATTGATTGTTTGATTTTTTTTTTTATTGGATTGTGAATGCTGAGAATCTCTTGTTGGCTGATTATTATGTAATAAAAAGGGACAAAGATGGAGCATTTTCTGGTTTATATAGTTTTGAACTTCAACTGAAATGTGGTTCAGATTTCAATGAAGCAGAAATAGTGATTAAAAATTGGGGTTTTATTGCTAGCTTTAGTGATGGATACCAAGGGAATTTGTAAAGTTCAAATTGTTTCTCTGCTTGCTGAATTGTATGAATGTTTAAGAATGGATGTGGCTCAAGTGTGTGTTGCATAAGTGTTTGTCAATTTTTTGTATTTTCTATTGTCATGGCCAATTAAATTTAGGAAACAATGAAAGTATTTACTCTTCTTGAGTTTGGTTCTGTTTGGGCTATGATTGAGAAATTTGAATGAGTTTAGGAATGTTAATTCATTTCCTTGTCGCTGGTTCAACTGAATGCTCTTAAGTATAGGAACATGGTAATTTCTTTATTTATGGAGGGTTTGAGGGTTTTGAGGTTAGCAATTAAAATTTACCTATATAGAAGTTGTTAAATTTTAAGTTGGATAAGAGCATTATATGGATGAGTTTAAAAAGGTTATCCTTGATATTATGGATGAGCTTAAAGGGAATTGTTGTTGAGTGATTATGGGACTAATGGTTTGAGTTTAGAGATGGAGGAGATTATGGAAATGATTAAAGGATGATAGAATATATTTGGTTGAAGTGAGAGATAGTTTGTGTTTAGCAAGAATTTGATTGGTTTAAGGATTTATAGATGTATGAAGCTTTAGTTTAAGGAAAGGGATCAGTATGATTAAAGATATATGCATAAGAGAGAATTAAAGTTTCGATATGAGAATTGTTTTTTTAAGATGATGGAATTGGTATGTTAAAGGATTTGGAAATGAGCTAATAACTAAATTGAATATATCTATAAATTGTTGAACTTAAGTATTCTCAAACTTTGATGATTATATTTGAATTATAATAGTTATGTGAGGTTGAGTTTGATTACATAAAAGGTCATTAAGATTTCAAGAACCCTAAAAGAGTAATTTTAATAAGGGTGAAGGGGCAAAACTAGTCACCGTAAATTTCCAAATGGACAACTTTGGCACCCGTAAATTGGATGGTGCAAAAAAGTACATTATAAATCAAAATGGGACAAATTTAGCCACGCCGTTAAGTTGAAGCTAACAGACGTTTGTGTTGGTGTGGGGTCCACCTTCATTAAATCAAAACGTCTGTTAGCTTCAACTTAACGGCGTGGCTAAATTTGTCCCATTTTGATTTATAATGTATAGTTTTGCACCATCCAATTTACGGGTGTCAAAGTTGTCCATTTGGAAATTTACGGTGGCTAGTTTTGCACCTTCACCCTTTTAATAATGATTTGTCGTGGAGTTTATGATGATGTTATAATTATGGTCTGTTGTTTAATTGCTACCTTGTCATATATTACAATTTCTATGTTTTTGCTGAATTTGGTGCTAAAGAAAAGGAGTAATACAATTTATAAGCCTAGTGGTTTATCTTATGTTTTGTTGACTTTTCATGTATGTGAGTTGTTATTGTCTAATTGAATAAGGTTGGAAATGTGATTTTCTTTCTTGATTGGTATTATATTAGTAGGATTTGTAATCTTTTGTTTTGACTGAACCTAAGTTGTTATTGATGTTATGATTGATAATGTTTTAGAAAGTTTAATGCTAGTGGTGTTGTTTAATTGATTCTGAATCTTACATGCTTGAATTAGTTAAAGACTTTATTTCTCTATTTTATTGTCATTATTGGCTTGTATTTGGCTGAATGGATCCTGAACCCAAAGGGATATTAATAAGTATTGAAATGGATGTCAAGAAAGCCAAGTGTGATAGTTTGGAATGTGGCTAAATGAATATTGACAATTGGGTTGATATGAAGTGGATTTGGAACTGTGCAGATGGATTTGAATAACAGAATCTTGTTTGCATTATTAAGGAGTGTGAGAAATCTGGTTCTACCTTTCAATGATCAAATGATTGAAGTATGTGAGTCTAATGGTGTGCTTATTTCATGTAACTTATGATTTGTATTGGTTACAGTGTTTGAACTAAGAAAATGTGGAAAACTGGGTAGTAACTTCATAGGAACGAGAGAGACGTAAAGTATTATAAAGTGGAATAGTATTAATTTATCATCGTTTATTGATTATTATAGGATTTGATGTGATGTGGTGTTTGTGGCATCAAGAAAGGAAGGATAATTCAGTGCATAGCTGTTGGGGGACAGGTAATCACACTTAACTGACTGTGATATTGAGGGTGATGGTAGTTGAGGATTTGTAAAATCCCCTTCTACTTATATGTATAAAAAAAATGTTTTCAAAGTTATTTTCTATACAAAATTGGCTAAAGGGTGCCTTTCCAAATGTGAATTACTTTTATATATAAAGAATCTGGTTGTTACATGACACTGCTTGTACCATCGGCCGATGTAACCGTACGATAGCGCAATCGACGGTTAGTTGTACTAGTCCTATTGAGTAGAGACAGGGACTTACGGTTTCCGAGTAGAGACGGGCTCCGTTTATTATTTCCTTTTGATTAGAGACAGGGGAAATATGCCTTTCAGAGTAGAGACTGGGGCACAGTGTCAATCATATTTATTTTGGATATTGGAGATGGATGATTCTGTACTGGATATATCTTTGTATATATTGCATGATTATGCAGGTTTTGAAAACTGTGATACCCTGTAGACACTCCGCTACCTCACATCTGAGTATCACAGTGAGTTAAGCAGTGATTACTGAGACATTATTTGTCTCACCTCATTCCCTTTATTTTTACAGGTGATCATGCACAAGTGCGAGCACCGAAAAAGGGAACTAGGTTCCATAGACTATTTGTATTGTTTAGAAATGTATATTGCCTATAATTTATAGGTCTGCATTCGCTTCCACATATTTTTGTTTGTACTTGAGATTACTAGTTAATTGGAAATTTGTCGTAGGTTGTAACTATTAGATTTTAGGTTGTTTCTTTCTTCTAACCATGTTAGATGAATCTTTTCTAACATGGTTAGCTATTAATTATCCATGATAGTGTTCAGGTTGTATTAGGAAATTCTTTTCTATCATGGATAATGATTATTATTCGGAAATTCTTTTTCTAACTATGATAGTTTTTGATATTATGGAAATCATTTTTCTATCATAGTTAGTAAAGGTATTATTGAATTAATCAGGGAACTTAGTAAGAGTATGTTACACGTTGGATATGGAGAAGCATTAAATCTCCCAAACCAGTTGTCCCACTGAGATGCCTACAAATCAGTGGGGGATTAGTCTCTCACTTGTCGAGTGAGGAGATACCTTGATCATGGATAAAAAAAAATATTTGAGATATGGACACTGGAATTGGATTTTCAAGTTAAAAAAAAAAAGAAGATATGGACACAGATTACACTTAGGAGGGTTTATTTCTTAATTTAATAAATACTTTTTAGTCCTTATAAAAATTAATTTTTAAAAGATTCTTAGGCAGTAATTAATTATTTCCCTTGGTTCCTCTTTCTAATTTTCCCTTTTTAAAGTATCAACCTTGAATATCATATATGGTAAAAGAACAAACTATCTAGGGCCGGCTCTCTTGGGTTGGCTCTATCCTCTCTCCCCCTCCTCTCTACTTTTTAGGTGGTGGTGGGATCTTTTCTCTCGTCTTTGTACGAGCTTATTCATCGGTGTCTCCTTCCCCGGTTTATACCAAGGAAGGAGACGTCCGTAACTTTCATTCGTCTGCTTTTATATTTCTTTCGTTTTGAATGGCATGCCTATGCTAAAATAAATTGGTCTGGGAGTTGTGACGACAACAGTAATTTCTTCTACCCAACCTTCACCTTTGTTAGTTTTGCGGGTGTCTTTATTTCTGTGAGATCTACTCATGGAGGTTTTTTAAAAACCAAATTTATTGGTTTATTGTCGATACGAGGTGTGGATCCTTCTTTGGGATGGTTCTTTGAACAACCACTACTCAATGGTTTTTCTACCGGGTACGGTTCTTTTCTACCCACAAATTCTCATGAAGGAAAGATGAAGAATATTGTAGGGATTTTGCGACGGCGGCTGCTCACTCCTACCCAAGATTCTCTTTTTAGGGTTTTTCTTTTTGTTTGTTTGTTCAACCTTTTTAGGGTTTCTATGTACTATCATTTGAATTTTTCCTTTTGCAGACCTATTTTGTATTTCAATTTCCTAGTTTAATAAAATCGTTTATGCTTTTTGAAAAAAAAAGAACAAACTTGAATATTATAATAAACTAGATTATAATAAACTATTTATCAAAAAAAAAAGATTATAATAAACTAGATAACTACCCCGTGCGATTCACAAATCTTGTATCTTGTATTGAAGAAATATGTCGTCCAAAAAGATAAATATCTATTTTAAAAATAAAAAATTTGTAACCACATCAACAATAACTTGTGGTTATGAATTAAAATTTGTAAATTTGGAAGAATTTTTATCGTTTGTCTTTATTGTTAGGTTTACTAATTTGTAAACTCATGATGAAAATTTTGTTTTTTGGTAAGGAACTCATCATGATGAAATTTTGTATCAATTTAATTGTTCTAAATTTTTATACACACACGGATGAAAAGCAATCATATTATTATTAAATTAATAATTAAATAATTAATAATGTTAATAATTGTGATAACAATCAAATGCATATTCAACAAAATCAAGTGCATTTAATGTATGATAAGGTCAAACAAAATAAACACAACCTATCGTCCCTGTCGCCAACAACTCAGATTCTTCCCCAAGATGTCTACTACTTTGGTGCACTCTTTCTTATCTACCTTTTCATGATTTCCTCTTCTTTACTCATCATTAAGTAGTCTTTGACACTGTACGTTCCCTTACAAACATATTATTTTTCTGCAAATCTATCATATAATTTGTATATGCTTGTTTATCTGTTCTTTCTTTAAAGATGTCTTATATGTTCTTTTTTTATGAATCTAAAAATATGATGTTATGATTTTGTAATGCTTTTCTATGTTTTAGGGAAGGAGTGTAAAGTACCTCCTACTAATATAATATTAACCTTAACCTAACTCAACTGCTAATCAAAACAATCCAAACAATGGAGTCTAACCATGTTAGCAAAAGATTCACCTAACATGGTTAGCAAAAGAATTTCTCTATTAATAAGAGATTACATATCTAACTATGTTAGAAAAGAGAATCTTCTAACATAGTTAGCAAAAGAACCATCATCGCCTAACAAATCACACATTCAATATAATAACCTAAATCTAACCATGTTAGAAAAGAATCACCAAACATGGTTAGAAAAGGAACTAACCAAACTACACAAAAATAAACCATATTAGAGCGGGGCCCATCTAATATGATTATACACACAGGAAAACATAAAACCACTCAATACATCATCCATCTACCACATCAATATATTAGGAAAACGAGTTTCCTATTTACCATCCATCCAAGTTTTCGTCACCTGGAAACAAAGTATACACCAACTGAAAATGACATATTAGTCAAGGTAGTTCCTGGACTATCACAGTAGCAGGAACAATATTGCATACCATCCACAACTTTACATTACATCACAGTACAAGTAATACAGTTCACATATAATAAAGTTCATTCAAAATAACATTCATATGTGCAGAAGCTGGTGCAGCCTAGTGAAATGGCGATATATGTCCCTAAAACGGTCACCTCTGGCCTACTTACTATCTCAGTATGGGCCAGACGGCCCCTTCCCCTTCCTCTGCGCCTCCCCCTGGGCATGATCACCTGTAAAAATAAAGGGAATGGGGTGAGACAAAACAATGTCTCAGTAATCATTACTTAACTCACTGTGACACTCAGAAGTGGGGTAGTGGAGTGTCTACAGGGTACCACAGTTCAAAACCTGCATACAGCACATAACATTTACAAATATATATACAGAACAGATGCATCCATCTCTCAATAGACAAAAATAAATGTGTGTGACACTGTGCCCGGTCTACAATCCGAAAAGCATAAAAAAGGGACCACTCTAATCAATGTGAAAATCCCTGGTTCCTTTACAATCCGAGGAACCTGTACAATTAACCTATCGATTTACGCAAATCGATAGGTTACATCGGCTGACGGTACTAATAATCAGTGTCATGCAACATACAAAAGATTTATATAAATATGAATATATATAAAGTACAGTTCAGTTGAAAGGTACCCTATAGCCCACGTTTCAATATAAAATAATATGAATTCATTTCATTTATATATATATAAGTAGAAGAGGATTTTAGAAATCCTCAACTACCGTCACCCTTAGTATCACAGTCAGTTAAGCGTGATTACCTGCTAAACTTCACTGCAGCAGATATACGCAGATAACAGTTATCTTCAAACTCCGCTTGAAAGATCACCGTCTACAATAATGCCACAATTTAAAAATGGGTCAAGACACTTTGCAAGTGACTTAACTCAACCTTTTAAATAACTTTCATTAACAATAAAAGTATAAAAATACTTCAATATCAAAACCACATCCATATCCTTTCCTCCTCCAACTTCCCTTTACCAAAACTTTACAATACCAACACTTTCAATCTTCATCATCTCTTAAAATTTATAAAATTAACCCACCAAAAAAATACCTATAAAAGCACCTCATTTGTGTTACATTGGCACTCAAACAGCCTTCTTAACCATCCACGCATCACACCATAACTTAAGGCAGCCCATATCTAACCAAAACTTCCTCCATTCCATACTTTAATTACCCAACTTCTTTTTAAACACCAATCTAGTCAACATGAGCATTCCAAACATCAATAAACAACCTTACGATCATTACATAATCATCCATTTCGTCCAAAACCATATCCTTTAGAAAACCCTTACTTAAAGAGCCAAAACAAATATTCCAACATCAATTTCCAACTTCAACAACTTAAGTACTTTCAAGAATCTACAATTTACCACTTGCACATGATACAAATTATTGCTTAAAGTTCCAAAAATCTATTCATGGCCCAAACCCTAACTCAAAAGAGGCAACTTTAATCAAAAATTAACATCACAAAGTGGTAAGAAAGCTTACGGAGTTCAAAAATGAGAAAGAAAGCCTCACTGCCTCCGGCCGCCGCCTAAAGTCGCCGGAAAACATCTCTTCCTAGGTGGTTGGCCGAGTAATGAAAGAAAAGAGGAAGGAAAAATGAGCAATGAAGTTGGAATATGAAGAACTCGCATGAAAACAACAGAACAAAGGTCCAGCTCACCACTCGCCGTCGCCGTTCGCCGGAAACGCACTCACCGTCGCCGGAAAACGTCCCCTTGGTGGTCGGCCAAACTGAAAAGGGAAGAGGAGCTAAGGAAAAGGTGTTGTGAAGTTGAAGAAGGAAGAACAACCTGAAGGACCACAAGAAAAATCAAACCTTTCCTTTAATCAGCTGTTTCACGTCGCCGGAACGCCAAGGCCGCCGCCGGAAACGCCGCCGGAATTACAGTCCGAGTTCGTGCTTCACGGATTCTTGAAGAGGAGTGAAGGATGCAACAAAATGATTAAACTTTATGGAGGTAGAGGGCCGATTTGGTTGAGTATGGAAGTACCAAGAAAGTAAAAAAAATGGTGAAGAAAAGGGAGGAGTGCCACGCGTGTTTGAGGAAGAAGGAGGGGAGTCCGAAACTTAAGGGAGTGAAAGAGGAAGGGGCGTGTTTGGTTGGGTGATCTAAGGGCGGTTTTTGATAATTAAAGCTTAAACTTGTCATAGTGTACTCTTTTTTATTTAAAACCACTTAAACCAGCCTCCAATCTTCTTAACCTTCAAAATATTTTGAACTTTACCATTCACTCATATTTCAAACTCTCAATTTCTTAATTTATTATATGCACATTAATTACTCAAAATTTCCAAAATATCCCCAAAAATTCCTAAAAAATTCCAAAATTCCTAATTTCTCCATTTATCATTTCCCAAAACACTCTTTAATCCTGTATTAAATTTTCAGGATGTTACAAGGAGCATCAACAAATAAATAAATAAATAATAAAAATAAATAAATTAATAAATAAGAAGATGTAACCGTTCCAAAAAAAGGTAACTATATGTGGGAGTGAGCAACGGATATATAATAAAAATAAAATAAAATAAAATAAATAAACAAACAAAAAAAAGTAACCGTTCCTAAAAAGGCCCAATCCCTCATATATATATATATATATATATATATATATATATATATATATATATTGCATTTGTTTTTTTTTATTTATATTATTTTATTTTATTTTAATATCTATTTATTTATTTCCTCACTTCCCCATATATTTGCCTTTTTTTAAGAACGCTTACTTCTTTTTATTTATTTTATTTATTTATTTATTTATTTATTTTACTGTTGCTTATTTATATATATCCATTGCTCGCTCCCCCATATATTTGCTTTTTTTTAAGGGTTACTTCTTTTATTTATTTATTCATTTTTACTATTTATTCATTATTATTATTATTATTATTATTATTATTATTATTATTATTATTTTTTAAGGGTTACTTCTTAACTACAAAGAGTACAAAATAAGTAGATGAAAAGAACTCTCAATGTGTTAAATGCTTTTTCGCTTTTCTGGGCAGCTTTGAATGCTTGAAGGATATTCTCAGTTTCTCACTCTAGCTTTCTTCAAGATGTCAAAGTTTTTTTCATAAATGAAGATGAGCTTGTTTATATAGTCTTCAAGTATTCTCACTCTTGGTAGGTGGGTTAGCCGTTTGAATATGGCCGTTTATCCCATGTTACCGTTTGCCCATTAATTGCTTCATTAATGCTTAGTAGGGTTGACTTAACTTTATCTCGGAAAAGTAGTTCTGACAACTCTGCTCTGCCAAAAAGCACTCTGACACTGCACTGCTCTGGACGTTCTGACATTCTGATTGCTTGCGGAAGCAGGTCCACTTCCGGAAGCAACACCACTCAGTGTACTGCACTTTGAACGTTAGTCTTAACAATAATAGCACATACTCACATGCAGTGGGAGTTCACTTAGTCTAGGGGAGTTCTCTTACATCCGGAAGCAATTCCACATCCGGAAGCACTTCCACTGGACGTTGGGTTATGATCATAATATACTCACTGACGCTCAGTGTTGTCCAAACCAACAGCAAGCGCTAGTCACTAAGCAATCGGAAGCAAATCCACAACAGGTTGCATCCTAACTTAGTCTCAAGGATTTTATACAACTAATGTTCTTAGACTGAGTTATGACTTAGTGAAATACTTGCTGCCGCTGGGGGATGAGACGTTCATCCGCGAGCGCTAGTCCTAGTCCATCCGGAAGTAAATCCACATCCGGTTGTACTCTTACTTGGGGTTCTATATTAACCTAATTCTCTCTAAGTGTTTAACTTGTTCTTTCATATCTGTCTTCATCAAAACTTAAGATTCTAACATTCTCCCCCTTTTTGATGATGACAAACTAAGTTATCTAATTAAGTTCATATGAAAGCAATAGTCAAATAAAGGGCACAACTGAACTCAAAGATAATTATCATTGATGAGCAAAAGATTACAAGTTAGAAGTATAATAACAGATAAAATACACAAGTAATCAAAGCTGTGCAAAGTGAACTATGCATGAAGGAATAAAAAAAATTTCTAAGTTAAATGCATAGGGTAAAGTGGGGTCTATAGGTGTCTCTTTTTCCTCTCCCTCTCCAACTGCCTTCGCTCATTCTCTTTTTGAAGTTTGGCTATGTGGGAATCCTTCTCTCTCTGGTCAATCTCAGCAATTATACTCTGAAGCTCTGCCTCTTCCTTCTCCCTTCTGAGTCTTTCAGATTCAACGGATTTCTCAAAAGCTCTCTTCAGATCTTCAACTTCAGCATACCCAGGGAACCCAGTTGCATCGGAGAAGGGAGTGACCTCGCCATTGGGATAATGGACAGCCCTAATCTTCACATTCCACACAGGAAAGTTAGGGTCCTCCTCAACTTCCTTGGCTTTCCATTTCCCCTTGCCTTTGCCTTTACCTTTGCCCTTGCCTTTCACTTGGGTAGGCTTGGCACACGCTCTTTCAGCATCTAGGCAAGTCATCTGACCAAACGAGAGCTTGTCATTCCATCCATATCTCTCGAACTCTTCAGCAGTCATATCCTCTATTTCCAGCTTTACTTCTTTTAGTGGCGGAGGGGCATATGACTCTTGAGAGGGTGACTGAGTCTCAAGCACAATTTCAGCTTGAACAGATGGAACCTCTTGCTCACTTTCAGCGGGCGCAGTAGTAGTAGCACTCTTGTTAGCACCCTTTCTAGCAGCTGCTTTCTTCCTTGATTCGCTGTACTTGACTACTGAAGGAGGAGGAGCAGAGGTTGGCTCAGAAGGAGGGACTACTGGAGGAGGAGGAGGAGGAGCAGAGGTTGACTTAGGAGGAGGGATTGGCTTGGCTATCACAATAGGTGGATGGTTTTTCCTCTTTAGCCCATACTTCATCATAATCTCTTCAATTATGTTTCGGCCAGGCACGGAGGGAGGAGGCTCAGAAGATGAAGGCTCTGGCTCAGGCTCAGGCTGTGGGATCTCACCAGGTTGCTCAAACAAAACCATTGCCCATTTTGACCTTTGCTCATCTGATCGCTGCTGTTGCATAAATCGGATGGCTTCCCCATGGATTAGACGTTCAGCACTACCCAATCTTCTCATATCCATGGCTCGGCGAAGGGCAACAGTGATGTCTTCATTTAGCCAGAGGGAAGGTTGAGTCAGGGCATCCCTCATATACATGGTACGGCGGAGGGCAGTAGCACCATCTCTCCCCCTTTTGTCATCATCAATGAGGGCGAGGGCCAGGGAGGAAGGATTGGGTGAAGTGGAAGGTGGAGGGTCAGGGCCAAATGTTCTGGGTGGTGAGGTTTCGGGCGAGGATGTGGGTGAGGTGTTTTCTGGTGAAGTAGGAGGGTTGGGGAAGAGGGCTGTGTTTCTTTTGAAGAAAGTGGGGTTGGTGAATAGGCCATCGAAGGGGTAGGTAGAGGAGTAGGCGGGGGGTTGTTTAACTCTCAACCGAATAGGGGGATGGTCTCTGAGGTAGACGGTGTGAAGTGGGTGATCAGAAAAGGTAAATCCAAGAGATTGGGCTATGGTGGGGCGAGTGTTAGGAAGTGGATTGGAGGGCCTTATGGGGTTTGGGGGTGGTGAATGGTTTGGGGAGTTATGTGGAGATGGAGAGTTATTTGGTGATTGGCGAGGGGAATGTTGGGGTGAGTTCTGAGTGGAGTTGTGAGGTGATGGTTGATGGTCATTGCTGGGTGAAGTTTGGGGTTGTTGGTTATTCTGAGGAGGAGGTTGTTGTGGCTGTTGAGCATTAGGAGGGGGAGTGATAGTTGATTTGGTGGAGGAGGTGGAGGTGGGTTAGGAGGAGGAGGTGGTGGTAGGTTACCTTGTGGTGGAGGGATTTAAAGGTGATTGATGATGAGGTCTAACTTGGCCTCTACCCTTGCTAGCTGAGCCTCGACCCGACCTACTTGATCCTCGAGCCTCAGGATTCTCTGCCCCTGCTGCTGGAACCCAGTGTCACACTCATCACGATGGGGAGCCACCAAAGAATCAGACAGCCGAAAAAGAATCTCCTTCTTTACTTCCTCAGCAAAGGCCTTTACTGCGGCTGTCACCTTCGGAACACGGCTTGGACCAGGATGAGAATCGACCTCTTGATCCCCTGCACCAGATACAGAGGGAGCCGTGTTATGTGAGGCACTCCCTGCCTGAGAGCCAGATCGAGTAGCCTTTGGTGGCTTGTTGTACTTGATCCCCATCTTGCTGATATTCATTGCGCTGACAGGCAAGCACTTAACATTTTCAGCTTCCTCAGTGGATGTGGATTTGATCAGGAATTTCTCCAAGAGGAAGGCGATGACCTTTGGGTAGGGAAGTTTTCCAGACTTCTTATTTTCAATCCACCTGTGCAGCTCTAAACTTATTAGTTGCCCTGGGTTAATTGGCTGCAGAGTGAGGAATCTGGGGAGCCAGGGGTTGTTAAGAAGAGTGAACTCGTTGAAGTTTCCCCCTTTGTGAGTCATCATCCGTGAGTAGATATAATGAAGGACCCGATTGAAGTCAGACATGCCAGACACCTTCTTCCCCTGGGTGTCATAAACTTTCTCAAGCTCCGCCTGGTTGAGTTTCTCAGGGTATAGCCACTCGTTCATCTCTACCTCAGTGACCCCGAGCATACGGTTGATGTCTCTCCAAGTGAAGCTGAAAGTCCTCCCCCTCCCGTGAAGGTGACTCTGCGAACGGTCGCCTTCTTATCCACTGTCTTATACTTAACCTTTTCTGTGAGAGACTGGCAGAATACCCTCAGGACGTTGATGTTGTATTCATTGTTGATCCCCAGCCAGCACATGTACTTATGGAGATGTTCCCTCAAATGCCCAAACCCTAGTTCCTCAAGTTTCTTCAGGTCGATGAACATGCCATGAGAGAAGTAGGGCTTTGCAATTTCAAATGTGGAGGAAACAGCCTCCAGCGGCCCATCCTTGTATTCAAGTAGATCATCCTCCTCTACTCGCTGTCTTTTGGAAGAGGGCTCTTCGCTAAACTAAACCCTTTTCTTACCTTTTTTCTTTGACTGTTCATGATGTTGCCCAGAATGTTCATGTTGTTCTTGGGATTTCCCAGATTTTTCAGATCGCGAATGCCCTGATTTCCCAGTTTTAGACTTCTTCGAGGCAGAGGCTATCTCAATGTTTTGGTTGGATTCGTGAGAGCCGGCCATTTTGTGTAGGTTAGGGTTTAAGTGGTATGTATGTGATGAAATGCAGAAGAAATGTAGAAGAAGAAGAGGATGCGATGAAGATGAAGAATGATTTCAGAGAGTTCTGGGTGGTTGATTTGTGTGAGAAGTGAAAAATGAATGACAATGGCCCATATATATATATATGAAGTGATAAGCGATGTGATGATTCATAATGACTCTTCATTGAAAATATGCACCTTTTGTGGGAAAACGTGAATATTCAAATTGAAACGTCGCACCTTTGTGACACACGTGTCTCTGCACAATGTCAAAAGAGGCACAGTTTTTGGTGGAAGAGGGTGAAACGTTTTCTGAGGTGACGTGTCCCTTTGCCCAGACACTGGCGCTCCCGCTCACTTTGATTCAACACTCAGCGCCAGCAAGAGATCATCCGGAAGTGGCTTTACTTCCGGTTGCACTTACTTAAGATTTAATATTGGGGACCTGCAAAACTAAAGATTGGCACTCTGATGCCTAAGTTAGTACAGTTGCAGATATTAGACATTTAAGCACAATTTTGATTTTGAAGAATTAAACTTCATTTGGGTTTACCATTCCCAAATCACCTCTTATGAAAGTAAATTGATCAACCCCTAGAGGCTTGGTGAAAATATCAGCAAGCTGATGCTGAGTGGGGACAAACTGCACTTTGACATCCTTCTTCTGAACATGATCTCTGATGAAGTGATGTCTGACATCAATGTGCTTTGTCCTTGTGTGCTGAACCGGATTCTTGGCGAGGCTGATGGTGCTTATGTTGTCACAGAGGATGGGAGCCTCAGGGAACTCCAAGCCAAGATCTCTTAGTTGGTTCTTCAGCCACAGCACTTGTGCACAACAGCTTGCAGCAGCAATATACTCAGCCTCTGTGGATGATAAAGACACACAGGTTTGCTTCTTGCTAGCCCAGGAGACCAGACAACCACCAAGGAAGGCGCATTGTCCACTGGTGCTCTTCCTATCAGTTTTATAACCTGCATGGTCACCATCAGAATAAGCCCACAAGAACTCTTGGTTACCTCTGGGATACCAAAGACCAAGTTCTTGTGTTCCCTCAAGGTATCTTAAAATACGTTTAACACAAGTTAGATGTGACTCCTTGGGGTTGGCTTGAAATCTAGCACACATGCCTACACTAAATTGAATGTCAGGCCTGCTTGCCGTTAAATACAGCAGGGAACCTATAAAGTCCCACATCGGCTGGGGAGGAGAACGAAAGGTGCTATATATAGGCCTGGATACCTCCCCCTCTCGACGCGTTTTAAAGCCGGGAGGGGTGAGGATTCCCCAAAGCGGACAATTTCGAGAGCGAGGCGCTGGGATGTTACAGATGGTATCAGAGCCAGGCTCGGGTCGGTGTGCCAGCGAGGGCGCTGGGCCCCAAGGGGGGTGGATTATTGTAAAGTCCCACATCGGCTGGGGAGGAGAACGAAAGGTGCTATATATAGGCCTGGATACCTCCCCCTCTCGACGCGTTTTAAAGCCGTGAGGGGTGAGGATTCCCCAAAGCGGACAATTTCGAGAGCGAGGCGCTGGGATGTTACAGCTCCAAACTTAACTTCATTTTGAACCTGCCTTCTGGTTCTGACACCAGAAGAAACATCACCAAGCACTTGATCAAGAGGATGATCCCTGTGATGTCTCCTAGCTGTTGGCAACTGTGCCTCATCAGGCACCATCTGCACTCTAGGCTCATCACTGGGTTCATCTTCTTCTTTGCGATTGCTTGCTGGTGTTTCTTTTGGTGGTGAAGATGATGGTGGTTTTGGAAAGTTTAGTATCCCATCATCTTCTGTGGATTGTTCCCATGTAGGAGTTTCATCAAATACAACATGCATAGATTCTTCTACAGTTCTAGTCCTCATGTTGTATACTCTATAAGCCTTACTCCTAAGGGAATACCCTATGAATACACCTATATGAGCTTTTGGATCAAACTTACCCAAATTTACCTTTCCATTGTTATGTACATAGCATTTTGATCCAAAGATTCTGAGGTGGCTGATGTTGGGCTTTCTGCCTTTGTATAGCTCATAGGGAGTCTTATCCAAGCCCTTGCGAACATAGGCTCTGTTAGAGATGTAGCAAGCAGTGCTCATAGCGTCCGCCCAGAACACTTGAGAAACCTCTTTCTCATTGAGCATGCTCCTGGCCATCTCAGTCAGAACCATGTTCTTCCTCTCGACCACACCGTTTGGCTGAGGAGTTCTGGGAGCTGAGAAGTTGTGATCAATGTCATTCTACTCACACAGCTCAGAGAAGCTATGGTTCTCAAATTCTCCTCCATGGTCTGTCCTTATGGCTGTGATCTTGAGATCTCTCTCATTCTGCACTTTCTTAGCCAGGACAACAAAGGCATCAAAAGCATCTTGCTTAGAGGCAAGAAACATTGTCCAAGTGAACCTAGAATAGTCATCCACCACAACTAGAGCATACAGGTTTCCACCCAAGCTCTTCACTCTTGCTGGCCCAACCAAATCCATGTGGATTAGTTCCAAGGGCCTGCTGGTGGAGACTCTCTTCTTGGTTTTAAACGAGGACTTTGTTTGCTTCCCTTGTTGGCAGGATTCACAAATATAATCATGCTTAACCTTAAAAGATGGAGTCCCTATAGCTAGCTCTTTCTTAATCAGCATGTCAAGTTGAGTAAAATTAACATGTGCTAGCCTTTTATGCCAAAGCCAACTATTCTCATCACTAGATATTAAGCATTTTTCATCGAGTTGTTGACATAAATCTAGAGTGTATAGGTTTCCATTTCTATTAGCCTTAAGTTTGCATTTTAGGTTGGCCTTATCTAGATTCAGATCATGCTTGTCTATTATCATGCTCTCATGTGAATCAAAGATTACCCAATTTCCTTTGTCAGTGCTCTGGCTCACGCTCAGCAGGTTGTGACAGAGACCATCCACCAGATAGACGTCTTTAACTGGTCCAACTTCTCCAACTCCGGTGATCTTTCCACTCTGATTTCCTCCAAAGGTTACTGTGGCTCCATCTTTGATCACCAAGGATTTGAATTTGTCTCGGTCTCCAGTCATATGTCTCGAGCATCCGCTATCAATGTACCATTTTCGATTCTTGGACGCTTTGAGACACACCTGCAGGAATCAGACAAGCTTAGGTACCCAACCTTTATTGGGTCCTCTGTCATTAGTTCCCAAAGCCCTTGGTCCAGTGTTAGTCTTGACCTTGGGCTTATGATTAATCTGTGCCTCTGGCCTAGTGTTGGCTCTAGGCTCTTGGGCTTTCCTTGGGGATTGTTTCCAGGCTCTGGATCCCTGTCCTCCCTTAGTTTCTTTTCTTGGGGGAGGATCCTTTGTTGCCTTGGTTTCCTTTGGGACCCACTTATAAGAGTTGTTGGCTCCATGCTTCTTAGCATTACAGGTTGACGTAGAATGTCCCTTCCTGTTACAATAATTACAGAAGCTAAAAGGTGTGGAGCCGTGATCAGTGTCTTTATGAAAGAATTTTAAGTAAGGCTTCACTTTTGGTTCCACCCACTTTTTCCCTTTAGGTTTGTAACCTAATCCAGTCTTGTCCCTATATGCCCTCTGATTCATTAAAAAAATGTTTAACATTTCAGATCCATTAGTAAATTTCTGCAGGGCATTTTGCAGTCTATCTCTCTCACCTGAGATCTTGCTGCAGTTAGAGCAGCTCTCTGATGTTGGGGCTCTGGGTTCTGCTTGGGGAGAACCCTTGCCATCCGCTACCGGAAGCTTTTTTGGCTTCCGCTAGCTCCTTACTGAGTGAGTCCACCTTGGACTCAAGTGATTCCTTTTTAATTTTCAAAACTTTATATGCTTTACATAAGCGGAAAAATTCTTCATGGACCTCATTATATGCTTCTTGTAGTTCAGGGAAAGTTACCTCACTATCCTTCTGGATGGGATCAAATTCTGAGGATGCTTCCTCATCATCTTCTCTGGCAACGAGACAGAGGTTGACAACCTTTTCCTCATCACTTGCTTCCTCATCAGAACTATTCACCCAGATAGAGGACACAAAGGCTTTTCTTTTATCCTTCCCTTTTGATCTTTGCAAGCTTGGGCACTCAGTTTTGAAGTGGTCAGGCCTCTTACACTCAAAGCACACTGGGGCCCTTTCCTTCTTATATCCTTTCTTCTGGCTGGATTCACCTTTCTGAAAGCCTCCTTTCTTCTTGAAGAACTTTCTGAACTTTCTTACCATCATAGCCATCTCCTCATCATCGATGTCCTCCTCATCATCCTCATCATCATCATTATCATCATTCTTCTCCTTGCTGGGAGCAACAAGAGCAAGGGTCTTGGTTTTAGATGTAGCTTGAGGAGCTCTCTGAGCCAGCAGGGTTGGTTCATATTCAGCCAGAGAACCAAACAGGGCAGTGATAGAGCTGGTTGACTCTCCTTGGACTTCCTGCAAGATGGTAACTTTGGTGATCCAATCACCTTTCAAGACTTTTAAGATCTTGCTGACTTGTTCTTCTTCAGGAATGTCTTTACCCAGGGAGGCCAGGTTATTGATAAGATGAGTGAACCTCAGCTCCGGCTCTCTGATTGGCTCAGTTGGACTAAGCATGGCAAATTTGTGGAACTCCTCAACCAACATCTCGACTCGTCTTGCCTTCACTCCCTTGGTGCCAGAATGAGCAGCCTCAAGAGCCTCCCACATATTCTTCGCTGTTTTGTGGTGGCTGATCTTTTGGAACTCCTTAGGACTAAGGGCGCATTGAATGTAGTGCATGGCCCTTTAGTTTAGCTGTACTAGAGCATAGTCCTCATTAGTGTATCTGGATCGCTGCTTTGCAAGACCTTCATCATCTAGAGGGACGTTATTCCCATGTTCAATCACATCCCAGAGGCGGATGTCACTGGACTTGATGTAGGTCTCCATTCTGAACTTCCAGAATGGATAGTTATAGCCATCAAAGCCAGGAGGCTTGTTGGGCTGAATAGAAACGGCTGGCAAGGAATAATCTGTATCCATTACTAGATCTTTACTTTCTAGATTCGTTGGAATCAAGTCAGAAAGACCCGCTCTGATACCAAATGAAAGAGGTGGATGCACAAGAGGGGGGGTGAATTGTGCTACCAAATAAAACTTAAAACAATGAAACACAAGATTTTATACTGGTTCGGTCTACCTGACCTACGTCCAGTTCTCAACCACCCAGGTTGAGTTCCACTATCCCCAGGTTTTACAAACGGGTTCACCTGGAACCTTTACAACCGCAAGTTTTAGTACGGGATCACTTGCAACCTTACAACCACAAGTTTTACAACAGGTTCACTTGCAACCTTTCTGACTAACTCCCCCTTACAACCTGCAAGGGTTCAACCTTTACAAATAAAGGATTTTCTAAACTTAGTTCTCTTTAAGAACGGATAATGTTACACACTTAAGTACAATGAATGCTCTTAATAAATGAAGAGACTTAACTACAAAGAGTACAAAATAAGTAGATGAAAAGAACTCTCAATGTCTTAAATGCTCTTTCGCTTTTCTGGGCAGCTTTGAATGCTTGAAGGATATTCTCAGTTTCTCACTCTAGCTTTCTTCAAGATGTCAAAGTTTTCTTCATAAATGGAGATGAGCTTGTTTATATAGTCTTCAAGTATTCTCACTCTTGGTAGGTGGGTTAGCCGTTTGAATATGGCCGTTTATCCCATGTTACCGTTTGCCCATTAATTGCTTCAATAATGCTTAGCAGGGTTGACTTAACTTTATCTCTGAAAAGTAGTTCTGACAACTCTGCTCTGCCAAAAAGCACTCTGACACTGCACTGCTCTGGACGTTCTGACATTCTGATTGCTTGCGGAAGTAGGTCCACATCCGGAAGCAACACCACTCAGTGTACTGCACTTTGAACGTTAGTCTTAACAATAATAGCACATACTCACATGCAGTGGGAGTTCACTTAGTCTAGGGGAGTTCTCTTACATCTGGAAGCAATTCCACATCCGGAAGCACTTCCACTGGACGTTGGGTTATGATCATATTATACTCACTGACGCTCAGTGTTGTCCAAACCAACAGCCAGCGCTAGTCACTAAGCAATCGGAAGCAAATCCACAACCAGTTGCATCCTAACTTAGTCTCAAGGATTTTATACAACTAATGTTCTTATACTAAGTTATGACTTAGTGAAATACTTGCTGCCGCTGGGGGATGAGACGTTCATCCGCGAGCGCTAGTCCTAGTCCATCCGGAAGTAAATCCACATCCAGTTGTACTCTTACTTGGGGTTCTATATTAACCTAATTCTCTCTAAGTGTTTAGCTTGTTCTTTCATATCTGTCTTCATCAAAACTTAAGATTCTAACAATCTAGACAAAATAAAAATAATAATAACTAAAAATTTTGGAAACTTATTGGATTTAAATTTGAATTGTTTTACTTTTAAACTTTAAATAACTAAAAAACAATTTTGAATTGTTTGAATTGTTTTATTTTTTAAAACTTAAATAATTTTGGCCAAAAAACTTTAAATAATTAGGTAATCATGTGGTCCAATCATATTGTGGCAAGTGGTCGAATAAAAATGTTGCCTCCACTTTTAGTATTAGAGTTATTGCTGTGAATTAATAAAGCCATTAACTCATTAGTGATTGATTGGACTTATTTTTATATGTTTAAGCATGTGCAATTGAGCTTAATTAGTGTGATTTATTTGCTATATTTGATCATTATTGAGATATTATATGTGCATGCTTATGTGTGATTATTTTGGAGAATATTAGCTTAATTACTTGCATTTTAAGTAACCAAGGTTATTTTGGTCATTTTTGACTAGTTGTGTGTTTTCATGTGTAGGGGGGTCCCACGTGGGCCCCACAACCCTTTGGATAGCTTGGAGTGCAAGGAGGAGGCTAGGTGACAAAGGCAAAGACATAAGACAAAAATTACCCCTTTTGTCAAAAACAAGGGATTTGCACATTTCCAAAAGGGGTAATATGGAGCCAAAAATTCAAATTCAAGTTGGTGAAGCTTCATTAAGGGCAAAAAGGGAAGCACAATTGTAAGGAGAAAAAGGAGGAAGCTTGGAAGGATGCATTTAGTCAACATGGAGACCTCATTCATCCACCTTTCACCTAAATACCAAAACTACCCTTCCTTCCCTTTCACCATAAGCATTTCGGCCTCCACCTCCCATTGTCACCAAAATATCTTTTGCCAACCCATAATCCCCAATTGACAGCTCATTAGACTCCTAATCCACCTCATCAACTAATCTCCCACTTTATTTAATCCCCAACTAACTTCATTTGACACATTCCTTCACTTCCATTTTCATCTTCATCTTCTTTCTCTCCATTTTCTCTCTTCTTTCCACACACTTCATGTAACATCCTAAAAATTTAATACAATATTAAAAGAGTGTTTTGGGAAATAATAAATGGAGAAATTGGAAATTTTGGAATTTTAGGAATTGTTTGTGATTTTTAGGGATATTTTGGAAATTTTGAGTAATTAATGTGCATATAATTAATTAAGAAATTGAAGAGTTTGAAATATGAGGGAACGGTAAAGCTCAAAATATTTTGAAGGTTAAGGAGATTGGAGGCTAGTTTAAGTGGTTTTAAATTAAAAGGGTACACTAGGGCGAGTTTGAGCTTCAAATTATGTTAAACTGCCCTTAATTGCTTTCAACCAAACGCGCCCCTTCTCCTCTCAACATAAGAAAAATCGGACTCCCCTCCCTTCCTCCTCAGACACGCGTTTTCACTCCTCCCTTTCTTCACCATTGTTGCTTCTTTTTCCCTTCCAAACTCAACCAATCCGGCCCTCTACCTTCATAAAGCTTCCTCATTTTCATTCTTCATCTCTTCTTCTCTGGAAATCGAGGAAAAACGCGTCCGATCTGTGGCTTGTTGATGTTCGTCGGCGGCGCAGTTTTCCGGCGACAGTGGGTCTGTTTTCCGGCGAACGTCGACGCGGGTGGTGAGCTAGGCTTTGTTCTGTCATTTTCTTGAGCTTTCCTCTTATTTCAACTTCATTTCTCCTCACTTTTTCCCTCCCCTTTGGTTCAGCTCGGCCGATTTCCAGCGAGTCCTACGGTGGCCGGCGGCGGTGACACTCTCTCCTCTCATTCTTGGATCTTGTAAGCTTTCCCAACCTCTTGTGATGTTGATTTTGAGATGATATTGTCTTTTAATAGTTAAGGATTTGTGGAAAATTGGGACTTTAGGATTTACAAGCTACAATAGTGCTTATTTAGTGGTTAATTGAAGTTTGGGGAGAGTATTTTATGGTTCTTTAAGTGGGAGATTACCTTAGGATTTTTGGGAAATATTTAGATATTCTTTAGGGTTAGGGATTTTGTTTATATTGTGATTTTTGGAACATTAATGTTTTAATGTTGGAATTGAAGTATGAAAATTGATTATGTTTGAGAGCAATTGGATTTTCTAGATGAGGTTAAGCATTTGGAAATTTATGGTGGAAGTTGGGAAGCTAGGAAATTGTTCATGAAGTTTACTTTGAATACATTAGTGATAAAGAAATGTTTATTGAAGTTATTTATTGAAGTTGGGAATTGATTTTGGGACATTTGTTTAGGCTCTTTAAAATTAAGGTTTGGTGATGTGTGACGTATAGACTAAATTGGTGATTGAAAAATACTTACTAAGGTGTTACGAAGGTATTGTAATGTTGGAGTTGATTGAATTGGTGTTTAGGAAGAAGTTTAATAATTAAAGTGTCGGATGAAGAGCAAATTAGTTAGGTAAAGGTATGTTTTGTTTGTGGTGGAAGGTTTGTGAGGTTGTGAGGCCACATTTAGTTGTAAATTTGATATTAAAATGAAATGTTTTGGTGGTTGGTAGTTAATTGGCAAGTTGGTGAGCATTTTTGGCTTCTTTAAAGTAAGGTTTAATTATTTGAGCAGTATTAATTAAATTAGAAATAAAATGTTTAATCAGGTATTATGAAGATAGTAGAGTGATAGAATGATTGTATTAGTGTTTAAGGAAAAGTTTAATAACTAAAGTGTGGATTAAAAGAGATTTGAGTTATGTGAAGGTAGGTGTGAGTTGTGGTGGAATGTTTAGGGGTTCAGGAGGCCAACGTGAGGCCAAATTGATATAAATGAGGTGTTTTAATGGATTTTAACATGGTGGGTTAGTTTTGCAAAAGTTATGAAAAATGGTGAAGTTTAATACTTTCGGAGTTAATAATAAATAGTTAAGGGAATTGTGGGGTACAAAAGGATATAGAAAAATGTGGATATTAGAAGTAATTTATTACTTCAATAGATCATTTTAGAATTAGTTTGAATAGTAGGTTTAAGTCACTAATATGGTGTCTTGACCAACAGTAGGTCATTGTACGATTGTAGACGACAGTGACTCGGGTGGAGCACGAGGAAAACGATAGCTGCTAGGATTTGATGTTATTGAGCTTGAACAGGTAATCACGCTTAACTGACTGTGATACTGAGGGTGACGGTAGTTGAGGATTTCTAAAATCCTCTTCTACTTATATATATACATGAAATGTATTCTGATTATTTTATATTTTAAACGTGGGCTATAGGGTGCCTTTCTAAATAAACTGTACTTTATATATATGTATACATTTATATAGATCTTTTGTATGTTGCATGACACTAATTATTAGTACCGTCGGCCGATGTAACCTATCGATTTGCAAATCGAGAAGTTAATTGTACGGGTTCCTCGGATTGTAAAGGAACCAGGGATTTTCACATTGATTAGAGTGGTCCCTTGTTATGCTTTTCGGATTGTAGACCGGACACAGTGTCACACACGTTTATTTCTGCCTATTGAGAGATGGATGTATTTGTTTTGTATATATATGTATGTATTGCGTGGTTTATGCAGGTTTTGAAAACCGTGGTACCCTGTAGACGCTCCACTACCCCACTTCTGAGTCTCACAGTGAGTTAAGTTGTGATTACTGAGACATAGTTTTGTCTCACCCCATTCCCTTTATTTTTGCAGGTGATCATGCCCAGAGGTAGTCTGAGAGGAAGGGAAAAAGGGGTCGTCCGGCTGCACTGAGTCAGTGAGTAGGCCGGAGGTAAACCGTAGGAATATATATTGCCAACAAGTAGGCTGCATCCGCTTCTGCATTTGTTTGTATTATTTGGAATGAATTGTGTTAGCTGTTTCTGCTGATTGTTGGTTAGTCATCGATAATGAAATATTGTGACAGTTGTGGTTGTATCACACACTGTGTCAGTGTGATGATTGATTATGTACTGGAGGATTGACCGTTACAAGAGAATTGTCTGCTAATGGAAAGACAATCTCTTTCTTGATACAGACGTATCATATGATTGTGATTTAACGAGGTTTGACAGTGCTTTGTGATACTGACATGCTTAAGTCAGGTAATCGTATTGATATTTTTAATTGATACAGGTGTTTGATTAACGGTGTTGAGGAAAGTTCTTTTCCTAACATGGTTATATCGGGTGATTGTGATCTACTGTTGTGATGAGTGTTGTTATTTTATATAACCATGTTAGATGGGCCCCTCTCTGCCATGGTTATGTTTTTCTAAATGTAATGTTGTTTCTTTTGCTAATTATGTTAGGAGAATCTATTTTCTAACATAATTAGATGTCTGCCAAAGAACATGAGTGTTCTTCATCTATATTAGGTGGTTCTTTTTCTAACCCTGTTAGGCGAATCCTTACTAACATGGTTAGTAATTTATTATCCATGATAGCATTGGTATTGTATTAGGAAATTCGTTTCTATCATGGATAATTCATAAATTATTAGGAAATTATTTTCTAACTATGATAGTGATATTGATATTATGGAAAAATCTTTTTCTATCATAGTTAGTAAAGTAAATTATTGGATTGAAAGTATTATTATTGGTAAATTAGGGATTTAGTAACAAAATGTTACACTTCACTTCTTGGCCCCCTTCCATTCTCCCATGGCAGCCACCATTTCACCACGAAAACTCTTCACCTCTTCCACCTCCATGCTTGACTAAGCATCCTTCTCCTTCCTTCAAGTCAAGATTTGTGCTAGAGAGCTTCAATGTAATCGGCCTTGTGTGAGAATCTCATTTTCTAGGTTTACAAGTTTGTAATCACTTAGATCTCTCATGTCTAGGAATTTAGATGTGATAGTTCTAGAGTTTTATGTGGAGATTTCCATGTAAAATTCATTTATCCTTCAAACTTGTAAACTTAACTTCTAGGAAACTTGATTTCATGTGTGTTAGGCTTATACTTTTTGTAGCTTTATGAGAACAATTATATGTGATTACATTGTGGTTTTTTCTTAAAGTGAATCATATAATTAGAATCTAGATTTAGGTTCTATGTTGCCTATGAAAATGCATGAAGGTTAAGCTAGGGTTTCTTGATTAATTCTTAGATTTAAGAAGCTTTGGCCGATTTAACCTAGTTATATTAAGAGGAAATTGTCACATGAGGCCTATCAATTGAGATTGCACAAATTGAGGCTTGAAGGAGGAGGATCCATATCTTGATTTTTCACACATACATTTTCGGTAATCTTAGATTTTAGTTGTTAATTGTAGTAGTTAACCACAAAAATCATTCTCAAACCATTGATTGCGTGACTTGTACTTAGAATTAGCAAGATTATAACCTAAATTGTGGAAAAGACCTATACTCATCATTATACATTAGTGAGCTTAGAGTATTGAATTGTTTTGATTAATCTCTTTAGGCGACAAAAGAGGTTAAATCAGTGATCTGCTGCTATCCCATGAAAGCCTGGTTTTGCCGTTAAATGCTATCCCATGAAAGCCTGGTTTTGCCGTTAAAGCTTTTATAACTAGTTACTCGTCAATTCATTTGCTTTTAATTTCATATGTCCATATCAAATATTATGAATAAAAAAGATAATTTTATAAATAAGGAAACTTTAAAACTGACTAACAGAGTGCACTATATAAGAGAGCCCATTTTGAAAAGAGGGCCCTTTTAAAAATTATTTTTTCTCATTAAATAGAATAACTGGTTATTACATATTACTTTTTCAATGTTAAAGTATGTAGAACAGTAGAAATACTTAGTTATTACATAGCATCGTAGTATCACATCATTTGTAAAAAGTTGAAAAAAAAATATAAGATGTAAAAAAAGGTAGGAAATATTAAATAAAATATTATAACATAACTTCTCTAATTATCTAAATTCAATCAAAGTTGAGGAACCAAAAGTTCAAAACCAAAGTAATATTTTAACACAAATTGGGACATTTTGTCATACTTTAACTATCATCACAATTACTTCGTTACGATCTTTACCACGACAAACTTTTCTATGGTTTATAGTAGGGCTATCCATATCATTCCATTCCTGGGCAAATGAGACTAAAAATTTTCCGTCTCGAACAAGGCCGAGAAAATTCTTTGGGACCGAGAATGGGGCGAATCTGGGATAGGCCCCAGGAATTCCATTCCTGGGTTGCATTATTTTTTATATCAAATTATATTGAATCCCAAATTTAGTTCAGGATTAGGCACACTTATGTAAGCACTCTTTTTCTTTATAGCAACAACTAAAACTCTTCTTAGTACTTATTCCAGATTACTTAAATTGAAACAAGCCGGTTCATTGATCTAAGTTTCATGGCTTGTTAAAAATATTGTGCAAGTAGGGTTGTCATTTGCATCCTGTTCCGAGCAAACGAGAACGAGAATTTCCCATTCCAAACAAGACCAAGAAAATTCTCAGGGACAGGAATGAGAATTCCCCAAGAACGGGATGAGATCCGAGATAGACCCTAGGAATTCCTTTCCTAAGTTATATTTATTTTTCATATCAAATTATATTGAAGCCCAAGTTTAATTCAAGATTATACATAGTTATGTAAGCACTTTTTTTTGTATTGCTATAACTAAAACTCATCTTATCACTCTCCTTCATGAGATCTTTTCTCTCTCTTCCATGAGAGCTTATCTCTCTCTTTCGTGAGAGTTTTGTTAGGGTTCCTTACGTAACCAATGTCTGTCTCTATTATTCGAACATCAGTGGTCTTTCTTGGTTCTTTCTTGTTTCTTTCTTGCAAGTATTACTTGTTAATATAGTAAGAGCGAGTGAGGGGGTTTGCATCATCTCCGTTATTTGAAAGTGGGATATGTATTTTCTTTCTTCTTGAGAGTGAAACCTATTTAGTTCGTATCATAAGGTGATATGGAGGTATGAAGGTTGGAGAAGGGAATAATACTAAAAAGAATATTGAAGCTATTCTTGATCTATCAAAGAAGATCAATCGAAAGTTTTGTGGGGCTTTGATCAAAGCTGAGGTTTCTATGATTTGTTGGATTCTGTGACTCCTATGGAAATTAAAGGGCAAAATTATAAGATTTTATCAAGATTAATTCAGATTCTGCTTTCGAATCTCAATCAAATTCAGGTACCATTGGGCAATACCTCTTTCGAATCAAAGAATGAGAGTTAGTTAATTTTTAATTTTAGTGTCAGATAGTCTTTGTAATTTTGTTTTTTATCTTTTCTTTGCTTTCACAGACTTATTATCTTTGTATTCCCCTGCCTTGATTTTGATTTGTAATATACTGAATCTTTGCTGATGAAAAAACTAAAACTCATCTTATCAGGCAACAAATTCTTATTCCAGAAGACTGAAATAAGCAGGTTGACTAATCTGCGTTTCATGGCTTGTTAAAATATGATGCAAGCTTGTTAGTTTTTATGTCAACTAGAAAGTCTGATTCTTTATGCTCCAAACGCTAAACATATACTCTAAAGATTGCTATTTTGCCCTAAAGAAGTGCATCTGCTTTTTGAATTCCCAAGAAGACACACTTCTGGTTTAGCTAGCAATGAAAAAGTTACAAGTTTATAGTTCAATATGTGACACATTACCGGACATGTTAGTGTCACAAATTTAAATGGTTAATCTAAGAAAACCTATGCACATAAGTAAAGAAAATTGAATCAAAAAAGAAAAATCAAAATTACATATAAAAACTGTTTAAAACGTGACCTATTCTCTCCTCTCCCTCTAATTTGACCACATGATGAAAAACGAAGGAAAACACACACATCCACACTATCAATGGACTATAACCCATGCACGGATGAGAACACATTTTCGAATCTTGGGAAGCGTTCTCATTGAATGAGTGGACAACTACATCTATGTGAGCAACACTCCTACCCCTAGAGTCTAAATTAGTCGGTTGTCAATATGTGACACATTACCGGACAATGTTTAGCAAAAAATAAAAAGGAAATAATCCACCAGCCTTAAGCTAATTTCACTAAGATTGTCGCCAAGCACTTTATGCCTCCCTTGTAAATACCGTTAGATGAATAAAATCTTTCTTTACTAAAAAGAGAAGGAAAACAAAGTATTGACGATGAGGATGAGCTCGCAGATAGATGCAAGTGATGAACAACCTTTTTTTTGTTACAAAAATTTTAGGTGGGTTGAGTCCCAGGGGTTCACCAGGGTCAGGGTAGGCCTCGAAGCTCTTTGAGCGTTTACAGAGGTACTTACAGATTGTCCACCAACAAGGTCCTCACATCAGTAAGATTTGAACTCATAACCACATAGTTATGAGTCAAACCCCTTCACCAACTGGACCAACCTTTGTTGGTAGTAATGAACAACCTTCGCTAATTAGCATTCTTTCTTACAAGTAGATAAGGGGTAAAAACATCTTTTACAAACATTTAAAAATCCTAGATTCCTCCTTAGAATCTTACTTATCCTCTTTTAAATTTGAGAACCTGATTTGTCTTTTTGTATATTAATAGGTTTTATATAAAATTTCCCCCCTCTTTTGGGTTACACTCATTATTGTTTGATATATGTTAAAAAGAAAATATGATGAATTGATGAATTTGAAATTAAAGAAAAACTGGTAATAAAGGGAAAGTCTGATATATGTTGAAAAAGATTGAGATGTGGCTCTGATACTAGCATAAAATTTAGTTTCAAGTCAATGAAACTAAAAACCCAAGATGAAATCCCCCTCTTTTATTTTTCTCCGAGTTAGTGCCCTGCGGTCGAAAGAGGCGAAACGACATCCGGGAGCGTCAACGCGATCAAAGCTAAATTATAAGACCACTTTCACTGTCCTAAATTATTGATCTCAGAAAATAATGTCTTACTTTCCTAGATATAGAGCAATATGAACAATCATTAACAATGGAAGAATTCAGTGGTGTAGATTTGGATGGCTGACATCAAACCCATACAAAGTCCCTTGATAAACTTTCAGATCAAACTTTCCATCAAAATGATTCTCCGCTGTACAAAGTCCCTTAATTAACTTCAAAAAGGTTTGCAGAGTCAATAAGCTATCGGACCCAGCTTGGTGACTCTTACCCGCTATACGATCCACATTCAGAGTATTAGCCACGCTTTCCAAACCCCCATACAAGCCATCACAAAACTTAATAAGATGCTTCATGTCATAGACTTTGGGGCCAAAGAATCGTGCCACCAAACATCTAAACATGTAAATATTCAGAGGCAAATATCTCCCAGTCAGAATTTTGATCATCAAACCGAAATCATAGGAACCATGAAAGGTGATCCAAGTGACACGGGGATTAAAGAGCAAGCCAGATTTCAACATAAATTCCCTAAACACCCGAGATGGAATTCCCTTTCTCCTATTCTTCTCAAAGTCAATGCCCCGCGTCTCTAACAATTTTGATGGACTCAAGATTATGAGGGTGCACATCCAAGTCAAAGTCAGAGAAGTTGAATTGCCAAACATAGCGGTTTGGTTTTCCAAACAAGGGCAGATTCCCAAAAGCATCAGACAAACACAACCCTAACTTAGTGATATTTAAGACATCCACATTGAGCTTCATGAAGTGGAAGTTAGTGAAAGGCGATATCTTTGCGCGAGGAACACCCATATTGGGTGTAGCAAAAACAGTACCGGGGAACTCAGTATCGAAAGAGGCGAAACGACATCTGATAGCGGTCATGCGGATCAGAGTTAGCTCCTTGGGTAAATTGGAGGCCTAAACTTCATGAATAATCATGTTATTTGTCGTCATCACCATGTATATGTCTGTCGAGTCACAAAAGAAGGTTAAAATATGAGGTGCGGGCAAATAAGGTGTAAAAGCACAAATAGGATAAGAGTTAGAAAAGACCCAAAGAGAGTTGAGGTTCTAAGATAGTTCGAATATACAAGCTAATATAAAAAAGATAATCATTTGTGAGATAATTATTTGACCCAAATCCTAACTCTAATGAATCAAAGTTTTGAAAGCCAATACTACCAATTTTGGGTCCCAAGGAAGAAAAACTTGGAAACTTTAGGCACAAAAGCATGGAAGTAATGAAATGTTAAAAATATAGAAAGAAAGGAATGTTGGACGAATGAATCTCACCTCAATTATAGCAAGAAACAAAGATGCGATGCGAGTGTTTTAGATGAGGCAACGATAATGGTTTTGAAGTTGAATCAGAGAGCGCGTATAACTATATATGTTTTTATACTTCAAAAACAAAAAGCATATGGGAAGAGATGGGAGTGGAAGGAAATTAAATAAACCAATTACCTTTATTCTTAATCATATTTTGGGTATTTTTTTAAGAAAAATAGAATATTCTATAATATTAGAATATATGTTAACTAATAAATCAAAAAAATTAGTTTCATAAAAAATATTAGACAAATCAATATATCATCATCATCATCAACATAAACCTTATCCCAAATAGATGGGGTCGGCTACATGGTCATTGTGCTCTTTCAATAGTCATGCTTGGAGGTAAACATTTCATCAAAAGATCTCTTTGGTCTTCCTCTCCTTCTTGTGCAGTGATTCCATACCCTTTGATCAATTATTCTTACTGCTCATCCACTTCTCTTCTTTGAACCTTTTGTTTCTTTATATGCCTTCTCTCATGATAGTATGATAGCCCTTGTGAAGAACCAAGCAATGACATATTGATAGAAACAATGCGTGTCTCCATGCTCAATAGATTCGACATATTTTTACGTTGGCTGCCGAAGCCTAACACAACCCTACTCCTTTATCCGGACTAGGGACTGTCTATAAATATAAGCGGAATATTCCGTGGACACACAATCACACGAGGGTAAATAACCAAGCGTGACACGAAGTCACAAAAACAAACGTTATATAATAATGATCCAAAACAATAAAATAGATCCAAATACTAATAATAATGAAGTTGGCACAAATAATAACAATAAAATAAAACGATAAAACAATAAAACAATGATCACAATACGATAAAATAATAAAACAATACAATAAAACCATAAAACAAAACAACAACAATGTTCAACAATTAAATAAATAAAATAAATAAAATAAATAAATAAATAAATAAATAACAAATGAATAAATAAATAAACAAATAATAATATACAATAAAACAAAACAACAACAATGCTCAACAATAAAATAAATAAATAAATAATAAATAAATGAATGAATAAATAAATAAATAACAATATACAATAAAACAAAATAACAACAATGCTCAACAATAAAATAAATAAATAAATAAATAAATAAATAACAAATAAATAAATAACAATATACAATAAAACAATACAACAAAAATGCTCACAATAAAATAAAACAATAATTATTAAATCAACAACTATAAATATAATATATATAATATGTGTGTGTATAAAAGAAAGGAAGCAATAATTAAAAACTAATCTAGTATATCGTGTACATGAAAACGTGGAAAACTGTTAAGCAGGTAAATATATATATATATATATATATATATATATATATATATATATATATATATATATTTGATCAAAAAAAAATATATATATATATATAGAACAAGTCATAAACCAATTCCTAAATAAGTGCAAAGGAAATCTAAGTAATAACCACCAAACGGATTATATCTTAAATTATTAAATAAATAATTAATCAAACATCAAACAATAATTAAAAAACTAATCCATCTTAAATTAATCTTCAAGAGAATTAAAGAGTGAGATTACGTAAGTATGTACCTGATATTGTTTTCCTTGGATTTAGAGATGAAAAGATACATTCCACAATATTATATAAACCCACAATACTAAATAATATAAATATTTCTGAAATTTAAATAAAATAAAAATTAAAATATAAATTAAAAATTAAAGATTAAAAGATAGACTATAATCATATGCGCACTCGCCATAAAACTCGGGATGTGAGTAATGTTATTGTAACATCCCAATTTTCAAATTAAAAATAATACGGGATTATTGAGGTGTCCTTAAGGAAATTTAAGGTTTCAATAGAGAATTTTATGATTTCTCGGCAAGTTATGAATATTAAATCTTATTTAGTTTGGAATTTAAATAAATATTGTTAAAATAATTAATTGGGGATAAAAACTTTCATGAAAAGTAAATTGGAATCTATATCATGTTATGATGAAAAAAATAAAATAAATAATATAGTAGCATATACAAACTTTTGGGCTAAAAATATAGTTAAGAATAAACTTTAGGGTAGTAAATTGTAATTTTCCCCAATAAAACCCTAATGTTTCATCTTTCTCTTTCTTCTTCCCTTCCTAGCCGCCGAAACACACACACATACACTCCCATCTCCATTTCATTTCTCCCTCACCTCCGATCTCTCTCTCAACTCACCACCACCATCATCATCTTTGAAACTTTCTCACTTCCTCCTCCTTCTCTACCTCAACCTCACCAAAACCCATCTCCTCCCATCTCTGCCTCTCGATTTCATTTTCTTCCTCACTGTTCAGCCCCACCTCCGTTTTCTTGCTTCATTTTCCGGCGAGCCACGGCGGTTGACGGCGAGAAAGAGGTAAAACTTCGGCCTTTTTAGTATTTCTCGAGCCATGCTTCCATTTTAAAGTTATTTCTCATGGTTCCCTTTCCTTTTCAATTTCTTTTCTGCCCTACCCTCGGTGGTGGTCATTTTCCGGCGAAGCGGACGAATTTCCGGCGACCTACTGCACGTACAAGTGTATATTCAAGCTTAGGTGTGTTTTCTCATTAGTTTACAACCTATATTTTCATTTTGGCCGAGGGCTATGAGAGGAATCCGAAAATGGGTTTTAGGATTTGGGAAATATGAGAGCTTGGTTTGTTGATTGTGTGCCTATTAATATTGTAAATGATAATGGGTGTTTGAAATTGGTGAATAAGGTGTTAGTTGAAAGATTATTGATGTGTTATGCTTGCATGTGTATTTAAGAATCATAGATATTATAGTTGATGTTTTTAGTTGATTAAATGGTGTTTGGAAACTTTTAGGCAAGAGTGTGATGATTGAGAAGTTTATAACTATTATTTGAATATTATTGCACTCAAGGTGTTTGTTGAAATGCTTATGAGAGTAGAGAAATTGATTTGAGCTTGAGATGTGTATTTTGGACAAGATTTATGTTATGCTTGTGAACATTGTTATCAAGGATTCATAGTTTTGTGATTGAAGCATGACAAGGGTTGGACTATAACTATTGTTGAATATGCTTGTCAAGTATTTACCTAAAGCTATAA
This sequence comes from Mimosa pudica, assembly GCA_029929735.1. NCBI lineage: Eukaryota > Viridiplantae > Streptophyta > Magnoliopsida > Fabales > Fabaceae > Mimosa > Mimosa pudica. The sequence continues at coordinate 1,806,387 of JAKELP010000036.1, forward strand.
TTTTCTTAAACTTGCATAGTTTCATATTTGTACTTGAATTAAACGAATGGAAGTTTAAATTAGAATATGTTTTAATGATAATATGACAAACTAGTGAAGGTTGGTAATTGTTGTTTACTTGCATGATCAATTTTAGAAGAAATTATGAAATTTTCACTTGAATCTTGTTTACTCATGTGTGCTACTTTAATTTTCTGTTTTGATTGAGAAGGTGCTTAGGTTTCTTGATGTTTTGTTATATAATTAAATAATTTAGACAGTTCTTTAAAGAAGTCAGAGTTAAGAATGGGGGCTATACATTGCTCCATGTGATTGGATATTTTAGGGTAGGATGGTTGAATTGAATTGTTAATTGTTGATATATTTTTTTATGAATTTAATTGAATAATTAATTTGTGTTGGGGCTGTTTTCAATTAGGGTGTTTAATGGCCCATCTTGATCTCTTTGATTAAATCAATAGAGTTGTTTAGGTTAGTATGAAGTTGTATATGAAAGTTGTAATGCTTTTGGGTTTCTTTTTCTCATTGGCTTCTTTGTTTTGAATCTTTGCTGAAACGTGTGAGTGATGAAATGAATTTCAATGCAAGTTTGCATGTCCAATTTGGAGAAAAGGGAAGTGTGTGATGAAATCTTTGGTTAGTCTAATGTTTTTGCTGAATATGCTTCTTTCTGTGTGATTTTAAAACTGAATGTCTTTTGATCTCTCTATTTGGAGCATGTACTTAATGTTAGTGAAGTATATGATGTAATGTATGCATTGGAATTTAATTTACCTACCTTGTTGCTTGGGGAACTGTTTGATGTGAATGATTAATTGGTATAATCATGTATGAATGATAAGGTGAATTGAAATGATATATGTTTGAGTGACATGATAGATTTTGGAAATTCTTTGTTATGTGATGATGATAGGAACAATATTAAAAGAGGTCTTTATTCTTGTCTTTGGATAATGTTAATGGTTGATTAAAGGTTACTTGTGATATTGAAAAGCACTTAAATATCATTAAGAACTTGTGATAGTTATTAGTTGAATTTGGATATTAGAAAGATGGCACGAAAAGAATTATTTAAAGAGGGGAAAGTGGGTAGTAATATGGAATACGAGAGAGACGTCAAGGTATTATAAAGTGAAAATGATATTGATTTATCATTTTGTATCATATCATTATAGGATTATATAATGGTGAAGATACTTGAAGGAAAATCTACAAGGAAACAATAAGGAAGAACATAAAAGTGCTATGGGGGGACAGGTAATCACTCTTAACCTTACTATAACATTGAGGGTGATGTTAGTTGGGATTTTCAAAATCCATTCTCACCCTCTTTATATATATTGTCTTTAAAAAGTTATTTTTATATAAAACAGGCTATCGGGTGCCTTTCAAACACGATTATTTTTATATAAATGATTGATTTACATTTTATATATATTATCCTGGTGGTGGTGGTAGTTCCTGAATAGTATGACATACAGGTGCCATATTCTGATCAAAGAGGATTGAGGTTTGAAAGGGCGTGAAATTGTGAGGGATTTATGTAGTACTCGGTTAGGGATAATGATAGTTAGATTGAGGGAAGGAATTGAATGGTTGTGAATGAGATTGTGATATTGAAAGGAAATGGTGATTTAGATGTTGAATATTGTGAGATATTGAAAAGGATATTGTGAGCATTGCATGACACTGATTTATATTTGTACCATCGCGCGATGATAACTGTCGATTGGCCAATCGACAGTTATTTGTACGGATCCTTTTCGGACTAGAGACCGGGGATCATGGATCTACTTACTAGAGAAAGTAAGGGATCTACGGTTGTTTGGCATTAAAGGGTCTACAATTGTATATTGCCAATTTATAGGTCTGCATTCGCTTCTGCATGTATATATATATATATATATATATATATATATATATATATATATATATATATATATATATTGTTTAATATCAATCAGTTTCATTTAATAATCATGTTAGGCAAATCCTTTCTAACATGGTTAGCTTTTAATTATCTATGATAGCATCTATATTGTATCAGGAAATCCTTTTCTATCATGGATAATGTTTTATTCACTAGAATATTCTTTTTCTAACTATGATAGGTATATTAATATTATGGAAAATCCTTTTTCCTATCATAGTTAGTAAAGAGATTATAGAATTAAAAGTGGTTATCATTAGTTAATTAGGGACTAAGTAACAGAATGTTACAGTTATTTTGCACATGAAATGTTCTAAAATCCAACGGTTTAAAAATAAATAAATAAATAAATCAAAACAGTAAAAAATCCTGCCCACTCACAATAAGACTCAGTATCTGGTTAAGGTTAAGTCTGTACATGCCACGTTCCAAAAAAAAAGGTGTGAATAACTGTAAACTTGTTCTTCGCCATAATACGTGTGAATATTGTTACCAACGTAAGAGAGATGAAGGAAAAGAAGAAGAGGCAAAAAAAAAAAGTAGTAATAATAATAAATAAAATAAATTTTTGGTGCAAAAAATGGAAAAAAACATAACTTTTGATACTAAGACCATAATTTCCGCAAAAAAAAGGGTAAAAACGGAACACGCATAATTATTGGGGCGTTAACCTTAATTTACGCAAAAAAAAACTGAAAACGGTAAAAGCATATTTTTTGGGACGGAGAACGTAATTTCCGGGAAAAAAAACAAAAAACTGAAAACACATAATTTCTGGGGTAGTAACAGGAAAACGGAAAAACGCATAATTTCTGGGCAGTAACCGTAATTTCCGCAACAAAAACGGCAGAATCAGAATTTCCAGAACTGACCGCAACGTGCATAAACATAATTTCCGAAAACTGACCTCAACGTGCATAAACAGGCAAGATACGCAAGTAATTTCCAATAGTTCACCATAATGAAGATCATATTAACAGAAATATCTCATCAACACAACAAAAAGCACAAATCCATTCATCATCAAATACATGGAAAATAAATCAATTAACAAAGATATACAAGTATATTTGAACAAAATAAAACAAAACAAAGGCATACAAATAAACAAAGAATAAAAATTATGGAAGATTGAAGGCATAAAAGGCTTAGTAGAACCTGAGAGAAGGTGAGAAGCAAAGCTTCTCAGCCGCATTGACGCATAATTGAACCATATGTTAAAATAAACAACTTGATAAAAGAAAACTTACAATAGAGGAACCTTACAATCCATCCAACAAAAGGAGAAATGTTGATGATGATAAATGGATGTAAACTCGCAACTGCCGCTAGAAAGATATACGGAGGTTTACTGGAACAAACTCACAAGCAGCAGAAAGAATGAAAAATATTATAATTAAGAAAAGAGAGGAAGAAGAGAAAAGAACATATGAGAGAGAGAGAAACAAGAGAAGCCTTGAGTAAATAAATGCTGCATTTACACTTTGTTCCCACTAACAAGATTTCCTATAAGTGTATTTCAACTTCACCATTAACTCAATTAAATTAAAAGGGTCCCAATTCTGGGTGTTTCACTTTCACCTGCCCATAAGAAGCTGAAGGTTTCGTCAAACTGAGTACTCCCTCCGGTCCTAAATATAAGACTTATTTATCTAATTTGATTAGATTAAGGATGATAGCTAAGTTAGTTAAAATGACATGATATTACCAATATACCCTAACTATCCACCTTCATCCCCACACTCCCTCTTGTCTTGTCTATTATTAGGGGTATTTACAAGGATATTTTGGGAAAAAATTGGTAAAAGTTAGAAATAGGTCTTATATTTAGGACCAAACTCATCCCCTCAAATAGGTCTTATATTTAGGACCGTAGAGAGTATTAAGAAATGCATAATAAACTTTTGCAGTGAGATGAAAAGCGATCACAAGCTTTTCCTGGCTTGATAGAAGTGTGCTTTTAGTACTTGAAATACAGTAGTAAAAAACTAAAGAATAAAACATGAAAATAAGGAGTGAACAAACATAACATTATTAACCCATTTTTTTTAAAAAAGTGAAGAATGAAAGTTGACAGTGGTAGTATCCCATTGTGAAGAAGAAAAACATAGAAAAAAGACCTTCTCCTTAGCGTCAACAAAAGGAAAAAAAAGAACAAACCAGTTACGTTAAATATAGAACGAAACGTTTGGGTGTTTAATACAATGAAGAAGCCTCTAATATCGGCAAATTATTGATACCAGTATCAACTCACGCGATACGCGGAATATTATATTTTATATACCTTTGATAACATATACACTACATAAAAATATATATAACTATATAACTCTGATACTATTTTTATTTGGGTTAAGGTGCATTTTTAGTACTGTAGAATATAGCAAAGTGCACCTAACATAATACACAATATTGTGGTCTATTTGTGGTAACCAAGAATTATTTTCGTGGCTTATTTAGTAACGACGTTAAATAAGTTAAGTTTGACCATTATGTGTCAAATTTTGACCATTAAATTGTGGTTAAAGGAGCATTTTCAGTACTCTCTAAAATATAGAAGGAGCACCAAACATAATATACAATATACATTTTTCCCTTTTCTTAATTCAAATACATTAACCAATTTAAATCATAAATCACATTAATCAAACATAACCACCATCACAATCACACGTTTCATTTATGAATTCACCATAAAGATGAAAAATTATCAATCAACAAGGAAGAACAAACAAACAAAATGGAGTTTCTGCTCTGTCTCAGAAAATATATCCTACTCCCATTACCACGCATAACCTTGATTCCATTCTTCCTTCATCACATTTAGCACGAGGCAATGCAAGAGAGTCAAGCTCATTTCCAAACACCAATGTTTAAATTAGTTCAACATTAAGAGACTTGTAAATACAACTTCACTATTTCAATAGACTAGTCTCAATCCTCGGCACTCTTCATCCTATATCGCAGTAATATCACCCAAGCACATTAACAACTCCTAATCCCAACACAAACATGAAACCAATTTAATCATTTCTTATTCATAACACTAACATCAATTTAACATACCACCATTGTCATTTCTTTTACACTTGACTTCTAAATTCAAATAACCCATTCAAAGAGAAAAGCCTCTTAACTACATAACTTGTAACCATCTCATAATTATCACATTTACCCCTTTAAACATCACTACTAAATTCTTGAACTTCTTTTCTCCATTGTTTCAATGAGCACACCCTATACATTCTAAGAATCAATTTAATAACAATAACGAATAACTTTTTAACCCCAAATCCTTCTTCACCATTCTACCACATTGTGTTATTTCCAAGAGCAAGTCACAATACCATCACTATTGTTTTACTATCGTATTATTAATCAAGCCACTTCAAAAACCTTATTTAATCACAAGGTGGCATAACTGAATTCTTAAGAAAATTACCTAAGTCATAAGTAACTAGTATATCACATGCTTATCATTTGACAACCAAAGTTTTCTTCTAAATATTTTAACAACCACCTTGAATGCAGTGACATTTAAACCATAGTCATTACCTCCCAATTACCAACACATTTACCCAATAGTTTCCAATCTTAAAATAAGCACAATACTAGATATTACCAACACATAACTCCAATCCACACTTTGAAACAAACTCATTCATTCCTCCCTAATTCCATTTGGCTATTAACGAATTAATGGCATAAGGTTATAAACACACTTACAACATCAACTTCAAAACAATTATTCCTCTTTCTCCTACCACACATGTCCCAAAAGCAGTGCAGAAAGTAAACTAACTTCTCCCTTCCAATCATCAATTTAATCATAGTCACATAAATACTCACAGAATAGAACAATCATAAACCAATAAATTTCAGACGTCCCAATAGCTTCAAGGGTTTCCAGTGTCATGGACTCTCATTCATAAATCCCTTTTTACTCTTCTCTTCCGCACAACCAATTACACACACAAAGAACAAAACAACAGAATTTCTAATCATCAACATAAATCCTCAAACTAATTTACACTCTACTACACAGTAAACTAGACAGATCAAGCATCTCTAAATGCACAGAAAAGACCATACTCTCAAATAAACAAGGCACCCAAGAACACATAATCAAACCTGAAAGCAAAAAGGGCAATCAATCCACTGTCATTTAGTCTACTTAATTTTAACATCCTGAAAAATTTAATACAGGATTAGAGAGTGTTTTAGGAAATAATAAATGGAGAAATAAGAAATTTTGGAATTTTTAAGAATTTTTGGTGATTTTGGGATATCTTGGAAGTTTTGAGTAATAAGTGTGCAAATAATTAATTAAGCAATTGAAGAATTTGAAATATGAGGGAATGGTGGAATCCAAAATATTCTGAAGGTTAAGGGGATTGGAGACTGGTTTAAGTGGATTTAAATTAAAAGAGTACATTATGGTAAACTTTTGCTACAAATTATTTGGAACCAACCTTATTTCACTCAAACCAAACGCGGCCCTCTTCTTTCCTTCACATAAAACGACGGACTCTCCCTCCTTCCTCCATTACCAATTTTTCTCTTTTTCCTCAAGCTCACCTTTTGGCCTTCCTTCTCCTAAAAAGCTTATCAATTTCGTTTTCCCTTCTCCTCTTCTCCATGGAGCTGTGAAGCTCAACTCCGATCTGTGCTTGGAGGTAGTGCTTTGGCCTTGGCTTTTCCGGCGCCGGCGACTTGCTTTTCCGGCGAAGAACATCCGATTTGAGGGTAGGTGTTAGTGTTCTTTCGTTTTTATGAGTTTGCTTCTTGTTTCAACTTCTTTTTCTTCATTTCTTCATTCTCCTCAAACCCCAGCTCGGCCCGCCACGTGAAGGATGTTTTCCGGCGAGTTCTGGATGGCGGCCGGCGGTGGAGAAACTCCTCCCTGCGTTCTTGAACTCCGTAAGCTTGTTCTTTACCTTTTGTCATGTAGATTTTTGGATAATGTTATCCTTTGAACTTAGGGTTTTGGATGTACTTAGATTTTTGGAGTGTTTGTGCTTTAATATCGAAATCAAGTCATTGAATTTGAGTATTCTATGGGGCATTTGGGTTTTCTAGATGAGATTAAGCATTTGTGAATTTTTGGTGTTAGTTAAGACTCTTTGAAGTTAGGATTTTGCTATGTGGGCATCTTTGGAGTTCTAAATCACAAATAATGAGTGTTTAAATATTTGATTTGAGAGTTCTTGAAAGTATTTAAGTTGGTTGAAGATAGAAAATTTAGTTGAGTTTGTAAAGGAACAATTTTTGGACTCTTTGAGTTGGGGTTTGATTAATGCATGATGTTTTTGGATGAGTTGGTGGTTAGTTAATGTTAGTTGAAGTGGTGTTAAGATGCTGGAAGGTTGATTTTGGTTGAATTGATGTTTGTAAGAGAAGTTGGTAGTTAAAGGATAGGTTAAAGGGGGTGTTGGTTATACGAAAAATGTGATTGAGTGGTGGTAAAATATTTTGGGTGTTAGGATGTCATTTCTAATGCTAAAGGAATATTATTGGTAAAGTGGTTGAGTAAGTAATGCACGTTTTTGTGACTTTGTAAGAGTTGGGGAAAATAGTAACGCTCAATATCCTAGGATTTATCAATGAATGAATAAGGGGATTATGGTGGTAAATTTGCATATCTAGTGCATTTTCTTTGTAACTTGCATTGGATTCTTATTTGGCTGGACATGTTAGGCTGTTTTGGTGCTGGTTTGGTTGCTCTAGATAGCCAATTGTTGTTGGAAATTATTTGCTTAGCATGCTGGAAATTCTGCCTGAAAGTGCTGCAAATTCAGTCTTATTGTTTTTGAGTCTGGGAATTTATTAGTTGGAATTTTTGTAAACTGTTTCAGTGGGTTATACTACGAGATATAAGCTTTCATTTGATATATTGTGTGCCCTGAAAATAGTTTTCCACTCTTTGGAATAAATTTTTGAAAAAGGACTGTTTCGCTGAAAACTGCTGGAAATTCAGTCTCACTATTTCTGACTTTGTGACTTTGTTAGTTGGAATTTTTGAAAATTGTTTAAACTGGAGATAGTATGAGATTGGTGCTTTCATTTGATATATTAAGTGTCTCAAAACTCATTCAAGGCTGTCCGGAATTAATTTTTGAAGTTGCCCTGTTTTTGCTGGAAGTAGTCATCGATAGTACCGTTTTGCATGCAAACTGTGTTACCTTGTCCTGCACTGTTTTGAGTGATTCTTGGCTACATTTCTCCTGTTTTTAACACTCTTTTGAGGGTTGTAAAGGGCTGGAATTTTTGCACACAAATCGTTTGACAAATTGGTGAAAGATTGCACACTTCTTGCACTTTTGCTAAAATCAGGTAGGCTGTTTTGTGAAAAATTCTGGGAACAATTGAGAACTGATTTTTGCTGGATTGTTCTTGTTTCTAACTCATAAATAACAGGGCTATTTGGAAAAATTGGTTGTGGAATTTTTGAAGCATAATTCGTTGACTTTTGCAACCCTTTTTGAGTGACATCGTGAAGCTTTTGAACTGTTTTTGTGTACTTGTTTAACCTTAATGTTGAGAACTGTTTTGCACTATTTTTGGCTGATTTGACACTGCGGTGTATTATCTAGTGATTGTGGATAACATTGGGCCGAGCTGCGAGCAAGGACTTCGATGATTATCGTATTGTCTTGATGTGGAACAGGTTCAAGTAATCACTCTTACCTTGCTATAACATCGAGGGTGACGTTAGTTGGGATTTTCAAAATCCTTTCTAGCCCTCAAAATCTTTAAAGGTTATTTGTATACAAAACAGGCTATCGGGTGCCTTTCAAACACGATTATTTTTGTATAAAGAAACTTCATACATTATATATTATCCTGTCTGGTGGTGGTGAGTTTCCTGGAATAGTGGGATATATTGGGTGTGGTGCTCTGACAGCGGTGTTGGTAGGTTCTTCGATGGAAAGTGGTGGAGTTATATATATATTTGGTACTTGGATAGAGTTATTGGAATGTGATTTGGATTGAAAGTATCGTACATTATGGTTGAGGAATTGAAATGTTGTTTTGATGGAAAGTATCAAAGATGATGATTGAGGTATTGAATGAGTTTGAGATATTGAAAAGAATTGGGATCATTGCATGACACTGAGATATATGTAGCATCGCGCGATGATAACCGGTTGATAGGCCAATCAACAGTTATTTGTACGGGTCGACAGATTGGAGACTGTGACCATTGGTCAACAGATTGGAGACTGTGACCAGCAGTCTTCTGATTGGAGACAGGGACTGCTCCCTTTCTGATTGGAGACAGATTGGGGTTTCCTTCTCATGGGGTTACCAGAGAAGGAAATTGCCCCCTCATTTTGAGAGGGGCACAGTGTCAACTCATTTGGAACATATATAGAGCTCGAGCGTAGTGCCTCCAGGATGGCATGAGTAGAGCACCAGGGATTGTAAATGAATGTGAGCCGAGAAATTGAATTTGAGAAAGGTATGAATGAGAATTACAGTAAGGAAAGCATGGATTGAAGATTAGATGGTGAAGTTTAGTTGATGTGGAAATTGATTGAAGGATTTCGAGTGATATTTGAAAAGTAGAGATGATAAACTTGATTTGAATTGGACGTGACAGAGGGACTGAAGTGTTAAAGGGAAGAAGACTTGAGTTATATACATATTAATGATTTTAAAATGTGGTACCCTTTAGATGTCCTTACTACCGCACATCTCACTGTTATAGTGAGTTAAGTAGTAGATTACTGAGACAAGTTGTCTCACCCCATGATTACTTACATTTTTGCAGGTGATCATGCACAGGCGCGAGCAACAGGAAAGGGAATTAAGTTTCAAAGGTTGTTTAGATTATTTAGACATGTATATTGCCAAAAATGTATAGGTCTGCATTCGCTTCCACATATTTTTATTTGTATTGATATTATTGGTTAATTGGACGATTGTAGTAGGTTGCTCCTTTTTCTAACCATGTTAGGTGATTCTTTTCTAATATGGTTAGCTATTAATTATCCATGATAGTGTTCAGGTTATATTAGGAAATTCTTTTCTATCATGGATAATGATTATTATTAGGAAATTCTTTTTCTAACTATGATAGATTTATTGATATTATGGAAATCATTTTTCTATCATAGTTAGTTACGGTATTATTGAATTAATCAGGAAATTAGTAACAGTATTTTACAGTAATTAAGTTACAAAAATAAAACAATGCACCCACATACTTGTCAAGAACAAATTGAAGAATAAAAGGCAAATCAAGAATCCCAAAAGTTAGGGTTTTCAAAAATCTGTACCAAACTCTTGTAAGCCTTCAAATTAAACCTCAAATTCTTTTTCAAACACTAAAAATCGAAGCTTTAGACTCCCTACATCGATTATTAAACTTAGAAACCCCAATCAAATTTTGGACCTACACTCAACTCGCCCAAGAACACTAAAATCGGTCAGAGAACTAAAGGATACACTCACCTAAAATTAAATCCGGGACTATATGTGACTTTAGTCACCTGAATTTATGGCGCGTTCACCGGCATGTAGAGGCAAACTTCTTATTCTCTCTCTTATGTTTATGTTAAGATGAAGAAATGGTAATATTAGCAGGTTCGGGAATTTGTTGCGACATGGGTTTCGGAAAAATTGAATTAGAATTTGATGCCAAATAAATTGTAGATGCTATTTCTGATTGGAAGAAGGCATATGGTTGAGAACACCTGAGGAGGAGGATCATTATACTAATTAAACAAGATTGGCGATTGATGAACAATCATGGGTTAAGGGAATGAATCAGATGTGCAGATCAAATGTCAAGGATGAGTGTTAGCCTGAAGGAAACGAGAACAGTGTGAAGGGAGCCACTTGTGGAGGTTTTGCAGATCCTTAGAGAAGATGTAGACGGAAGATGTTTCCCTCCACTTGTCATTGTTCAGATTCTGGACATAGCCACCATTGTTCAATTTTCTATTGTCTCTACCATGTGCCATTTTACTTATTCTTAAAGGTTCTGGGTAATTGGCTGCTACCATTATTTGCTAACTCTTTAATAACTTGCCAATTTTTGAGCAAACTTTGACTTTAGTGGGAATGACAAGTCAGCACTTTGTAGTCATGATGCAGTGAATGGGCTCATTCATCCTACTTGTGCTTGAATTGCTTCTTTTCTGACAGTTGTCTTTTTTTTTTCTTCTTCTTTACCACTTCATTTCTTGATGAAATGTTTGTTTCATCTGAATCCTTCCCAGTCAGCAACACATTCTGGTCAAAAGGCCTAATGCAGAAATTCAATCATAGTTAAACCTTGGGATTCTCGGAGCGTGGAGGTCTTGTGTTAAAATGTACTCACCGAACCAGCTCTCCTCTGCAAAAATAAAAAATTATCCAATAGATTTATCACAACGATCCATGGCCTATTTCAGCTTAGCTTTTCCCTTTCTTTCTCTTTGATTTTGTATTTATATTACAAAACAGAAACATGTTTATCAAATATTTTCTGCCCAGTGGCATAGGAAAAAAATATCAAATTAACCATTCATGTAAAGATAGGCCGTGAATCAAGTTGAGGTATATTAAATTGCCAATTAATAATATACATAAATGGATAATGAATGAAACGAATCATAGCATAGGATATGATTTGATTGAGAATTTAGATCCATCAAAAGAGTGGATGATTTTGAAAATGATGGTGCTGAAATCAGACTTTCAAATATTCTTTTTATTATTTTGTTTTCATCAAGCTTACACTGCAAAACAAATATATGTGTCAAAACATGAAATTAATGGGAAAAAATGGTCAGCTTATGATATGTATGTAGTTGAATTCAGTTTCATTACTTAAACTAATTAAACCAACTATGTCTTTCATTCCCTTTTCTTATATGTCCTTTATCCCACTCTTGGTTTAATTTCATTTCGGGTCTTAGTATTCATATTGCTTTGTCCCAATCCTTCTATACTCTTTACAAAAAAATTATATATTTTTGGGACGGGAAATTTTCGGCCCGAAAAGTTTTGGGACGGGATAAAATTTCTCTTCGGAACGGGACGGGACACGGGACGGGGTCGTCCTAATCCCGTCCCGTCCCGAATACAAATATATATGTATTTATATAATTTTTTTAGAAAAATGCATTTGTTATATATACCATGTTTTGGTGTACATGACATTTTTTTAGGGAAAATGCGATCATAATAAAATTTTACATTATTATATTGTATAAAATGTATTATAAAAGTAATATTGAACTAATTTATTTGTTTTTTACTAACACAAAGTGTCATAATTTTTTTCATGTAAATAATTTTATAAAAAACAATGCAAAAAAAAATTTGGGAATTTTCCCGTCCCGTCCCGATCGAGACGGGACAAAGTTCGGGACGGGACACGGGACGAAAACTCCGTCCCGAGCCTTTTTCGGGACGGAACACGGAACGGGGTGTCTCGATCATGTCCCGTCCCATAAACACCCCTAGTGGTGGTCCCTTGCTGTGAAGTTAGATTGTTCAAACTCTTTTGCATATGCTCAGTAGATGACATTGATTTATGTTCAATGCATTGCCTAGACAGCGATAAATTTGCATCTGCAGTTGTTGTGCTAAATAACAGACTTTTCAGTTAATTAATTCAACTTCTACACGTTGATTTGTTGTGAATCTAATTTATGCATATTTTTCAGTACTATTACTTTTCAGTAAATATCAAATTAACCATTCATGTAAAGATAGGCCGTGAATCAAGTTGAGGTATATTAAATTGCCAATTAATAATATACATAAATGGATAATGAATGAAACGAATCATAGCATAGGATATGATTTGATTGAGAATTTAGATCCATCAAAAGAGTGGATGATTTTGAAAATGATGGTGCTGAAATCAGACTTTCAAATATTCTTTTTATTATTTTTTTTTCATCAAGCTTACACTGCAAAACAAATATATGTGTCAAAACATGAAATTAATGGGAAAAAATGGTCAGCTTATGATATGTATGTAGTTGAATTCAGTTTCATTACTTAAACTAATTAAACCAACTATGTCTTTCATTCCCTTTTCTTATATGTCCTTTATCCCACTCTTGGTTTAATTTCATTTCGGGTCTTAGTATTCATATTGCTTTGTCCCAATCCTTCTATACTCTTTACAAAAAAATTATATATTTTTGGGACGGGAAATTTTCGGCCCGAAAAGTTTTGGGACGGGATAAAATTTCTCTTCGGAACGGGACGGGGTCGTCCTAATCCCGTCCCGTCCCGAATACAAATATATATGTATTTATATAATTTTTTAGAAAAATGCATTTGTTATATATACCATGTTTTGGTGTACATGACATTTTTTTAGGGAAAATGCGATCATAATAAAATTTTACATTATTATATTGTATAAAATGTATTATAAAAGTAATATTGAACTAATTTATTTGTTTTTTACTAACACAAAGTGTCATAATTTTTTTCATGTAAATAATTTTATAAAAAACAATGCAAAAAAAATTTGGGAATTTTCCCGTCCCGTCCCGATCGAGACGGGACAAAGTTCGGGACGGGACACGGGACGAAAACTCCGTCCCGAGCCTTTTTCGGGACGGAACACGGAACGGGGTGTCTCGATCATGTCCCGTCCCATAAACACCCCTAGTGGTGGTCCCTTGCTGTGAAGTTAGATTGTTCAAACTCTTTTGCATATGCTCAGTAGATGACATTGATTTATGTTCAATGCATTGCCTAGACAGCGATAAATTTGCATCTGCAGTTGTTGTGCTAAATAACAGACTTTTCAGTTAATTAATTCAACTTCTACACGTTGATTTGTTGTGAATCTAATTTATGCATATTTTTCAGTACTATTACTGTTATTTTGTTATTCTCATTTACAAAAAAAAAAAAACTAACATGAAGTGTTTTATTAATCTTTTATCAATTAAGTTATATTAATTTTAAGATATGTAGATCAAACTTACTCACCTTTTCAAATTCAAACTGTTTTTTAAGAAACATAAGATATGCTTCGTACAAAATGATAAATATCCAAAAGTAAACCATTTCAAGCTTTCAAATATGCTACAGATAATTGTTTGGAAATCATTTTAGCTTAGTCTCCAAAAAGACAACTTTCTCTATCATATTGAATGCTGATGGAAACCACAAACAAAACTTCTAATGTGACTTACAAAGAATTATTTTATAATTTGTAAATTTTGTACTAAACTCATTTATACATTGCATTGTAAAGTAATTGTCACTTATTGAGGTCATAATTTACTATTCATAGGTGAAACCAATTGATCCCGCGCATCGCGCGGGTCCCGTACTAGTTACCATAATGTCCTCTTTTAATTTAAATCCACTAAAACTAATCTCCATTCTCCTTAACCTTCAAAATATTTTCAATTTCACTATTCTCTCATAATTCTATTTCTTCAATTGTCTATTTAATTATTTAAACACCTATTACCCTAAAACTTCCAAAATATCTCAAAAATCTCCAAAAATTCTAAAAATTCCAAAAATTTCAATTTCTCCATTTATTATTTCCCAAAACACTCTCTAATCCTGTATTAAATTTTTCAGGATGTTACACCTATGAACCTACTGTAGAAGAGTTAACTATTTCTACTTGGCTTGATTGAGTTAGTTAAGCGTGATTGCATATGGAAGATGTTGTGGGCACGTTTTAAATTGCATTTGGACCCAATCTAATATGGAGAAGTTGAAAGATTTTAAGGTGGTAGTAATTCTTTTTTTTTGTTGACCATTTGGCTATCTTTTGTTTTTGTGTCCATTGTAAGATGCATTATTAATTAATGTCTTCACTGGTACATTGCTCAATAGCAGGTTGGAGATTGGTAGAGCCGTCAATATGGGCCGAGCCCGTAGGGCCGGCCCGTTTTTGCCTAAGCCCTAGTAGGGCCGGGCTTGGGATTTAGAGGGAAAAATAGGGGTGTTGGCCTTAAAGGGCCGGCCTTTAAGAGCTAGGGTTTTTGAGGGCCTGGCTGAGGGCCGACCCTGTTAGGCCCGACCCATTTGTTAGAATCTTAAGTTTTGATGAAGACTAAAATATAGAGGATTAGACCAAGTGCCTAGGAAGCAGTAGGATAACATAGGATCCCAAGTAAGAATGCTTCCGGATGAGGATTTACTTCCGGATAGATTAGGACTTGCGCATGCGGATGAAGTTTTCATCCCCCAGCGTCAGCAAGAAAATCACTAGGGAAATAACTTAGTCCATGAGAATTAGGTACACAAACCTTAAGACTAAGCTATAACTCAACCGGAAGTGAGTTTGCTTCCTGTTAGACTTAGACTGGCTCAGAGCGATAGAATAGATATTACCCCAAGCGTCAGTAAGTCTACTTCGCCAAGTGAAAGCACTTCCTGTTAGATTTAGACTGGGGCAGACTGATAGAATAGAATGACCCCAAGCGTCAGTGAATCAGCCTCGTCAAGTGAAATTACTTCCTGTTGGATTTAGACTGACACAGGCTGATAAAAGAAACATATCCCTAAGCGTCAGTAAGTTCACTACGTCAAGTGAAAGTGCTTCCGATAGCTTAGTGACTAGCGCTGAGTGTTGGAATGAAATACACTAAGCGAGAGTGAGTTATAGTGAACAAAAATCCTTCATCCAGTGGTTTTACTTCCGGATGTAAGAATGCTTCCGGATACATCATAGACCAAATCAGAACACAGTCTAAGTAAACTACTCCCCATAGCGAACAAGCTTCCCACAGCATGTATAATTCTTATATATATATTGCTATGTTGGACTAACCAGTATGTGCAGAACATGGTCACGCTTCCGGATGCAAATGAACTTCCGGATGGAAAGACTCTTGACATTGGGACTCAGAGCTTAACACTTGCGGAGCAAGATTACCACTTGCGGATGAATGATGATCATCCGTCAGCAAGAGTACAAGAGTAAACATCACATACTCAGAAGTCAGAATGCTTTTGTCAGAGCAGAGGTGTCAGGACGACTTTTCAGAGATAAAGCAAGTCAACCCTGCTAAGCATTAATGAAGATGTACTTCACAACGGTAACTTGGGATTAACGGCTACATTCAAACGGTCATATTCAACCTGCCGCCCAAGCCTTTGAAGCCGAGTATAAAAGGAACATCTACATTCAGAAGAAAAGTAAGAGAGAAGAATCGAGCCTATTGTCTGAAACATTGTATTCTACATTCCTCTCATCTTGTACTACTCTCAGATCCAGATTTGTAATATTTTTAGAGAGTGATTCAGTTGTACTTAAGTGAGTAACATCATCCACTCTTAGAGAGAGTCAGTTTGTGCTTAAGTGTTTATCACAATCAGTTCATAGAGTGAACATAATTGTAATCTTACATTTGTAAAGGGGAGCATTTAGAAGTTTTCTAAATCTCCATAGGTTGCAAGTTAGCCCGTAAAACTTGCATTTGTAAGGTTTGCAGGTGAACCCGTTGTAAAACCTGTGGGTTGTTAGGTGAACCCGTGTTCGTAAAACCTAAAGTGTAAAGGCTTCTCTTGTGCCCGGTTTAAACAAGAATAGTGGATTGAAAATCTCAGGTGGAGCCTGGGGACTGGATGTAGGTCTGGGTGACCGAACCAGGATAAATTTATGTGTGCATAAATTTACAATTAAACATTCTATCTTGCATCACATAACATACTGACTTGTGCATACCATTACTTCTTAATATCATCACCAAGCACAAGCAGTCTTTCGAAAAGAAGAGTTAAAAGTTTTATTCCCTCACCCAATTCACCCCCCCTCTTGGGTGACAGCCACGCATTTCATTTGGTATTAGAGCAAGGTCACTTGTTTAAAGGATCCAACGATCTCAAGTGCAAAGACCTAGGCTGATTTGGGTTACAAAATGTGTTTTGAAGGTTTTGATCATACTATCCCACCTGTATTAGAAAATGCTGATTTTTACTTATGGAAGGGAAGGATGAAAAGTTTTATACTATCCACTGATTTCAAAATGTGGGATGTCTTTGAAAAGGACTCTGGTTTCAAACCAAAAGTAAATTGGACAGAAGAGGACAAAAGTTTATTCTACTTAAACCTTAGAGCAATGCAAATTTTGCACAAAAGTTTATCTGACAATGATTACCAGAAAATTAAACATTGCTCTAGGGCTATAGATATTTGGAACACTCTTGATACTGTGTATGCTTCTAACCAATTTCTTGAAGTTAAGGCTGTCCAAAGCTCACTATGTGCTCCTTGTGAATTCACCTTTGATGAGCTACTGGATGGTGATGTAGTGGAAGCTAGTATCAGCAAAGAGAGTGTGGATCTCCGCCTAGAAGATTCAGAAGCTGAAGAAAATGAGGTACCTAAACTTGAAACTTCTGAATTGCAAGATATGTATAATGAGCTACATAATGAATTCTGTAAACATGCAAAAGAAGTTCTAGGCTTAAGAAAAAGGAATAGGGAACTTGAGAAACTTATTCCCTCTTCTACAACCAAGGAGTCCAAAGTCCCACTCATAAAAGAAGATTTTTCAAAAGACCCTGAGATTTCAAAAGTTAATAAACATAGAGTCTTTGAAAAGAAAACTGACCACCATAATAGTGATAAGAAATCTGATTCTGAACATCATCCCATTATCTGTCATTATTGTGGTAGAACTGGTCACATTTCTCACACATGCAATTTTAAGAGAAATTTATCTGTGAGAAATAAATATATATGGATTCCCAAAGGACAAGTAAGGTCCAGCGCTAACCATGTAGGACCCAAGTACAAATGGGTACCAAAACTCCCTTCTAGTGCCTTACTTGTGCAGGAAAGATCAAGAGTTCCTCTTGTTCCAAAAAGGAGAACTCGTGGTGATGTCACTGCTGCAACTACCTGGTTCAATCATAAGAAGCAGTGCGCTACCACAAGGAACAAAGACCTTGTCTCAGGGATAAGCTATCACAGAGTTCCATTTAACTATCCTGAGAAGGACAAGAGAGAGAGGATGTCTCAACTCACATGGAGAAAACCTGCGAATCCTGTCTCTCCTAAGAAAGTGCTTCAGGCCAAGGATAAGTATAAAAGATCTCCTTGGGTAAGCAAGGAATCATTTAAGGTTGAAGCATGCAACAGTAAAATCTCCTATACAAATGTTAGATGGACATATTGAGATTTTACAACAAGCATCATAAGCATGAACATTATAGAGCTAATAAGAAAATCCACACAATGTTCATACTCTACATACTATCTATGACTATCTTTATCAGAAACCATGTATAACCATGTGCATATAGTCATAGTTGATTTGCAATGCCATATTCATAATGAATAATCTTTAGGTACATGTGAATCATATATTTCCTACAAACTGACAAGTCAGATCCAAGTCTGGATACTGAAAAGAGAAAAAGGGGCTATTTGATATATTGTAGGAAAGAAGACTGAAAGCAACAAGGAGGGAAAGAGAGAATTGACATTCATCACAATTCAAATGATGCTGAGTCATTCAATGGAAGATTTCTCTCTTGAAACTCCTTTTGGTCCTCAACGACAAGGATGATAATGGAGAAGAAAAATAACTCAACGTTGTTGCTTCTTCTCCTGACACAAATGTTGAAGCTGTGAGGAAGTACAAAAAGACAAAGCCAGATTTAATTGACTTAAATGGCTGAGAGCAGATGTGTAGCATGGAGTTGATACAACTCAAATGAGGTCCTCCACAATGTTAAATCTTAAGTGACTCCAACCGGAAGCAAAATCACTTCCGGATACTCTTTTGCTGGCGCTGGATGATAACTCAATATGATCAAGAGGACCACTCCAACCGGAAGCAAAACTACTTCCGGATGATCACTCACTGACACTGGATGATTAAGTCAAGAGAGCGCCAGTGTCAGACCAAGGGACACATCACTTCAGAAAACGTTTCAACTTCCTCTATGAAACGTTGTGCCTTCTCTGACTAAATGAAGCAACACGTGTCTTCAGGTGTGTCGTTTCAACTTAAAACTTACGTTACCCAATGTGTAAAAATTTGAAAGACTATGCCCATTCTACCCTCAGAAGTTTTACCTATAAATAGATGTAATTTTTCACTTTCACTTTTTACTTGCATTATTTTCACTCGCATCTTTTCTCTGAAAATTTACTTCATCTTCTTCATTGCGTTCTTCATTTTTACACACTTCTCGCATTTCATCTTTATTTTCCACAACATTCATACAAAAAATGGCCGGTTCGAATGAATCCAACCCAGTTACCCAGAAAGCCTCTTCATCCAAGAAACACAAGTCGAAATCTGGGAAATCAAGTCACAAGCACTCTGATAAATCTGGGCATCATAAAGAACATCGCGATGAACATCATGAACATCGTGAAGTTTCTGGGCAAACACAAGGGCAGGATGAAAACGTTCAGGGTCAGCCTGGAACTTCTGGTCGAGTGGAACAGGTTGTAGTGTCTGAACAAGAGAGGGATGCTCAGAGAAAGGGAAAGAAAAAGAAGGTTCAATTTGCTGAGGAGCCTTCCTCCAAGAGGCAGAGGGTTGTCGAAGAAGATGATCCCACAGTATATAGGGATGGGGCATTGGAGAGTGTCACCGCCAAATTTGAGACATCCACCCCCACCCTAAACCATGGGCTCTTCATCAATCTGGACAAGATGGATGAACTAGGGTTTCCACATCTGCGCCCCTACTTGGAGAAGTATATGCCTTGGCTGGGCATCAACCAGGACTACAACGTCAACGTCTTGCGAGTCTTCTGCCAATCCCTCTCTGGCAGGGCCAAGTACAGGAAGGTTGATGGGAAAGAGCAAATCCACAAGCTCTCCTTCTCCGCCACAGTAAGGGGGAGAACCTTCAGGTTCACGAGCGAGACACTGAATGAGTTGATGGGGATCACGGATGGAAGCATGAACGAGTGGATATATCCAGAGGCACACAAGTACAGCAAGGAGGATCTTGTGACACTTTATGGCACCGATGACAAAAAGGTGTCCAAGATGTCTGATTCAAACAGACTGCTGTACTATGTTTACTCCCGGATGATGACTCACAAAGGGAGTAACTTCAATGAGTTTGCCAACATTGACAACCCCTGGTTCCCCAGACTTCTCAAACAATAACCCATCAATCCTGGTCAGTTGATCTGCTTAGAGCTTCAGAGATGGCTGACCAATGACAAGTCTGGCCACCTTCCCTATCCCACCATCATTGCCTTCCTCCTCGAGAAGCATCTGATCAAGGCTACATCTGCTGTGGAAGAAGAGAATGTCAAGTGTAAGCCTGTGGGAGCAACAAATATGGCAAAGATGGGGATCAAGTATTTCAAGCCTCCTAAGCCCACTCGCTCACGCTCTCAAGCCAGTAGTGCTTCTGGGACTTCAGCCCCCTCTGCATCTGGAGCAGGGGATCAGGAAGTTGACTCACATGCTGGGCCAAGCCGTAGTGCAAAGGTTCCAGCTTCTGTTAGGGCCTTTGCCGAGGACATAAAGGAAGAGCTTCTGTTGAGACTGACTGATTCCTTGGTGGGTCCTCTCCGTGTTGAATGTGAAGCTGGCTTCCACCATCAAGGGGAGCGAATCCAACGGCTTGAGGACAGAGTAGGACAACTCGAGAATCACCTTGCCAGGGTGGATGCAAAATTAGACCTCATCCTCCAGCACCTACAAATTCCCCAACCCTCATCACAAGGTAACTTACCACCTCCTCCTCCTCCTCCTCAAAACCCTCCTCCTCCTCCTAATCACCCTCAACTACCACCTCCTCCTCCGTCCAACACTCAACAACCTCAGCCTCCACCACAAAATGACCAACAAGCCCCACCATCACCCAACAATGACCAACAATCCCAACCTTCACCTACCCGTGACCACCAAACCCAAGATTCACCTCACAACTCTCCACGCCATTCTCCTAGAAACCTCTCATCCTCACCTTTCTCATCCTCATCCTCGCCCATTTCCACACGACCAGGTGCCCCTACACGCTCTCCACTCCACTTCTCCAACCCTACCCATCCAAGCCCTAGACCAATAGGATCTGAAACAGCCATTCACCCCCTCAGCCAACCATACGGAAAGTATCCCCGCCTTCAACCACTCTCCGATGACCATTTACCCTTTACCCCTGACTCCACCAACTACAAAGAATACTCCTCTACTCATCCTTATGAGGATATCCTTGTCACCTCCAGTTGCTTCCCCGACCCTCCTCAAACTCCTGAACACCTATCTTCTCCCACATCCTCTACCTCTACCCTCTCACCCTCCCCTCCCAAGAAATTTGGCCCTGAACCACCTCCATCCTCCTCCACATCCACTCCATCCCTGGCACTCACCCCTGTTGATGATGACAAAAGGGGGAGAAATGTTATGTCTACTCTTCGCCTAAGTATGGCCACAAGGGATGTTCTCAGCCAGCCTTCACTCTGGATTGATGAAGATATCACGGCCGCCCTGCGTCGTGCATATGAGTCTCAGAGGCTGAGTGGTGCAGAGAGCCTTATAAGAGGAGAGGCCCTCCGTTTCATGGAGCAGAAGAGAACAGCTGAGCAAGGATCACATTTGGAGATGGTTGTGTTTGGGCAGAATGAACAATCCACACAACCTGAGTCATCATCAGAGCCTCCTCCAAATAAAACAAGTAGAGAGATGGTTGAGGAGATCAGAATGAAGTGGGGACTGAAGAGACCCAACCATCCTCCCATTGTGATAGCCAAGCCTGTTCCTGCATCCTCTGGGCAAGAGTCTGAGATCCCTTCATCTGAGCAATCCTCTGATCCTCCTCCCTCGTCTGAGCCAGCAGCCAGATTCAGTGCACCCAGAAAGAAGGCCGTTGCTAGGAAACGTGCCAGGAAGTTAATTGCCACCACTGAATCTGATGAGTCTGAGGAAGAGACTCCATCTGACCTACCTGAGCAAGGAACTTCATCTGCTCAGGTTGTGCAAGAAAATCCAGTGGTCCAAGCGGTTCCAATTCTGAAGGAAGTCAAATTGGAAATTGAAGACATGACTCCTGAAGAATTTGAGAAGTATGGATTCACTGACAAGCTATCCTTTGGTCAGATGGCTTGCCTCGATGCTGAAAGAGCATGTGCCATGCCCACCCCTCCAATTAGCAAAAGCAAAAGGAAGAGCAAAGGGAAAGGGAAAAGGAAAGTCCTGGAAGTTGAGGAGGATCCCAACTTCCCTGCATGGAATGTGAGAATCCGGGCTGTCCACTATCCCAATGGAGAGGTCTCCTACTTCGACGATGCTACAGGTTTCCCTGAGTATGAAGAAGTAGAGAACATGAAAAGAGCATACGAGGAGTCCATTGAATCAGAGAGGCTCAGAAGGGAAAAAGAGGAAAAAGAGCTTCAAGAGATCATTGCCCAGATAAACCAGAGTGAGCGTGAGGCTGAGATAGCCCAACTGCAAAGAGAAAATGAAGAGAGGCAGAAAGAGAGGGAAAAGAAAAGGAGACACAAACTCTAACCCCCAATCCAAATATTTTTGTTGATTTTGTTTTCATGCATATTTTCATTCATACTTAGTGAAATTTATTTGTATACATTCTTTACTTGTATATGTTATTTGATTGTATAACTCTGACTTGTAACTACTGCTTGTCAATAATATTTGTCTGAGTTACTTGTTCTTATCCATTGCTTTTATTCTCTTGCTAATCCTTCCTTAGGAACTTAATCGATAAAACTAGGTTTGTCATCATCAAAAAGGGGGAGAATGTTAGAATCTTAAGTTTTGATGAAGACTAAAATATAGAGGATTAGACCAAGTGCCTAGGAAGCAGTAGGATAACATAGGATCCCAAGTAAGAATGCTTCCGGATGAGGATTTACTTCCGGATAGATTAGGACTTGCGCATGCGGATGAAGTTTTCATCCCCCAGCGTCAGCAAGAAAATCACTAGGGAAATAACTTAGTCCATGAGAATTAGGTACACAAACCTTAAGACTAAGCTATAACTCAACCGGAAGTGAGTTTGCTTCCTGTTAGACTTAGACTGGCTCAGAGCGATAGAATAGATATTACCCCAAGCGTCAGTAAGTCTACTTCGCCAAGTGAAAGCACTTCCTGTTAGATTTAGACTGGCGCAGACTGATAGAATAGAATGACCCCAAGCGTCAGTGAATCAGCCTCGTCAAGTGAAATTACTTCCTGTTGGATTTAGACTGACACAGGCTGATAAAAGAAACATATCCCTAAGCGTCAGTAAGTTCACTACGTCAAGTGAAAGTGCTTCCGATAGCTTAGTGACTAGCGCTGAGTGTTGGAATGAAATACACTAAGCGAGAGTGAGTTATAGTGAACAAAAATCCTTCATCCAGTGGTTTTACTTCCGGATGTAAGAATGCTTCCGGATACATCATAGACCAAATCAGAACACAGTCTAAGTAAACTACTCCCCATAGCGAACAAGCTTCCCACAGCATGTATAATTCTTATATATATATTGCTATGTTGGACTAACCAGTATGTGCAGAACATGGTCACGCTTCCGGATGCAAATGAGCTTCCGGATGGAAAGACTCTTGACATTGGGACTCAGAGCTTAACACTTGCGGAGCAAGATTACCACTTGCGGATGAATGATGATCATCCGTCAGCAAGAGTACAAGAGTAAACATCACATACTCAGAAGTCAGAATGCTTTTGTCAGAGCAGAGGTGTCAGGACTACTTTTCAGAGATAAAGCAAGTCAACCCTGCTAAGCATTAATGAAGATGTACTTCACAACGGTAACTTGGGATTAACGGCTACATTCAAACGGTCATATTCAACCTGCCGCCCAAGCCTTTGAAGCCGAGTATAAAAGGAACATCTACATTCAGAAGAAAAGTAAGAGAGAAGAATCGAGCCTATTGTCTGAAACATTGTATTCTACATTCCTCTCATCTTGTACTACTCTCAGATCCAGATTTGTAATATTTTTAGAGAGTGATTCAGTTGTACTTAAGTGAGTAACATCATCCACTCTTAGAGAGAGTCAGTTTGTGCTTAAGTGTTTATCACAATCAGTTCATAGAGTGAACATAATTGTAATCTTACATTTGTAAGGGGGAGCATTTAGAAGTTTTCTAAATCTCCATAGGTTGCAAGTTAGCCCGTAAAACTTGCATTTGTAAGGTTTGCAGGTGAACCCGTTGTAAAACCTGTGGGTTGTTAGGTGAACCCGTGTTCGTAAAACCTAAAGTGTAAAGGCTTCTCTTGTGCCCGGTTTAAACAAGAATAGTGGATTGAAAATCTCAGGTGGAGCCTGGGGACTGGATGTAGGTCTGGGTGACCGAACCAGGATAAATTTATGTGTGCATAAATTTACAATTAAACATTCTATCTTGCATCACATAACATACTGACTTGTGCATACCATTACTTCTTAATATCACCACCAAGCACAAGCAGTCTTTCGAAAAGAAGAGTTAAAAGTTTTATTCCCTCACCCAATTCACCCCCCCCTCTTGGGTGACAGCCACGCATTTCACCTTTTTCCTAAACTAAAAAATATAAAATAAATAGAGGTGTTCACTCTCAAAGTCCTTAGTCTCACTGTAAGTCTGTAATAGTGTAATGGGTCAAATGTGCCAAATGAAATTTGTTGCATTCATCCAATGTTCAAGTTCTTATTTGCACAATGAATTAATTGCATGGATTTTGTAACATCCTGAAAATTTAATACAAGATTAAAAGAGTGTTTTGGGAAATAATAAATGGAGAAATTGAGAATTTTGGAATTATTAAGTATTTTCGGTGATTTTGGAATGCTTTTGGAATTTTAAGTATTAAGTATGCAGATAACTAATTAGGCAAATGAAGAATTTGAAGTATGGGAGAATGGGGAAACTCAAAATATTATGAAGTTTAAGAAGATTGGAGGCTGGTTTAAGTGGTTTTAAATTAAAAAGAGTACACTATGGCAAGTTTAGACTATAATTATCAAAAACCACCCTTATTTCTTCCAATCCAAACAAGCCCCTCCTCCTTTCTTCCTAAAAACTGACGCACCCCCCCTTTCTTGACCATTTCATCTTCTTCTTCCATGCACACACACCCACACCAATTTTCTTCATCCAATCTCCTCCATCCTTCCATCCAAGGTTACTAAATTAAGTGGGTTGCTTATTTTTGGTTATGCTCGCCGATCTGCTTCACTCCAACCACTTTTCCCTCCGCTTTCGTCGCGTTTTCCGACGGCCTGGGCGATGGACGGCGGCGGACGGCGGCAAGACAAGGTCGGTTGGGTTGTTTTTGTTGTTTTTCGAAGTACACTCCTTCCCTATTTCATTTTCTCATTTTTTTTGCTTCTCCTTGGATGTAAGCTCGGCCAGCCACCTTGAGGTGTCGATTTCCGGCGATTCCGGCGGCGGCCGGCGGCGGTGACACCTCCCTCCTCATTCTTGAACTTTGTAAGTCTTCCCAACCATTTGTGATGTTGTTTTGTAGATAAAGTTCCTTCTTTTGAGTTAGGGTTTTGTGAAAATTTGGGACTTTAGGATTTGCAAACTACCATAAGGATTGTTAAGTGATTAATTGAAGATTTGTGAGGATAATTGATATCTCTTGAAGTTGGAAAATACTTTGGAATTTTTGGGGGAATATTTAGGTATTCTTTGAAGTTGGGGTTTTAATTATAATGACATTTGGGAATGTTAATGCTTTAATATTGACATTGAATTTGAGTATTTTTGGGAGCAATTGGATTTTCTAAAGGAGATTGAACATTTGGGAATTTTTAGTGATGAATGTGATTCTTTGAAGTTAGGGATTACATATACTTGATTCTTTGGGAACTTTAAACAAGAATTTGTGTATATTAAAGTGGTTGAATGGAGATGTTTGGAATGTAATTAAGTTTTTGGTAGCTAGGAAATAGTTTCGGAATTTTGTAGACAATATTAGGACTCTTTGAAGCTGTGATTTGTTAATGAATGATGTTTTGAATAAATTGGTGACCGTATAATAGTTTTTGAAGTGATTTAATAATTCTGGAAGGTTGGAATTGTTGGAATTGGTAGTTGGGAGGAAGTTTGATAATTAAAGTGTTGAATAAAGAGGAAATTGATTAGATAAAGATAGGTTGAAGTTTGGTGGAAGGTTTGTGAAGTTAAGAAGTTACTTGAAGTTATAAATTTGATATTGATATGGTGATTTGGTGATTGGTGATTGTTTTGCAGTTTTAGGGGCATTTGTGTTTTCTTTAAAGTTGAGGTTTGTTTATGTGAGCTGTATGGAGTAAATTGAAAGTTAAGAAATGTTAGTGTAAGTGTTATGAAGATATTAGAGGTATGAAATTGTGTATAGGAGGAAATTTTGGTAGTTAAAGAGTTGGTTGAAAGAGATTTTTGGTATGTAAAAGAGTGTTTTAATGGTGGTGGATTATTTGGGAAAGTTAGGGAGCTATTTGGAATACATAAGGAATATTTTTGAAGAGGTTTAATAAATTTTACATGTTTGGTTGATTTTGGTAAGAGTTAGGGAAAATGGTAAAGTCAATAATTTAAGAACTATAAACAAAGGGTTAAGGGAATTGTGGGGTACAGAAGAATATAGAAAAGTATGGAAGTTAGAAGTAATTGATTACTTCAATAATTGTTTTAGAATTAGTTTGCATTGGTGGTCTAAGTCACTGATATTGTGTCTTGACCATCAGCAGCTCATTGTGCGATTATAGTCGGCAATGCTTCGAGTGGAGCTCGCGGGAAGCAATAACTCAGGATATATACAGTGTTGTTTTTGAGCTTGAACAGGTAATCACGCTTAACTGACTGTGATACTGAGGGTGACGGTAGTTGAGAATTTCTAAAATTCTCTTCTACTTTATATATAAACGAAATGTGTTTTGATTACTTTATATTTAAACGTGGGCTATAGGGTACCTTTCTAATAAACTGTACTTTATATATATACATATTCATATAAATCTTTTGTATGCTGCATGACACTGATTATTAGTACCGTCGGCCGATGTAACCATCGATTTGCGCAAATCGATAGGTTAATTGTACAGGTTCCTCGGGTTGTAAAGGAACCAGGGATTTTTCACATTTTAGAGTGGTCCCTTTTTCATGCTTTCAGATTTGAGACTGGGCACAGTGTCAATCACGTTTATTTTTGCCTATTGAGAGATGGATGTATCTGTTCTGTATATATATATATGTATATATTACGTGGTTTATGCAGGTTTTGAAAACTGTGGTACCCTGTAGACACTCCGCTACCCCACTTCTGAGTCTCACAGTGAGCTAAGTAGTGATTACTGAGACATAGTTTTGTCTCACCCCATTCCCTTTATTTTTACAGATGATCATGCCCAGAGAAGGAAGCAGAGAGGAAGGGAAAGGATCGGCCGGCCCACACGAGTAGGCCAGAGGTGATTTATAAGGAATATATATATTGCCATTTATTAGGCTGCATCAGCTTCCGCATTTGTTTGTATTATTGTGAATGATTGATTTGTTGGATGATTGTATTAGTTGTTTTTGCTGGTTTGTTGTTTGGTTACTGATAGTTAAGGTGTAACTATGACAGATGTCATAGTTGTAGTTATGCTACGTATTCTGTTCGGTGTAATGGTTGTTTATGGAGAAAATGAGATATTGGTTTGATGAATAGGGTTATGATGCAGAAATGTTCGTACAGGATTATTGGTACAAGAGATTTGTCTGATATTGAAAAGGCAATCCCTATTTCAACTGCCTGTTAATGGAAAGGCAATACTTGTTTTCCTGATACATATGTAGCAGATGATTGTGCCTTGCGATGCTGACATGTTTAAATCAAATGTTTGGTTTTGATATAATTATTTGTACAGGTGTTTCGGAGTAACCATGTTCAGGAAATCCTTTTCCTAACATGGTTATATAAAATATTGACGACGTGATTGATTTAATGTGATTTCTTTATATAACCATGTTAGATGGGCCCGCTCTAATATGGTTAACTTTTATGTTGCTTGCTTGGTTTCTTTTCTAACCATGTTAGGTGATTCTTTTCTAACATGGTTAGATTTGTGTTATTACGTTGATTGTATGAATTGGTTAGGATGATGATAGTTCTTTTGTTAACCATGTTAGGTGAATCCTTTACTAACATGGTTAGGGCAGCTAATTTTGATTGCTATCGTTTTCTTTTTCTAACCATGTTAGATATACTTTTACTAACATGGTTAGACACCATTTGGTTGGATTATTTTGAGTATGTGTTTTATTAGGTGGAAGTGAGTAGGTTAATAAGGTGTTATTAGGAGGTATGTTTCAACTTGGTATCAGTTTTATGGTAAACGATACCCTGCCTGTTGCATTGCATATAGAATGGCAATATATATTCCTTTTCCCTTCCTGTTGTGCATGATCACTAACTGTTGTCTTCAAGATATGGCAGTCGAATTTTGTGGACAAAATTCCTATGGTGGGGAGACTTGGTATTGCGGGATGTAAGCTTTTCAGTTAAAGCTTATGAGTGGGACGGTAATTGCTAAAGTAGGTTAAGTGTTAAGTATACCATGACTATTGTGAGAATTGAAATGTTGAAGTAGAAAATTTATTTGGAAGTAACTAAAATGAATAGATATGTTGAGGTTGATTTAGAGTTTAAGTGGATTTAGTTGATTATCTTGTTTGAATTAAAAAGAAATGTTGTGAACTTAGAAATTATTACAAGTTGTTTTATCAATTAGTAGAAAGAAGTTAAACCTTATGGTGAAGATTAAATCGATTATCGTGCGGTGGTTATTATCATTGTTGGATGGTGTAATGGTTTTAGTGAGATAGACATAGCTTAGTGAAGACACATAGATTTTGAGAATTGTGTTGACAGTGATGAAGATATAAGAAATTATTTGATAAAACAGAGGATAGAGATTCAATGAATTGAGAGATTGATAAGGAATTAAGATGTTAACTGAATAAGGATTCTTCTCGGGGGTCTCGATTATAATTATGAGCCGGCCATAATCATAGTCGAGGCATCATGAGAGACTTTATTTGGTTAACGGAGATAGAATGTTGCAAGTTGGTTTCATTGAATATAGAAGATATTGCATGTGAATCAATAGAGAATTTGAGTATTTTTGTATATTATTGAAGAGAATTTTGACTCATAAGGTTATGAGAGTTTTGAGTAGATATTAGAACTTATAAGTTAAGAGGGAAATGTAATTGTGCTTCATGGAAACATTTGAGAGTACTTTCGGATTCAATTAGGCAAATCCTCGATTATGTAGAATTGGAAGATTTGAGTTAATTTAGTATTTTGAGAGGGAAACTTCTAATACTGAGATGATGTTGGTGAAGGATGCAATTAATATAGGAATATTTCAAGTTTGAGAAAGTTAGAAATGAAGGATCTTGTTAAACGTTCGAAAGATTACTAAGATTTCTAGGGAATTGTTCAATAGAGTAATGATATTTGAAAAAGAAAATTCTGCATTGTGATGATAATCAGTGTTGTGGGATTATGAAATCATTAAGTTGATGTTGATACTGTTGGTCATGGTGTGTAAGTAGAAAATGATTTTGGCTTTTCTATTGTTGCCTTGATTTGGTTGGAAAAAAAAAGTTTTGAGATTATATAAATTATGATTACTTTTGAGGAATGTTAAAGCTTTTGTATGATTGTCAAATTTTTTGTGACTTAGAAGATGTGAGGTAAAGGTTTGAATACATGATAATAGGATTGTAAGTGTTCGTTTTGGGTGATTGTTGCCCAATAGGTTGTAATATTGTTGGATTGACTATTTTGAAGTAATATCAAAGGATTGGAAATATGATTTTAGATAAAGGTAATGGAAGAGATGTGATGCTAGAAATTGTAATAATGATGTGTAAGGGCCAATTGGAGAATAGAAACGTGATAGTTGAATGGTGATAATGGTGAATTAATGCTGAACTTGGAAGTTTGGGTAGTTATAGATAAACTTAAGAAATTTAATTAGGGAAAAAGTCTTAAGAAAGTGTAGGATAATGAAATTATGGAGTTGTTGAACGATTTATGAGCTTGATCAGTATTGCTAATGGTACAGCTTTGTTGGAATCCAACTATGTGGGATTTCCATGAGTTAAAGTTCTAATTGCCTCAAAGAAGGCTTTTGGATGTAAACTATAGTTGATTACTTTAGTTAGGTTATGTGGTGGAATTGAGTAATAAACTGTTAAGGCTAAGGTTGGTCTTGGTTGTTAGTTGGATGGACTTATAGATTATGTAAGTACCAATTGAATATATAAGACTTGAAGAACTCAAAGTTGGATTCTCATTTTGACACTTTGTTGACAATTCTTGGACATGGAACACATAATTGAGATTTTAAGGGATAACGAAATGACGGAATTAAGGTTAGGGTTATTTAACTTGAATGGAGTGATATAGATATAATTCGAGGAGTTTTGACTTTTAAGGAGTATAATACCATATATTGGTTATGGATTGAGGAGACTACTTAGGATTCATCTGTGGATTTAATGACTTTTGTAGTTTACTGGCTATTGGGAGTGACACTAATAAAGGGCTAATAAAGGGAGATTGTTAATGATAATTGAGAAGATATTGCTGATATGCCAAAGGTTGTAAATGATATAAATATGGATAAAACTTGATATTTGAAGGGGATTGTGAAGTTTCTCTTGGCTTATAGGGCATACGGATATTAATACTAATAAAGAATTTAATCGGTACCAATTGTTGTGATTAAAATAGGTGAAATAATTAGACTAAAGTTATGATTATTCAGTTAGTAATAATTAAGTAGATGTAATTAAGAGGAGTTAGGATTTTGAGGATTGGAGGATACAATAATGATTAGGGATGGATGGTTGACTCGAAATTTTGATTAAAAGGGAAAAAAAATAATAGTAATAATAATAATATTAAAAAAAAATTTGGTTTGTGATTAATAGTGACTGAGGGGACTATTTGAGACTACATTGTGGTTGGATTATTGAAAGTAATGCTTAGGTATGGATTTCTATTTAGGTTTGTGGATGTAACCTATCGATTTGATATTGGTGAACAATTTGTGTATAAAGTGATTCAAGTAAATTTAACATGAATTCCTGAGTCTTAGAAATAAATGACACTTTATTCAGAGTATAAGGACAAAAGACTGAGTTGATATATTAATCATTATTAGTATTGGCGACATGGTGATTTATTATGATACTATGTGGGAAAGCGGTGTTTTGTGATAAGTTGTTGTGATTCTGTTGAGGGATTTATGACAACTCAAGCTTGGGACAGATTTTTAAATTGTGATCATGAGGAAGTTAAGTGGCTATGAAACTTTAGTGAATTCGTAATTGATGCATTGGAAATTGAATACAAATAAGTGATTTAGATATGGTGGGACATGTTAAGTTAGAGTCATGAGACAAGTAAGGAAGGATTTTCTAAGAATTTATTATCTGGCTACTAAAATGTGATAGTGTAGAATAAATTGAAGAAAATATGGTATATAGATTTAGGTTGACTGTACTGGAAGTGGAACTCTGACTTAAATGACAATTTTGAATAGTGAACATCGTTTAAGTAGCGACCTTAAGACTTTAAAGGATAAAAATGGTAAAAGTATTATTATTTCCAGATTGAATTGAGAAAGCTTAAGTGTTGATATAGATTGGTGAAGTGTTGTTGGATAGTTAGTGATGATTTTTAATGTGATGGAATTGTTACTATATATGAGATGATACCCTAGAAATTTGACTAAGGAATTGACAATGTACAATTATTTGGTGTGAAATATTTGGTAAAGGAATAAAGAATGACTCTAGTAGCCATATATGTCAAGGAAATTAGACAATTAAGGTGTAGAAATCTTAGAATTATGACTTGAAAATCTAGAAGAAGAGAAATGACTTAGAGTAGTTTGGCTAAAATTCGAAATTTTTCTTTAGTAATGCAAGTTTTCAGCGAGGCATTCACTAGTTTATGCTATATATCTTTCCTAGAGGAGTTTGGTTTAGTGAATTTTGGGGACAAAATTCTAAAAAGGTGGAAAGAATTGTAACATCCTGAAAATTTAATACAAGATTAAAAGAGTGTTTTGGGAAATAATAAATGGAGAAATTGAGAATTTTGGAATTATTAAGTATTTTCGGTGATTTTGGAATGCTTTTGGAATTTTAAGTATAAAGTATGCAGATAACTAATTAGGCAAATGAAGAATTTGAAGTATGAGAGAATGGGGAAACTCAAAATATTATGAAGTTTAAGAAGATTATAGGCTGGTTTAAGTGGTTTTAAATTTAAAAGAGTACACTATGGCAAGTTTAGGCTATAATTATCAAAAACCACCTTTATTTCTTCCCATCCAAACAAGCCCCTCCTCCTTTCTTCCTAAAAACCGACGCACCCCCCCTTTCTTCACCATTTCATCTTCTTCTTCCATACACACACACCCACACCAATTTTCTTCATCCAATCTCCTCCATCCTTCCATCCAAGGTTACTAAATTAAGTGGGTTGCTTATTTTTGGTTATGCTCGCCGATCTGCTTCACTCCAACCACTTTTCCCTCCGCTTTCGTCGCGTTTTCCGACGGCCTGGGCGATGGACGGCGGCGGACGGCGGCAAGACAAGGTCGGTTGGGTTGTTTTTGTTGTTTTTCGAAGTACACTCCTTCCCTATTTCATTTTCTCATTTTTTTTGCTTCTCCTTGGATGTAAGCTCGGCCAGCCACCTTGAGGTGTCGATTTCCGGCGATTCCGGCGGCGGCCGGCGGCGGTGACACCTCCCTCCTCATTCTTGAACTTTGTAAGTCTTCCCAACCATTTGTGATGTTGTTTTGTAGATAAAGTTCCTTCTTTTGAGTTAGGGTTTTGTGAAAATTTGGGACTTTAGGATTTGCAAACTACCATAAGGATTGTTAAGTGATTAATTGAAGATTTGTGAGGATAATTGATATCTCTTGAAGTTGGAAAATACTTTGGAATTTTTGGGGGAATATTTAGGTATTCTTTGAAGTTGGGGTTTTAATTATAATGACATTTGGGAATGTTAATGCTTTAATATTGACATTGAATTTGAGTATTTTTGGGAGCAATTGGATTTTCTAAAGGAGATTGAACATTTGGGAATTTTTAGTGATGAATGTGATTCTTTGAAGTTAGGGATTACATATACTTGATTCTTTGGGAACTTTAAACAAGAATTTGTGGATATTAAAGTGGTTGAATGGAGATGTTTGGAATGTAATTAAGTTTTTGGTAGCTAGGAAATAGTTTGGGAATTTTGTAGACAATATTTGGACTCTTTGAAGCTGTGATTTGTTAATGAATGATGTTTTGAATAAATTGGTGACCGTATAATAGTTTTTGAAGTGATTTAATAATTCTGGAAGGTTGGAATTGTTGGAATTGGTAGTTGGGAGGAAGTTTGATAATTAAAGTGTTGAATAAAGAGGAAATTGATTAGATAAAGATAGGTTGAAGTTTGGTGGAAGGTTTGTGAAGTTAAGAAGTTACTTGAAGTTATAAATTTGATATTGATATATGGTGATTTGGTGATTGGTGATTGTTTTGCAGTTTTAGGGGCATTTGTGTTTTCTTTAAAGTTGAGGTTTGTTTATGTGAGCTGTATGGAGTAAATTGAAAGTTAAGAAATGTTAGTGTAAGTGTTATGAAGATATTAGAGGTATGAAATTGTGTATAGGCGGAAATTTTGGTAGTTAAAGAGTTGGTTGAAAGAGATTTTTTGTATGTAAAAGAGTGTTTTAATGGTGGTGGATTATTTGGGAAAGTTAGGGAGCTATTTGGAATACATAAGGAATATTTTTGAAGAGGTTTAATAAATTTTACATGTTTGGTTGATTTTGGTAAGAGTTAGGGAAAATGGTAAAGTCAATACTTTAAGAACTATAAACAAAGGGTTAAGGGAATTGTGGGGTACAAAAGAATATAGAAAAGTATGGAAGTTAGAAGTAATTGATTACTTCAATAATTGTTTTAGAATTAGTTTGGATTGGTGGTCTAAGTCACTGATATTGTGTCTTGACCATCAGCAGCTCATTGTGCGATTATAGTCGGCAATGCTTCGAGTGGAGCTCGCGGAAAGCAATAACTCAGGATATATACAGTGTTGTTTTTGTGCTTGAACAGGTAATCACGCTTAACTGACTGTGATACTGAGGGTGACGGTAGTTAAGAATTTCTAAAATTCTCTTCTACTTTATATATAAACGAAATGTGTTTTGATTACTTTATATTTAAACGTGGGCTATAGGGTACCTTTCTAATAAACTGTACTTTATATATATACATATTCATATAAATCTTTTGTATGCTGCATGACACTGATTATTAGTACCGTCGGCCGATGTAACCATCGATTTGCGCAAATCGATAGGTTAATTGTACAGGTTCCTCGAATTGTAAAGGAACCAGGGATTTTTCACATTTTAGAGTGGTCCCTTTTTCATGCTTTCAGATTTGAGACTGAGCACAGTGTCAATCACGTTTATTTTTGCCTATTGAGAGATGGATGTATCTGTTCTGTATATATATATATATGTATATATTACGTGGTTTATGCAGGTTTTGAAAACTGTGGTACCCTGTAGACACTCCGCTACCCCACTTCTGAGTCTCACAGTGAGCTAAGTAGTGATTACTGAGACATAGTTTTGTCTCACCCCATTCCCTTTATTTTTACAGGTGATCATGCTCAGAGAGGGAAGCAGAGAGGAAGGGAAAGGATCGGCCGGCCCACACGAGTAAGCCGGAGGTGATTTATAAGGAATATATATATTGTCATTTATTAGGCTGCATCAGCTTCCGCATTTGTTTGTATTATTGTGAATGATTGATTTGTTGGATGATTGTATTAGTTGTTTTTGCTGGTTTGTTGTTTGGTTACTGATGGTTAAGGTGTAACTATGACAGATGTCATAGTTGTAGTTATGCTACGTATTCTGTTCGGTGTAGATATTGGTTTGATGAATAGGGTTATGATGCAGAAATGTTCGTACAAGATTATTGGTACAAGAGATTTGTCTGATATTGAAAAGGCAATCCCTATTTCAACTGCCTGTTAATGGAAAGGCAATACTTGTTTTCCTGATACATATGTAGCAGATGATTGTGCCTTGCGATGCTGACATGTTTAAATCAAATGTTTGTTTTTGATATAATTATTTGTACAGGTGTTTTAGAGTAACCATGTTCAGGAAATCCTTTTCCTAACATGGTTATATAAAATATTGACGACGTGATTGATTTAATGTGATTTCTTTATATAACCATGTTAGATGGGCCCGCTCTAATATGGTTAACTTTTATGTTGCTTGCTTGGTTTCTTTTCTAACCATGTTAGGTGATTCTTTTCTAACATGGTTAGATTTGTGTTATTACGTTGATTGTATGAATTGGTTAGGATGATGATAGTTCTTTTGTTAACCATGTTAGGTGAATCCTTTACTAACATGGTTAGGGCAGCTAATTTTGATTGATATCGTTTTCTTTTTCTAACCATGTTAGATATACTTTTACTAACATGGTTAGACACCATTTGGTTGGATTATTTTGAGTATGTGTTTTATTAGGTTTAAGTGAGTAGGTTAATAAGGTGTTATTAGGAGGTATGTTTCAGATTTAAATATGATTGTGTGTTTTTTTATCAAATATGCTTGAAGGACAATTAATTATTTGCTAATAGATTCAAATATGCTTGAAAGACAATTTATTATTTGCTACTTTTTTTTGCCCATGATGAAGGTGATAATCCTTAAGACGTTAAAGAAGAAATGAAAAAACTTAATATTTTTGTCAGTGGAGAATCAACTGTTGTCGAATAATATTTATTGAGATTTTCTTTTTATGAGTTGTAATTGTGTCTTGTAGATTATTAGTAGTTGAATGTTTTTTACTTCCTTATTGATGTTTTGGTTTATTTATATTAATACTTGAGTTTTATGTAGTGTACTTGTGTATTAGAAGTTAAAACTTGTGTAATATTTGGTTAAAATTATAATTTTTTTATATGGGCCGAAGCCCTAAGGGCCGACCCTGACCCGATTGCTCTAGGGCAGGGCTTTAGAAAACAGAGGTTTTTTTGGAAAAAAGCCCTGATGGGCTTGGCCAGTTTAGCCCTGACCCTTAAGGGCATGGCCCTTAACGGCTGTGTTAGAATCTTAAGTTTTGATGAAGACTAAAACATGAAAGAGCATAATGAACACTTAGGAAGAATTAGATGAAAGTTAGAAATATTAAGTTAGAACACAATCGGATGTAAAATCACAACCAGATGACTTAGAGCAAGAACAACGTAACTAGCGCTTGCGGATGTAGTATACATCCGATAGCGGAAGTCTATTGAATACTAAGTCTTATCCTAGATAACCTAGTCTAAGTAGGATAAGCTTCCTATAGCAAAAATGCTTCCCATTGCACTTGATTATATTAATCTGTTGTACTAACATTTGAGTGCAGAACTTAGATTCACTTCCGATGGCAAATGAGCTTCCGATAGTGAACACACTTTGTATTACACATACTTGGAATAACACATGCAGAACTAAGCACTTACTTCCGGTAGCCAAAATCCATCCGATAGCAAGTACAAGAGTCAGAGACCGTACAATGCTCATATGTCAGAATTGCTTTTGTCAGAGCAGAATTGTCAGGACTACTTTTCAGAGCTAAAGCAAGTCAACCCTGCTAAGCATTAATGAGCATTAATGAGGACAACGGTAACAAGGGATTAACGGCTAGATTCAAACAGCCTTATTACCGATTATCATCTGGTGTATTAGAGGTTACTATAAAAGGAACAACTTCATCATTTATGAAAAACCAACACATCTCTCACCAACCAAGAACACACGCAGTTATTGAGAGAGCCTTCAAGCATAATACCCAGAGAATATTCAAAGAGCCTTAAAAAGTCAAAAGAGCACTTAATACCTTGAGAGTTATTCTTATTGTTATCATCTTGTACTCTTTGTATTTAAGTCTCTACATTTATTGAGAGTATTCATTGTACTTAAGTGTTTATCACAATCTGTTCATTGAGTGAACTTAGTAGTAAATCCTTTGTGTAAAGGTTGAACCCTTGCAGGTAGTAAGGGGGAGTGAGTAAGGTTGCAAGTTAGCCCGTAAAACTTGTGGTTGTAAGGTTGCAAGTTAGCCCGTAAAACTTGTGGTTGTAAAGGTTGCAGGTGAACCCGTTGAAAAACCTGAGAATTAGTGGAACTCAATCAAGGGATTGAGAACTGGACGTAGGTCAAAAGTTAGACCGAACCAGTATAAAAGAATTTGTGTTAGTGTCTTTATTTTGTATTTTTTTGTAGCACAATTCACCCCCCCTCTTGTGCATCCTCACTTTCAGGCTGGGCCGGCCCGTTTTGACAGCTCTAGAGATTGGGTCAAAATAAAATCTTCTGTGACTTCCCTAAAATATGGAGAAAGTGTCACCTTTAGAGGTAAAGCAAGAAATTCAAGTGATGCTTTCTGATAGGCAGCCCCGGCTTGAATGGTCAAATGAATCACCAACTACTGTTGGAAAAATAGCAAGAATTGACATGGATAGTGCTCTCAACTTAAGCCCACGATTTTAGCTTCTAAAAAGCCGAAGAAGGCAGAATAACTAAAATGGTGCTGATGTGTGTATGATTATAGTTTTCTGCTCCTTGTACTGCTATGGAGGAACTAATTTTTGTAAGGATTGAAGTGTCTATTTTCTTGGGCATTATTCTGCTTTATTCATGATTAAGGGAGTGGGAGGAAGTATTATGGAAACTTTGCTGGTTTGTTTAGAAAGAATTGGTACTAAGAATATAGCTACCAAAGACTTTTGTTTCTTGTTGCACACCAACAATATTGATGCTTATTGGTTTTTGCTTGTTGCTGGTTTTTGCAGACTTCAAATCATGAAAGTGTTTAAGTGCTCATGAAGAAGGCACTCAATCTTTCCGTGTTACTTTCAGTAGACCACCCAATTGCAAAGAGAAGATTCAATAAGACGATTCAGAAGGGTGTAATATAAACGAAGAGGAAGCTCAACATCAAATGCTAAGACTACTTAGTTATTTTACTCAAGACACTAGTGTTGTCATTTGTACTGGAAAAAGAAACTATTTAGTTTCTTTTGTTTAGGTTATGGATTTTGAATCGATTTTGATATTTTCTGCCCTTACCTTTATAGTGACAATTACTGACCGTCAAACAATAATAACAGAGTAGTTATCCCTTCCAATCTTAATTCTTGTTGATTTTATGTCTACTGGTGTAAACACCTTATTTTGTCCGGACCCCACTAAATTTTAAAAATATAAAAAAAGTAAAAAATGAAAAAAATAAATTAAAAAAATAATAAAATAATAAAGATATGCTCTCTTGATTTCTTTCTTGTAAGGCAAGCATAATTCAAATTGTAAAAGAGTCAAATATGATGATTTGAATTAGGAAATAAAATGGAAACAAATTATAATCACAATAATGTGGGTACTCAATAGAAATTTGATTTGATTGTAATAAATAGGAAAGTTTTGAAAGGAATAAGATAATAAAAGGAAATAATGATGCACTCATCAAATTTGATTGAATTATCGTCATGGTAATTTGATTGATCACATAAATGAATTAAAGAGGCAAACCTTAAAGTTGTGGCCTATATAAGTTAGTGCAAGAGAGCATAGTAGGGGATTTTTTTTTTGGTGGAGAGGCTAGGTTTTCTATGGTGGAGAGGCTAGGTTTTCTAGTGGAGATGATCACTATTGGAAATAAGGTCTTTCACGACCACAATATTGGACTTTTCACGACCACAAATAGGTGGTCGTGGAATCCCGCGTCATAAAAAAGTGTGTTTTCACGACCACATATTTGTGGTCGTGATAGCTGCTACCTATCACGACCACAGTTATGTAACTGTGGTCGTGAAAGCCTCTTAAGAGGCACCTAATAAGAGGCTTTCACGACCGCAATTGCCAAATTGTGGTCGTGAAAAGCCTCCTAGGAGGCTTTTCACGACCACAATTTGGCAATTGCTTAGGAGGCTTTTCACGACCACAATTTGGCAATTGCGGTCGTGAAAGCCTCTTAGGAGGCACCTAATTTGGTGCCTCCTAAGAGGCTTTCACGACCACATTTCCTTAAAGGGCGAAGAGGCAAAAATAGCCACCGTAATTTTCAAAATGGACAACTTTGGCACCCGTAATTTCGATGGTGCGAAACCGGACATTATAAACCAAAATGGGACAAATCTAGCACTCTTAAACATAGGTGTTAAGTTTGACCGTTAGTTGACTGGGAATGATGATATGACATAATGACGTGTCACAATGAGGCATTAGGTGTCACCCCCATGCTGATATGTATATGACATGGCAAAAATGAAAAAAATTAAGGGAAAATTAAATACATATCCCTTGTAAGGGACTTAATATTAGAAAAGTCCCCATAATTTGGGAAATTAAAGTAGAGTCCTTAGGGACTACAATTTAATTAATTCTGAAACGTGGGCCCCACCATTTATATTAAAATATTCTTACCCACCCCACCCCCTTATCTTTTCTCTCTCCTCCCCTCCCCATCTTCTTCTTCATCTTCGCAGGTAGCAGCCCCTACCCCCCGCAGCCGGAAAAAACTCACTGTCCTCCAGCCCCACCGTCCTTTTGTTCATTCCCTCCACCATCTCTCCATTGCACATGACGGAGATGGTGCGGGCGTCGAGGCGGAGGTTGATGTTGTTGAGGACAGCGCCGGCGAAGGGGACAACAAAGTGGAGCTCGTACATGGCGGGGATGTTGGGTGCGACGACGGAGACAACATGGCCACGTAGGACACCGAGGGAGGAGAGAGAGGAGGCTAGTTGGAGGCAGCGACGGTGGGTGTGGGACCAAGTTGTAAGTAATGGATACACAAGAGGGGGGGTGAATTGTGCTTCAAAAATTAAATGCTCAAATAAAATAACACACGAGTTATACTGGTTCGGTCTACCTGACCTACGTCCAGTTCCTCAACCTCCCAGGTCGAGTTCCACTAAACCTCAGGTTTTAAATCGGGTTCACCTGAAAACCTTACAACCGCAAGTTTTCACGGGCTCACTTGCAACCTTACAACAAGTTTCACTCAGGCTCACTTGTAACCTTTCTAACTAACTCCCCCTTACACCAAGCAAGGGGTTTACCTTTTCACTTAAAGGATTTTTGACTAAGTTCTCTTAAAGAACAGATTGTGATACACACTTAAGTACAATAAATGCTCTTATGACAAGAAGAGACTTAACAACAAGAGTACAGAATAAGTAGGTGAGAGTAAACTCTTGATGTGTTAAATGCTCTTCGCTTTTCTGGGCAGCTTTGAATGCTTGAGAATGTTCTTCGTTTTCTTGCTCTGACTTTACTCAAGAATATTCAAAAATTCGATACTTCATAAATGAAGTTGAGTTCTCTTATATAGTCTTCAAGCATTCTGAGCTCTTGGTAGGTGGGCTAGCCGTTTGAATATGTCCGTTTTTCCCTTGTTACCGTTTGCCCATTTAATGCTTCATCAATGCATAGCAGGGTTGACTTGCTTTATCTCTGAAAAGTAGCCCTGACACCTCTGCTCTGACAAAAGCATTCTGACTTCTGAGTATGTGATGTTTACTCTTGCACTCTTGCTGACGGATGATCATCATTCATCCGCAAGTGGTAATCTTGCTCTGCAAGTGTTAAGCTCTGAGTCCCAATGTCAAGAGTCTTTCCATCCGGAAGCTCATTTGCATCCGGAAGCGTGACCATGTTCTGCACATACTGGTTAGTCCAACATAGCAATATATATATAAGAATTATACATGCTGTGGGAAGCTTGTTTGCTATGGGGAGTAGTTTA
This sequence comes from Mimosa pudica, assembly GCA_029929735.1. Taxonomy (NCBI): domain Eukaryota; kingdom Viridiplantae; phylum Streptophyta; class Magnoliopsida; order Fabales; family Fabaceae; genus Mimosa; species Mimosa pudica. The sequence goes on from JAKELP010000036.1 coordinate 1,847,059, forward strand.
CTTAGACTGTGTTCTGATTTGGTCTATGATGTATCCGGAAGCATTTTTACATCCGGAAGTAAAACCACTAGATGAAGGATCTTTGTTCACTATAACTCACTCACACTTAGTGTATTTCATCCCAATACTCAGCGCTAGTCACTAAGCTATCGGAAGCACTTTTACTTGACGTAGTGAACTCACTGACGCTTAGGGATATATTTCTTTTATCAGTCTGTGTCAGTCTAAATCTATCAGGAAGCACTTTTACTTGATGATGTAAACGTACTGACGCTTGGGGTGATATCTATTCTATTAGTCTGCGCCAGTCTAAATTTAACAGGAAGTGCTTTCACTTGGCGAAGTAAACTCACTGACGCTTGGGGTAATATCTAGTCTATCGCTCTGCGCCAGTCTAAGTCTAACAGGAAGCAAACTCACTTCCGATTGAGTCATAGCTTAGCCTTAAGATTTGTGTGCTTAATGTTCATGGACTAAGTTAAAACCCTATTGATTTACTTGCTGACGCTGGGGGATGAAAGCATTCATCCGCGTGCGCAAGTCCTAATCTATCCGAAAGTAAAACCTCATCCGGAAGCGCTCTTACTTGGAATCCTATGTTAATCCTATTGCTTCCTAGGCACTTGGTCTAATCCTTTATATTTTAGTCTTCATCAAAACTTAAGATTCTAACATTCTCCCCCTTTTTGATGATGACAAACTTAGTTTTATCGATTAAGTTCATATGAAAGGATTAGCTGAGGAATAAAAGCAATAGTTAAGAACAAGTAACTTAGACAAATATTATTGATAAGCATAAGTTACAAGTCAGAGCATATAATCAGATAACATTTACAGGTAAAGCGCATATATTAGGCAGATATGAAAGTATGCATGAAGAAGGAAACATTTCTAAGTACACAAAATAAAATTGGGACTGGGGTTTTAGGGTTTTTGTTTCTTCTTCCTCTCCCTCACGCTGAAGCTCTTTTTCATCAAGGAACTCCCAGGATAGCAAGGCTAGTGGTCAATGCATCTCTCCCCCTTTTGGCATCATCAAAGAGGGTTTTTCGTATTTGATCGCCGTAGCCTCCTCCTTAGGGATGGACTTCCTCTTCTTATCAAGCTTCTCTTGCTTAGAACCCACTAACAGTTCTGCCATTCTACCAGAAGTTTCAGGCTGACCTTGAATATTTTCATCCTGCCCTAGTGCAATTTGCCCAGAGACTTCATGGTGTTTTTCACGATACCCAGATTTTCCAGAATGTTGATGACTTGATTTCCCAGATTTGGACTTGTGTTTCTTAGATGAGGAGGGTTTCCTCGAAACTTGGTTTGTTTCAGAGGGTTTGGCCATTTTTGTGGGGTTGATGAAAAGTTTATATGAAGAGGATGAAGAACATAGATGAAGATGAAGAATGTATGCAAGAATTTGTACTTGAAGATGAAAAGTGAAGTGAAAAGAGATGTCCTTTTTATAGGTAAAGTCACTAAGGGCAAAAAAAGGTCATGCTTCTTCACATTATCACACATTGGGTAGCGTAAACACTTAAGTTGGAGCGATATACCTGATGACACGTGTCGCTTTATATTGTCCGAGAAGTCGAAACGTCTCATTTGGAAGTTGAAGTGTTTTCTGAAGTGACATGTCTTTTTGGACTTGTGCTGGCGCTCTCTTGGTTTGATCATCCAGTGCCAGTGAGTGATCATCCGGAAGTGGTTTTGCTTCCGGTTGCACTTACTTAAGATTTAACATTGAACACCTGCAAAAACATATATTGGCACTCCGATGCCCAAGTCAGTATTGTTGTAAGTGATAAATAATCAAGTATATAAAAAAAAATTTACACTTCATTTGGGTTTACCATTCCCAAATCACCTCTAATGAAAATAAACTGGTCAGTCCCCAGAGGCTTAGTGAAGATGTCCGCAAGCTGTTGTTGTGTGGGAACAAACTGCACCTTGACATCCTTCTTTTGAACATGGTCTCTGATGAAGTGATGTCGGACGTCAATGTGCTTAGTCCTTGTGTGCTGAACTGGATTCTTGGCGAGGCTAATTGTGCTTGTGTTATCACAAAGGATGGGTGCCTCAGGGAACTCCAAGCCAAGATCTCTCAACTGGTTTTTCAGCCATAGCACTTGTGCACAACAACTTGCAGCAGCAATGTATTCTGCCTCAGTGGATGACAAGGACACGCAGGTTTGCTTCTTGCTAGCCCAAGACACCAGACAACCACCAAGAAAGGCGCATTGTCCACTGGTGCTCTTTCTATCTGTTTTATAACCTACATGGTCAGAGTCAGAATAAGCCCACAAGAACTCTTGGTTACCTCTAGGATACCAAAGACCAAGTTCTTGTGTTCCCTCAAGGTATCTCAGAATGCGTTTGACACATGTTAAGTGTGATTCCTTGGGGTTGGCTTGAAACCTAGCGCACATGCCTACACTAAATTAAATATCAGGCCTGCTGGCTGTTAGGTATAAGAGGGAACCTATCATTCCCCTATACATGGGCAGGCTGACAGATTTACCCTTTGCGTCAGCGTCGAGTGCGGCAGTGGTGCTCATAGGAGTGTCATACTCCTTGCATTCATCCATCCCAAACTTTTTGAGTAGTTCTCTGCAGTATTTGGTTTGGGAGATGAAGATTCCATTCTTCTTTTGTTTGATCTGCAGGCCTAGGAAGAACGTTAGTTCTCCCATCATTGACATCTCAAATTCACCCTGCATAGTCTTAGAAAAATCTTCACAAAGCTTCTCGTTAGTTGCCCCAAATATAATATCATCAACATAAATTTGGACAATTAGCATATCTCTATCTTTGTGAAGGATAAACAGTGTATTATCTAATTTGCCCCTTGAGAAACCCTTGCCCAGCAAAAAGCTGCTGAGTCTCTCATACCAAGCTCGAGGAGCTTGTTTCAGGCCATATAAAGCTTTCTTTAATCTATACACATGTTTGGGGTGCTTATGGTCCTCAAAGCCAGGAGGTTGTTCTACATATACCTCTTCTTTAATATAACCATTAAGAAATGCACTCTTTACATCCATTTGATATAATCTAAAACCTTTCATGGATGCAAAGGCTAGAAGAATCCTTATTGCTTCAAGTCTAGCGACTGGAGCAAAAGTTTCTTCATAGTCAATGCCTTCTTCTTGGTTGTATCCTTTGGCTACTAGTCTGGCTTTGTTTCTGGTGATTTGACCTGTCTCATCCAGTTTGTTCTTGAAGACCCACTTGGTCCCTACTATGGATTGATGAGACGGCCTTGGGACTAGTTCCCACACTTGACTTCTCTCAAATTGATTTAGCTCTTCCTGCATGGCAATAATCCAGTCGCAGTCCTCAAGAGCTTGTTCAACTGAAGTTGGTTCGATTTGAGATAGGAATGCTCCGAACTCAACTTCATTTTGAACTTGTCTTCTAGTTCTGACACCAGAAGAAACATCACCAAGCACTTGATCAAGAGGATGATCCCTGTGATGTCTCCTAGCTATTGGCAACTGTGCCTCCTCAGGCATGGGTTGCTCTCTAGGTTCATCACTGGGTTCACCTTCTTCTTTGGGATTGCTTGTTGGTGTTTCTTTTGGTGGTGAGGAAGATGATGGTAGTTTTGGAAGATTAAGTGCTTCATCATCTTCTGTGGATTGTCCCCATGTAGGAGTTTCATCAAATACAACATGCATGGATTCTTCTACAGTTTTAGTTCTCATGTTGTATATCCTATATGCTTTACTCCTAAGGGAATATCCTATGAATATGCCTACATCAGCCTTTGGATCAAACTTACCCAAATTTACCTTTCCATTATTATGCACGTAGCATTTTGATCCGAATATTCTGAGGTGGTTGATGTTGGGCTTCCTCCCTTTGTATAGCTCGTATGGAGTTTTATCCAAGCCCTTGCGAACATAGGCTCTGTTGGAGATATAGCAAGCAGTGCTCATAGCGTCCGCCCAGAACACTTGAGAAACCTCTTTCTCGTTGAGCATGCTTCTAGCCATCTCTGTCAGAACCCTGTTCTTCCTTTCGACCACTCCATTTTGCTGAGGAGTCCTAGGAGCTGAGAAGTTATGTTCAATGCCGTTTTGCTCACATAGCTCAGAGAAGCTATGGTTCTCAAACTCTCCTCCATGGTCTGTCCTTATGGCTGTGATTTTGAGCTCTCTCTCATTCTGCACTTTCTTAGCCAGGACAACAAAAGCATCAAAAGTATCTTGCTTAGAGGGAAGAAACATAGTCCAAGTGAACCTTGAATAGTCATCCACTACCACTAGAGCATATAGGTTTCCACCCAAGCTCTTTACTCTTGCTGGCCCAACCAAATCCATGTGGATTAGTTCCAAGGGCCTGCTGGTGGAGACTCTCTTCTTGGTTTTAAACGAGGACTTTGTTTGCTTTCCTCGTTGGCAGGATTCACAGATAAAATCATGCTTAACTTTAAAAGAGGGAATACCTATAGCTAGCTCATTTTTAATTAGCATATCCAATTGAGTAAAATTGACATGAGCTAACCTCTTATGCCAAAGCCAGCTGTTCTCGTCACTAGATATTAAACATTTCTCTTCTAGCTGTTGACATAAATCTATGGTATATAGATTCCCATTTCTATTGGCCTTAAGTTTATACTTTAAGTTGGCCTTGTCTAAGATTAGATCCTGCTTGTCAACTATTAAGCACTCATTTGAATCAAATATTACCCAGTTACCTTTGTCCGTGCTTTGACTTACGCTTAGCAGGTTGTGACAGAGACCGTCCACTAGATATACATCTTTGACTGGTCCGACTTCTCCAACTCCAGTGATCTTGCCACTTTGATTTCCTCCAAAGGTCACTGTGGCTCCATCTTTGATCACCAGAGATTTGAACTTGTCTCTGTCTCCAGTCATATGTCTCGAGCATCCGCTATCAATGTACCATTTTTTGTTCTTGGATGCCTTGAGACACACCTGAAACAATCAAGCAACTTTAGGTACCCAACCTTTCTTGGGTCCCTTGTTAGTAGCGTTTAGTGCCCTTGGTCTAGCTTTGGGCTTAACCTTGGGCTTATGAACATTTGGAGCCTTTGGCCTAGTGCTGGCTCTAGGCTCTTGGGTTTTCCCTGTGGGATGATTCCAGGCTCGGGATCCTTGTCCTTCCTTGGTGTCCTTTGCAGGAGGAGGATCCTGTGTAGCCTTGGTTCCTTTGGGCACCCATTTGTAAGAGCTGTTAGCTCCATGCTTCTTAGCATTACAGGTGGACATGGAGTGTCCTTTCCTGTTGCAGTAGTTACAGAAGCTAAAAGGTGAGGAGCTATGACTGGTGGCTTTATGGAAGAACTTTAAGTAAGGCTTTACTTTTGGTTCTTCCCATTTTTTCTTTCTAGGGGTATATCCCAAGCCAGTTCTATCCCTATATGCCCTTTGGTTCATTAAGAGTATATTTAGCATTTCTGAACCATTGGTAAATTTCTGCAGGGCATTTTGCAGCTTATTATTTTCTTCTGAGATTTTGCTGCAATTTGGACAGCTCTCAGGTATTGGGGTGTTAGGTTCCGCTTGGGGAGAACCCTGTCCATCCACCATTGGAAATCTTCTAGCTTCCGCTAGTTCCTCACTAAGTGAGTCCACCTTGGACTCAAGTGATTCCTTTTTGGTTTTCAGGAATTTATAGGCTTTACATAGTTTAGAGAATTCTTCATGAATCTCATTGTAAGCCTCTTGTAGTTCAGGAAGAGTTACCTCATGTTCTTCGTTGGTGAGGTCAAGATCTGAAGATGCTTCCTCATCCTCTTCTCTAGCTACCAGGCAGAGGTTGGCAACTTCTTCATCATCACTTGCTTCCTCATCTGAGCTATTTACCCAAATGGAGGAAACAAGAGCCTTTCTTTTATCCTTGCCTTTAGACCTCTGCAGGCTGGGACATTCAGCCTTGAAGTGACCAGGCTTATTGCATTCAAAACACACAGGGACCTTCTCTTTCTTGTATCCCTTCTTCTGGCTGGAGTCACCTTTCTGATAGCCTTCCTTCTTTCTGAGGAATTTCCTGAACTTCCTCACCATCATAGCCATCTCCTCATCGTCCATCTCATCGTCGTCATCCTCATCATTGTCATTGATCTCTTTGCTGGGAGCAACGAGAGCAAGGTTCTTACTCTTGGATGAGGTTTGAGGAGCTCTCATAGCCAGCAAGGTAGGCTCATATTCAGCAAGGGAGCCAAAGAGAGCGGTGACGGAGCTGGTTGATTCTCCTTGCACTTCTTGCAGAATAGTTACTTTGGTGATCCAGTCACCCCTCAAGATCTTCAGAATCTTGCTCACTTGCTCTCTTTCAGGGATATCCTTACCAAGCGAGGCTAGATTGTTGATGAGATGGGTGAATCTGAGCTCTAGATCTCTGATGGGCTCGGTGGGGCTTAGCATGGCGAATTTGTGAAATTCTTCCACCAGCATCTCAACACGTCTTGCTTTTACTCCCCTGGTTCCGGAGTGTGCAGCCTCAAGAGCCCCCCACATATCTTTTGCATTTTTGTGGTGGCTGATCCTGTGAAACTCTTTGTAGCTGAGAGCACACTGGATGTAGTGCATAGCCCTATGGTTGAGTTGGACTAGAGCATAGTCCTCAGGAGTGTATCTGGCTTTCACCTTAGCAAATCCATCCTCATCTAAGGGAATTTGATCCCCATGTTCGATCACGTCCCATAGTCTGATATCGCTTGACTTGATATAAGTTTCCATTCTGAACTTCCAGAATGGATAGTTGTGCCCATCGAAGCCTGGGGGCTTGTTGGGTTGTACAGCGACATCTGGCAGAGAATAATCCGTATCCATTACTTAGATCTTTGCTTTCTGCGATTCGTTGGAATCGAGTAAGAAAGACCTGCTCTGATACCAAATGTAAGTAATGGATACACAAGAGGGGGGGTGAATTGTGCTTCAAAAATTAAAGGGTTAAGGTGCATTTTTAGTACTTTACAATATAGCAAAGTGCACCTAGCGTAATATACAATATTGTGGTCCATTTGTGATAAACAAGAATTATTTTCGTGGCTTATTTAGTAATGACGTTAAATAAGTCAAGTTTGACCGTTATGTGTCAAATTTTGACCGTTAAATTGTGGGGTAAAGGAGCATTTTCAATACTCTAGAATATAGTAGGAGCACCAAACATAATATACAATATTTTAGACCATTTATGATAGTCAAGAATTATTTTCATTGCTTATCTAGTAATTTGTTAGCTAAAACTCACTTTTTAAGATAAAATCTGCTGTGACATAATGATGTAATATATGTATGTTGAAATGACAATTTAATGAACATTTATTTTAAGTTTATAACTAGGGTTAAGGGTCAAATCTAGCACTCTACTATTGCCTAAAGTTCACCCAACATAAATAAGAATTTGATGGCTCAAATGTGGCACACATCTTTTCAAAAATGGCTCAAATCTAACATTTCTGTCAACTTTAACGAGTTTGACCGTTAAGTTTGACTTGATCATGACACGTCACCCGCCACGTCACCGAGTTTTGCCACGTGGCCCGCCTTGTCACCCAGTGGGCCCACTTACTAACTATTATTGAATTATGTGGCAGGCCACGTTGCAAAACTGAGTGACATGGCGGGTGACGTGTCATGGTCAAGTCAAACTTAACGGTCAAACCCGTTAAAATTGACGGAAATGCTAGATTTGAGCCATTTTTGAAAAGATGTGTGCTACATTTGAGCCATCAAATTCTTGTTTATGTTGGGTGAACTTTTGGCAATAGTAGAGTGCTAGATTTGACCTTTAACCCTTATAACTATGTAATAAGATAAAAGTAACTTTTCTTCTATTACATCATAGAGTCATTAATTTGGGTCGAGCCAGTATGGCCAACCCGTTTTAATTCAGGTCGAGCCAGTATGACCAACTTGTTTTAACTCAGTAAGGCCAACCTATTTAGTTTATGATTCTTTGCTTACTTTTTTTATATATGTAAAATACTAATGACTTATTAGTTTATACATGCATGATATTAGGATATTCTATGGATCTTTATAACTTTGTAGTGTTTAATTATTTGACTCTTTGAATAATATTGTGATTTAGTTATTTATGGTGTTTAAATATTGTATATTATGTTTGGTGCTCCTTCTATATTCTAGAGTTCTGAAAATGCTCCTTTACCCCACAATTTAGCGGTCAAAATTTGACACATAACGGTCAAACTTAACTTATTTAACGCCGTTACTAAATAAGCCACGAAAATAATTCTTGGTTATCACAAATGGACCACAATATTGTATATTATGCTATGTGCACTTTGCTATATTCTAGAGTATTAAAAATGCACCTTAACCCAAAATTAAATGCTCAAATAAAATAACACACGAGTTATACTGGTTCGGTCTACCTGACCTACGTCCAGTTCCTCAACCTCCCAGGTCGAGTTCCACTAAACCTCAGGTTTTAAATCGGGTTCACCTGAAAACCTTACAACCGCAAGTTTTCACGGGCTCACTTGCAACCTTACAACAAGTTTCACTCAGGCTCACTTGTAACCTTTCTAACTAACTCCCCCTTACACCAAGCAAGGGGTTTACCTTTTCACTTAAAGGATTTTTGACTAAGTTCTCTTAAAGAACAGATTGTGATACACACTTAAGTACAATAAATGCTCTTATGACAAGAAGAGACTTAACAACAAGAGTACAGAATAAGTAGGTGAGAGTAAACTCTTGATGTGTTAAATGCTCTTCGCTTTTCTGGGCAGCTTTGAATGCTTGAGAATGTTCTTCGTTTTCTTGCTCTGACTTTACTCAAGAATATTCAAAAATTCGATACTTCATAAATGAAGTTGAGTTCTCTTATATAGTCTTCAAGCATTCTGAGCTCTTGGTAGGTGGGCTAGCCGTTTGAATATGTCCGTTTTTCCCTTGTTACCGTTTGCCCATTTAATGCTTCATCAATGCATAGCAGGGTTGACTTGCTTTATCTCTGAAAAGTAGCCCTGACACCTCTGCTCTGACAAAAGCATTCTGACTTCTGAGTATGTGATGTTTACTCTTGCACTCTTGCTGACGGATGATCATCATTCATCCGCAAGTGGTAATCTTGCTCTGCAAGTGTTAAGCTCTGAGTCCCAATGTCAAGAGTCTTTCCATCCGGAAGCTCATTTGCATCCGGAAGCGTGACCATGTTCTGCACATACTGGTTAGTCCAACATAGCAATATATATATAAGAATTATACATGCTGTGGGAAGCTTGTTTGCTATGGGGAGTAGTTTACTTAGACTGTGTTCTGATTTGGTCTATGATGTATCCGGAAGCATTTTTACATCCGGAAGTAAAACCACTAGATGAAGGATCTTTGTTCACTATAACTCACTCACACTTAGTGTATTTCATCCCAATACTCAGCGCTAGTCACTAAGCTATCGGAAGCACTTTTACTTGACGTAGTGAACTCACTGACGCTTAGGGATATATTTCTTTTATCAGTCTGTGTCAGTCTAAATCTATCAGGAAGCACTTTTACTTGATGATGTAAACGTACTGACGCTTGGGGTGATATCTATTCTATTAGTCTGCGCCAGTCTAAATTTAACAGGAAGTGCTTTCACTTGGCGAAGTAAACTCACTGACGCTTGGGGTAATATCTAGTCTATCGCTCTGCGCCAGTCTAAGTCTAACAGGAAGCAAACTCACTTCCGATTGAGTCATAGCTTAGCCTTAAGATTTGTGTGCTTAATGTTCATGGACTAAGTTAAAACCCTATTGATTTACTTGCTGACGCTGGGGGATGAAAGCATTCATCCGCGTGCGCAAGTCCTAATCTATCCGAAAGTAAAACCTCATCCGGAAGCGCTCTTACTTGGAATCCTATGTTAATCCTATTGCTTCCTTGGCACTTGGTCTAATCCTTTATATTTTAGTCTTCATCAAAACTTAAGATTCTAACACAAGTGAAAGAGGTGTTGTTGTATATGATGGAGGTGCACTCACCATACACCGTGGCTGCTCTTTCAAGGAAGCCTAAGGGAGTGAGAGAACGGTGAAGCTGGAGTGCGGTGAGTTTTTTCCGGTGGCGGGGGGTGGGGCTGCTACCTGCGAAGATGAAGAAGAAGATGAGGAGGGGAGGGGAGAGAAGAGAGAAGGGGTGGGGTGGGTAAGAATATTTTAATATAAATGGTGGGCCCACATTTTCAGAAATAATTAATTAAATTGTAGTCCCTAGGGACTCTACTTTAATTTCCCAAATTAGGGGGACTTTTCTAATATTAAGTCCCTTACAAGGGATCTGTATTTAATTTTCCCTTAATTTTTTTCATTTTTGCCATGTCATATACATATTAGCATGGGGGTGACACATAATGTCTCATTGTGCCACATCATTATGCCATATCATCATTCCCAGTCAACTAACAGTCAAACTTAACACCTATGTTTAAGAGTGCTAGATTTGTCCCATTTTGGTTTATAATGTCCGATTTTGCACCATCGAAATTACGGGTGCCAAAGTTGTCCATTTTAAAAATTACGGTGGCTATTTTTGCCCCTTCGCCCTTCCTTAAATGTGGTCGTGATAGACCTTTCACGACCACATTTAAGTAAATGTGGTCGTGAAAAGTAACCTCTATCACGACCACAGTTACGAAACTGTGGTCGTGAAAGGTTGCTTTTTTTTTATATTTTGGGACTGCATTATAGCCATCTGTATTCTTGCAGATCATTTACAAACCACTTTCAATACAGCACCATAAATCATATACAATATCCAGCATGTATTTGCAGACATAATATCCGCACTCTGTAGTGCCCCGCTGGATTGGACACTGATAAATCACAGATAATATCAGCAATATCATAGTAGTTCGGGTATGACTAAAAGCAATATAAATGAAAATGAATATAAAATTTGCTTTTACCTTTACGTTTATAACATGAATCGAAGTCTGACTAGCTGTGTAATAATCAGTTTCTTGCGCAGCATGCCATTTTGATATTTCGCTAAAAAGAGATAAAATCATAACAATAATGTTATATATAGTATAAAGATATATTATTATCAATTATCAACTATAAAAGTAAAAAAAAGGAGAAATTTACTTTTGGAAGACTTTTCTGTGATCGTCGCTAATATATCGCTCTAAAGAGTCAAACCAAAAAATCTTGAACTCTTTCGGGCAAAGTATAGCCATAGCCCAATGTCCACTGAAAGAAATAAGTGAAAATAAATGTTAATTAAACTAAGACATAACATTTAATATTGTGTAAAAGATAGCTCATTACCAATTCAAAACTGGCGCGAAATAAAGAGTGCCACAATCAAGACCCATTTGCAGCTCGACGTAAGATTGCATTTCCCAAAAATGAGTTTTCTTACTCTTCTGAAGAGTTTTCAAAGCTCTTTCATCATAAGTCAGTCTAGAAGGGCATAGAAACCGGCAAAACTTTTGCTTTGGGCTTTTTTGGCATAAGCTGTGGTAGTACCTATTAGACATGGCGAAATGGATTAAAACTTAAAGACTAATGACAATAACAAACTATATTGATAATAATGAGAAACTTACCAGACGGCCAAATCAAGCCAGCTTTTCTCAAGCTCCTCCATCATCAAGAACTCCTTCACGTCTTGAGAACCTTGCGACCAAATCTTCTCCTCTACTAGTGGATTGACGACTCCAACAGATATTAAAAGATTACGCACCATTCCGGGTTGCATCGTCCACAGCAGATTGAGATATGGGAACTTCTCACCGTTAAAATTCTGAAAATAAGAAACACATTAACTCTACACATATATATCAATAACATTGTTAATAAAGGTCAATTCATAGATGACTTTAGTACCTTTGGGAGAAGAATTGGTGGTTGAGCTTCTTGAGCAGTATCGAACACAAGCCTTTTAGACCAAACAATAAAGCCCTTCATTGCTTGGCCTAAAGTAGTGATCTCTTTAGTACAGAATGGAACACATGTCATTTCCTGGCCCTCTATCACGGAAATAACTGTCACTTTTACTTGATCATCCCGGATAAACGTGTTGTGAATGGTGGTTTAATTTGGGTACTTGTGAGCCATGGCAACAGGGTGTAGGTAAGGCTCGTCGAGATGTAAGTAGCACCTCTCGTGGTAGTCATCAAAAGGATCAGGTGCACTTGGCCCACTCCCTGTTGAAGTTGTTCTTTGGGAAGCTTGAAGAGCCTCTAACTGTGATGTCATCCATTCAAACTTTGTATTCCATTGGCTCACCCGTTCGTCCACCCGTGCATCCACCATTGCATCAAACTCCTCAGTGGACACACTACTACGAGACACCACTCGTGTTTTGGGCCCAAAAAATTCCTTTGCCCTAACTGTCCCAGAAACTCCTACAACTCGGCTAGGATTGTCTAATCTCCCTAGCGAAGTTGCTAGGATGTCCATTCTGGGGTCCTGCGGTGTCCAAAACCCCTGAGAAGATTGCTCTTCCAGTTCATGCTGTTACAAAAGTGAACAAACATTGAGTAAGATGCAATAATATCCTACGTAAGTGTTTAAATTCAATTTATATAGCACTCACAATTCGGTTTGCCACCGCTTCAGCCTTGTCACTGGTATATTTTCCAGTTGTTCTCTTCTTCCGGGTCGCTGCCCATGTTACATGGCGTTGGAGGTCAGGTAAAGGGTCTAAGACAGTGGAAGATGACTCAGCTTCCATAGTTTTCCGCTGCTCCTCCCACTTTTGTTGCCGCTCCGCTTCCACATATTCAGTCATCCAATCATACCCCCCACGGAACATGGTATGATTATACTCATTTTTAGCTCAGATCTCTTGTTGTTTTTTTCTTATCTCCTATGTACCACAATAATAAAATATTAATAATGCAGATACACAGATTAAAACCAAGTTATGAACTATACATGTATAGTAGATATACCTGAAACTCTTTAGACTTCCGATATTTAACAAACTTATTCCATTTCTCTGGTTCAATATTGGGATATGCTATACATGGATCCTCACCCATTTTACACCCCCCGAATATGTAGTCTTCACCCAACCTATATTTGAATTCACTAAACATTTTTGAAAGTCTCTTCCAAATGAACTCTTTGAAATCTTTGGTATCCGGCACATCCCAATATTGCTGCAATGAAATCACAAACATGATTAGTCACCAATATATCTCACAAATATGGAGTTAAAATACGAATGTGCACACCAATACATCCAGCCAACACTGTTGCTTAACATCGTGATCAATGTGTTTCCACTCATTTATCGTGATGTCGAGTCTGTTTCTCGCCACTGTACCAAGATAACTTGCAAATGGCTTTGCAGTTCGCCCTTTAGGCCTATTCTTTTCATTCAGTTCCAAATGGTTTTTTTTCTTATGCTCAACTGTCAGAGCAACTACTTTTGAAAGTTTGGTAGGCCCTCTTTTCTTCTTCTTCACAGGGGGTGGTGGGGCCTCCTCATAATGCTCTTGCTCGCGATCTGAGTCATTTTCTGCCATTAACCTGTGAAAGAGAAACAATTACATACATTAGCACAGAACAATTAATAATATTAGATAGGTTATTGAATGAAAAACAATAACAACAATCAATACATTTTCTAACATTATGTGTTGTCGTCTCATATGTCCCATATACCTTCAGTATGATCATTCCTAACCGCACATAAGTCATCATCATCATCATCTAACAAAATTCTTGTTGTTTTGCCTAATAATTGTATCTCGTCATCATCACCATCATTTACTGTGAGAGCACAATCCATTTGATTTCTATTTTGCAAGGCAATGGAAAGCTTAACATTTGTAGGGTCTGATACATAAAACACTTGTTTCGCATGACTTGCTAGAATAAATGGTTCATCCTTGTAGCCGACCCTATTAAGATCAACAGATATCATGCCACTTTGGCGCTCAATCACAACTGCATTACTATGTACCCACTTACATTTAAATATGGGAACCTTGAAATGCGGTGCGTAGATGATTTCCCAAATTTCTTCAATAACCCCATAATATGGAGTTGTAGCCAATTTTGGGTTTTTGTCCCTAGAGCTAGAAAAATGGGTTGTCTCAGCTTCAACCATCACCCCGCTGTTTTGTGTGGTGCGCTTGCCATCAATGACCTTAGTAGAGAAAGAATACCCATATATTTCATAACCACCCCACGAAAAAACAAGAAACTGGGGCTTCACAGCTAGCAACCTTACCGTGTCAGACACATCCTTTTGTTTTCGCGCATACTCCTCGAACCAACCAATAAATGACTTGTTATGTTCATTTGAAATCTGCATATCACTCTTCTTCAGGTTATTCTCTTTCAAAAGCCTTTTATGCTCAGCCAAAAAAGGTTGCACTTCTTTCATGTTATTCAAGATGTATAGGTGTGCCTGTAACAACTCCACTCTCTCTACACCCTGTACTTTCATGCCTCGCACCCCTTTACCAGAAAGTTCATCTTCGTCCAGGTTGATTTCCTCGTCGTCAGGTTTTCTTAGGTAAGGTTTGCAAAAGTCCATTGTCTCTTCAACAAGATATCTTTTAACAATCGAGGCCTCCGGGCGATATGGATTCTTTGAATAACCCTTCAAAACTTTCATGAATTGCTCAAAAGGGTACATCCACCTTAGAGAAACCGGACCACAAAGTCTTATCTCTCGAACCAAGTGAACAATCAAATGAACTGATATATCAAAAAATGCTGGAGGAAAATGCATCTCCAATTGCGACAAAATAACATAACCTTCCTTTTCCAACTCATCGAGTATTTCATTGTCAATTACCTTACTGCAAATGGCATTAAGAAACTTACACAACCTTGTTAAAGTCTTCACCTGTTAATAGAATTGGAGCAGATGCATGCTCAGGAAAGCCATTAAATCGCTTCCTCAGTTGACGGTATGGGTGGTGGCGATCAAGAAACCTCCTATGACCGAGGTAAACAGTCTTCCTTCCATACTTGAGCTGGACGAAATTAGTGTCATCCTCACAAATTGGACATGCCTTATGTCCCTTGACACTATTTCCTAAGAGATTGTCATATGCAGGTAAGTCATTTATTGTGGTAAACAACAAAGCTCGCAACTTGAATGTCTCCTTTTTGTATGCATCAAACACATCAACACCTTCATTCCACAACATCTTCAAGTCCTCGATCAACGGAGCAAGATAAACATCGATATCATTCCCAGGCTATTTCGGTCCCGAAATCATCATACACATCATAAGATATTTCCGTTTCGTTCACAACCAAGGTGGAAGGTTGTAAATGACAAGCAAAACTGGCCAAGCACTATGTTTGCTAGAGACACTCCCAAATGGGTTGAATCCATCTGTACAAAGGCTGAGACGGAGGTTTCTAGGATCACTAGCAAACTTTGGAAAAATTGAATCAACCTTTTTCCATTGAGGATAGTCAGCAGGGTGTCGAAGATATCTAGAATCAGAATTTCTCTGATCACAATACCACCTCAGATTCTCTACTTCTGTTGCATTCGCGAACAATCGTCTAAACCTTGGAACTATTGGAAGGTACCACATTACTTTCGAACGTTCACCTTTTTTTGGTTTGCTTGTCTCTTCGTCGTCGTCGTCATCATCAGCACCCTTCCTCTGTTTATACCTTGGCTCCTGACATCTTGGACACACATGTAACCCCTCATACTCATTTCTGTATAAAATACAATCATTGGGACAAGCATGTATCTTCTGATACTCCATACCCATCTTACTTAGCATTTTCTTGGCCTCATACATTGTCTTCGGAACCGCATTGTTATCCGGGAACATATCGCTCAAAGCTGCGAGCATTTTCGAGAAACCCACGTCTGCCCACCCATTTTCCGTCTTTATTTCTAATATTGTTAGAATGAAGGTCAGACGACTATACTTCTTACACCCTAGAAACAAAGGTGTCTCAGCATCACCACGCACTTTATCGTACTCGTCTGACACAACAAACGACTCCGCTGCGATATCATTTATCATGTTGTCCATGCCAACATCGCAAACATATTCATCATCATCATCATTATCATCCACCTCTGCTGCTTTTACATGTTCCGCGGTAGTTCCCAATTCCCCATGCCAAATCCACTTCCTGTATCGGCGATTGATCCCCTCACAAATAAGGTCATTCCTTATAGAGTCAAGGCTTTTGCGATCAACATTCACACACTTCACACAAGGGCACGGGTACTTTCCATTCTTACTCGGCACATTTCTTTTGGCAAATTCAATAAACTCTTCCACCCCCTTTTGATACTCTTCACTAGTTCGCAAAGCATCCATCCAAGCACGATCCATTGCAGTAATGTGTATAATATGTATATACACTTATCTTCATTACAAAGAATATTAGACAATTGAACCAATGAGAGGACTATCTATGGCAACCTAAAACAAACCTAATCAACAACCAAAAACAGCCTCTCCAAGAAACTAGAGACTATTTGCATGCAATTTTTACTACCCCTTCCAGCAAAGAAAACAAGCTTTTTCCAGCAATTAATGGCTAACTAGCGCAGTCCCAAAACACTCTTAAAATATCCAGAATAGTCAACCAAACAGTGTGCCAAAATAAGTGCAAATCAGAATTTACCACAAATGCACAAACCAAAAGCTAGCTGAATTTGATATTCAACAATAGAAGCAATATTTAAGCCAGCAAATGAACCAAAAATAATCACAATAATCAAAATAACAATTAACAATCTATTACCAAAATCAATTGCATGTTCACCAATCAGAGCAACCAAATTTATCAATCCTTTTTGCATCTTAATTCACACCAAAACATGGCCACAATCACGAACATATGGAACAAGTACAAACTGGATACAAACTGGCCACAATCATGAACAAAGGTTGGCGGCTTATACACACAAAATATATTCGAAACTAAAACAAAGGTAGGAAGTACCTGTTGTGAAGTCCGGCGAAGTGTGTGGAGCGACGGCCTAAGAACAAAGTTGTAGTGGAGCGGCGGCGGCGACGAATTGTAACAATATGTTACTAATTCCCTAATTAATTCAATAATACCCTGACTAACTATGATAGAAAAATGATTTCCATAATATTAATAAATCTATCATAGTTAGAAAAAGGATTTCCTAATAATGATCATTATCCATGATAGAAAAGAATAAACTAATACAACCTGAATACTATCATGAATAATTAATAGCTAACCATGTTAGAAAAGAATCACCTAACATGGTTAGAAAAATAAACAACCTAATGTTCAATAATATCAAATACATATAAATATATGCGGAAACGAATGCAGGCCTATACAAATTGGCAATATACAACTCTAAATAAATTATATAACCTCTACTACCTAATTCCCTTTCCTGATGCTTGCGTCTGTGCATGAATACCTGCAAAAATGTCAGTAATCGTGGGATGAGACAATTTGTCCCAGTAATCACCGATTAACTCACTATAACAGTGAGATGTGCGGTAGTATGGGCGTCTAAAGGGTACCACAGTTCAAAAACCAATAATACATATATACATGTCAAGTCTTTCATTCATCGTTCAAGTTCCCTCCATCCAAATCAATTCAAATTCATCATCTCTACATTTCACATATCACTCAAATTCCTCAGTCAATTCCACATAACCAAATATCACCTCCTCAGTCTCCAATCTAATGCTACTACCACGACAACTCTCACACTCACCTATAGATGCATTGTGCCATCCCGGGGCATTCAATCATCTAATCTTCACTATATGATTTGACATTGTGTTCCTCTCCATAATGAGGGAACAATTTCCCTCTCTGGCAATCTCCAGAGAGGGAACCCCAATTCTGTTTTCCATTACAGAACTGGAACGGTTGGACTCTTCAATGCCAAACAACCGTAGGGGCGGTTGGGCTCTTCAATGCCAAACAACCGTAGGTCACTTCTCTCAATAAGTCGACCTATGAACCCCGATCCAACCAATCCGAAAAGGATCATCAGTACAAATAACTGTCGATTGGCCTATCGACAGTTATCATCGCGCGATGGTACATATGTATATCAGTGTCATGCAAACCTCACAGTATTCATATCCATCAATTTCAATCTCATCATCAATATCATGAACCATTATCAATCCCTTCACTATCTCAATCTCAACTATCAACATTTCTCAACTAATATCATCTGAACCTCACATATTATACCAGAATAAACATCAGCCAGGATAATATGTATAATATTTCAAATTCCTTTTATATGAAAATAATCGCGTTTGAAAGGCACCCGATAGTCTGTTTTGTATAAAAATACCATTTTAATGATAATAAATATATAGAGGGTGAAAAGGGATTTTACAAAATCCCTAACTAATGTCACCCTCAATGTTATAACAAGGTTAAGTGTGATTACCTGTCGCCCAGCAATTTACGAGATTCCTCACCCTTTTTCTTTATGCCTCACAAGCCACATCTTAGTCAATCCTATAATGAGGTTGTACAGAATGATAAATTAGTATCATTTCTACTTCGTGATGTTTAACGTCTCTCTTGTATTCCCTTTACTACCCAATCCCCTTTTAATATTCAATCTTAGTCAAAATTCACAAATAAATAACCAGTGACAACAAACTATCATCACAACAACATTCACGCACCCTATACATAGAGACACACCTTTTTGTATCAAACAACATCATGCTTAAATGAAAACACCTAGATACAAGCATACATCATTTTATCTTTCAAATCATAAATAATGTAATCCACAATAAGTGAATAAATAATCAGCCGCTATTCTTACTTTAGTCAAATCCTAAAATCATTTAACCTCAATTCATTCCAAAGGTACTTGTACCAATTATACCTTAAAATAAGATTAGCATTACTCATTCATCCAAATAAGATCAACTAATCTAAAGTCTATTAAATTTATAAAATAAACTACTAGAACCCATTCCCAATCGCCAACAATCCATTATTGTACCCGAACAACACCATTTTAAGCCAAAGTGACTCACTTTCATCATTATTCAATCTCAATCATTTAACACTCAAATTCTTGATCATCTTAAAATCCCATTTACTCCAATCATTGAAAATATCTATCAAATAACAATTAGGATTAAAAGAACCATTAAACCCCTCATCATGTCATTATTTCACTACTTGATCCTCCATTTTGACTTTAGGCCATATCTCGTGTCACCACAAAATACTCCATTCATTCAATATTCATCTTCCAACTTCATCTAACAATTAAAGATCACCATTCGGATCCACATTAGCATAAATTTCGAAATCCCCCTTCAATCCTTAGATTCTAACACTTCAATTTGTTAAACCATCATCCTAACCCAAAATCAGGCAGTTCCAAGACAAAGTAGGCACATATTTTTCTAATTCAATGAACTAAAATCAAGTCTCAAAACCAATAAAGATGACAACTTTTGTTCATAAGTTCTTGCTTTAGCTTAATCACAGGCATTGAGCAAACACATAGCCAAGAACACTAAACACACACAAAACAACGACAGATCAGAGGCATAATGAACCAACTTCAAGATCCTCACATACATAGTAAGCAAGAAATAAATTTTAGGCAAAAATCAAAATAAACAATTCAGTTTGATTAGTTCATTAATATCAAAACACCAAAACTAAAACTCAATCACAGTTTCAATTAATTTCTAAACTTAAAACCCTAAAACCCCTTTCAAACCCTCACCCACTTCAACCCGAATTTCGCATCAAAAGCATTAACTTCTAATTCAAATTACAAGCAATATCCACACCACTTCCAGCCACGCAACAAAACAGAGAAATTAAACTCTTCCTAAATCAGTTTCTAAATCAAGCATATTGAACACAACTCCAACTTGCAAGATTAACTACATGCCTCTCCAATCATTCATCATTAACCATACATCCCAGATTATCAAATATTGCAGCATAAACAATTAGAACAAAATCTTTTCTAACAGCCCCAAAACTCAGCCTTACTCACGGCCTCTCTACCTCCCTTGCGCAGAATGAAAACAATGTTAGAATCTTAAGTTTTGATGAAGACTAAAATATGAAAGAATAGGGCAAGTACTTAGAAAGCAATAGGTTAACATAGAGTCCCAAGTGAGAGTGCAATCGGATGTGGATTTACTTCCGGATAAACTAGGACTAGCGCTCGCGGATGGATGACCCATCCCCCAGCGGCAGCAAGTAACTCACTAGGGAATTAACTTAGTCCATGAGCATTAGGTATACAAAACCTTAAGACTAAGCTAAGACTCAACCGGAAGTGAAATTGTTTCCTGTTAGATTTAGACTGGCGCTGACTGAGAGAATAGATTACCCCAAGCTTCAGTGAACATAAGCTACGTCAAGTGAAATCGCTTCCTGTTAGATTTAGACTGGCGCTGACTGATAAAATAGATAATCCCAAGCGTCAGTGAACATAAGCCACGTCAAGTGAAAGTGCTTCCGATAGCTTAGTGACTAGCGCTGACTGTTGGAGTGAAGGACATTGAGCGAGAGTGAGTAATAGTGAATATAATCCTTCATCCAGTGGATTTACTTCCGGATGTAGAAGTGCTTCCGGATATATCTTAGACTAAGTGAACACCCACTGCATGTGACTATGTGCTTATATTGCTAAACTAACGTTCAAGTGCAGCACACTAAGTAAGGTTGCTTCCGGATGTGATTTTGCTTCCGCAAGCAATCAGAATGTCAGAACGTTCAGAGATGCAGTGTCAGAATGCTTTTGTCAGAGCAGAGGTGTCAGGACTACTTTTCAGAGATAAAGCAAGTTAACCCTGCTATGCATTGATGAAGCATTAATTGGGCAAACGGTAACATGGGAAAAACGGCCATATTCAAACGGCTATCCCACCTACCAAGAGCCAGATTGTTTGAAGACTATATAAAGGAGCTCAACTTCATTTATGACAACAACAATTATCTTTGATATTCTTGAGAGAAGTTAGAGCGAGAAACTAAGAACATCTTCAAGCATTCAAAGCTGCCCAGAAAAGTAAAGAGCATTTAACACATCGAGTGATTCTTTTCATCTACATATTCTGTACTCTTTGTTGTTAAGTCTCTTCTTGTTATAAGAGCATTGATTGTACTTAAGTGTGTAACATCATCCGTTCTTTGAGAGAACTTAGTTAGAAAAATCCTTTAAGTGTAAAGGTTAACCCCTTGCTAGGTGTGAGGGGGAGCTAGTCAGAAAGGTTACAAGTGAGCCTGTGTAAAACTTGTACTTGTAAGGTTGCAAGTGATCCCGTGCAAAACTTGCGGTTGTAAGGTTTCAGGTGAACCCGTTTTAAAACCTGAGATATAGTGGAACTCGGCCTGGGTGGTTGAGGACTGGACGTAGGTCAGGTAGACCGAACCAGTATAACTCTTGTGTTGTTTTTATTTGAGCATTTATTTTTGAAGCACAATTCACCCTCCCCCCCTCTTGTGCATCCATTACTTTCATTTGGTATCAGAACGGGTCTTTCTCACTCGATTCCAACGAATCCAGAAAGCAAAGATCCAGTAATGGATACAGATTACTCTCTACCAGATGTCTCTGTTCAACCCAACAAGCCCCCAGGCTTCGATGGGTATAACTATCCATTCTGGAAGTTTAGAATGGAGACTTACATCAAGTCAAGTGATATTAGACTCTGGGAAGTAATCGAACGTGGGGATCAAACTCCCATAGATGAGGATGGGTTTGCTAAGGTGAGAGCCAGATACACCCCTGAGGACCTTGCTTTAGTCCAACTGAACTATAGGGCCATGCACTACATCCAGTGTGCTCTCAGTCCCAAAGAGTTTCACAGGATCAGCCACCACAAAAATGCTAAAGATATGTGAGAGGCTCTTGAGGCTGCTCACTCTGGAACCAGGGGAGTAAAAGCAAGACGTGTTGAGATGCTAGTGGAAGAATTTCACAAGTTCGCCATGCTTAGTCCCACTGAGACTATCAGAGAGCTGGAGCTCAGGTTCACTCATCTCATCAACAATCTGGCCTCGCTGGGTAAGGATATTCCTGAAAGAGAGCAAGTAAGCAAGATCCTAAAGATCTTGAAGGGTGACTGGATCACCAAAGTAACTATCTTACAGGAAGTCCAAGGAGAATCAACCAGCTCCATCACTGCACTATTTGGTTCTCTAGCCGAATATGAGCCTACTCTGCTAGCTCAAAGAGCTCCTCAAACCTCATCCAAAGCCAAGAATCTTGCCCTTGTTGCTCCCAGCAAGGAGATCGATGATGATGATGAGGATGATGAGGAGGAAATGGATGATGAGGAGATGGCTATGATGGTGAGGAAGTTCAGAAAATTCTTCAGAAAGAAAGGAGGTTTTCAGAAAGGTGACTCCAGCCAGAAGAAGGGATACAAGAAGGAAAAGGTCCCTGTGTGCTTTGAATGTAAGAAGCCTGGTCACTTCAAGGCTGAGTGTCTCAGTCTGCAGAGGTCAAAAGGCAAAGACAAAAGAAAGGCCTTCGTTTCCTCCATTTGGGTGAATAGCTCAGATGACGAAGCAAGTGATGAGGAAGAAGTTGCAAATCTCTGCCTGGTAGCCAGAGAAGATGATGAGGAAGCATCTTCAGATCTTGACCTCACTCACTAAGATCATGAGGTAACTCTTTCTGAATTACAAGAGGCTTACAATGAGGTTCATGAAGAATTCTCTAGATTATGTAAAGCCTATAGAGTGTTAAAAACTAAAAAGGAATCACTTGAGTCCAAGGTGGACTCACTAAGTGAAGAGCTAGCGGAAGCTAGAAAGCTTCCGGTAGTAGATGGCCAGGGTTCTCCCCAAGCAGAACCAAATGCCTTAACACTTGAGAGCTGTCCTAATTGCAGCAAAATCTCAGCTGAGAAAGACAAGCTGCAAAATGCCATGCAGAAGTTTACAAATGGTTCAGAAATGTTAAATATAATTTTAATGAATCAACGGGCATATAGGGATAGAACTGGCTTAGGATATACTCCTAGAGGGAAAAAGTGGGTGGAACCAAAAGTAAAGCCCTACTTAAAGTTCTTCCATAAAGCCACTAGTCATAGCTCCTCACCCTTCAGCTTCTGTAACTACTGCAACAGGAAAGGACACTCCACGTCCACCTGTAATGCCAAGAAGCATGGAGCAAGTAGATCTTACAAATGGGTCCCTAAAGGAACCAAGGCTACAAAGGATCCTCCTCCTGCAAAGGAAACCAAGAGAGGACAAGGATCCCGAGCCTGGAACCATTCCACAGGGAAAACCCAAGAGCCTAGGCTAGCACTAGGCCAGAGGTTCCAAGTGATCGTAAGCCCAAGGTTAAGGCTAACACTAGACCAAGGGCACTGAAAACTAATGACAGAGGACCCAAGAGAGGTTGGGTACCTAAGCTTGCTTAATTATTTCAGGTGTGTCTCAAGGCATCCAAGAACAGAAAATGGTACATCGATAGCGGATGCTCGAGACATATGACTTGAGACAGAGACAAGTTCAAATCTCTAGTGATCAAGGATGGAGCCACAGTAACCTTTGGAGGAAATCAAAGTGGTAAGATCACTGGAGTTGGAGAAGTCGGACCAGTCAAAGACGTATATCTAGTGGACGGTCTCTGTCACAACCTGCTGAGCGTGAGCCAGAGCACTGACAAAGGAAATTGGGTAATCTTTGATTCAAATGAGTGCATAATAGTTGATAAGCAGGATCTGAATTTAGATAAGGCCAATTTAAAATGCAAACTTAAGGCAAACAGAAATGGGAACCTATATACTCTAGACTTATGTCAACAACTGGAAGAAAAATGTTTAATATCTAGTGATGAAAACAGTTGGCTTTGGCATAAGAGATTAGCTCATGTTAATTTTACTCAACTTGATATGCTAATTAAAAAAGAGCTAGCCATAGGTATCCCATCCTTTAAGGTAAAACATGATTTTATTTGTGAATCTTGCCAACGAGGGAAGCAAACAAAGTCCTCGTTTAAAACCAAGAAGAAAGTCTCCACCAGTAGGCCCTTGGAACTAATCCATATGGATTTGGTTGGGCCAGCGAGAGTAAAGAGCTTGGGTGGAAACTTGTATGCTCTAGTGGTGGTGGATGACTATTCAAGGTTCACTTGGACTATGTTTCTTGCCTCTAAGCAAGATGCTTTTGATGCTTTTGTTGTCCTGGCTAAGAAAGTGCAGAATGAGAGAGAGCTCAAAATCACAGCCATAAGGACAAACCATGGAGGAGAGTTTGAGAACCATAGCTTATCTGAGCTATGTGAGCAGAATGACATTGAACATAACTTCTCAGCTCCTAGAACTCCTCAGCAAAATGGAGTGGTCGAAAGGAAGAACAGGGTTCTAACGGAGATGGCTAGAAGCATGCTCAACGAGAAAGAGGTTTCTCAAGTATTCTGGGCAGACGCTATGAGCACTGCTTGCTATATCTCCAACAGAGCCTATGTTCGCAAGGGCTTGGACAAGACTCCATACGAGCTATACAAAGGGATGAAGCCCAACATCAGCCACCTCAGAATATTTGGATTAAAATGCTATGTGCATAACAATGGAAAGGTAAATTTGGGTAAGTTTGATCCAAAGGCTGATGTAGGTATATTCATAGGATATTCCCTTAGGAGTAAAGCATATAGGATATACAACATGAGAACTAAAACTGTAGAAGAATCCATGCATGTTGTATTTGATGAAACTTCTACATGGGGACAATCCACAGAAGATGATGAAGCACTTAATCTTCCAAAACCACCATCATCTTCCTCACCACCAAAAGAAACACCAACAAGCAATCCCAAAGAAGAAGATGAACCCAGTGATGAGCCTGGAGTGCAGACCGTGCCTGATGAGGCACAGTTGCCAATAGCTAGGAGACATCACAGGGATCATCCTCTTGATCAAGTGCTTGGTGATGTTTCTTCTGGTGTCAGAACTAGAAGACAAGTTCAAAATGAAGTTGAGTTCTGAGCATTCCTATCTCAAATCGAACCAACTTCAGTTGAACAAGCTCTTGAGGACTGCGACTGGATTATTGCCATGCAGGAAGAGCTAAATCAATTTGAGAGAAGCCAAGTCTGGGAACTAGTCCCAAGCCCGTCTCATCAATCTATAGTAGGGACCAAGTGGGTCTTCAAAAACAAACTAGATGAGACAGGTCAAATTACAAGAAACAAAGCCAGATTAGTAGCCAAAGGATACAACCAAGAAGAAGGCATTGACTATGAAGAAACTTTTGCTCCAGTCGCTAGACTTGAAGCAATAAGGATTCTTCTAGCCTTTGCATCCATGAAAGGCTTTAGGTTATATCAAATGGTTGTAAAGAGTGCATTTCTTAATGGTTAT
The DNA here is from genome assembly GCA_029929735.1 of Mimosa pudica. Taxonomy (NCBI): domain Eukaryota; kingdom Viridiplantae; phylum Streptophyta; class Magnoliopsida; order Fabales; family Fabaceae; genus Mimosa; species Mimosa pudica. Next base: position 1,872,313 of record JAKELP010000036.1, read on the forward strand.
ATTAAGGAAGAGGTATATGTAGAACAACCTCCTGGCTTTGAGGATCATAAGCACCCCAAACATGTGTATAGACTAAAGAAAGCTTTATATGGCCTGAAACAAGCTCCTCGAGCTTGGTATGAGAGACTCAGCAGCTTTCTGCTGGGGAAGGGTTTCTCAAGGGGCAAATTAGATAATACACTGTTTATCCTTCACAAAGATAGAGATGTTAATTGTCCAAATTTATGTTTATGATATTATTTTTGGGGCAACTAATGAAAAGCTTTGTGAAGATTTCTCTAAGACTATGCAGGGTGAGTTTGAAATGTCAATGATGGGAGAACTAACATTCTTCCTAGGCCTGCAAATTAAACAGAAGAAAAATGGAATCTTCATCTCCCAATCTAAGTACTGCAGAGAACTACTCAAAAAGTTTGGGATGGATGAATGCAAGGAGTATGACACTCCCATGAGCACCTCTGCCGCACTCGATGCTGACGCAAAGGGTAAATCTGTCAGCCTGCCCATGTATACACTCCCATGTAATTGTCCAGAATACATTGCTGCTGCAAGCTGTTGTGCACAAGTGCTATGGCTGAAGAACCAGTTGGGAGATCTTGGCTTGGAGTTCCCTGAGGCACCCATCTTTTGTGACAACACAAGCACAATTAGCCTTGCTAAGAATCCAGTTCAGCACACAAGGACAAAGCACATTGACGTCAGACATCACTTCATCAGAGACCATGTTCAAAAGAAGGATGTCAAGGTGCAATTTGTCCCCACACAACAACAGCTTGCTGACATCTTCACCAAGCCTCTGGGGGTTGACCAATTTACTTTCATAAGAGGTGATTTGGGAATGGTAAACCCAAATGAAGTGTAAATTCTATTTATTATACTTGTTTGTTTAAAACCTACATCAATACTAACTTAGGCATCAGAGTGCCAATATATGTTTTTGCAGGTACTCAATGTTAAATCTTAAGCAAGTGCAACCGGAAGCAAAGCCACTTCCGGATGATTACTCACTGACACTGGCTGTTGAAACTCAGAGAGCTCCAGTGCCAGGCCAAGAGACACGTCACTTCAGAAAACACTTCATCTCCTTCTATGGGGAGTTGTGTCTTCTCTGACAAGATGAAGCGACACATGTCATAAGGTGCGCCGTTTCAATTAAAATTTTACGTTACCCAATGTGTAAACGTTTGGTTTCATTTGAAAATATATGCCCATTTTACCCTTAGTAACTTCGCCTATAAATAGGATGTCATTTTTCACTTTCACTTTTTACTTTCACCCACATATTCTCTGCACACAACTCTTCATCTTCATCTGTGTTCTTCGCATTGTTCATACACTTTTTCGCATTTCATCTCTTTTCACCATCAACCCACACAAAAATGGTCGGATCACATGAAACAAACCCAGTTACAAAGAAACATTCCTCATCCAAGAAACACAAGTCGAAATCTGGGAAATCAAGTCATAAACACTCTGGAAAATCTGGGCATCGTGAAGAACATCGCGATGAACATCAAGAACACCATGAAGCTTCTGGGCAATCACAAGGACAGGATGAACAAATCCAGGATCAGCCTGGAACTTCTGGTAGAATGGCAGAACAGCCAGTGGCTTCTGGGCTTGAGCAACAACAAGCCAAGACGAAAGGCAAGAAGGTCCAGTTTGCTGAAGAACCTTCATCCAAGAGGCAGAGGGTTGAAAAGGATGACCCTACTGTCTATAGAGATGGGGCATTGGAGCCAGTTGCAGCCAAATTTGAGACATCCATCCCCTACTTCAACCATGGGCTGTTCATCGATCTGGATAAGATTGATGATCTAGGGTTTCCCCATCTACGCCCTTACTTGGAGAAGTATATGCCTTGGCTGGGCATCAAGCAGGACTACAACGTCAACGTCCTGCGAGTCTTCTGTCAATCCCTCGCTTGCAAGGTTAAATACAAGAAGGTTGATGGGAAGGAGCAAGTCCACAAGCTCTCCTTCACTGCCACTGTGAGAGGAAGAACCTTCAGGTTCACCTAAAGGACATTGAATGAGATGATGGGGATCATGGAAGAGCGCATGAATGAGTGGCTGTACCCTGAGTCCCTCAAGTACAGCAAGGAGGAACTCGAGAAGTTGTATGACACCGATAGCAAGAAAGTGTCCAAGATGTCTGACTCCTACAGGCTCTTATATTATGTCTACTCCCGCATGATGACACATAAGGGAGGCTGTTAGAATCTTAAGTTTTGATGGTGACTTAGGTATGATATGGTCTAGTACTTAAAAGAACATAATTAACACTTAGGAAGGATTAGATGACATGGTTAGAATCCTGAGTTAGATCACTTGCGAATGCAAGATCATTTCCGGTAATATTAGCACTAGAGCTCGTGGATGGAGTACACATCCCATAGGACGCAAACGGAAGCAAGTGAGACACTTGGTTAGAACCCAGTCTAGATTGCTAACACTGAATCCTAAGTTTAGTCACAACCGGATGCGGATTCACTTCCGAATGAATTAAGACTAGCGCTCACGGATGAAAGACTCATCCCACAGCGGAATCACAACCGGATGCGGAATCACTTCCGGATGGACTAGGACTAGCGCTCGCGGATGAATGTCTCATCCCTCAGCGACAGCAAGCACTTCACTTAGTCATAACTCAGTCCAGGAGCATTAGATGTACAAAACCCTTGAGACTAAGTTAAGACTCAACCGGAAGTGAAATTGCTTCCTGATAGATTTAGACTGGCGCAGGCTGACAGAATAGATATATCCCCAAGCGTCAGTGAATCAGCCTCGTCAAGTGAAATTGCTTCCTGATAGATTTAGACTGGCGCAGGCTGACAGAATAGATATATCCCCAAGCGTCAGTGAATTAGCCTCGTCAAGCGAAATTGCTTCCTGTTAAATTTAGACTTGCACAGGCTGATAAAAGAGATATAACCCTAAGCTTCAGTAAGTTCACCACGACAAGTAAAAGTGCTTCCGATAGCTTAGTGACTAGCGCTGAGTGTTGGAAAGGAATACACTGAGCGAGTGTAAGTATTGGTGAGCTAAATCCTTCATCCAGTGGTTTCACTTCCGGATGAAGAAGTGCTTCCGGATACACCTTAGACTAGGGAACACCCACTGCATGTAAGTATGTACTAGGACTAACGTTCAAAGTATACAATACTCTAAATCAGAACATAGTCTAAGTAAGACTATGTTAGAATCTTAAGTTTTGATGGTGACTAAGGTATGATATGGTCTAGTACTTAAAAGAACATAATTAACACTTAGGAAGGATTAGATGACATGGTTAGAATCCTGAGTTAGATCACTTGCGAATGCAAGATCATTTCCGGTAATATTAGCACTAGAGCTCGCGGATGGAGTACACATCCCATAGGACGCAAACGGAAGCAAGTGAGACACTTGGTTAGAATCCTGAGTTAGATCACTTGAGAATGCAAGATCACTTCCGGATAGATTAGGACTTGCGCACGCGGATGAATGCTTTCATCCCCCAGCGTCAGCAAGTAAATCACTGGGGAAATAACTTAGTCCATGAGAATTAGTACACAACCTTAAGACTAAGCTATGTTTCAATCGGAAGTGAAATTGCTTCCTGTTAGATTTAGACTGGCGCAGGTTGATAAACTAGATATAACCCCGAGCGTCAGTGAAAATGCAACGTCAAGTGAAGTTGCTTCCTGTTAGACTTAGACTGGCGCAGAGCGATAGAATAGATATTACCCCAAGCGTCAGGGAGTCTACTTCGCCAAGTGAAAACACTTCCTGTTGGATTTAGACTGACGCAGGCTGACAGAATAGATATATCCCCAAGCGTCAGTGAATCAGCCTCGTCAAGCGAAATTGCTTCCTGTTAGATTTAGACTTGCACAGGCTGATAAAAGAAGTATAACCCTAAGTGACAGCAAGTTCACCACGACAAGTAAAAGCGCTTCCGATAGCTCAGTGACTAGCGCTGACTGTTGGAATGAAATACACTGAGCGAGAGTAAGTGATGGTGAGCTAGATCCTTCATCAAGTGAAAGTACTTCCGGATGTAGAAGTGCTTCCGGATACATCCTAGACTAAGTAAACTCCCACTTCATGTGATTGTGTGTTGACTTAATATACATAGCATGAACAAATGACACACTGAGTCACTTAGGAAGACTTAGAGTAAACTAACGAGACTTAAGCTGACTATTGGAATAGAGATCCCTTAGAGTCAGTAGACATTACACTAAGTCAGAACATAGTCTAAGTAAGACTACTTCCCATAGCAAACTTCCCACAACATGTATAGTTTTACTATATCTGATTATATATATTGCTATGTTGGACTAACCAGTATGTGCAGAACTTAATCACACTTCCGGATGCAACTGAGCTTCCGGATGCAAAGACTCTTGGCATTGGATTTCAGAGATTAACACTTGCAGAGCAAGATTGCCACTTCCGGATGAACGATGATCATCCGTCAGCAAGAGTACAAGAGAAAATGTCACATACTCAGAAGTAAGAATGCTTTTGTCAGAGCAGAGGTGTCAGGACTACTTTTCAGTGATAAAGCAAGTCAACCCTGCTGAGCATTTAAGAAGATGTTCCTTCCAACGGTAACAAGAGGATAACAGATATTCAAACAACATTGTTACCTACCAAGCATGAGGAGTATGAGAGATAAGGAGAATATAATCTGAAGATTCATTCAAAGTGTCAAAGCTCATACTGCCCACAAGAGTCAGAGTCCATAAGAGAGCTTCTGATAGCAAGAGAGCATCCAATAGCAAAGCACTCTTATCATTCATGGACAAGTGCTTGGAAGACAAAGTTCCTCTATGATAGCAAGCAGAATGTTAGAGTCCACGAGCTTCACTTCAGTTAGCAAGAGAGCTTCCGATAGTAAGTCTCTTAGCATCCTGGACTTATGCTTGAGGAACGAAGTCCTCATCTGACAACAAGCAAGAGTCAGACCGTACAGTGTATAGATGTCAGAACGACTTTTGCCAGAACAGTGTTGTCAGAACAGTGTTGACAGAACAGCTGGACAAAGCACCCTATTCAGATAAAGCAAAGTCAACTCTGCTGTGCATTAATGAGGACAACGTAAACAAGGCCCAACGGCTATATTCAAACGGCCTTATTGCCTCTCCAACGGTTGGATATTCAGAGGCTGGTATAAAAGGAACATCTACATTCAGAAGAACTAAGAGAGAGAGAGAATAGAGATTATTGTCTGAAACATTATTCTACATTCCTCTCATCTTCTACTCTCGGACTTAGATATGTAATATTCTTAGAGAGTGATTCTTTTGTGCTTAAGTGAGTAACATCATCTACTCTTAGAGAGAGTCATTCGAGCTTAAGTGTTTAGCACAATCAGTTCATAGAGTGAACATAATTGTAATCTTACATTTTGTAAGGGGGAGCATTTAGAAGTTTTCTAAATCTCCATAGGTTGCAAGTGAGCCCGTAAAACTTGCGTTTGTAAGGTTTGCAGGTGAACCCGTTGTAAAACCTGTGGGTTGTTAGGTGAACCCGTGCTCGTAAAACCTAAAGTGTAAAGGCTTCTCTTGTGCCTGGTTTAAACAAGAATAGTGGATTGAAAATCTCAGGTGGAGCCTGGGGACTGGATGTAGGTCTGGGTGACCGAACCAGGATAAATTTATGTGTGCATAAACTTACATTTAAACATTCTATTTTTGCATCACATAACATACTGACTTGTGCATACCATTACTCAGTAACATCATCACCAAGCACAAGCAGTCTTTCGAAAAGAAATAAAGTTTTTATTCCCTCACCCAATTCACCCCCCCTCTTGGGTGACAGCCACGCATTTCATTTGGTATCAGAGCAGGTCACTTGTTTAAAGGATCCAACGATCTCAAGTGTAAAGACCTTGGCTGATTTGGGTTAAAATGTTTTCCAAAGGCTTTGATCATACCATTCCACCTGTGTTAGAAAATATTGATTTTTGTTGGTGGAAGGCAAGAATGGAAAGTTTTATACAATCCACTAGTTTGAAAATGTGGGATATTTTTGAAAATGATTTTGATTTCAAACCAAGAGGAAACTGGACTGAAAAGGAGAAAAATTTGTTTTCCTTAAATATTAGAGCAATGCAAATTTTATACAAAGGCTTAACTGAAAATGATTTCCAGAAAATCAAACATTGCTCTAGTGCTAAAGACATTTGGAATACTCTTGATGTGATATATGCTTCTAACCCATCTCTTGAAAGCGCAGCTGTCCAAAGCTCAACTCGTGCTCGTTGTGGATCATCTACTGATGAGCTTCTGGAAGCTGATATTGAGGAAGCAGGCTTCAGTGAGGAGAGTATCCATTTCTGCCTAGAAGATTCAGAAAGTGAGGTATCTGGATCTGAACTTGAACTTTCTAAATTGCAAGATGCATACAATGAGTTATATACCGAATATTGTAAACTTGCAAAAGAACTTCTAGGCTTAAAAGAAAAAGATAGGAAACTTGAAAAACTAATTTCTTCTTCTACGTCCAAAGTTTCCAAGGTTTCTTTTAAAGAATTAGTGGTTCCGATAGTTAACCCACGATCGGCAGGGAAAACTTCAACATGTCTTGAAAAATGTTTTGATTGTAAACACTTGTTGAAGGAAAAAGAAGAGCTTTCAAAAGAAACTGAGATTTCAAAGGAACAAAAAGCTTTTCTAAAGAAAACTAATCATGATAATGATAGAAAACCCCATTTTGATTATCATTCCATTATCTGTCATTATTGTGGTAGATTAGGACATATTTCTCACACATGCAGTCTTAGAAGAAATCTAAATGTGAGAAATAAATTTGTATGGATTCCTAAAGGACAAGTAAGGTCCAGTGCTAACCAAGTAGGACCCAAGTACAAATGGGTACCAAAACATCTTCCTAGTGCCTTACTTGTGCAGGAAAGATCAAGAGTTTCTCTTACCCCAAAGGAGAGAACTCGTGGCGATGCAACTGCTGAAAACCCCTGGTACAATCATAAGAAGCAATGTGCAACCACCAGGAACAATGGTTCTGTCTCAAGGATGAGCTATCACAAAGTTCCATTCAACTATCCTGAGAAGAACAAGAGAGAGTGGACTCCTCGATCAACATTGAAAAGGCACTTGAATCCTAACTCTCAGAAGAAAGTGCTTCGAACCAAGGATAAGTATAGAAGATCTTCTTGGGAAAGGCAATTCCGAGGTTCAGCAAGACTCAGGACTTTATCTCATCTGAACAATCAGTCAAGTCTTGATAAGCATTCGTCACGCATAGATGGTGATATCATTCCTACCTTCCTCTTTACTCGAACAATCACTTGGGTAGTAAATGCATGATGGGCTTAACAGTTTTACTCATATATGCTTAGCGAATCTTTTAAGGGCGTCTTTCATGAAAGAAAATAGTTTATGCATTCACCTTGATTTTTGAAAGATCCTTTTGATATACAAACTTTCAAAACAAATTCTGATCCTCTTTAAATCTACATGACAACCATACCTCATGATAGCACTCAAAAGTTATTTCTGATTTTCCATTTCATGTGGTATCTCTTGCATCAAGCTTTTCAATGCATAAGCAGCTATGGTTTCGAGAACAATACATCCCTCTTAATTACATCTTTAAGTTCTCAATCTACTAATGATCTCAGTTCAAGTTTGTGGTTTAAGAATGTTGACACAGATTATTGAAGCTTGAACAATGAATATAACCAAGAGAGAATGACAACGAAAATGTCTCTTATCAAGATGTGTGGAATGGCTATACCAACCCTGAGAAACTCTCGCCAATACACATGAGCATTTCTATCCCTTACATATTCTGTTGTGAAATTAAATGGATAGACTCTCTCTTGTCTGACATGCATTAGAAATCTTAGGAAATACCTTGAATTGAACTATGCTAAGATCTGTAAAACATGGCATAGAATCACAAGCATGCTATAATCTGTATTAATTTCAAGCTTGTTGATATCCTAAGAACAAATGAGATCACACTGAGCATATCTAGAAGAACTTGAGCAAAAATTTGGAAATTATTCTCGTAATCATATGCTGAAATTTGGTTGTTTTTGTAAACCGAATTTAGTCTTAAAATCAAACTATTCTGTGAGCATGAAAATTTCCAGTATTTCATTTTTGAGAGGATGAAGATTTTTCAAAATTTCATTGTGTTAAAAATTCACATGTCTTCATGATCTAACATGAACATCCTTGAGGCATACTTATTGAACTATACTTGCTTATGAAACTCTGAAAGTATGCCACCTGTTTGATACTCTTTGTACTATAACATTGATATTTATCTATGAGAGTATAAATAGAGTTCATGTCTTGATAGTGAAACTATGTGAACGTATAGACAATTTCAAAATTAGTTTTCACATAATCATTGTTCATATTTTCTTAAACCAACTAGCAAGCATGATTTCTTAAAATTATTAACTTGTGGTGATTAACACAGATTGACTTGAATGTCCAGAGGATGGTCTCCAATGTTAAATCTTAAGTTCTTTCACTGACCATCAGAAAAGCACTTGTTTCCTCAAGCACATGAAGGCCCAATCATCAAGTTTGAGCAAGGATGCTTTCGCAACAATCAGCGCTCTCGATAGCAGGCCAACTATTGAACCATGGGAAGAGTAGAGTGACTGCCCAGTCATGTCTGCTTTTGGTTGTAGCTCAGCTTGCCGAAGCGAATCATCAAAGCACTTGCACTAGGGGTTTCCACTTGAGATAGCGCATCTCTTGAAGATGTCAGGAAGCATGCTTATCTGCATATGATTAAGATTCATGAGTCCAATAGAGTCTGGAGATTCCTCATCTGTGGTAACATCTACACCTTACCATCTCTTATATATGATGCATACATGGCATTGGTAAGGGTGTCAATTTAGGATTTCTTTGCTCAATCTGCATTGACTTCAAAATCATTCACTGCTTTAGAAAATCATCCTAGCTCACACATCTGTATCCTTTATATGACACGCTGGAAAGTAAAATTGATAACATACCTCTCTTATATGCTTCCTTTCTTGATTCAGTAATGATTAATCTTAATATAGAAGAGAAGTAAAGGACATTACTCGATAATGATCCCTTGAAAATAGAGAGTTGCATGCTGTCATAGATAATAAACTCTTGAGATGCTGTGATGCAATTATTTGGAAATTATTTTTGGCACTTTAAACTCACAAATTTCATTTGACTTGATTTCATTTTTCACATGGTATCACAAATTTCACTTGGCATTCAATCATTTCATTTGATATCACAAGTTCAAACTCACACATTTCATTTGATTTCATTTGGTATCACGAATTTAAAATCACAAATTTTCAATTGATATCATAATCATCATTTTAAACGCACCAAAATTATTTTGATATCATGTTAATCATTTCAAGAGGGTCAAAATTACTTTTGATGTCTTTTATATTTAAAAAGGAACTTTCACCTTCAAAAAGAGAACTGTTTTTGTATGTTTTGATCTAGACTTAATTCTTGCAAAACATGTTCTGTTATCTTGCATAATGGTTAGGGAGAGTAAACACACTTAGAATACTGAATCAATATTTTCTTCCTTCTGTCTCACACTGTTTAGTTATCCTACATAATATTTAGGGAGAATAGGGAGAAATATTAGGTAGAAAGCCCATTCCTAGGAGAACGATAGAAGTATCCCCATCCCTAAGGCTAGCTTGCACTTGTTGAATTTTGATGAAGCCAAAAGGGGAGAGAAATGAGAAGAGATGAGACATGAGATGTCTAGAGCTGAAAGATAAGATATCTGGGGAGAGAACTGAGAATGAAATATAGCTCTGGAAGTGATCTAAGTTTAATTATGTTCTCTAGTCATCTATGGGTTTGTCATCATCAAAAAGGGGGAGAATGTTAGAATCTTAAGTTTTGATGGTGACTAAGGTATGATATGGTCTAGTACTTAAAAGAACATAATTAACACTTAGGAAGGATTAGATGACATGGTTAGAATCCTGAGTTAGATCACTTGCGAATGCAAGATCATTTCCGGTAATATTAGCACTAGAGCTCGCGGATGGAGTACACATCCCATAGGACGCAAACGGAAGCAAGTGAGACACTTGGTTAGAATCCTGAGTTAGATCACTTGAGAATGCAAGATCACTTCCGGATAGATTAGGACTTGCGCACGCGGATGAATGCTTTCATCCCCCAGCGTCAGCAAGTAAATCACTGGGGAAATAACTTAGTCCATGAGAATTAGTACACAACCTTAAGACTAAGCTATGTTTCAATCGGAAGTGAAATTGCTTCCTGTTAGATTTAGACTGGCGCAGGTTGATAAACTAGATATAACCCCGAGCGTCAGTGAAAATGCAACGTCAAGTGAAGTTGCTTCCTGTTAGACTTAGACTGGCGCAGAGCGATAGAATAGATATTACCCCAAGCGTCAGGGAGTCTACTTCGCCAAGTGAAAACACTTCCTGTTGGATTTAGACTGACGCAGGCTGACAGAATAGATATATCCCCAAGCGTCAGTGAATCAGCCTCGTCAAGCGAAATTGCTTCCTGTTAGATTTAGACTTGCACAGGCTGATAAAAGAAGTATAACCCTAAGTGACAGCAAGTTCACCACGACAAGTAAAAGCGCTTCCGATAGCTCAGTGACTAGCGCTGACTGTTGGAATGAAATACACTGAGCGAGAGTAAGTGATGGTGAGCTAGATCCTTCATCAAGTGAAAGTACTTCCGGATGTAGAAGTGCTTCCGGATACATCCTAGACTAAGTAAACTCCCACTTCATGTGATTGTGTGTTGACTTAATATACATAGCATGAACAAATGACACACTGAGTCACTTAGGAAGACTTAGAGTAAACTAACGAGACTTAAGCTGACTATTGGAATAGAGATCCCTTAGAGTCAGTAGACATTACACTAAGTCAGAACATAGTCTAAGTAAGACTACTTCCCATAGCAAACTTCCCACAACATGTATAGTTTTACTATATCTGATTATATATATTGCTATGTTGGACTAACCAGTATGTGCAGAACTTAATCACACTTCCGGATGCAACCGAGCTTCCGGATGCAAAGACTCTTGGCATTGGATTTCAGAGATTAACACTTGCAGAGCAAGATTGCCACTTCCGGATGAACGATGATCATCCGTCAGCAAGAGTACAAGAGAAAATGTCACATACTCAGAAGTAAGAATGCTTTTGTCAGAGCAGAGGTGTCAGGACTACTTTTCAGTGATAAAGCAAGTCAACCCTGCTGAGCATTTAAGAAGATGTTCCTTCCAACGGTAACAAGAGGATAACAGATATTCAAACAACATTGTTACCTACCAAGCATGAGGAGTATGAGAGATAAGGAGAATATAATCTGAAGATTCATTCAAAGTGTCAAAGCTCATACTGCCCACAAGAGTCAGAGTCCATAAGAGAGCTTCTGATAGCAAGAGAGCATCCAATAGCAAAGCACTCTTATCATTCATGGACAAGTGCTTGGAAGACAAAGTTCCTCTATGATAGCAAGCAGAATGTTAGAGTCCACGAGCTTCACTTCAGTTAGCAAGAGAGCTTCCGATAGTAAGTCTCTTAGCATCCTGGACTTATGCTTGAGGAACGAAGTCCTCATCTGACAACAAGCAAGAGTCAGACCGTACAGTGTATAGATGTCAGAACGACTTTTGCCAGAACAGTGTTGTCAGAACAGTGTTGACAGAACAGCTGGACAAAGCACCCTATTCAGATAAAGCAAAGTCAACTCTGCTGTGCATTAATGAGGACAACGTAAACAAGGCCCAACGGCTATATTCAAACGGCCTTATTGCCTCTCCAACGGTTGGATATTCAGAGGCTGGTATAAAAGGAACATCTACATTCAGAAGAACTAAGAGAGAGAGAGAATAGAGATTATTGTCTGAAACACTATTCTACATTCCTCTCATCTTCTACTCTCGGACTTAGATATGTAATATTCTTAGAGAGTGATTCTTTTGTGCTTAAGTGAGTAACATCATCTACTCTTAGAGAGAGTCATTCGAGCTTAAGTGTTTAGCACAATCAGTTCATAGAGTGAACATAATTGTAATCTTACATTTTGTAAGGGGGAGCATTTAGAAGTTTTCTAAATCTCCATAGGTTGCAAGTGAGCCCGTAAAACTTGCGTTTGTAAGGTTTGCAGGTGAACCCGTTGTAAAACCTGTGGGTTGTTAGGTGAACCCGTGCTCGTAAAACCTAAAGTGTAAAGGCTTCTCTTGTGCCTGGTTTAAACAAGAATAGTGGATTGAAAATCTCAGGTGGAGCCTGGGGACTGGATGTAGGTCTGGGTGACCGAACCAGGATAAATTTATGTGTGCATAAACTTACATTTAAACATTCTATTTTTGCATCACATAACATACTGACTTGTGCATACCATTACTCAGTAACATCATCACCAAGCACAAGCAGTCTTTCGAAAAGAAATAAAGTTTTTATTCCCTCACCCAATTCACCCCCCTCTTGGGTGACAACCACGCATTTCAGACTACTCCCCATAGCCAACAAGCTTCCCACAGCATGTATAGTTCTTACTGTATTTGATTATACATATTGCTATGTTGGACTAACCAGTATGTGCAGAACCTAATCACACTTCCGGATGCAAATGAGCTTCCGGATGCAAAGACTCTTGGCATTGAACTTCAGAGATTAACACTTGCAGAGCAAGATTGCTACTTCCGGATGAACGATGATCATCCGTCAGCAAGAGTACAAGAGAAAATGTCACATACTCAGAAGTAAGAATGCTTTTGTCAGAGCAGAGGTGTCAGGACTACTTTTCAGTGATAAAGCAAGTCAACTCTGCTAAGCATTTAAGAAGATGTTCCTTCCAACGGTAACAAGAGGATAACAGATATTCAAACAACATTGTTACCTACCAAGCATGAGGAGTATGAGAGATAAGGAGAATATAATCTGAAGATTCATTCAAGGTGTCAAAGCTCATACTGCCCACAAGAGTCAGAGTCCATAAGAGAGCTTCTGATAGCAAGAGAGCATCCAATAGCAAAGCACTCTTATCATTCATGGACAAGTGCTTGGAAGACAAAGTTCCTCTATGTGATAGCAAGCAAAATGTTAGAGTCCACGAGCTTCACTTTAGATAGCAAGAGAGCTTCCGATAGTGAGTCTCTTAACATCCTGGACTTATGCTTGAGGAACGAAGTCCTCATCTGACAACAAGCAAGAGTCAGACCGTACAGTGTATAGATGTCAGAACGACTTTTGCCAGAACAGTGTTGTCAGAACAGTGTTGACAGAACAGCTGGACAAAGCACCTTTTCAGATAAAGCAAAGTCAACCCTGCTGTGCATTAATGAGGACAACGTAAACAAGGCCTCAACGGCTATATTCAAACGGCCTTATTGCCTCTCCAACGGTTGGATATTCAGAGGCTGGCATAAAAGGAACATCTACATTCAGAAGAACTAAGAGAGAGAGAGAACAGAGCTTATTGTCTGAAACACTATTCTACATTCCTCTCATCTTCTACTCTCGGACTTAGATATGTAATATTCTTAGAGAGTGATTCTTTTGTGCTTAAGTGAGTAACATCATCTACTCTTAGAGAGAGTCATTCGAGCTTAAGTGTTTAGCACAATCAGTTCATAGAGTGAACATAATTGTAATCTTACATTTTGTAAGGGGGAGCATTTAGAAGTTTTCTAAATCTCCATAGGTTGCAAGTTAGCCCGTAAAACTTGCGTTTGTAAGGTTTGCAGGTGAACCCGTTGTAAAACCTGTGGGTTGTTAGGTGAACCCGTGCTCGTAAAACCTAAAGTGTAAAGGCTTCTCTTGTGCCTGGTTTAAACAAGAATAGTGGATTGAAAATCTCAGGTGGAGCCTGGGGACTGGATGTAGGTCTGGGTGACCGAACCAGGATAAATTTATGTGTGCATAAACTTACATTTAAACATTCTATTTTGCATCACATAACATACTGACTTGTGCATACCATTACTCAGTAACATCATCACCAAGCACAAGCAGTCTTTCGAAAAGAAATAAAGTTTTTATTCCCTCACCCAATTCACCCCCCCCTCTTGGGTGACAGCCACGCATTTCATTTGGTATCAGAGCAGGTCACTTGTTTAAAGGATCCAACGATCTCAAGTGTAAAGACCTTGGCTGATTTGGGTTAAAATGTTTTCCAAAGGCTTTGATCATACCATTCCACCTGTGTTAGAAAATATTGATTTTTGTTGGTGGAAAGCAAGAATGGAAAGTTTTATACAATCCACTAGTTTGAAAATGTGGGATATTTTTGAAAATGATTTTGATTTCAAACCAAGAGGAAACTGGACTGAAAAGGAGAAAAATTTGTTTTCCTTAAATATTAGAGCAATGCAAATTTTATACAAAGGCTTAACTGAAAATGATTTCCAGAAAATCAAACATTGCTCTAGTGCTAAAGACATTTGGAATACTCTTGATGTGATATATGCTTCTAACCCATCTCTTGAAAGCGCAGCTGTCCAAAGCTCAACTCGTGCTCGTTGTGGATCATCTACTGATGAGCTTCTGGAAGCTGATATTGAGGAAGCAGGCTTCAGTGAGGAGAGTATCCATTTCTGCCTAGAAGATTCAGAAAGTGAGGAAAGATCAAGAGTTTCTCTTACCCAAAAGGAGAGAACTCGTGGCGATGCAACTGCTGAAAACCCCTGGTACAATCATAAGAAGCAATGTGCAACCACCAGGAACAATGGTTCTGTCTCAAGGATGAGCTATCACAAAGTTCCATTCAACTATCCTGAGAAGAACAAGAGAGAGTGGACTCCTCGATCAACATTGAAAAGGCACTTGAATCCTAACTCTCAGAAGAAAGTGCTTCGAACCAAGGATAAGTATAGAAGATCTTCTTGGGAAAGGCAATTCCGAGGTTCAGCAAGACTCAGGACTTTATCTCATCTGAACAATCAGTCAAGTCTTGATAAGCATTCGTCACGCATAGATGGTGATATCATTCCTACCTTCCTCTTTACTCGAACAATCACTTGGGTAGTAAATGCATGATGGGCTTAACAGTTTTACTCATATATGCTTAGCGAATCTTTTAAGGGCGTCTTTCATGAAAGAAAATAGTTTATGCATTCACCTTGATTTTTGAAAGATCCTTCTGATATATAAACTTTCAAAACAAATTCTGATCCTCTTTAAATCTACATGACAACCATACCTCATGATAGCACTCAAAAGTTATTTCTGATTTTCCATTTCATGTGGTATCTCTTGCATCAAGCTTTTCAATGCATAAGCAGCTATGGTTTCGAGAACAATACATCCCTCTTAATTACATCTTTAAGTTCTCAATCTACTAATGATCTCAGTTCAAGTTTGTGGTTTAAGAATGTTGACACAGATTATTGAAGCTTGAACAATGAATATAACCAAGAGAGAATGACAACGAAAATGTCTCTTATCAAGATGTGTGGAATGGCTATACCAACCCTGAGAAACTCTCGCCAATACACATGAGCATTTCTATCCCTTACATATTCTGTTGTGAAATTAAATGGATAGACTCTCTCTTGTCTGACATGCATTAGAAATCTTAGGAAATGCCTTGAATTGAACTCTGCTAAGATCTGTAAAACATGGCATAGAATCACAAGCATGCTATAATCTGTATTAATTTCAAGCTTGTTGATATCCTAAGAACAATGAGATCACACTGAGCATATCTAGAAGAACTTGAGCAAAAATTTGGAAATTATTCTCGTAATCATATGCTGAAATTTGGTCGTTTTTGTAAACCGAATTTAGTCTTAAAATCAAACTATTCTGTGAGCATGAAAATTTCCAGTATTTCATTTTGTGAGGATGAAGATTTTTCAAAATTTCATTGTGTTAAAAATTCACATGTCTTCATGATCTAACATGAACATCCTTGAGGCATATTTATTGAACTATACTTGCTTATGAAACTCTGAAAGTATGCCACCTGTTTGATACTCTTTGTACTATAACATTGATATTTATCTATGAGAGTATAAATAGAGTTCATGTCTTGATAGTGAAACTATGTGAACGTATAGACAATTTCAAAATTAGTTTTCACATAATCATTGTTCATATTTTCTTAAACCAACTAGCAAGCATGATTTCTTAAAATTATTAACTTGTGGTGATTAACACAGATTGACTTGAATGTCCAGAGGATGGTCTCCAATGTTAAATCTTAAGTTCTTTCACTGACCATCAGAAAAGCACTTGTTTCCTCAAGCACATGAAGGCCCAATCATCAAGTTTGAGCAAGGATGCTTTCGCAACAATCAGCGCTTTCGATAGCAGGCCAACTATTGAACCATGGGAAGAGTAGAGTGACTGCCCAGTCATGTCTGCTTTTGGTTGTAGCTCAGCTTGCCGAAGCGAATCATCAAAGCACTTGCACTAGGGGTTTCCACTTGAGATAGCACATCTCTTGAAGATGTCAGGAAGCATGCATATCTGCATATGATTAAGATTCATGAGTCTAATAGAGTCTGGTGATTCCTCATCTGTGGTAACATCTACACCTTACCATCTCTTATATATGATGCATACATGGCATTGGTAAGGGTGTCAATTTAGGATTTCTTTGCTCAATCTGCATTGACTTCAAAATCATTCACTGCTTTAGAAAATCATCCTAGCTCACACATCTGTATCCTTTATATGACACGCTGGAAAGTAAATTGATAACATACCTCTCTTATATGCTTCCTTTCTTGATTCAGTAATGATTAACCTTAATATAGAAGAGAAGTAAAGGACATTACTCGATAATGATCCCTTGAAAATAGAGAGTTGCATGCTGTCATAGATAATAAACTCTTGAGATGCTGTGATGCAATTATTTGGAAATTATTTTTGGCACTTTAAACTCACAAATTTCATTTGACTTGATTTCATTTTTCACATGGTATCACAAATTTCACTTGGCATTCAATCATTTCATTTGATATCACAAGTTCAAACTCACATATTTCATTTGATTTCATTTGGTATCACGAATTTAAAAATCACAAATTTTCAATTGATATCATAATCATCATTTTAAACGCACCAAAATTATTTTGATATCATGTTAATCATTTCAAGAGGGTCAAAATTACTTTTGATGTCTTTTATATTTAAAAAGGAACTTTCACCTTCAAAAAGAGAACTGTTTTTGTATGTTTTGATCTAGACTTAATTCTTGCAAAACATGTTTAGTTATCCTACATAATATTTAGGGAGAATAGGGAGAAATATTAGGTAGAAAGCCCATTCCTAGGAGAACGATAGAAGTATCCCCATCCCTAAGGCTAGCTTGCACTTGTTGAATTTTGATGAAGCCAAAAGGGGAGAGAAATAAGAAGAAATGAGACACGAGATGTCTAGAGATGAGACATGAGATGTCTAGAGCTGAAAGATAAGATATCTGGAGAGATGAAGTGATCTAAGTTTAATTATGTTCTCTAGTCATCTATGGGTTTGTCATCATCAAAAAGGGGGAGAATGTTAGAATCTTAAGTTTTGATGGTGACTTAGGTATGATATGGTCTAGTACTTAAAAGAACATAATTAACACTTAGGAAGGATTAGATGACATGGTTAGAATCCTGAGTTAGATCACTTGCGAATGCAAGATCATTTCCGGTAATATTAGCACTAGAGCTCGCGGATGGAGTACACATCCCATAGGACGCAAACGGAAGCAAGTGAGACACTTGGTTAGAACCCAGTCTAGATTGCTAACACTGAATCCTAAGTTTAGTCACAACCGGATGCGGATTCACTTCCGAATGAATTAAGACTAGCGCTCACTGATGAAAGACTCATCCCACAGCGGAATCACAACCGGATGCGGAATCACTTCCGGATGGACTAGGACTAGCGCTCGCGGATGAATGTCTCATCCCTCAGCGACAGCAAGCACTTCACTTAGTCATAACTCAGTCCAGGAGCATTAGATGTACAAAACCCTTGAGACTAAGTTAAGACTCAACCGGAAGTGAAATTGCTTCCTGATAGATTTAGACTGGCGCAGGCTGACAGAATAGATATATCCCCAAGCGTCAGTGAATCAGCCTCGTCAAGTGAAATTGCTTCCTGATAGATTTAGACTGGCGCAGGCTGACAGAATAGATATATCCCCAAGCGTCAGTGAATTAGCCTAGTCAAGCGAAATTGCTTCCTGTTAAATTTAGACTTGCACAGGCTGATAAAAGAGATATAACCCTAAGCTTCAGTAAGTTCACCACGACAAGTAAAAGTGCTTCCGATAGCTTAGTGACTAGCGCTGAGTGTTGGAAAGGAATACACTGAGCGAGTGTAAGTATTGGTGAGCTAAATCCTTCATCCAGTGGTTTCACTTCCGGATGAAGAAGTGCTTCCGGATACACCTTAGACTAGGGAACACCCACTGCATGTAAGTATGTACTAGGACTAACGTTCAAAGTATACAATACTCTAAATCAGAACATAGTCTAAGTAAGACTACTCCCCATAGCCAACAAGCTTCCCACAGCATGTATAGTTCTTACTGTATTTGATTATACATATTGCTATGTTGGACTAACCAGTATGTGCAGAACCTAATCACACTTCCGGATGCAAATGAGCTTCCGGATGCAAAGACTCTTGGCATTGAACTTCAGAGATTAACACTTGCAGAGCAAGATTGCTACTTCCGGATGAACGATGATCATCCGTCAGCAAGAGTACAAGAGAAAATGTCACATACTCAGAAGTAAGAATGCTTTTGTCAGAGCAGAGGTGTCAGGACTACTTTTCAGTGATAAAGCAAGTCAACTCTGCTAAGCATTTAAGAAGATGTTCCTTCCAACGGTAACAAGAGGATAACAGATATTCAAACAACATTGTTACCTACCAAGCATGAGGAGTATGAGAGATAAGGAGAATATAATCTGAAGATTCATTCAAGGTGTCAAAGCTCATACTGCCCACAAGAGTCAGAGTCCATAAGAGAGCTTCTGATAGCAAGAGAGCATCCAATAGCAAAGCACTCTTATCATTCATGGACAAGTGCTTGGAAGACAAAGTTCCTCTATGTGATAGCAAGCAAAATGTTAGAGTCCACGAGCTTCACTTTAGATAGCAAGAGAGCTTCCGATAGTGAGTCTCTTAACATCCTGGACTTATGCTTGAGGAACGAAGTCCTCATCTGACAACAAGCAAGAGTCAGACCGTACAGTGTATAGATGTCAGAACGACTTTTGCCAGAACAGTGTTGTCAGAACAGTGTTGACAGAACAGCTGGACAAAGCACCTTTTCAGATAAAGCAAAGTCAACCCTGCTGTGCATTAATGAGGACAACGTAAACAAGGCCTCAACGGCTATATTCAAACGGCCTTATTGCCTCTCCAACGGTTGGATATTCAGAGGCTGGCATAAAAGGAACATCTACATTCAGAAGAACTAAGAGAGAGAGAGAACAGAGCTTATTGTCTGAAACACTATTCTACATTCCTCTCATCTTCTACTCTCGGACTTAGATATGTAATATTCTTAGAGAGTGATTCTTTTGTGCTTAAGTGAGTAACATCATCTACTCTTAGAGAGAGTCATTCGAGCTTAAGTGTTTAGCACAATCAGTTCATAGAGTGAACATAATTGTAATCTTACATTTTGTAAGGGGGAGCATTTAGAAGTTTTCTAAATCTCCATAGGTTGCAAGTTAGCCCGTAAAACTTGCGTTTGTAAGGTTTGCAGGTGAACCCGTTGTAAAACCTGTGGGTTGTTAGGTGAACCCGTGCTCGTAAAACCTAAAGTGTAAAGGCTTCTCTTGTGCCTGGTTTAAACAAGAATAGTGGATTGAAAATCTCAGGTGGAGCCTGGGGACTGGATGTAGGTCTGGGTGACCGAACCAGGATAAATTTATGTGTGCATAAACTTACATTTAAACATTCTATTTTGCATCACATAACATACTGACTTGTGCATACCATTACTCAGTAACATCATCACCAAGCACAAGCAGTCTTTCGAAAAGAAATAAAGTTTTTATTCCCTCACCCAATTCACCCCCCCCCCCCTCTTGGGTGACAGCCACGCATTTCAGAGGCAACTTCAACGAGTTCACTCTGCTGGACAATCCCTGGTTCCCCAGACTTCTCTCCCACCAGCCAATCAACCCCGGCCAGTTGATCTGTCTTGAGCTTCAGCGCTGGATAACTAATGACAAGTCTGGCTATCTTCCCTATCCCACTATCATTGCCCTCATCCTTGAGAAGCATCTGATCAAGGCCACATCTGCTGTGGAGGAAGAAAATATCAAGTGTAGACATGTGGGAGCTACCAACATTGGGAAGATGGGCATTAAGTACAACAAGCAGGCCAAGGCCACGAAATCAGGTTCTCAGGCAGGCAGTGCCTCTCAGACCTCGGCCCCCTCTACATCTGGTGCAGGGGATCAGGAAGTGGACTCCCATGCTGGGCCAAGCCGTGCTGCAAGAGTGCCAGCTACTGTCAGAGCCTTTGCCGAGGAAGTAAAGGAAGAGCTTCTCTTTAGGCTGCCTGACTCCTTGGTAGGCCCTCTCCGTGCTGAGTGTGATACTGGCTTCCAGCAGCAAGGGGAGCGAATCCAGCGGCTTGAGGACAGAGTTGGCCGGGTCGAGAATCATCTTGCCAGGGTGGATGCAAAACTTGATCTCATCCTCCAGCACCTACAAATTCCCCAACCATCACAAGGTAACCTACCACCTCCTCCTCCTCCCCCAAATCCACCTCCTCCTCCCTCTGGTCACCCTCAACTTCCCCCTCCTCCTCCACCTAACACTCAACAACCTCAGCCACCACCACAAAATGACCAGCAACCCCCACCATCATCAAACAATGACCACCAATCCCAACCTTCCCCTACCCATGACCAGCAAACCCAAGACTCACCCCAACACTCTCTACACCAATTCCCACTAAACTCTCCATCTCCACCTCCTTCACCCATTCTCATACGACCTGGCGCTCCTACACGCTCTCCACTTCGCTTCTCCAACGAACCTTCCCCCCATCCTAATCCTATCAACCCCAACTCTACACCAGATCCAACCCTCTGGCCGAGCACCTTGGATTTCACACTGCCATTCACCCTCTCAGCCAAATGTATATAAGAGATTACCCCCGCCTTCAACCACTCTCTGATGACCATTTACCATTTACCCCAGCCTCCACCAACTACAAAGAATACTCCTCCACTCATCCCTACGAAGGTCTTTTTGTCACATCCAATTGGTTTCCCGACACTGCCTCATCCCCAGAAACTATCTTACCTGCCTCCTCCCCAGAATCCTCACCCCCAAAACGCTTTGGCCCTGACCCTCCACCCTCCTCTCCATCCACTCCGTCCTCCCTGGCCCTCACCCTCTTTGATGATGCCAAAAGGGGGAGAGATGCTATGACCGCCCTTCGCCTGTCAATAAACACAAGGGATGTCCTCAGCCAGCCAGCATTATGGATTGATGAAGATATAGCAGCAGCCCTTCGCTGTGCTATGGAATCCCAAAGGCTGGGTGGTGCAGAAAGCCTTATAAGAGGAGAGGCCATCCGGTTCATGCAGCAGAAGAGAACAGCTGAGCAAGGACCACAATTGGAAATGGTTGTCTTTGAGCCAACTGAACAATCTCCATAGCCTGAGTCATCATCACAGCCTCCTCCAACTAAGACAAGTCAAAATATTGTTGAGGAGATTATGATGAAGTGGGGACTGAAGAGACCCAACCATCCTCCTATTGTGATAGCCAAGCCTGTTCCTGCATCCTCTGGGCAAGCGTCTGAGATTCCTTCATCTGAGCGTTCATCTGCCCCTCCTCCCTCATCTGAGCCAGCAGTCAGAGTCAGTGAGCCCAGAAAGAAGGCCGTTGCTAGAAGACGTGCCAAGAAGATAATTGCCTCCACTGAATCTGATGAGAGTGAGGAAGAGACTCCATCTGACCTGCCTGAGCAAGGAACTTCGTCTGTCCAGGTTGAGCAAGAAATGCCAGTGGTCCAAGCAGTTCCAATTCTAAAGGAAGTCAAGTTGGAAATTGAAGACATGACTCCTGAGGAATTCGAGAAGTTTGGGTTCACAGACAAGTTATCTTTTGGTCAGATGGCCTGCCTCGATGCCGACAGAGCAAGTGCCATGCCCACTCCTCCAATTAGCAAGAGCAAAGGGAAGAGTAAGGGGAAAGGGAAAAGGAAAGCCCAGGAAGTTGAGGAGGATCCCAACTTCCCTGTATGGAACGTAAAAATCCTGGTTGTTCACTATCCCAATGGAGTGGTCACCTACTTCGACGATGCTACAGGGTTCCCTGGGTATGAAGAAGTGGAGAACTTAAAAAGGGCATTCGAGGAGTCTATTGAATCAGAGAGGCTCAGAAGAGAAAGAGATGAAGAAGAGCTTCAGCGGATAATTGCCCAGATAAACCAGAATGTGCATGAGGCCGAGTTAGCCAAACTCCAGAAAGAGAGTGAAGAGAGACAGAGGGAGAGGGAGAAGAACAAGAAACATAAACTATGAACCCCTCCAATCCAAACATTCTTTTAACTTAGAAATTTCTTTTGCATACTTCATACTTGCATAATTTACCTGTATATGCTATTTACTTGTAAATGATATTTGTTTGTATACTCTGACATGTAACTTTTGCTTATCAATGATATATGTCTAAGTTACTTGTTCTTATCTATTGCTTTTATTCTTTAGCTAAATCCTTTCTTATGAACTTAATCGATAAAACTAAGTTTGTCATCATCAAAAAGGGGAGAATGTTAGAATCTTAAGTTTTGATGAAGACTAAAATATGAAAGAATAGGGCAAGTACTTAGAAAGCAATAGGTTAACATAGAGTCCCAAGTGAGAGTGCAACCGGATGTGGATTTACTTCCGGATAAACTAGGACTAGCGCTCGCGGATAGATGACCCATCCCCCAGCGGCAGCAAGTAACTCACTAGGGAATTAACTTAGTCCATGAGCATTAGGTATACAAAACCTTAAGACTAAGCTAAGACTCAACCGGAAGTGAAATTGCTTCCTGTTAGATTTAGACTGGCGCTGACTGAGAGAATAGATTACCCCAAGCGTCAGTGAACATAAGCTACGTCAAGTGAAATCGCTTCCTGTTAGATTTAGACTGGCGCTGACTGATAAAATAGATAATCCCAAGCGTCAGTGAACATAAGCCACGTCAAGTGAAAGTGCTTCTGATAGCTTAGTGACTAGCGCTGACTGTTGGAGTGAAGGACATTGAGCGAGAGTGAGTAATAGTGAATATAATCCTTCATCCAGTGGATTTACTTCCGGATGTAGAAGTGCTTCCGGATATATCTTAGACTAAGTGAACACCCACTGCATGTGACTATGTGCTTATATTGCTAAACTAACGTTCAAGTGCAGCACACTAAGTAAGGTTGCTTCCGGATGTGATTTTGCTTCCGCAAGCAATCAGAATGTCAGAACGTTCAGAGATGCAGTGTCAGAATGCTTTTGTCAGAGCAGAGGTGTCAGGACTACTTTTCAGAGATAAAGCAAGTCAACCCTGCTATGCATTGATGAAGCATTAATTGGGCAAACGGTAACATGGGAAAAACGGCCATATTCAAACGGCTATCCCACCTACCAAGAGCCAGATTGTTTGAAGACTATATAAAGGAGCTCAACTTCATTTATGACAACAACAATTATCTTTGATATTCTTGAGAGAAGTTAGAGCGAGAAACTAAGAACATCTTCAAGCATTCAAAGCTGCCCAGAAAAGTAAAGAGCATTTAACACATCGAGTGATTCTTTTCATCTACATATTCTGTACTCTTTGTTGTTAAGTCTCTTCTTGTTATAAGAGCATTGATTGTACTTAAGTGTGTAACATCATCCGTTCTTTGAGAGAACTTAGTTAGAAAAATCCTTTAAGTGTAAAGGTTAACCCCTTGCTAGGTGTGAGGGGGAGCTAGTCAGAAAGGTTACAAGTGAGCCTGTGTAAAACTTGTACTTGTAAGGTTGCAAGTGATCCCGTGCAAAACTTGCGGTTGTAAGGTTTCAGGTGAACCTGTTTTAAAACCTGAGATATAGTGGAACTCGGCCTGGGTGGTTGAGGACTGGACGTAGGTCAGGTAGACCGAACCAGTATAACTCTTGTGTTGTTTTTATTTGAGCATTTATTTTTGAAGCATAATTCACCCCCCCTCTTGTGCATCCATTACTTTCAAACAAATGGGCATGAATGAAGAAATAAAGCTCACCCAAGCATGAACATGAAGTTGCTTCTTTCATTCGAACTCATTCTCGTCGGATTCGGCCTTCTTCTTGCCGGAAATCGCCCTTCGATGTGTGGGCCGAAAAGAACCCAAAAGAAAAAAAGAAACTATGAAGAAATAACATCAAAATGACAGCACAACTCGAGATAGGCTAAAAAGGTTGAACCTTTACCTATTCTCGCCAGAAACACGAAGAGAAACGAAATGAACGGCCTTCACCTCTGCCGTGACTCGCCGTCGACCACTGCTGGGGTTCGCCGGACTTGACGAAATGAAGGAGGAACGGTAGGAAGTGAGGCTATGAAGAAAAGGCGAAGAAGATGCAGGGAGGGAGGCCGAAAATGAGGAAGGAATGAGGGAGGGGTCAAAATCGAAGGAAGGGGAGGAGGTGAGGGAGGCCGACGGATGATGATGATGATGAAGGAAAACACGAAGGGGAAGAAGGGTTTGAATGAAAAGGGTGGGAGGATTGGCCACGGTGGTCCGGCCAGCCTTGGCCGCCGCCGCGCCGATCGTGCAAAGGGGAGGGAGGAAGAAGACGGAGTCACTGAAGAAGAGGAAGGAGAACGATGAAGATGAATGATTTTGGAGGTGGGAGTCCGATGTTTTTATAGTAAAGGGGGAGGGGCGTGTTTGGTTTGCTGAAAGAAGGGGGTTCTCTGATGATTTGTAGCCCAAACTTGCCATAGTGTACTCTTTTAATTTTAAAACCACTTAAACCAGCCTCCAATCTTCTTAAACTTCAAAATATTTTTAGCTTTATCATTCCCTCATATTTCAAACTCTTCATTTCTTAATTAATTATATGCACATTAATTACTCAAAATTTACAAAATATCCCAAAAATTCCTAAAAATTCCAAAATTCCTAATTTCTCCATTTATCATTTCCCAAAACACTCTTTAATCCTGTATTAAATTTTCAGGATGTTACAATTCTCCTCCTCTAAAATAATTTCGTCCTCGAAATTAAGGGAATTTCCATTAGAAATAAGAAAAGAAACAACTTCTTGGACTGATAATCTCATCTCAAGAAAAAGAAAAAGGAATTTGGTTATAAGTAAGGAAAACTGAGCTCATTGACAATGAGAATTCATTGTCATAAGTGTCATCCATATGACACCGCAGAGATGCTATTGATGATTTAGAAGAACTATGAACACTTTAACTAAGGTTGTTGTTGCAGTTTTCTGGTCAAATGTAGTCAAGTGCGAAGTAGGAAAAAAAATGTTTCTTATGATAAGGGTGAGGTTAAGGATACTAGATCTCATTCTCAAGTTCATTAAAAGGTTTAAAAGAGGTGAAATCAAGTCAGATTGACTTGAATGTATATAACCTTTTGAACAAGGTTAGAAACACTACGCTAGAAAACTAGGAGTATAACTAAAATTCTATTCAAAACCACAATTAATTCTGCTATACTAGCAGATTATTGAACGAATCTGTCAGAAATCACAATATACCAGCAGTAGCACAATCAATTTCACTACAAAAATCTGATGCAATAGAGCATAAATGATGCACGAATCTAACACACAATAAGATCCAATCAATTTATTCACTTTAACATCAAGTTAACAGGAAGTTTCCCACAACAAATCTCCTTTATATCCATTCCAATACTTGCAGCAATAAAAGTAAACATTCTCTAACTCATTATTCGTTTTTCATAGACAAAGTCATATTCAAATATGTATGAGAATTCCCATTTCATTGAGAATTTATTCAGCCAAGTAGAGAAAAGGAAATGAAACTAATTCCTATAATCTAAACTTGATTTCAAAGCCTACTAGAATTTAAAGTACATCAAACAAAACTTTTCAAGGGACCATTCAGCCAATGTCTAAAACGACAACACCAGTCAATGTACTTATGAGCTATCAAACCCTTGTAGTCAATGTTGTACATAACTCAAGCCTAAACAATATTCATGTCCAAAAATCCTCAGTTTTAAATTCATAACCAAAATATTACTTTAAGATATCCAAGCACATTTTAACTCAAGTATTTCCCCTAATGAACTTTAACCTGAAACCTAAATTTCTTCAATCAATCATCAATTCATAGTTGTCATTTCAAAACCATCAATCCATATTGGTAGTAATTCACATATTGATAACAATTCCCAACAACACACCAACATCACTAATTCCTCTTCATCATGGAGCAATTCAACCAACATATCACTCACAATTTCCTTCATATTCAAAACTTCACCAATTAAATTTCCCTTAAACTAAATCTCTCTTTTCTTCTCTTTCATCATCACCAACATACAAAAATGAACAACAGAGTTTGAAAGTAATGAATGCACAAGAGGGGGGGGTGAATTGTGCTTCAAAAATAAACGCTCGAATGAAACAACACAAGAGTTTATACTGGTTCGGTCTACCTGACCTACGTCCAGTCCTCAACCACCCAGGCCGAGTTCCACTATATCTCAGGTTTTAAATCGGGTTCACCTGAAACCTTACAACCGCAAGTTTTGCACGGGATCACTTGCAACCTTACAATTACAAGTTTTACACAGGCTCACTTGTAACCTTTCTAACTAGCTCCCCCTCACACCAAGCAAGGGGTTAACCTTTACACTTAAAGGATTTTTCTTACTAAGTTCTCTCAAAGAACGGATGGTGTTACACACTTAAGTACAATCAATGCTCTTATAACAAGAAGAGACTTAACAACAAAGAGTACAGAATATGTAGATGAAAAGGATCACTCGATGTGTTAAATGCTCTTTTCTTTTCTGGGCAGCTTTGAATGCTTGAAGGTGTTCTTAGTTTCTCGCTCTAACTTCTCTCAAGAATATTCAAAGATAATTGATTTCTTCATAAATGAAGTTGAGCTCCCTTATATAGTCTTCAAACATTTTGAACTCTTGGTAGGTGGGCTAGCCGTTTGAATATTGCCGTTTTTCCCATGTTACCGTTTGCCCAATAAATGCTTCATCAATGCATAGCAGGGTTGACTTGCTTTATCTCTGAAAAGTAGTCCTGACACCTCTGCTCTAACAAAAGCATTCTGACACTGCATCTCTGAACGTTCTGACATCCTGATTGCTTGCGGAAGCAAAATCACATCCGGAAGCAACCTTACTTAGTGTGCTGCACTTGAACGTTAGTTTAACAATATAAGCACATAGTCACATGCAGTGGGTGTTCCCTAAGTCTAAGGTGTATCCGGAAGCACTTCTACATCCGGAAGTAATTTCACTTGATGAAGGATTTAGCTCACTAACACTTACTCTCGCTCAGTGTATTTCATTCCAACAGTCAGCGCTAGTCACTAAGCTATCAGAAGCACTTTCACTTGACGTGGTAAACTTACTGACGCTTAGGGTTATATCTATTCTATCAGTCTGCGCCAGTCTAAGTCTAACAGGAAGCAGTTTCACTTGACGAGGTAAACTCACTGACGCTTAGGGTTATATCTATCTTATCAGTCTGCGCCAGTCTAAGTCTAACAGGAAGCAATTTCACTTGACGAGGTAAACTCACTGACGCTTAGGGTTATATCTATCTTATCAGTCTGCGCCAGTCTAAGTCTAACAGGAAGCAATTTCACTTCCGGTTGAATCATAGCTTAGTCTTAAGGTTTTGTATATCTAGCGTTCATGGACTAAGTTAAATCCCTAGTGAGTTACTCACTGCCGCTGGGGGATGAAACATTTATCCACGTGCGCAAGTCCTAGTCTATCCGGAAGTAAATCCACATCCGGTTGCACTCTTACTTGGGATCCTATGTTAACCTATTGCTTTCTAAATACTTGGCCTATTCTTTCATATTTTAGTCTTCATCAAAACTTAAGATTCTAACATTCTCCCCCTTTTTGATGATGACAAACTTAGTTTTATCGATTAGATTCATAAGGAAAGATTAGCAAGAGAATAAAAGCAATAGATAAAAGAACAAGTAACTTGGACAAATATTATTGATAATTAAAAGTTACAAATCAGAGTATACAATCAAATAACATACAAGTAAAGAACGTATACAAGTAAATTACACTAAGCAAGTATGAAAATATGCATGAAAACAAAACAAAAAAAAATTTCTAAGTTAAAACAAATGTTTGGATTGGGGGTTCAGGGTTTGTATTTCTTTTTCCTCTCCCTCTCCTTTTGTCTCTCCTCATTCTCCCTTTGTAGTTTGGCTAACTCGGCCTCATGAACATTCTGGTCTATCTGGGCAATTATCTGCTGAAGCTCTTCTTCATCTCTTTCCCTTCTGAGCCTCTCTGATTCAATAGACTCCTCGAATGCCCTTTTCATGTTCTCTACTTCTTCATACCCAGGGAACCCTGTAGCATCGTCGAAGTAGGTGACCTCTCTATTGGGATAGTGAACAGCCCGGATTTTCACGTTCCATACTGGGAAGTTGGGATCCTCCTCAACTTCCTGGGCTTTCCTTTTCCCTTTCCCTTTACTCTTCCCTTTGCTCTTGCTAATTGGAGGAGTGGGCATGGCACTTGCTCTGTCAGCATCGAGGCAGGCCATCTGACCAAAGGATAGCTTGTCTGTGAATCCAAACTTCTCAAATTCCTCAGGAGTCATGTCTTCAATTTCCAATTTGACTTCCTTCAGAATTGGAACTGCTTGAACCACTGGAGTTTCTTGCTCAACCTGGGCAGATGAAGTTCCTTGCTCAGGTAGGTCAGATGGAGTCTCTTCCTCAGTCTCATCAGATTCAGTGGAGGCAATTATCTTCCTGGCACGTCTTCTAGCAACGGCCTTCTTTCTGGGCTCACTGACTCTGACTGCTGGCTCAGATGAGGGAGGAAGGGCAGATGAACGCTCAGACGAAGGGATCTCAGACTTTTGCCCAGAGGATGCAGGAATAGGCTTGGCTATCACAATGGGAGGATGGTTGGGTCTCTTTAGTCCCCACTTCATCATGATCTCCTCAACAATTTCTCTACTTATTTTAGTTGGAGGAGGCTCTGATGATGACTCAGGTTGTGAGGATTGTTCATTCTGCCCAAAGACAACCATATCCAAATGTGGTCCTTGCTTAGCCGTTCTCTTCTGCTGCATGAACCGGATGGCCTCTCCTCTTATAAGGCTTTCTGCACCACCCAGCCTGAGATTCCATAGCACGGCGAAGGGCTGCTGCTATATCTTCATCAATCCATAATGCTGGCTGGCTGAGGACATCCCTTGTACTCATGGATAGGCGCAGAGTGGACATCACATCTCTCCCCCTTTTGGCATCATCAAAGAGGGTGAGGGCCAGGGATGGAGTGGAGGAAGAGGAGGGTGGAGGTTTTTGGGGTGAGGTCTCTGGGGAGGAGGTAGGTTGGGTAATGTCTGAGGATGAGGTAGTGTCGGGGAACCAGTTGGGGGTGACAAAGAGACCTTCGTAGGGATGAGTGGAGGAGTATTCTTTGTAGTTGGTGGAGTCTGGGGTAAAAGGTAAATGGTCATCTGAGAGTGGTTGAAGGCGAGGATAGTCTCTTATATATATTTGGCTGAGGGGGTGAATGGCAGTGTGAAAACCAAGTTGCTCTGCCAAGGGGTTGGATCTTGGTCGAGAGTTAGGGTTGATAGGTTCAGAATGGGGGGAAGGTTCGTTGGAAAATCGGAGTGGAGAGCGTGTAGGAGCGTCAGGTCGTGTGAGAATGGGTGAAGGAGGTGGAGATGGAGAGTTTAGTGGGGATTGGCGTGGAGAGTGTTGGGGTGAGTCTTGGGTTTGTTGGTCATGGGTAGGTGAAGGTTGGGATTGGTTGTCATTGTTTGGTGATGGTGGGGGTTGCTGGTCATTTTGTGGTGGTGGCTGAGGTTGTTGAGTGTTAGGTGGAGGAGGAGGGGGAAGTTGAGGGTGATTAGGAGGTGGAGGAGGTGGGTTTTGAGGAGGAGGAGGAGGTGGTAGATTACCTTGTGATGGTTGGGGAATTTGTAGGTGCTGGAGGATGAGGTCTAGTTTTGCGTCCACCCTGGCAAGATGATTCTCGATCTGGCCCACTCTGTCCTCGAGCCGCTGGATGCGCTCCCCTTGCTGCTGGAAAGTATCACACTCAGCACGGAGAGGGCCTACCAAGGAGTCAGGCAGCCTGAAGAGAAGCTCTTCCTTAACTTCCTCCGCAAAGGCTCTCACAGAGGCTGGCACTCTTGCAGCACGGCTTGGTCCAGCATGGGAGTCCACTTCTTGATCCCCAGCACCAGATGTAGAGGGGACTGAAGTCTGAGAGGCACTCTCGGCCTGTGATCCTGAGCGAGTGGGCTTAGCAGGCTTGATATACTTGATGCCCATCTTCGCGATATTGGTAGCTCCCACAGGTTTGCACTTGACATTTTCTTCCTCCACAGCAGATGTGGCCTTGATCAGATGCTTCTCTAGGAGGAAGGCAATGATAGTGGGATAGGGAAGATAGCCAGTCTTGTCATTAGCGATCCAGCGCTGAAGTTCAAGGCAGATCAACTGGCCGGGGTTGATTGGCTGGTGGGAGAGGAGTCTGGGGAACCAAGGGTTGTCCAGCTGTGTGAACTCGTTGAAGTTGCCTCCCTTATGTGTCATCATTCGGGAGTAGACGTAGTACAAGAGCCTGTAAGAGTCAGACATCTTGGATACCTTTTTCCCTGAGGTTCCATACAACTTCTCGAGAGCCTCCTTGCTGAGCTTTAGTGACTCAGGGTATAGCCACTCATTCATGCTCTCGTCCGTGATCCCCATCATCTCATTCAGCGTCTTCCACGTGAACCTGAATGTTCTCCCCCTTACAGTGGCAGTGAAGGAGAGTTTGTGAATTTGCTCTTTCCCATCCACCTTCTTGAACATAGCCTTGCCAGTGAGGGATTGACAGAAGACACGCAGGACGTTGACGTTGTAGTCCTGGTTGATCCCCAGCCATGGCAAGTACCTCTCGAGGTAAGGACGCAGATGTGGGAATCCAAGTTCATCAATCTTGTTCAGATCGATGAATAGCCCATGGTTGAAGATTGGAATGGATGTCTCGAACTTGGCGGCCACAGTCTCCAATGCCCCATCTCTATATACTGTGGGGTCATCTTCTTCAACCCTCTGCCTCTTGGAAGAAGGTTCTTCATCAAATTGCACCTTCTTCTTCTTTCCTTTTCTCAGGGCTTCCCTCTCTTGTTCAGAAACCACTAACTGTTCTTCCACTCTACCAGAAGTTTCAGGCTGACCCTGAATATTTTCATCCTGCCCCAGTGGTTGCCCAGAAACTTCACGGTGTTCATAATGTTCTTCATGATGTTCTTCATTTTGCCCAGATTTCCGAGAATGTTCATGACGAGATTTCCCAGATTTTGACTTGTGTTTCTTGGATGAAAAATGTTTCTTGGTAACTGGGTTAGATTCATGAGATCCGGCCATTTTTGTATGATTTTGTGGTAAAAAGGGATGAAATGCGAAGAGTTGTGCGAAAGAAAATGAAGAACACGATGAAGAAGATGAAGAGAATTTCAGAGAAAATGGTGAAAGTGAAAAATGATGCAAGTAAAAAGTGTGAGTGAAAAATGACACCCTATTTATAGGTAAAGTTACTAAGGGTAAAATGGTCATGTCTCTTCAGATTTTCACACATTGGGTAACGTAAACAATTTAAGTTGGAACGACACACCTGATGACACGTGTCGCTTCATCTTATCAGAGAAGGCATAACGTCTCATTGAGGGAGTTGAAACGTTTTCTGAAGTACGTGTCCCTTGGGCTGGCACTGGCGCTCTCTTGACTTGATCATCCAGTGTCAGTGAGTGTTCATCCGGAAGTGGTTTTGCTTCTGGTTGCACTTGCTTAAGATTTAACATTGAGCACCTGCAAAAACATATATTGGCACTCCGATGCCTAAGTTAGTATTTTTGTAATTTTTAAAATAACCAAGTATAATAAATAGAAGTTACACCTCATTTGGGTTTACCATCCCCAAATCCCCTCTTATGTAAGTAAACTGGTCAACCCCCAGAGGCTTGGTGAAGATGTCAGCAAGCTGTTGTTGTGTGGGGACAAACTGCACCTTGACATCCTTCTTTTGAACATGATCTCTGATAAAGTGATGTCTGACATCAATGTGCTTTGTCCTTGTGTGCTGAACTGGATTCTTGGCGAGGCTGATAGTGCTTGTGTTGTCACAGAGGATAGGTGCCTCAGGGAACTCCAAGCCAAGATCTCTGAGTTGATTCTTCAGCCACAGCACTTGAGCACAACAACTTGCTGCAGCAATGTATTCTGCCTCAGTGGATGACAAAGACACACAGGTTTGCTTTTTGTTGGCCCAAGACATCAGACAACCACCAAGGAAGGCGCATTGTCCACTGGTGCTCTTCCTATCTGTTTTATAACCTGCATGGTCAGAGTCAGAATAAGCCCACAAGAACTCTTGGTTTCCTCTGGGTTACCAAAGACCAAGTTCTTGTGTTCCCTCCAGGTATCTCAGGATACGTTTAACACATGTTAAGTGTGACTCCTTGGGGTTGGCTTGAAACCTAGCACACATGCCTACACTAAATTGAATGTCAGGCCTGCTGGCTGTTAAGTATAAGAGGGAACCTATCATTCCCCTATACATGGGCAGGCTGACAGATTTACCCTTTGCGTCAGCGTCGAGTGCGGCAGTGGTGCTCATAGGAGTGTCATACTCCTTGCATTCATCCATCCCAAACTTTCTGAGTAGCTCTCTGCAATACTTAGCTTGGGAGATGAAGATTCCATTTTTCTTCTGTTTGATTTGCAGGCCAAGGAAGAACGTTAGTTCTCCCATCATTGACATTTCGAATTCACCCTGCATAGTCTTAGAGAAATCTTCACAAAGTTTTTCGTTAGTTGCCCCAAATATAATATCATCAACATAAATTTGGACAATTAACATATCCCTATCTTTGTGAAGGATAAACAGTGTATTATCTAATTTGCCCCTTGAGAAACCCTTGCCCAGCAAAAAGCTGCTGAGTCTCTCATACCAAGCTCGAGGAGCTTGTTTCAGGCCATATAAAGCTTTCTTTAGTCTATACACATGTTTGGGGTGCTTATGGTCCTCAAAGCCAGGAGGTTGTTCTACATAAACCTCTTCTTTAATATAACCATTAAGAAATGCACTTTTTACATCCATTTGATATAACCTAAAGCCTTTCATGGATGCAAAGGCTAGAAGAATTCTTATTGCTTCGAGTCTAGCAACTGGAGCAAAAGTTTCTTCATAGTCAATGCCTTCTTCTTGGTTATATCCTTTGGCTACTAGTCTGGCTTTGTTTCTTGTGATTTGACCTGTCTCATCTAGCTTGTTTTTGAAGACCCACTTGGTCCCTACTATGGATTGATGAGACGGCCTTGGGACTAGTTCCCACACTTGACTTCTCTCAAATTGATTTAGCTCTTCCTGCATGGCAATAATCCAGTCGCAGTCCTCAAGAGCTTGTTCAACTGAAGTTGGTTCGATTTGAGATAGGAATGCTCCAAACTCAACTTCATTTTGAACTTGTCTTCTAGTTCTGACACCAGAAGAAACATCACCAAGCACTTGATCAAGAGGATGATCCCTGTGATGTCTCCTAGCTATTGGCAACTGTGCCTCCTCAGGCATGGGTTGCACTCCAGGTTCATCACTGGGTTCATCTTCTTTTTTTGGATTGCTTGTTGGTGTTTCTTTTGGTGGTGAGGAAGATGATGGTAGTTTTGGAAGATAAAGTATTCCATCATCCTCTGTGGATTGTCCCCATGTAGGAGTTTCATCAAATACAACATGCATGGATTCTTCTACAGTTTTAGTTTTCATGTTGTATATTCTATATGCTTTACTCCTAAGGGAATATCCTATGAATATACCTACATCAGCCTTTGGATCAAACTTACCCAAATTTACCTTTCCATTGTTATGCACATAGCACTTTGATCCAAAGATTCTGAGGTGGCTGATGTTGGGCTTCATCCCTTTGTATAGCTCGTAAGGAGTCTTGTCCAAGCCTTTGCGAACATAGGCTCTGTTAGAGATATAGCAAGCAGTGCTCATAGAGTCCGCCCAGAACACTTGAGAAACCTCTTTCTCATTGAGCATGCTTCTAGCCATCTCTGTCAGAACCCTGTTCTTTCTCTCGACAACTCCGTTCTGTTGAGGAGTCCTAGGAGCTGAGAAGTTGTGTTCTATGCCATTTTGGTCACATAGCTCAGAGAAGCTATGGTTCTCAAATTCTCCTCCATGGTCTGTCCTTATGGCTGTGATTTTGAGCTCTCTCTCATTCTGCACTTTCTTAGCCAGGACAACAAAAGCATCAAAAGTATCTTGCTTAGAGGCAAGAAACATAGTCCACGTGAACCTTGAATAGTCATCCACCACCACTAGAGCATATAGGTTTCCACCCAAGCTCTTCACTCTCACTGGCCCAACCAAATCCATATGGATTAGTTCCAAGGGCCTGCTGGTGGAGACTCTCTTCTTGGTTTTAAACGAGGACTTTGTTTGCTTCCCTCGTTGGCAGGATTCACAAATAAAATCATGCTTAACTTTAAAAGAGGGAATACCTATAGCTAGCTCATTTTTAATTAGCATATCCAATTGAATAAAATTGACATGAGCTAACCTCTTATGCCAAAGCCAACAATTCTCGTCACTAGATA
This sequence comes from Mimosa pudica, assembly GCA_029929735.1. Lineage (NCBI taxonomy): Eukaryota > Viridiplantae > Streptophyta > Magnoliopsida > Fabales > Fabaceae > Mimosa > Mimosa pudica. Next base: position 1,907,117 of record JAKELP010000036.1, read on the forward strand.
TTAAACATTTTTCTTCTAGCTGTTGACATAAGTCTAAAGTATATAGGTTCCCATTTCTGTTTGCCTTAAGCTTGCATTTTAAGTTGGTCTTATCTATATTCAGATCCTGCTTATCAACTATTATGCACTCATTTGAATCAAATATTACCCAATTTCCTTTGTCTGTGCTCTGGCTCACGCTCAGCAGGTTGTGACAGAGACCGTCCACTAGATAGACATCTTTGACTGGTCCAACTTCTCCAACTCCAGTGATCTTACCACTTTGATTTCCTCCAAAGGTCACTGTGGCTCCATCTTTGATCACCAGAGATTTGAACTTGTCTCTGTCTCCAGTCATATGTCTCGAGCATCCGCTATCGATGTACCATTTTCTGTTCTTGGATGCCTTGAGACACACCTGAAATAATGAAGCAAACTTAGGTACCCAACCTCTCTTGGGTCCTCTGTCATTAGTTTTTAGTGCCCTTGGTCTAGTATTGGTCTTAACCTTGGGCTTATGATCATTTGGAGCCTCTGGCCTAGTGCTGGCTCTAGGCTCTTGGGTTTTCCCTGTGGAATGATTCCAGGCTCGGGATCCTTGTCCTCTCTTGGTTTCCTTTGCAGGTGGAGGATCCTTTGTAGCCTTGGTTCCTTTAGGGACCCATTTGTAAGAGCTACTAGCTCCATGCTTCTTGGCATTACAGGTGGACGTGGAGTGTCCTTTCCTGTTGTAGTAGTTACAGAAGCTAAAGGGTGAGGAGCTATGAATAGTGGCTTTATGGAAGAACTTTAAGTAGGGCTTTACTTTTGGTCTACCCACTTTTTCCCTCTAGGGGTATATCCTAAGCCAGTTCTATCCCTATATGTCCTTTGATTCATTAAGATTATATTTAACATTTTTGAACCATTGGTAAACTTCTGCAGGGCATTTTGCAGCTTGTCATTCTCAGCTGAGATTTTGCTGCAATTAGGGCAGCTCTCAAGGGTTGGGGCGTTAGGTTCTACTTGGGGAGAACCCTGGCCATCCACTACCGGAAGCCTTCTAGCTTCCGCTAGTTCTTCACTTAGTGAGTCCACCTTGGACTCAAGTGATTCCTTTTTGGTTTTCAACACTTTATAGGCTTTACATAGTCTAGAGAATTCTTCATGAACCTCATTGTAAGCCTCTTGTAGTTCAGAAAGAGTTACCTCATGATCTTCGTTGGTGAGGTCAAGATCTGAAGATGCTTCTTCATCATCTTCTCTAGCTACCAGGCAGAGGTTGGCAACTTCTTCTTCATCACTTGTTTCCTCATCTGAGCTATTTACCCAAATGGAGGAGACAAAGGCCTTTCTCTATGCCTTTTGACCTCTGCAGGCTGGGACACTCAGCCTTGAAGTGACCAGGCTTCTTGCATTCAAAGCACACAGGGACCTTTTCTTTCTTGTATCCCTTCTTCTGGCTAGAGTCACCTCTCCGATAGCCTCCTTTCTTTCTAAAGAATTTCCTGAATTTCCTCACCATCATAGCCATCTCCTCATCGTCCATTTCCTCCTCATCATCCTCATCATCATCATTGATCTCCTTGCTGGGAGCAACGAGAGCAAGGTTCTTGTTCTTGGATGAGGCATGAGGAGCTCTCATAGCCAGCAAGGTAGGTTCATATTCAGCAAGAGAGCCAAATAGTGCGGTGATGGAGCTGGTTGATTCTCCTTGCACTTCTTGCAAGATAGTTACTTTGGTGATCCAGTCACCCTTCAAGATCTTTAGGATCTTGCTTACTTTCTCTCTTTCAGTAATATCCTTACCCAGCGAGGCCAAATTGTTGATGAGATGGGTGAACCTGAGCTCCAGCTCTCTGATAGGCTCGGTGGGACTTAGCATGGCGAACTTGTGAAATTCTTCCACCAGCATTTCAACACGTCTCGCTTTTACTCCCCTGGTTCCAGAGTGAGCAGCCTCAAGAGCCTCCCACATATCTTTAGCATTTTTGTGGTGGCTGATCCTGTGAAACTATTTAGGGCTGAGAGCACACTGGATGTAGTGCATGGCCCGATGGTTCAGTTGGACTAGGGCATAGTCCTCAGGAGTGTATCTGGCTCTCACCTTAGCAAATCCATCCTCATCTAAGGGAGTTTGATCCCCTCGTTCTATTACGTCCCAGAGTCTAATGTCACTTGACTTGATATAAGTCTCCATTCTAAACTTCCAGAATGGATAGTTGTACCCATCGAAGCCTGGGGGCTTGTTGGGTTGAACAGAGACATCTGGTAGAGAATAGTCTGTATCCATTACTGGATCTTTGCTTTCTGATTCGTTGGAATCGAGTGAGAAAGACCTGCTCTGATACCAAATGAAAGTAATGGATGCACAAGAGGGGGGGTGAATTGTGCTTCAAAAATAAATGCTCGAATGAAACAACACAAGAGTTTATACTGGTTCGGTCTACCTGACCTACGTCCAGTCCTCAACCACCCAGGCCGAGTTCCACTATATCTCAGGTTTTAAATCGGGTTCACCTGAAACCTTACAACCGCAAGTTTTGCACGGGATCACTTGCAACCTTACAATTACAAGTTTTACACAGGCTCACTTGTAACCTTTCTAACTAGCTCCCCCTCACACCAAGCAAGGGGTTAACCTTTACACTTAAAGGATTTTTCTTACTAAGTTCTCTCAAAGAACGGATGGTGTTACACACTTAAGTACAATCAATGCTCTTATAACAAGAAGAGACTTAACAACAAAGAGTACAAAATATGTAGATGAAAAGGATCACTCGATGTGTTAAATGCTCTTTTCTTTTCTGGGCAGCCTTGAATGCTTGAAGGTGTTCTTAGTTTCTCGCTCTAACTTCTCTCAAGAATATTTAAAGATAATTGATTTCTTCATAAATGAAGTTGAGCTCCCTTATATAGTCTTCAAACATTTTGAACTCTTGGTAGGTGGGCTAGCCGTTTGAATATTGCCGTTTTTCCCATGTTACCGTTTGCCCAATAAATGCTTCATCAATGCATAGCAGGGTTGACTTGCTTTATCTCTGAAAAGTAGTCCTGACACCTCTGCTCTGACAAAAGCATTCTGACACTGCATCTCTGAACGTTCTGACATTCTGATTGCTTGCGGAAGCAAAATCACATCCGGAAGCAACCTTACTTAGTGTGCTGCACTTGAACGTTAGTTTAACAATATAAGCACATAGTCACATGCAGTGGGTGTTCCCTAAGTCTAAGGTGTATCCGGAAGCACTTCTACATCCGGAAGTAATTTCACTTGATGAAGGATTTAGCTCACTAACACTTACTCTCGCTCAGTGTATTTCATTCCAACAGTCAGCGCTAGTCACTAAGCTATCGGAAGCACTTTCACTTGACGTGGTAAACTTACTGACGCTTAGGGTTATATCTATTCTATCAGTCTGCGCCAGTCTAAGTCTAACAGGAAGCAGTTTCACTTGACGAGGTAAACTCACTGACGCTTAGGGTTATATCTATCTTATCAGTCTGCGCCAGTCTAAGTCTAACAGGAAGCAATTTCACTTGACGAGGTAAACTCACTGACGCTTAGGGTTATATCTATCTTATCAGTCTGCGCCAGTCTAAGTCTAACAGGAAGCAATTTCACTTCCGGTTGAATCATAGCTTAGTCTTAAGGTTTTGTATATCTAGCGTTCATGGACTAAGTTAAATCCCTAGTGAGTTACTCGCTGCCGCTGGGGGATGAAACATTTATCCACGTGCGCAAGTCCTAGTCTATCCGGAAGTAAATCCACATCCGGTTGCACTCTTACTTGGGATCCTATGTTAACCTATTGCTTTCTAAGTACTTGGCCTATTCTTTCATATTTTAGTCTTCATCAAAACTTAAGATTCTAACAGAGTTCACCGTTCTCCTCATAATACTCTACTACAAAGGACATAATTCTAACATCAACAAACTTCTATAATCTTTCATTTAATATAACACATTGCATCAACTTTCCAAACCAGAAACTATACTTTGTTATTATTCTTTTCTATACCATTCAACACAATTTGATCCTTTAAATAAAAACAAATGTCTATTTGAAAGCCTACAATTTGCAACCAATATCAAATAAGTAATACGCACTACTCAAGCAGTATTCAAACATCAAAACATCATAACCTCATTCAGCTCCATTTAATCACCAATATGTCACATGTTTTAATTCCTCTTCCTTTACTTTCATCTAAAATCACATTTCCAATCCTTTAATATCACCTTAGAATGATCCATAAACCTATCACACCATCAATCGAAGAACTATTCCAGAAAATTATTGGTCCTTCTTAATCTCCTATCACTTAACCTTGTAACAAAAACTTTTAAGGATTTTCTAAATATCTCCTGACTATCTCTTCAGCTATTGCTGTACCGAAATTGCAGAAAATTTCTAAATATACATGCAAGCACCAAACATTGACAATCTTTCAAATAAATCCTTATCCACCGATTGCTAATAGAACTTCAACATATTCAACTAGATCCTATTTCTTTTCATATCCTATTAACATCTCATATTATAAGGAACATAGCACTAACCACAATTTCCTAAATCCTTTTCTTCATTCCCTTTTGTCATACTTCCTATAATTAAACATGTAAAGCATAAACCTCATCAAAACTTCCTAATAATTGAAACATCACACCAAACCAAAATAATTTAGTTCAAAACAAAATCAATGCACATTTATAATCAAATCACATCACAATCAAAAATCACCACAACATGCATCATGGCGGCGTCTTTCTAAAGAAAACTTTTCAAGAAAGCCTTACAAAAACATCAAACTTATTTAGTTTACCAATGAGGTCCAACAAAAGACTATCAATCATTCTTCAATAAAATCTAACATTACTATAACACATTTAACATAATATGTAACTTAGCTTATTAATCACCATCATCAATTACACTTAAACAACACTCACTTATCATTCTATAAAAATTTTGTCTGACTGTACAAACAAAATTTGAAACAACAATTACCTTCAAATAACTACTTATAATCAAACATCAAAGTATAGATTTCAAAACAACCAATTAATAAACAAGTCCATTTTCCAACTAATCAAACAATTTAACTAAATAAACAACGATCAGAAGACAAGATCAACAATTCTTATTTCATATTGTATTCATTATCAATTGTTATTTTCGAATTCCTTAATCCTTTAACCCGATAAGGGATCTCATGATGCCTCGACTATGATTATGGCCGGCACATAACTATATTCGAGACCCCAGAGAAGTATCCTTATTTCGTCATTCTTCCTAAATTCTTATACATATCAATATTATTTCGTTATTCTTTCCATGTTCATCTCAATCTCTCCACAGTACCTATTCAATTTCTCTTATCACTCTCTCCCCACCACGGGATGAGCGATAATCCTCTCAAAAAGCAGAGTATCATGCACAGAAGGAAGGGAATACTAAGAATGTATATTGCCAATCTAGATGCAATGCAGCACAGTCCTAGGTTATCGTATACCAAATACTGATAACCAAGTTGTAACAATATGTTACTAATTCACTAATTAATTCAATAATACCCTGACTAACTATGATAGAAAAATGATTTCCATAATATTAATAAATCTATCATAGTTAGAAAAAGGATTTCCTAATAATGATCATTATCCATGATAGAAAAGAATAAACTAATACAACCTGAATACTATCATGGATAATTAATAGCTAACCATGTTAGAAAAGAATCACCTAACATGGTTAGAAAAATAAACAACCTAATGTTCAATAATATCAAATACATATAAATATATGCGGAAACAAATGCAGGCCTATACAAATTGGCAATATACAACTCTAATAAATTATATAACCTCTACTACCTAATTCCCTTTCCTGATGCTTGCGCATGTGCATGAATACCTGCAAAAATGTCAGTAATCGTGGGATGAGACAATTTGTCCCAGTAATCACCGCTTAACTCACTATAACAGTGAGATGTGCGGTAGTATGGGCGTCTAAAGGGTACCAAAGTTCAAAAATCAATAATACATATATACATGTCAAGTCTTTCATTCATCGTTCAAGTTCCCTCCATCCAAATCAATTCAAATTCATCATCTCTACATTTCACATATCACTCAAATTCCTCAGTCAATTCCACATAACCAAATATCACCTCCTCAGTCTCCAATCTAATGCTACTACCACCACAACTCTCACACTCACCTATAGATGCATTGTGCCATCCCGGGGCATTCAAGCATCTAATCTTCACTATATGATTTGACACTGTGTTCCTCTCCATAATGAGGGAACAATTTCCCTCTCTGGCAATCTCCAGAGAGGGAACCCCAATTCTGTTTTCCATTACAGAACGGGAACGGTTGGACTCTTCAATGCCAAACAACCGTAGGGGCTGTTGGGCTCTTCAATGCCAAACAACCGTAGGTCACTTCTCTCAATAAGTCGACCTATGAACCCCGATCCAATCAATCCGAAAAGGATCACCAGTACAAATAACTGTCGATTGGCCTATCGACAGTTATCATCGCGCGATGGTACGTATGTATATCAGTGTCATGCAAACCTTACAGTATTCATATCCATTAATTTCAATCTCATCATCAATATCATGAACCATTATCAATCCCTTCACTATCTCAATCTCAACTATCAACATTTCTCAACTAATATCATCTGAACCTCACATATTATACCAGAATAAACATCAGCCAGGATAATATGTATAATATTTCAAAATCCTTTTATATGAAAATAATCGCGTTTGAAAGGCACCCGATAGCCTGTTTTGTATAAAAATACCATTTTAATGATAATAAATATATAGAGGGTGAAAAGGGATTTTACAAAATCCCTAACTAACGTCACACTCAATGTTATAGCAAGGTTAAGTGTGATTACCTGTAGCCCAACAATTTACGAGATTTCTCACCCTTTTTCTTTATGCCTATAATGAGGTTGTACAGAATGATAAATTAGTATCATTTCTACTTCGTGATGTTTAACGTCTCTCTTGTATTCCCTTTACTACCCAATCCCCTTTTAATATTCAATCTTAGTCAAAATTCACAAATAAATAACCAGTGACAACAAACTATCATCACAACAACATTCACGCACCCTATACATAGAGGCACACCTTTTTGTATCAAACAACATCATGCTTAAATGAAAACACCTAGATACAAGCATACATCATTTTATCTTTCAAATCATAAATAATGTAATCCACAATAAGTGAATAAATAATCAGCCGCTATTCTTACTTTAGTCAAATCCTAAAATCATTTAACCTCAATTCATTCCAAAGGTACTTGTACCAATTATACCTTAAAATAAGATTAGCATTACTCATTCATCCAAATAAGATCAACTAATCTAAAGTCTATTAAATTTATAAAATAAACTACTAGAACCCATTCCCAATCGCCAACAATCCATTATTGTACCCGAACAACACCATTTTAAGCCAAAGTGACTCACTTTCATCATTATTCAATCTCAATCATTTAACACTCAAATTCTTGATCATCTTAAAATCCCATTTACTCCAATCATTGAAAATATCTATCAAATAACAATTAGGATTAAAAGAACCATTAAACCCCTCATCATGTCATTATTTCACTACTTGATCCTCCATTTTGACTCTAGGCCATATCTCGTGTCACCACAAAATACTCCATTCATTCAATATTCATCTTCCAACTTCATCTAACAATTACAGATCACCATTCGGATCCACATTAGCATAAATTTCGAAATCCCCCTTCAATCCTTAGATTCTAACACTTCAATTTGTTAAACCATCATCCTAACCCAAAATCAGGCAGTTCCAAGACAAAGTAGGCACATATTTTTCTAATTCAATGAACTAAAATCAAGTCTCAAAACCAATAAAGATGACAACTTTTGTTCATAAGTTCTTGCTTTAGCTTAATCACAGGCATTGAGCAAACACATAGCCAAGAACACTAAACACACACAAAACAACGATAGATCAGAGGCATAATGAACCAACTTCAAGATCCTCACATACATAGTAAGCAAGAAATAAATTTTAGGCAAAAATCAAAATAAACAATTCAGTTTGATCAGTTCATTAATATCAAAACACCAAAACTAAAACTCAATCACAGTTTCAATTAATTTCTAAACTTAAAATCCTAAAACCCCTTTCAAACCCTCACCCACTTCAACCCGAATTTCGCATCAAAAGCATTAACTTCTAATTCAAATTACAAGCAATATCCACACCACTTCCAGCCACGCAACAAAACAGAGAAATTAAACTCTTCCTAAATCAGTTTCTAAATCAAGCATATTGAACACAACTCCAACTTGCAAGATTAACTACATGCCTCTCCAATCATTCATCATTAACCATACATCCCATATTATCAAATATAGCAGCATAAACAATTAGAACAAAATCTTTTCTAACAGCACCAAAACTCAGCCTTACTCACGGCCTCTCTACCTCCCTTGCGCAGAATGAAAACAAATGGGCATGAATGAAGAAATAAAGCTCACCCAAGCATGAACATGAAGTTGCTTCTTTCATTCGAACTCATTCTCGCCGGATTCGGCCTTCTTCTCGCCGGAAATCGCCCTCCGATGTGTGGGCCGAAAAGAACCCAAAAGAAAAAAGAAAGTATGAGGAAATAACAACAAAATAACAGCACAACTCGAGATAGGCTAGAAAGGTTGAACCTTTACCTATTCTCGCCGGAAACACGAAGAGAAACGAAATGAACGGCCTTTACCTCTGCCGTGACTCGTCGTCGACCACTGCTGGGGTTCGCCGGACTTGACGAAATGAAGGAGGAACGGTAGGAAGTGAGGCTATGAAGAAAAGGCGAAGAAGATGCAGAGAGGGAGGCCGAAAATGAGGAAGGAAGGAGGGAGGGGTCAAAATCGAAGGAAGGGGAGGAGGTGAGGGAGGCCGATGGATGATGATGATGATGAAGGAAAACACGAAGGGGAAGAAGGGTTTGAATGAAAAGGGTGGGAGGATTGGCCACGGTGGTCCGGCCAGCCTTGGCCGCCGCCGCGCCGATCGAGCAAAGGGGAGGGAGGAAGAAGATGGAGTCAGTGAAGAAGAGGAAGGAGAACAATGAAGATGAATGATTTTGGAGGTGGGAGTCCGATGTTTTTATAGTAAAGGGGGAGGGGCGTGTTTGGTTTGCTGAAAGAAGGGGGTTCTCTGATGATTTGTAGCCCAAACTTGTCATAGTGTACTCTTTTAATTTTAAAACCACTTAAACCAGCCTCCAATCTTCTTAAACTTCAAAATATTTTTAGCTTTATCATTCCCTCATATTTCAAACTCTTCATTTCTTAATTAATTATATGCACATTAATTACTCAAAATTTACAAAATATCCCAAAAATTCCTAAAAATTCCAAAATTCCTAATTTCTCCATTTATCATTTCCCAAAACACTCTTTAATCCTGTATTAAATTTTCAGGATGTTACAACTCAGATGAGAGATGAGAGGCCGAGATGGCGGCAGCGGTTTCGTGGAGATGAGGGAGGGGAGGGCGGAGGCAAGAGGGCGGAGGCGAGGCGAAGGCGAGAGGGCGAAGGCGCAAAGTGTGGTGAGAGAGATGAAGGCGAAGGCGAGGCGGCGGTTTCGTGGAGGCGGAGATGTGTTTGGCAGCTGCGGAGATGTGTATGGTAGAGAGGAGGCGTGACAGTGAGAGTGAGAGTGAGAGTGAAGGTGGCGGAGATGAAGGTGGCAATGAGAGTGACGACGGCCGAGGGGGGAGATGAAGGGTTTGGCAAAGTGAGAAGAGATGAAGTGAAATAAAGGTGAGAGAGAATGTTGAGAGTGAATGTTGGAGGGAAATAAAATGGCTTTTGGCGCGCATGGGAAAAAACTTTCCCACCTTCCATGACCACAAATTGGAAACTGTGGTCATGGAAGGGTTCTCTTCCACGACCACACTTATAAAAGTGTGGCCGTGGAAGATGACTTTTCCACGACCACATGTAATAATGTGGTCGTGAAAAGTCTCCGCCTGGACAGTTATTTACATGTTATGTCACCGCGTTTTTTTTAACGACCAACATTGGCTTTTTAGTCGTTTAATATGGTCGTGAAAAGCCTATTTTCTAGTAGTGGATTTTGGTATCACAAGAGGACTTAGTTTTTGAGAGAAAAAGGCTAGGTTTTGAGAGCAAAGAAAAGAGGCAGTGAGAGGCACCAGAGAGAAGAATATTAAAAAAGGCGATACACATGTGATGACACACACTTGTATGCATCTAAAGGTATGAATTCTCCCTATCTCTATCTTATACCATGAATATATGTTGATATTTGATCATTGCTTGGTACATTATTGTGAATAATTTCTTTTTCTCAAATAAATCAACTCCAATAAAATTAAAACATTTGTCAAAAAAATAATTAAATTATTTTCAAAATGGTGTTCATGTTGTGTGAAGGTTTTTACAACCTCCTCAATCATGAATGATTATTCTTCCATGAGAGATATTAAATCTCCTCAGGAAGTTTAATCCAACACATTTCAAGAAATATATTTTCTAATAAACTATGGGCTTTTCTTGAATAAAAAACACCAACCAAATATAAAATTTATTTTCAAAAATCAAAAAATCATTTTCCTAAAAACCACAAATCAAGTGACACGCATTTCTACCTCGAACTACGTGGGCTTTGATCCCTTAAGGGTACGAAGGCCCTAGGTTAAATCCTAGGTGAAGTCCAAAAATGTAAAAATTATTTTTTTCCTTTTTTTTCTACTTTTATTTTTATCTGTATATATTGATTTCTCTTTGTAATTTAAAATAAAATTCAAATTAAGGTCATATTTATTTTTAAATAAGTAACTTAGGGTAACCGTTCTCTTGAATGGGTGCTGTGGGGTGCCTAATACCTTCCCCACGCACAATCGACTCATGAACCCTGTTTTTATTTTTTTATTATTTTAAAAGGTTTTCCAAAATATCCTTTTTTTAAAAATTTTGGTGGCGGCTCCATTTTTCCACTTAATTTAAAATAATTTTCCAGGCGCTACAGTTTGGCGACTCCGCTGGGGATGAGGTTGTGTTTTTAGAGTCAAGCTTATTTAAGTTTATTGTTTAAAAATAATTATGGCCTTAATATTAATTTTATTTTATTTACGTTATTCTTTTATTTATTTATTTATTACTTTTTTATTGTCATTTATTTTTGTTTAGTTCTTTATTTTTCATATTATTTATATATATGTTTTTTTCTCTTGTAATCTGTCTAGCAGATGAGGGTTTGGGTAGTATATAGGCTCAGGTTTGTAGGTCCTCTTCACACACTCCCACTTACACTATCTCACACACATTATTAGGCCCTATACCTGGGTCGAGAGTACATTAGTGAGAGGAAGTTTCTAATGGTTTCCCAGAGGTTTTATAACCCTGAGGATACTGTGAAGACTTCATCCTAGTTGTTACCCATGCGACAATATTAATCTCTGAGGAGTTTTTATTACTCGCTGAAGGTTAATTTTTGTTAGTGGGGTCTTCATCATCATGATGAGGGTAACTTGGAGACCTTGTGAGGATTAGGACAACCTAAAACCATTTCACTATTAGAAGAAATGTAGAAGCCTACCCAATTAGTTAGCACTTTCCTTTATAGGTTACATGACCCAGACTAAGGTTATTCCCAAGATAGGACACTAGAGGGCATTTATTATTTTTCCACTTAATTTAAAACTCCCTGAAGAATATTAAATTCTCTGAGAAATCCCTGAAGAATATTAAATTCTCTGAGGAATCCCTTAAGAGTACTAAACTCTCTGGGGAATTAAAGGATCTTACGCCCATAGCCTCATTCTTGAAAGGTCTTAGGTTAAAATAGAATGTAAAATCCTTATTGCCTAATGATCAACTCTAAAACTCCCTGAAGAATATTAAATTCTTTGAGGAGGCTAGTGGTTATATATACATGAGTTAAGCATATTAACAATGAGATCATAGGTTAGGACCTGATTCGAGATCATTCAATCTAATGGTCAACTATAGATCCCCTGTAGAGTAATAGATTCTCTGAGGAGGCTAGTGGTTATATATACATGAGTTAAGCATATCAGCAGTGAGATCATAGGTTAGGAGATGATTCGAGATCATTCCAGTCTAATGGTCAATTCTAAAACTCCCTGAAGAATATTAAATTCTCTGAGGAGGCTAGTGGTTACATGTACATGAATTAAGAATATCAATAGTGAGATCATAGGTTAGGAGATGATTCGAGGTCATTCCAATCCAATGATCAACTCTAGATCTCCCTGTAAAGTAATAGATTCTCTAAGGAGGCTAGTGGTAACATGTATATGAATTGAGGATATCAATGTCGCTCCTATGTAATGAAGAAATCTAGATCTTCCTACAAAACATTATTTGAAGATACTAGAATTTTCTTGTGTTCAATAATCTTAGGCTAACATGGTGAAACCACCAAGCCTATCAAACAAATGACATGGTATAATTTTACACCAAAATGGTAAATAGAGAATCATCGTCCACTTAAAAAAAACTCATTAACTCAAAACTTCAATAAATGTTTCACAAAATGATGTTGAAGTTCCCTCCAATTTTCTTAAGCCCATAGTATATACTCATTGTAATGAAAACTAACATGTCTCATGAATCTTGTTCCCTCGACATTAATCGTGAAGGATTTTAGTCCTCTCAAATTAATTGTCACTTCTATTTCCCTATGATGTAATGGACATCTTGAGGAAATGAAGTATTAAGATAGTGATAAGGGAATTCTAACATACTCTTGTAATGAGAATCAACATGTCATCTTATGCGGCTGAATTCACCTTTGCATTAACCATGTAGGGATTTAAATCCCTCTCAGGTTAAAGGTCACTTCTATTTCCCTATGATGTAATGAGTATCTTGAGGAGATGAAGTATTTCTGTTCAAAAAGAAATTGGTGAACAAAAGAGAATTGCATCTTACTCTTGCAATGAAAATCAGCATGCTATATTGACAAATGTCCCTTAACATTTACCGTGAAGGGAATGGTAATCCCTCTCAGGTCTTTGTTACTTTTGTTTCCCTATGATGTAATAGACATCTTGAGGACATGAAGTCTTTAATAAGATAAGGGACATTTTAACTGGTTTAACAAGTGTTCCCACTCAAATCACGTACAAAAGAAAAGCAATAATAAAATAAATAAGATGCTAAATCTTCATTTAATAATGTTTACATATGTTATTTCTCCTTAAATAACTTCATTTGACATTTGTCTATGTCATCCTATCTTCTTCACCCTTCTCCCTAAAATGGTTGTCTTTCCAAATGTGTTAAGTCCAAAAATTGATTCACAAGTTGCATGCATAGAGGTTATAGCATACTACAGAAATGTCTATTTTTTTTTAAAAGAAATGTTTGAATCTCACTTTGATGAGGTTAGTTAAAGGGTAAATTGTTTAACTTCAATGCAATGCAATGATGATTACATAAGCCATGTGAGGATTTGAGCCAACAGATATTATTTCATTTTAATGTGTGTTCCACTTATCCCTTACCAATCTAGAACTTGGCATGTATCTTTTTCAAACTAAAACTTAAAGGTGAATTTGCTTGATATAGAAAAGATCAAAACTTTCATTTTTCCATCAAATCTATGAGCCACATTTTCATCTATTTTCAGCTCTATGACATTCCTTTCGTATCCATTCACCAAATATCTTCCTTACATTTCGGGGTACATTTTACCCTTACAAATCACTCAATTTTCTTGGTGATGGTGTATGTGCACATTTCTACCATCATGGAGGTCATTTTGTTGTAAGAATACTCTCTTTTAAAAAAAAGAGTTTAGATTTCACAAAATTGTAGAAGAAGAAGAAGAAGAAGAAGAAGAAGAAGAGCTAAAAAAGGAGAGAAACTCGCTGAGCCGAAAACACCCTAAAGGGCGGCTCAGGCAAAAGTTAGAGCAAAAAAAGGGGAGAGGAGCTCGCTGAGTCGAAAACCTAAAAGGGCGGCTCAAGCAAAAGTTAGAGCAAAAAAAAAAAAGAAGAAGAAAAGAAAAAAGAGGAGAGAAGCTCGCTGAACTGAAAACCCGAAAGGGCAGCTCAGGCAAAAGTTAGAGCCAAAACAAAAGGGAAAGAAGCTCGCTGAGCCGAAAAACCTGAAAGGGCGGCTCAAGCAAAAGTTAGAGCAAAAAAAAGAAGAAGAAGAAAAGAGGAGAGAAGCTCGCTGAGCCGAAAACTCAAAAGGGCGGCTCATGCAAAAGTTAGAGCCAAAAAAGAAGAAAAGAAAAAAAGGAAAGAAGTTCGCTGAGCCGAAAACCCGAAAGGGCGGCCCAAGCAAAACTTAGAGCCAAAGAAACGAAAAAAGAAGAGAGAAGCTCGCTGAGCCAAAAACCCGAAAGGGCGGCTCAGGCAAAAATTAAAGTTTTAATAAAAAGCACAAAAAACTTGATAAGTTGAAAACCCAAATGAGCAACTTAGGCAAAAATTAGAGGTTAAAAAACAGAGAGAGCACAGAAAAGCTCGCTAAGTTGAAAACCCAAATGAGCAACTTAGGCAAAAATTAGAACATAAAAAAACAGAGAGAGCACAAAAAGACTCGCTAAGTTGAAAACCCAAATGGGCGATTTAGGCAAAAATTAGAGCTTAAAAAAACAGAGAGAGCACAAAAAGACTCACTAAATTGAAAACTCAAATGGGCGACTTAGGCAAAAATTAGAGCATAAAAAGAGAGAAAGCACAAAAACGCTCACTAAGTTGACAACCTAAGAGGTCAGCTTAGGAAAAAGTTAGAGCTAAGAAAAGAAAAGAAATAAAGCTCTCCAAGTTCCTCCTATGTATAAAGCTTTTGGAGTGTACACTTACTCGAATCTTCATTTGCTTCATATTCATCTTGAATATTCACCTCAATTCCATCTGTCATCTTCTCCTTGTATCTTATTCCCATGTCCTAACCTATTAAAAGTTCTTGTGATCTATATATGCATTTGAATCTTAGGTTGATGAAGAAATTAGATTATTACCAAGCCTATGGAAAGGAATTGGATAACTTGGATAGTGAGAGCAAACACTAACCTTCAAACACTGAGTGACGAGAGTAAACACTATACCTTGTGAGGAAAATCATTGGGGCATTGCATTCTTGTTAAACTCTTTACCTAAATGCTATCTAACTCAAGGTGCATAACATGATTTTAATAGCAATTTTGATCCTCTATTCATGTGACTTGTGTGCTAAAATCTCAAAGATTTCACTACGCTCACACATTGTTCCCCAAACATTTGATAGTAGAGAAATATCTCATTTCGATCCTATTCTTCATTTCACATGGCATATGATTCTTTCACAATCATATTACTTCTCATATAGATCAGACAATACATGCCTTTTATTCAATAAAGACAACCAAATTGGAACTTGGGGATTCTCCCCAATTCTATTGCCATGCATCCACTTCATTGGACAAAATTGACATTGTTAAATG
Organism: Mimosa pudica; assembly: GCA_029929735.1. Classification (NCBI taxonomy): domain Eukaryota; kingdom Viridiplantae; phylum Streptophyta; class Magnoliopsida; order Fabales; family Fabaceae; genus Mimosa; species Mimosa pudica. The sequence continues at coordinate 1,922,575 of JAKELP010000036.1, forward strand.
AAGTAAAAAAAGTACTTGAACTATGCAAGCATTATTAATGAAGATAGAGCGAAAAGAAAAATATTGTCATTCTTGACAATAAATTTAACAAGAAAGAAATTGTAACTTTAAAGTCTTTTCTTTGATCAATGCCAATAGGTCTTATATACATATACCATCATCCTCCTTAAAATATTTTGTGAGCCATTTCGAATATTGGGGGCAAGTTTGAGGCCTATATTGCGATCATATCTTCCATCGCATCAATAGGAACTCTCAAGGACTTCGGTTAGGCTGAGGCAAATGCAAAATTATGAGAATCACGCTTGAAATCTCCTTTCTTTAGGGTCAGCAACCTTAAAGATGTCTTAATTGAACTCATGAGTTTCCGATTAAAGGAAAGTCCAAGGAGAAAGCAACATCGCAGGTATGTCTCTACTCATCATTATCCCCAGTGGAGTCGCCAAACTGTAGCGCCCGAAAAATTATTTTAAATTAAGTGCAAAAATGGAGCCGCCATCAAAATTTTTTAAAAATGATATTTTGGAAAACCTTTTAAAATAAAAAAAAACAGGGTTCGTGAGTCGATTGTGCTTGGGGAAGGTATTAGGCACCCCACAGCACCCGTTTAAGAGAACGGTTTCCCTAAGTCACTTATTTAAAAATAAATATGACCTTAATTTTAATTTTATTTTAAATTACAAAGAGAAATCAATATATACAAATAAAAATAAAAATAGAACAAAAAAAAGGAAAAAAATAATTTTTACATTTTTGGACTTGACCTAGGATTTAACCTAGGGCCTACGTACCCTTAAGGGATCAAAGCCCACATAGTTTGGGGTAGAAATGCGTGTCACTTGATTTGTGTTTTTTAGGAAAATGATTTTTTTTATTTTTGAAAATAAGTTTTATATTTGGTTGGTGTTTTTTATTCAAGAAAAGCCCATAGTTTATTAGAAAATATATTTCTTGAAATGTGTTGGATTAAACTTCCTGAGGAGATTTAATATCTCTCATGGAAGAATAATCATTCATGATTGAGGAGGTTGTAAAAACCTTCACACAACATGAACACCATTTGGAAAATAATTTAATTATTTTTTTTGACAAATGTTTTAATTTTATTGGAGTTGATTTATTTGAGAAAAAGAGATTATTCACAATAATGTACCAAGCAATGATCAAATATCAACATATGTTCATGGTAGAAGAAAGAGATAGGGAGAATTCATACCTTTAGATGCAGACAAGTGTGTGTCATCACTATGGGTGGAAATAGGTCAGGCCAGGCCACACCCATAATTGGCCTGGCCTGGATTGTTAAAATGACATTTGGGCCTGGCCTGTGGCCTTTTTTAAAAAAACTTTCAGGCCTGTGGCCTGGCCTGGCCTGTTAAGGCGAGGCCTGTTAGGCCTGTTATAAGCCTGGATAGTAAACAGGCCGAACCAGGCCCAAATGCCTCACAGACCGAGAGACACTAAACAGGCCTCACTGACCTATTTTTCCATGCAAAAAATAAAAAAATTGACATTGGCAAGTAACACGTGAGTGAGATAAAAGCTAACAAGTTCTGACAAACCTTCCGTGTTTGTAGAAATGAAACACAATAGACGTGCCAACAACACCCACCAAATCAAAGCACAAGAGAAGCTCTTCCTCTCCATTCAAATTAACTAGTCCAACAAGCAAATGAATGATCCAGACAATAATATTTTACAAAAGGCCCTCACTTTGAAAAAATCCTAGCTCCCAAATCTCACATGAAACTCCCTCAAGCTTCCACCATTACCAAGCATAAAGATTCCCACCAACAGCATCAGACCCATAAGCCAAAAAAAAACCATCATAACATAAACTTTCTAGTAGAAAGCTAACCCAGGCACCCAAACACAGAAACCCATTAAAAGTCATAACATTTCCTCACTTTCCCTCCTTAAAAATCTCAACTTTTTCTGAAGGCTTAAAAAAACACACACTCTTTTTTGCTTCTTCAGATAGTGTGAGTGGGAGTGAATAAGTGTGAGATTGTTATCTTGTTTCTTTGTTTAGAGTGAGGTGTGCTCTCAAGTCTCATCTGACGCAGTGGGGAGAGAGAGAGGGGTGAGTGCAGTGTGGAGTGTGCAGAGCAGAGTGAGGGAGAGTTGTGGGCCTATGGAATTGGGCCGAGAGGTGAGAGTGAGGCTTATGCAGTTCTGCTTTTTTTTTAAATAAGAACCCTTAATAGGCCGGCCTGGAGGCTTAACAGGCTTTTTTTAAAAGCCTGAGCCTGGCCTGTTTTCAATAACAGGCCTTAAAAAAAGCCTGGGCCTGGGCCTGGCCTATATTTAATTAGGCTGAACCAGGCCCTGGCCGGCCTGGCCTATTTACATCCCTAGTCATCACATGTGTAGCGCCTTTTTTAATATTCTTCTCTCTGGAGCCTCTCACTGCCTCTTTTCTTTGCTCTCAAAACCTAGCCCTTTTTCTCTCAAAAATTAACTCCTCTTGTGATACCAAAATCATCTCCACTAGAAAACCTAGCCTCTCCACTAAAAAAAATCCCCTACTATACTCTCCTGCACTAACTTATAGGCCACCACTTTAGGGTTTGCCTCTTTAATTCATTTATGTGATCAATCAAATTACCATGATGATAATTCAATCAAATTTGATGAGTGCATCATTATTTCCTTTTAGGGTAATGGACCTAATCTGCCCCCCAAGTAACCACCAAGGAGCGTTGAGCACCCTGAACTAACAATAGGCCCGTATCTGGACTCCAAGTAACCAAGGTGTTTAAAAACTACCCCGGTACAACGTTTGACCGTTACTCCTATGTGGCTACCACGCGAGCACCTGCTTGTCACGTGTGTATTTTAAATGGACCTAATCTGCCCTCCATGTAACCACCCAGGAGCACTGAGCACCCTGAACTAACAACAGACTCATATCTGCACTCAAAGTAACCAATGTGTTTAAAAACTATCCCTGGTTGACGGTCAATGATGTTTGACCGTTACTATGCCTATGTGGCCACCATGTGAAGGCCTTGTTTGTCACCCGGCGCCTTGTCATCGCCACGTAAGATATGTTCATTTGGGTCCCACCTATAATAATAAACAATTTCTCTCTCCCTCTTCATCACCATCACCACAGCCCCCCAACACCCACCACCCCCCACCCACACCACCCCCTCAAACGTGACAAGTAGAGGTGGCGTGGGTGGGGGGCTGTGGAGGTGAGGCAGTAGGGGGCTAGGGAGGTGAGGGGGTGGCGTGGGTGGAAGTGTTGGGTGTTGGGGGGGATGTGGTGATGATGATGAAGAGGGAGAGAGAAATTGTTTATTATTATAGGTGGGACCCACATGAACATATCTTACGTGGCGATGACAAGGTGACGGGTGATAAACAAGGCCTTCACGTGGCGGCCACATAGGCATAGTAACGGTCAAACGTCATTGACCGTCCACCCGGGGTAGTTTTTAAACACATTGGCTACTTTGAGTCCAGATACGGGCCTGTTGTTAGTTCAGGGTGTTCAGTGCTCCTGGGTGGTTACTTGGAGGGCAGATTAGGTCCATTTAAAATACACACGTGGCAAGCAGAGGTGGCAAAACAAGTGCTCGCGTGGCAGCCACATAGGCATAGTAACGGTCAAACGTTGTTGACCGTCCAACCGGGGTAGTTTTTAAACACCTTGGTTACTTGGATTCCAGATACGGGCCTGTTGTTAGATTAGGGTGCTCAGCGCTCCTTGTTGGTTACCTGGGGGGCAGATTAGGTCCATTACCCTTCCTTTTATTATCTTATTCCTTTCAAAACTTTCCTATTTATTACAATCAAATCAAATTTCTATTAATTACCCACATTATTGTGATTATAATTTGTTTCCATTTTATTTCCTAATTCAAATCAATATATTTGACTCTTTTACAATTTCAATTATGCTTGCCTTACAATAAAGAAATAAAGAGAGCATATCTTTATTATTTTATTATTTTTTTAATTTTTTTTTCATTTTTTATTTTTTTTATATTTATTAGATTTAGTGGGGTCCGGAAAAAATAAGGTGTTTACAGTTGTCCCTCTTTACTTGCTCGTAGCTAAGAAGAGTGAACTTCTCGTCTATGAAGCAAGTAAAGATAAGAACAATTTGTCCGGCCCGACAACAGACGCAAGTAAGTAGGACCAGGATGCCTTTGGATACCATGAAAGGATAGGCAAAATAAAGTTCACATGCCCCTCTTTACTTATTCATAGAAAAAGAAACGAGACAAAATGTCTTCAAAGGATGGAGCCAATCGAGACTTTAAAAGAATGGTGTCTGCCGCTACAGGCTTTTAAAGAATTGTGTCAGCCATTACTGGCTTCGAAAAGTATGGTATCTGCCGATACAGGGCTTTGAGGGTGCCTGCCGCTACAGGGATTTGAAAAAAATTGTGCCAGTCATCACTGGGCTTTGAAAAGAATTATGTCCGCCGATATAGGGCTTTGAGGGTGCCTGCTGCTACAGGGCTTTGAAAAGAATTGTGTCAGCCGTTACTGGGCTTTGAAAACAATGGTGTCTGCCGCTACACGATTTTTAAAGAATGGTGTCTGCCGATACAGGGCTTTGAAGGTGCCTACCGATACAGGGCTTTGAGAAGAATTGTGCCAGCCGTTACTGGGCTTTGAAAAGAATGGTGTCTGCCGCTACATGGCTTTTAAAGAATGGTGCCTGCCGATACAGGGCTTTGAAGGTGCCTGCCGATACAGGGCTTTGAGAAGAATTGTGCCAGCCGTTACTGGGCTTTGAAAAAAATGGTGTCTGCCGCTACAGGGCTTTTAAAGAATGGTGCTTGCCGATACAGGGCTTTGAGGGTGTCTGCCGCTACAGGGCTTTAAAGGGGTGTCATCGTTACTGGGCTTCAGGGTGCCTGGCGCTACAGGGCTTTGAAGGGGTGCCAGCCGTTACTCGGGTTTGGGGTGCCTGCCGCTACAGGGCTTTGAAGGGTTGCCAGCCGTTACTGGGCTTTGGGGTGCCTGTCGCTACAGGGCTTTGAAGGGATGTCAGCCGTTACTGGGCTTTGGGGTGCCTGCCGCTACAGGGTTTTAACGGAGTGCCAGCCGTTACTGGGCTTCGGGGTGCCTGCAGCTACAGGGCTTTAAAAGTGTGCCAGTCATTACTGGGCTTCGGGGTGTGTGCCACTACAGGGATTTGAAGGGATGTCAGCCGCTACTGGGCTTTGGGGTGCTTGCCGCTACCAAAACTTTTTAAAAAAGGATATTTTGGGAAACCTTTTAAAATAATAAAAATAATAATAGGGTTGGGAGTCGATTGTGCGTGGGGAAGGTGTTAGGCACCCCACAGCACCCGTTCAAGAGAACGGTTACCCTAAGTTAATTATTTAAAAATAAATATGACCTTAATTTTAAGGGTTATACTTACCTCCAGTGCAGTACATCAAGTACAACTAGTTAACCACTAATTAAATGATACATGTACAATCTTTCATACACCCACCACACCATATCACTCTCCCTACATTCTCTCCTCTTTCTCTCTCTTCTCCCATCCCTTCCCTAACACTTTCTCCTTTCTCCTTCTCTTTTCCCGTCCCTCCCTGTGTTTCTGCCTGCCACTCACATCACCCCCTCCAACAGGAATTGAATGCAATACAACAAAACTCATAAATCCACACACACATCTCCAAAATTTAAGCTTTTTTCAAATCAGACCACCATCACCACCGCCCCTTACCACCACCACCGAACCCCAATCATCGATCCTACTGCTCTCTTCCTCTCTTCCCTTCATCTTCTTCGAGAGTTCAACCGACGCCGGAGGATGGTTGGAAAAGAAAAGGTAGACACTGTGGACAGTACGGTGAGAGGGGAGAGAGCGGTGGTTAATACGGAGTACGGACCGAAGGGGGAGGGAGAGGAGAGTGGGGAAGAAAGAGAGAGAAGGTAGGGAGAGTGATATGATGTGGTGGGTGTATGAAAAATTGTACATGTGTCATATAATTAGTGGTTAACTGGTTATACTTGATGTACTGCACTGGAGGTAAGTTTTTTCCAATTTTTAAATTACAAGAGAAATCAATATATACAAATAAAAAAATAACAATAAAACAAAACAAGGAAAAAAAATAATTTTTACATATTTGTACTTGACCTAGGATTTAACCTAGGGCCTACGTACCCTTAAGGGATCAAAGCCCACGTTGTTCGGGTAGAAATGTGTGTCACTTGGTTTGTGTTTTTTAAGAAAATGTTTATTTAAATTTTAAAAAAATTATTTTTGGTTTGTTTTTTATTATTATGAAAAATGCATATTTATTTATTTTTTAAGAGGAAACACTTCACAATTTTGATTGAATTGCCTAAGGAGATAATCTCTCTCGGAGAAACAGTCGACTTTCAACCTGAGAAGATAATTCAATCTTTCACGGCATGAAAATCATTCAACCCATTTTTCCTCTTTTATAAAAGCTATTTCATTTTATTATTTTTTATTTATGAAAAAGATTTCACAATTTTAAAATAAAATCAAAACAAAGATAGTAAATCATATATCAAACAAAGATAAAATATTGGATTTTAATAATATGATGGATGAATGATAAAAATATGATTCGGCTTCTTTGCAAAAGAATTTCAAATTAAAATCATGAAAAATTTGAATGGGAGTGCATTTATAAAAAATATATACATATATATAAAAAATTGTTTTCAAAGAAAAAATAAATGCATAAGAATGATCCTCACTTATCTCAAATCATTGGCTAGGTGAAGAGACAATCAAGTTGTCTTAGAGGGTTATATCACCTTTGCCTAAATGAGATTAGAGAGATTATGAATGTCTCTGTCTCACAATAGACTTTCATCGGCATAAGAAAAGAAAGGTAAGAAGAAGAAGAAGAAGAAGAAGAAGAAGTTTCACAACAAGAAATATGTTAAGATAGATGTCTACCTTTTCTAATGCACCTCTTTTTCTTTGCTCTCAAAACCTAGCATTTTTCTCTCAAAACTTCAGTCCTCCAAAAAAAATCCTCCTCCTATGCTCTCTTGCTCTCACTTATATAGGTCACCCCTTCTAGGGTTTACCTCTTTAAATGTCTTCTTATTATTATGTCTATCAATCTAATTAGCATGTTGATTCTTCAATCAAATTTGATGAGTGCATCATTATTTCCTTTCATTATCTTATTCCTTTCAAAACTTTCCTATTTATCACAATCAAATCAAATTTCTATTGATTACCCACATTATTGTGATTATTCTTGATGACTATAATCAAATCACCATAATTTTTTTAATTTATTTCCTCATTCCAATCACCATATTTGACTCTTACACAATTTGAATTGTACTTGCCTTGCAAGAAGAATCAAGAGAGCATATCTTATTTTATTTTTTTTATTTTTTCATTTTTTATTTTTTTATATATTTCTTATTTTTCATTTTTTTATTTAGTGGGGCCCGGACAAAATAGGGAGTTTACAACTGACATGAGGCATATAACTTGTAGTAGCAAATGTGACATGCTTTCTCATTAGTTAACAATTGAATCATACCTATTAACAACTTGATCATACATATTAACAAATAAAACATTTACATCAACAACTAGAGTATACAAGTTCATAATTGTTCAATGATGTTTTTAATTGTTATGACCCAATTGTTAATAGGTATGTTCCCATTGTTAATTGTTATATTCTAATTGTTAATAGGAAATGCACATTTGAAAATAGAAGTTAATTTGGATGACCCAATTGTTATCGAGTATGCTCCAATTGTTAATTGTTATGTTCCAGTTGTTAATAGTTATGCTGCAATTGTTAATACAGAATGCGCATTTGTTAATAAAAGTTAATTTGAATGACTCAATTGTTAATGACTATGCTCCAGTTGTTAATTGTTATGTTCCAGTTGTCAATAGTTACATTGCAATTGTTAATAGGAAATGCTCATTTGTTAACAGAAGTTAATTTGGATGACCCAATTGTTAACGAGTTTGCTCCAGTTGTTAATTATTATGTTCCAACTGTTAATAGCTATGCTGCAACTGTTAATAGAGAATGTGCATTTGTTAATAAAAGTTAATTTGAATGACCCAATTGTTAACGAGTATGCTCCAATTGTTAATTTTTATGTTCCAGCTATTAATAGCTATGCTACAATTGTTAATACAGAATGCACATTTGTTAATAAAAGTTAATTTGAATGACTCAATTGTTAATGACTATGCTCCAGTTGTTAATTGTTATGTTCCCGTTGTTGCTAGCTACGTTGCAATTGTTAATAGAGAATGCTCATTTGTTAATAAAGGTTAATTTGGATGACCCAATTGTTAATGATTGTGCTCCAATTGTTAATTGGTATGTTTCAGTTGTTAATAGCTACGTTGCAATTGTTAATAGGAAATGTTCATTTGTTAATATGTACTATACAATTGTTGATAGATATGCTGCTATAGTTAATTGAAAAGCTAAATATTTTTCATTAATAAGCAAATACTGTACATGGATCATTACACCAAAAGTTTGTCCCATAAGACACCTCTATGCGTTTGTCCTAACAAATACTTAACTAACAAACACTACCCTACTCTGACTCATACTTCACAGAAGCGAAAATCCAATTTTTTCAACCCGCTCTTTTAAGTCAGCCTTTTTTTGACCCAGTAATCTTAGAGTTTAGACTTAAATCTATGGAAGAACTCTGCTTAGATACATTAACCTTCTTCCTATTTGAAGTTTCAGTCATGAGCCTACAAAATAAAATACATGTTAGCTTTAAACATTCACCTTTATACAAATCAACTAAATCATGGCATAACTAAAGGGCTTAAAAATCCCAATGCAAAGTCTATATAATGACTCAGCCAAATTCACACTAATATACACATATTATTCAATGGCCACAACTCTCAGTCAGCATGACATTCAAGTTTATACAAACCAACCAAATCATAACATTAACCAAAAAGCACAAAAATCCCTATGCAAAGTCTACATAATGACTCAGCCAAATTCACACTAATATACACAACTCAACCATTCTAAGCATATTATTCAATGGCCACAATTCCCAGTCACTATGAACACACATGTCCATCCATATTGTAGTCATATCATAAACTATAAACCCATAAAAATCAATTTGACCCCTCATCAACCTTTATTCTGTAGCATCAAATTGGGAACAGAGATAGCATCAAATTTAAACATTCACATTTAGACAAACCAACCAAATCATGACATTAACCAAAGGGCATAAGCATCCCCATGCAAAGTCTACATAATGACTCAGCCAAATTCACTTCAATATACACATATTATTCAATGGCCACAACTCTCAGTCACTATGACAACATAATAGCAATAGCACCTTGCAGAAAAAAATATATAAGTGTTTTAGGATTCAGCAATAGCACCTTGCACCACTACAAAAAAACACTTTTAACGTCCAAAATTCACGTCCATTATTTGAAAATGGACGTTGTAAATAAATTGTGTATAAATAACGTCCATTATTAGATAAATGAACTTTGTTTTTATTTTTTTTTTTGTAAGGGAATGGACTTTGTTTTTAGATTAAATATAATATATGTCCATTTAATCAAAATGAACGTGAAAAAACATTGATAACTGTTTTTAAATTTAAATATTGATGATTTGATTATTCATTGATAAATGTTTTTAAATTTAAATATTGATGATTTGATTATGTTAAATAAAATATTATTTGATAAATATTTCAACTTATTCATTAATATTATTTGATTATGTACTTGAGAATTTAGATTAAAAAATTCTCTGAAATATTTCTTCTCTTCCACTTCAACTTCAATATCTTGGTGCGCCCACGTCGACCCTCGCACTCTCCAAATCTCTTCAACGATTTCGGACACTTAAGTTCAATGAAAGTGGTTTTCATTCGCGTTTTCATCCATTTGGGAAATATCTTCTCCCTTGCTTTCTGCTTTCTCTTCGAAAATCTTGTGCATTTTCATCGAATCTCCCTTGCCCAGATCGTTTGTGTAACATCCCAAAATTTGAATTAGAGATAATAGGAAATTAATTAATGTATTAGGATATTATTAGTAAATTAAAAAAACATTGCAAATAAGTAAATGTAAATAAATGTATTTTTAAGAAATCAATATCCTATTTTCTGAGGAAGTAAAGAAAAATAATTAGTGTTTGAGTTTTAAATAATAAATTTTATGGTAAATACTTTGAAGTCTAAACATCATTTTGACGGAAGAAAATATGTATATTCATGTAAAGAACCATTTTTCCTTTTTTAATATCTTTCCCTCAATTAATTAAGTAGAAAATATGAAAGTAAATAAAAGAAGATAGAAGGGCTCAATGGTCATTTCCGCGCAACACACTATGTCCTCCCTCCCAAATCATTTTCCCTTCTCCGATCCCTTCTCTCTAGGTCTCTTGTTTCTGCAAATCCTCTTCGGCTCTTCCGGCAAGACTCACGAACATGACGGCAGCGGCGGACGGTGGCGAGTGACGTGTGACCCAGAAATCTTAAGTGGCTTTCTCTTCTTCCTTTTCTCTCATCGTTTAGCAAACTTAATTTCTCTGATTTGAGTAAGTTGGAAGAGAGGCAGATTAGGGTTCGTTGAGGGTTTGGGATTTGGGGAATATCACTAATTAAATCACAGCTTAGAGTTAGATTTCGTGTTTTCCTAAAGCAAATTGAGCATGTACGATGAATTTTGAAGTGAATGCCAGGATTCTCTTATTTCCCCTGTGTTGGCCGAAATTTTTCTATTTTTATGTTTTGTTCAGCTTATAACTGAATCATAATGAAAGAATGATGAAGTATAATTGTGGGTCTTCATGTTGAATTTGTTGGCTTTTAAGGAATTTAAAATTCTGTTGATTACCCCTGTTCTTGGTCAGATTCCTTTTTAGTTAGAACAAAAAAGAAGAAGAAAAATGGTTCCTTTCAATTTAAATGAATGTATGAACATTCATTTATGCTGGAGTGTGAATTAGTATTTTCTCTTATATTTTCCTTGTTCAGTTCAGCCAGTCAAGAAGGAGATTTTGGGACATTTTAAATGTATGATAGCATGTTTAAATTGAATTTTTAATCAGACAATATTCTTGGGGATCTTTAATTCTGGACTTTAAATTGGTGATTGAATGTGATTAGAATTGGGATGAGAATGAGATATGCATGTATATGATTGTTGTTTTGGGTAATGCTGTGAATGTTGAATTAATCTTCAAATTAGGAGTTTTTTTTATACTAGGATAGGTGACTGAGATGGTTCTTGGGATGAACTAAATTATACTAGACTAATTAAATTGATTCTATGTTTTGGATTTGGATTGAGATTGAACTTGTATAGCTTAAATTCATGGCATTTTTTATCCCTTACATGAAGTGTGTAAGTCGTGGATAAGTGATCTTGAAATTCCTGCAACTTAGATCCATTACAATAGTTAGGATTGTGTTGTTGCTGTGAATGGATGGATGGATTCCCTGTATTGTGCTGAAGAGGGCTATACTAGGAAAACAAATATAAGTAAATGTTGGTATTATCAATTGTTATCTCAAGTACAATAATTTTTCTATGAATATGTAAAGAGTCATGGAAGTGTTTTACAATCTTGTATGCTGAATTTTTGTTTGGTAAGCTTATGGCTTAGGGAAATGATTTAGTCCTTGGTTTCATGGTTTGATTATGTTTATTATTGATTTTGAAGTGAACAAATGATGGCTGATTATGTGTTAATGATTCATGTCAAATGGAACTTGGAAGATATATGCTTGTTTTGTTTTTAGTGTTGTGGAGATTTCTTTGCGCGTTCTTGAATGAATGTAGTAATTGGTTTGGTGAAGTTGTGAATGTAAGAAATAAGGTATCATGTTACTTGGACTTGTTGGTAGTAAATAAATGAATAATTATACTTGACTCATTGTTTATAACATGTTCAATCAATTTGGCCACTATGATGAATATACACTCATTGATTATATTAATAGATTTTATATAAGATTTCCCCCCTCAAGGCAACCAAACTGACGATAATGATCTGGAAATTAAAGTTTGTGGGGGCATGAAAAGTGTGACATGTCCCTTAGATAATGATTTTCCCCTTTAATAATATGAAAAATGACCAAAAATCACCCTTCAATACTGGAAAGGACAAATCAATCCCTATCCCTAAACATTTCAAATTAGCATCCTGCGTTTGTTCGTTCGTTTCTATCGAGGCCGAATTCAAACTTAGGTAAGCTTTTGGGTGGTATTATTATATTCGATCTGAAATGTGATTTCGTTCTCTCACATTACTATTACTATTACTAGTTGGTATTGCTATTATATAAATATAATATAATATAATCCTAAGTACTATCATTTATGTCAATACTTTGTTTGAGATAGCCACTGGTAAGTTTATGAGCTTGTTTTAATTTGCTCAATTGTTTTCCCTTTTATTGGTGTTTTCATGTATGTTTATTCTTGGGTTTGGATTGTTACTTATTATAGTTTGATTTGATGTTTGGATATAAAATATTTGATCATTTTGATGTATGTTTGATTATATGTTGCCACATGCTTTCTTTCTATTGGTGTTTAGCACTTTGAAATTTCAGATTTGAAAAGTACCATTGAGATATTAAGAAGCTCATTTTTGATTAATTATAGGGCCATAATTTGTAAATTGGGTTTCCACTTTGAAAATGTGGGATCATTGTGGGGTTAAAGATTTGGCAGATTAGTAATAAAAGGGTTAGATGTTTGAATGTTAGAGAGAAATTTAGTGGATTTGGCTGCATGAGTTGGTAGTGGAAGGAGAATATAATTGTACAAACATGCTTACAAATGAATTCTACTTCTTTGATTTTTAGACAAATTGGCTGTGTGGTAATGTTTGTTGCAACCATTTGTTAATGTTTTCGTGGTTAGGACTGATGTTAATAACCTTCCCCTTTTTTATCAATGTATTTAACATTTGTGTTCTGAAGTGCATTTATGCGTATTTCATTATTTACTGAATGTTAGGACTCTGATGGGAATCAGTAAAATAGAAGTGAACTTGAGTAGGTTGCTAGCTGCTGCTCCTCAACAGAAAAATCAAGCAAAACTTGTGCATGTAAGTCTGTAGATATGGGTCGACAAGTTAGGTTGAAGTTTTTGAGCTTGTGTTAACATCAGTTATCTTTCAAATGTTTTAAAGTTCCCTACGTATATGTTCATATTAATTAGTGACTTTTTTATTGAATCTGCAGTATGTTGCTACTTTACGTGAGCAATTAGAACAACTGGCTGAAGAGAGGACGCCGGAAGGATTACCAAGGTAATTTTGTGCATATTTTGATTCACAATCTTCTTTTAATCTCACCAATGATCTGTTTATTTAAGAGCTTCTTAACCTATGCTCTCTGAACTTTCCTTTCCTCACATTTGTTTTGCCGTACATATGGTCCCTGAATTCTGGAGGTCATAAGTAGAAGAAGGTTTTCCTGCTGAAGTGACTTCATATGGGTTTAAACATTTCTATAGAACAAAATATTTATTAAAGCATTATGTTAGATAAAAGATATTCAGTCTTACATCTTAGTTCTTGTATTCAGTTCACTTGGAATCATTCTATATTACCTGGTGGATGTGTTTGATACACTCTTATATCTATTGGAAGCAAATGTGTTCGGATTTCATTGGAAAAAATGATTCACTTTGACTCTTTGAGCATGTCTTCTGTTTGCAAATGGGCTTTGCTTGTTTTTTTAAAAGTCCCGTTGTTTATTTTTTGTTGAGTTTTCTTTTATAACTTATTGCAATGGAAATTAAACTGACTTTAGAATAGGTTTCCTACCTCCTAGAGTTTTGATCATTTCTGTAGTTTGTGTATGACTACTGAAGGTGAATCTCTTAGTGATGTACCTCTGTAGATCTGACTGAAGTGAATTGAAGGAAATAGAAAGAAAGAACTAAGATGTATATAAGAATGAGAGAATCAGAGATAAACAGAGAGAAGAGCAGAGGAAAAGAGAACAAGTCTGTGTTATTCAATAAACTACAACATAATATGTGTTATGAGTCAGGTTAACCCTCTTTATAATAGGGTAGTTAAATATAAGTTAGTTGACTAGGGTCATAGTACTAAGCCTAACTCAATCCCCTGACTAACTAAACTAACTAAATAACTAGCTAACTCTTAAACTAACCTCAACTTTCAAAGTATCAATAGCATGACACCTTGTGTATGTATATGTTTGGTCATTCAGGGTTTCAAAGGCCACGCTGAATGATTATTCAGAAAAAGTTGAAGCCATTGCTTCCAAACTAGCTAATCCATTGGTATGTATTTACCATTATTTTTGCATTGTATTTTCAAGATGGTCTTTGTTTGTACCATATAAACATATTTAATATGATTGTCATGGGGCAACACATAAGAGCAACTGCTAACCAACCATATGGAATATGAGTATAATGCTACAGTAAGTGTTAGGCTAAGAAAACGAAGGGGAAGGTATCATTTGATAAAGAATGATGGGTTTCTATTTAGCATAGTTATGATTCACATTAAGAGCTTCTGTTAGGCAGTTGATGTTTTGATGATTCTAATGGACTTCAATGTTTTTGAGCTAAATAATAGGTGTTTTTTCATGAAATAAAAGTTTATGCCCAATTGATCTATTGTTGTGTGGTCTTTTACTACAAAATGTAAGGTTAAGGAGCAGTCTGCATATTTTAATTTACCAGTTTTAAATTGTCTTAGAATCATGAATTTGCGATACATTTGCAATTCAGTAAGAAGCAGCATGTTTTCCTCAGTGTATCCTTTCTATCTCTACTTACGTCACACTGTTCTATTTCAATTTTTGGTCAAATAAGAATTTAATCCAATCAATTTGCTTTCTCAGACTGACATGCAAGCATCTGAGCAGGACTTCAAAGCAAGTTCTGTTGAAGAAAACCAATCTGAATTCGAGGAGAAAAAGCAGACAACCTCCCTGACTTTGGGATTAAGAAGAAGACCTGTGTAAGTAATTCTTAACCCTTCTCACTGCTTTGTTTGTTTTGTAAGGTTTTCCCTCTGATCTCGTCCATTTAACAGGCCTACTAGCCCAAGTACTGAAATTAGACCGCATGAGCCTGTTGATTCGGATTCAGCAGCTGTCAAACTGGATGCGGAAGCACATGCACATATTGAGAAGCACAGGTATTGTTTACTTGAGCTTAATCAAATCCTATGTGATTGTTGAGTTCTGCTGCATTTAGGACTATTTATGTATTTATATTTTAAAATTTTGACCTAGCAAGCGACAACATATGTTAGTCTGTTTCTACTTTCCATCAGCAGGTCACACTTATGTTTAACAAATCATTAATTGGTTGGATTGTGATTATACTGTGGTTAAATTAGTTACTACTCATAACTTAATTAATACTATTCTTTAAATAAAATAATAGTTATAAGTAGTATGACGGTTTGGAGAATACATTCATGGTTCGATTAATGAACTGTGAACTAGATGAATAAGTATCTTGTATGATTAATTGAATAGTCTGATTTTAATTCCTGTGTCGTTTTTTTTGGTAATTTCCTCAAGGTGGACAGCATTTGTTGCATGTTGTTTTGATTACTCAGCTGCAAAACCAGAGGATTTTATCCGATTTGATGATTAGATTCAAATAATTTGTTTAATGAGTTACATTTTATCACTGACAGAAACCCTTTCTTTTTCCAGTGAGAAACTCATTGCTCCTTCGATTCCTAAGTATAAGAGTTAATTTGGGAGATGAACTTGTTTCTAAATATAAGAGCTTTTTCTAATTTGTTTCAACCTATTCCCAAGTGATCCCTAATGTTGCTTTTCAATAAAAAACAAATGACCAAGGGAAGGTTAGAATAAAGACAAGTGGTTAGGGCTCTTTGGTAATGAGATATGATTTTAACAAACTCAACTAATGTTAGATAATAGGAAATAAATAATTATTAGGAGATATTTGATATTTAAGTATTAGGGAATATTGTTTATTTTCAATCAGTCAGTATCTGTTTAATTAGGCATATTAGGAGTCTAGAATCTTCTTCTTTCATGTATAAATATATGGTTTAGTATAGGAATAAAGTGAACCCTTCTAAGATATTTCTTCCTATACTTCTACTAACATCCTTAATTTTATCAAATTGGGTAACTCACTCTTATAGGAACGGAGGGAGTATTAACTTATGAATTTACTTCTGGCAAAAAAAAAAAGATTTGTGAATTTACACAGTACTAGGTTGGTTGAATAAAGGGTCTATTCCTGCTGTTTACCTGATATTTTGACTTTGTATTTTGTCCATGGAATTAAATTGTGGATAAATTACCTCTATTAATAGTCATTCTATAAAGAAGAGTTTCACGTAGCTTAGAAATCACCGACTACATATTTCCTCACATCTCTATTGTTCTCTTCCTCATTTCTTTATTTTATAGAATCAATTGTTGTCACTTCCGTATATCTTCTCTTTATTTACCATTCACTACATTTTGCTGTTTATTTAGTTTGTCTCTGGTGTGTCTTATTTTCCTTGTTAAATTTTGTGTCCCCTACAGGACTTTGTATTTTGTCCATGGAATTAAATTGTGGATAAATTACCTCTATTAATAGTCATTCTATAAAGAAGAGTTTCACGTAGCTTAGAAATCACCGACTACATATTTCCTCACATCTCTATTGTTCTCTTCCTCATTTCTTTATTTTATAGAATCAATTGTTGTCACTTCCGTATATCTTCTCTTTATTTACCATTCACTACATTTTGCTGTTTATTTAGTTTGTCTCTGGTGTGTCTTATTTTCCTTGTTAAATTTTGTGTCCCCTACAGAAAGCTTCAAGATGATTTAACTGGTGAAATGGTTGTGTTGGCAAAGCAACTTAAAGAGAGTAGCCTTATGATGAGCCAGTCCCTGCAAAATACTGAAAAGGTCTACATTCTGCTTCACAAACAACTCTATTTTCACAAACTACTTTTTTATACTGGTATTTTCACAAACCACTTAAACAACTGTTTTGCAAGATATGAGTACACATGTTTTTTGTTATAACGTTTCACATGCATCAATTATCCTGTACTAAAACTTTAATTAAGGATAATGGAAGCCTGGATCAAGCACTTGACCTTTATTAGAAGTAATGATTGTGGCCAACAACGCAAACACTTACATTTCTATACACGTATAAGCATACTGATTGTATCAGTATCTATGACTATATATACATCTTCATATATCGATGATGAAATGTGTTATCATGAAAAATGATGGTGGGGTGGCTTGTTTTGCAGATACTTGATTCTACTGAGGAGGCCATTGAACATAGTTTGGCAAGCACAGGTCGTGTAAATACTAGAGCATCGGCCATATATTCAGAGAGTTCCAAGACCTCATGTTTGACTTGGCTTCTGATCTTTGTAATGACCTGTGTGTTTGTCATGGTTGTACTTCTCATTCGGGTTACATAAGATTTTACTTCACCTTTCACTTCCATTCTTTTAAGTAATTATTTTGCTCATTTACCTTATGATGAGGGTATAGTTTTTTGCATTATGACTGAGCGAATGCTTTTCTTTTTCTCCGTTGTAAATGTTAAATGAAAGGATAGATAATTATATGATGTAAGTTAAATATGATGTAAAATAACTTTCACACTTCGCGAATGCTTTTCTGTTTCTTGTGTTGGAAATAATTCAATTTTTTTCTTATAACTACTATTTAAGTATCTCGATTTTTTTTGTTTCACACTTCCCTCTTCGCCGTCATAAATATAAGGTCATTTGGACTTTGTGGAAAAAAAATTATGGATGAAAAATTAATCATTTTAAGTAGTCTAGCTATATGTTTTTACTCAAAATTAATTTATTCAACTTATAAACTAATTTATAATCTAATTAGATTTCATTTTTTTTGAAAAGTACTTTATTTATTCCCAAAAATAAGACTTATTTACTTGATTTAATTATATTATGGATGTAAGTTACTTAACACAATCTTTCATATTGAATCGTGTTAGAGAAAATTCCAATTTCCTTCAAATTTCACTTTGACCATATATACAAGTTTATTTGGAACACGTTTTAAAGCATTTTAACAATGCATTATACAAAATTGATTGCACATGTAGTTATAGACTTGTAGTTCACTCCTAATTCTCCAATTTCCTTCAAATTTCACTTTGACCATATATATAAGTTAATTATAAATTGATTTGCCTAATTTTTTTCCTTTAAACTAGTTTATTTTACTTATAAATTAATGGATAATATAAAAATATATCAAATATGTCATGATTTAATAGACTATTTTGCAACTTTAACTTCTCCAAAAAAAAAGTTATCTAGGTCCTATATTTAGGACCGGAGGTAGTACTAAACTTTACTTCTAGTAGCGTTTCTAGTACTAAAGTTTTCACGAGGTGTAAAAAGAGTACTCAACTTGGGGTCATGTGCAAATGTAGTATTTTCACTTGAGGGAGATAAAATTTAGATATGAAAAGACTCTTATGCCCTTATTAGTGTGTAAAGTATGGGTGAAATACTTGTTAACCAAGGAATAGTACATTTAGTATAGTGTAAGAGTAAGCTTTTTGAAAGACTTAAATAGTAGCACTCTAAGAGAGATATATGAAAGTGAGGATGCACAAGAGGGGGGGTGAATTGTGCTACAAAATAAAACTTATAAAATAAAACTTTGACACAAATTCTTTTATACTGGTTCGGTCCAAAACTTAAAACTGTAACATCCCAAATTTTTAAATTAGAATAATAAAAGATTCACTAAGGTCTTGAGGTTTCATTGAGAAAATTTAAGGTTTTAGGGAAGAATTTTATGATTTTTGGGCAATTTATGAATATTAAATCTTATTTAGTTTGAAATTTAAATAAATACAGTTAAAAGAATTAATTGAGGATAAAAACTTTCATGCAAAGTAAATTAGATTCTAGATTATGTTAGGATGAAAAGAAAGAGATATAGTAATATATACAAACTTCTTGGCTAGAAATATAATTATGAATATACCTTAGGGTAGTAAATTGTAATTTTCCCTAAATTAAAAAAAAAATATAAATACATCATCATCATCTCTTTCCTTCCCACTTCTCTCTGCTCTCTCTTTCTCTCCTCCCTTCACCGTCGACCTCCCTTCTCCCTCCGCCCTAGCTTCCGTTTTTCCGGCGAGCTGGACGCAGATGACCGGATTTTGGCCCCAAAACTTGGTCCTATTTCTTTCTCACTCTCTATCTTCCACTTTTCTTTCGTTTTCTCTTCTCTCCGCCGGAGTTCACCGTCGTTTTCTGCGATTCCGGCGAGCACAGCTGCGGATAGCGTCGGGGTTAAGGGTAAGCTTCGGTCTTTCTTGTGTTTCCTTGAGTTATATTTTTGTTGCCCTGCGTTTTCCTTATTCCTTTCTGTTTCTCTTCGTCTCTGGCAAGTCCGGCGAGTTCCGCCGACGGCGAAGCTCCGGCGAGACGTTGGAAGGTTGAAGATAAGTAAGGAGTGGATGCAGTAGGCTTCCGTGGCATCGAGGAAGAAAGGTTGAGAAATCGCGTAGAGTTTGCTAAAGGGCGACAGGTAATCACACTTAACCTTGCTATAACATTGAGGGTGACGTTAGTTAGGGATTTTGTAAAATCCCTTTTCACCCTCTATATATATAAATTATCTTTAAAATGGTATTTTTATATAAAACAGGCTAACGGGTGCCTTTCAAACACGATTATTTTCATATAAAGAAATTTGAAACTCTGTATACCTATTATCCTGCCTGGTGGTGGCCATTGATCTGAAATGGCGTGAAATGTATATAGGGATAGTTTGGATAGTGGTTTATGAGGTGATGAAGATAGAAAAGAGGGTTATATGTTGAGTTGAGATAGTTGAGAGTTGTAACATCCCATTTTTTTTATATGCTTAGAATTTTTAGTGGCATTAAATTTATTTGTATGTTCAAGAATTAGGAAATTATAAAATTAAAATAAGTAGTCAATTTGTTTTCAAAACTTAAAAAAATGATAATGATTGATAGTTTTTTTAGACGACACTTATATTAGAAGAGCAACTAAAAAGAAATATAAATGGAAATAAGTTATATATAAAATATGAAATATGTATAATTGAAAAGGAGGCCCAATTCTAGAGAGCCCAATAGTAGAAACCCTAAACATTTCTCTTTATATTCCTCTTTTATTCTCACCCTCACTTTCACCACATGATGAGCATTTTCCGTACACAAGGTCATCTCCTTTTCCCTTTTTCTCATTTCACATTCCATATTTTCTTTTACTTTCAATTTACATGTTCTTTCAATATTTTCTTCCATTATTTGAATATATCCTTCTCAACTATTCCTATTTTCCCCTCCATTTTATAAGTTGATTAGAGTACATGTCTTTCACATTTTTAAAGAATTTTCCCTTGAGCCAAGTTGAGCAACAAATATTGCGTTTATGAGGATTATGTCATTGTTGGTTAAACTTGCACACACGTTATACTTATATTTATTCAACAAATAAATTATATTTTGTTATTTAATTCTCTTCCTCCGTCACTGTTGAAATCGTGCATTTGTTCTCAAAATATATTATTTACTTTATTTGATTTATAAAACTGAATCTATTCATCTTGTATATTGTTACCATTAATCTCTTTATTTTCCTCAACAAATAAATGCACACCTCTTTATTCATGTCTTATACTGTCATGGGTCAATGATTTTATTCATTTATTATTTTGATCTATCATTATTAATTTTCTTGAACTAAATAAATATATGTGTGTTATTATTAGCATCAATTTGTTTCAAACTAATCTAGACTTGATACTACACGTTTTGTTTCTCTGTCCTTCTCTCTCCATCCATTGTTTTCAATATCAATATTTTAGTCTTATTAAATATATTTGTACACAAATATTTATATGTGTATAATTATAAAATTGCTTCATGCCTTTGCTTTTCCTTCACGTTGACACACACAAACTGATATTCTAAACCTTTAGTAGGCCACTGTAGTTGAGTCCCTTCCCATGAAATAAATAAATAAAAATTATTATTTAATAATATTCTATTTAGGAATAAAAATAAATAAAGGATTATGTATATTTAGGGGTTTCTTAGGATACAATTCTATTAAGAATACTAGATAGTGTTGTTTCATATATTGATAGATATTTATATTGGTGATATTGTAGAGTTTTGATAAGAGATTTGAAGTGACCTTGTGAAATCATCTGTGTGCTAAGGAGAAATAGGTAACTCCGGAAAATTCTTCCGTATACTGTGATTTGTGTATAATTGTATTATAAATAATTATGACTTGACTGAAATATGTAAGATAAATTATAGTGTTATGTATTGAGGAATTTGTTAAATTAGTTGTATAAATATTAAGTTAGTCTTTTAAGCATGCTTGCCTTCTAACTATGTGGATTGTGTTATAGTTTGTTCATGCTTATGTGTATTGTTATAATTGAATATTAATTATGTTAGTCTTTTTAAGCATGCTTGTCTTCTATCTATGTGAAATGTGTTATAGTTTGTTCTTTTTCAAGCATGCTTATGTGTTAATACCGTTTACTTAGTAGTTGGACCTTTTGGAAGCATGACTATATATGTTATGAGAATGTTATGATATTATGAACTAGAATTGTATATGTTGTTTCGCTGAGATGGATAAAATTGTCATGACATTTGCATTCAAGATGATGGGTAGGACTAGAGAAGATTTGTGTGGAGAATTGTGTTATCACGTGGTATGCCATCACTCGGTGCACAGTGAGTGGCACTTTGTCAGGGCCCTCTCTTCTATGATTTCCTTTGCCAGGGATTTCAAGAAGTTATGGGACATGTGACGCCTCCTTACGTTCGATCTTTAAGGAGGGGAGCCATAGTCCGTGCTTGAGCTCTGTACCTTTGGCAGGGTACATCTCAAGTAATGGTGAGCTTGAAACAATCCAGTCAATTGGATATGTTTCTGTTTGGACTATGTGTATGGGTTAGCCTATGGCTCCTGTCAGCGGAATAAGGGTGGAGGCGGTATAAGGGAGGGCATGCATGATACATTCTTTAACTTTATGAGTTTATTATTATTATTTTGTTTTTGTTTATGTGTTTGTGCAGTGTAATATGTGAGTAATTAGAGATTGTAAATTATTTCGTTGAGTATAATTATTTGTAATATAATTGTATATGAGTTGCTGGTGTATGTTAGGAGATTTCGGTAGTTACTGAGATGTCGATCTCACCCCATTATTAATATTTTTAGGTGAAGGATTTAATAATAAGCAAGGGGAGACACTTGAAGAGTAAGCACGTTTGTTTTATATTTACTTTGTCATTGACCTCAACCTTTAATGTTTTACTTTGTTTTATTTTAAAAAGATCTATTTTGGAGTGTAAATGTAATTATTTTTAAATTGTATAAATTTTGGTAGGGTGTTACAATTTGGTATCAGAGCAATACGATTCTGTGATCATTCTGTCTTACGATTTTGAAAAATATTCTCAAAGAAAAATGTGTTTTGAACTTTTGGAGGTCATGACAATTTAAATATAATTTGTGCTCTTCCCTTGTTTTAGTTATTATTTGATAGATTTAATAATATATATAACTTATAGCTTAAGATTTCATTTCCTTGTGCTTATGATTGTTTACAAAGGAGGGGAGTTTAAGCTTACCTTACTAAGAATTCTAGGCAAATAAGAGGTGTAATATTTTATCCCAACATGAGAAAAAGTGAAAAGAATAGTTTACTCTGATGAAATATTAATGCCTGATCAAAGGAGAATAATTAATTATATTTACTTGAGGCAATGAATGACTTTGGTTGAGTATGATTAATTTTTTTTTTGTTTTGTTTGGCGTGCTTAGTAGAAATTTAAAAGTAAGAAAGTTTATAACAAAAATATTGTTGGGTAATGTTAGGGATGTGCTGTATAGAAAGGATATTCTTTTCTGCCTTATGGTAATAGGGTTGGTGCACGTCAACTAATTAATTAGACTGCAAAGTAATGGAATGTTTCTTTTCCTCTATAGTTGAAGAACTTAAAAAGAAAATCTCTGGTCTCACAAAATAAAACTATTGTGATATAAAATATGAATATAAGAAGGTAGAGAATCATTATTATTTTACGGTGGTTAATTTTCAGTAATAGGGTGATCAGTGATGATATGATTTGTGCTAGTAAACATGTCTTCAAATTTATATTTGTGTGAATGTGCTTGAAATTGTCGATAAATTACACATTACAAATAGAAAAAGAAAATCAAGGGGTCAAGTAGACTTTTTCCAAAGAAGTAGGGTTTTTTTTAAGGGTCATGATAACTACAATATGATTGTAACGATCTCTAGGTATATAAATATTATGAATTGTATGTTGATCCATTGAATTAAGTAGAAAAAAAAAGGTAGTAAACTCATTTGTTTTAAGAGTCACACACTCACTCCATATGAATTTAATAGGATTGTTATCATCTAGATTTATAGAGAATTGTGTGTTGATTTATTGAAAGAAATAGGAAATCACAATTGATGAGAATCTGTTGTAATTTGGCAATTAATTTTGTTGATTATGTTTATGGAAATTTGGGGAGAGAATCAATGGATATAAGGAATCAAAGTATTGTAGTTCAGTAGGAATGAGGAGTATAAGGGGAAGTTGTTGATTGACTAGTTGATTTAGTAAATAATTTGGGAACATTAATGTAACGTTTGACCCTATTAATCATGAATAATTTATTTAGGGACGATTGTTATGTATATATTTTTTTTCTTTCTAAATTGCAAAGTTTGATTGAGTAGGATTACAAATGGTAACATAAATTGATGAGGTAGGATAAGTAATTCAATATTTTATGAAATCAACACTCTAGTTATGAGGTCTAATAAATCTGATTTTTGACGATGGAAAGGTTCTGATTAGTTTTGATGGAAATTAGATAGGATGAGAAGTCTAATGATAGTTTTAAATATGTCTATATCTCTAGGTAGAAGGATTTTAGTATTTAAAAGTGAGAGCAAATGTATGATAAAATTTCATAAAAATGATGAATTTATGTATTTTAATTACTTAGTTTAAATGGTGCTTAGGAAGGATTGGGTTGAATGAATTTATTGATATTGGGTTGGGAGGAATTTTGAGAGATTCAAAATTTTGAATTCTAGGACTTGGTATGGGTTTTAAGAATTAAAGGGATTTCAGAATTTCTAGATTTTGTAGGGCTTATTGGTTTATTGGCACTAAGGAATAGTTATGTTTGGTTGAGATCCATCGGAATTGAGACAAAGGAAATTAGGGTTCAATTTGGAGTCCAACAAAAAGAAAGAATGAAAAGTAGCTGTTAAGTTTTTCTTGTCCATTAGACATGATTGCCTTAGTTACAAAATTCCTATCAGCCTAAATTGTTTAAGATTTAAATGGATAAAGTTACAGAATTAAAGTGACATCATTTAGAATAAAGTGATCGAGCTTAATTGATTGGAGACATTGATGTAACTATGGGAAATAGAATATACAATATTGGTTATGGATTAAGGAATATATTGGAATGACTTTTTTTTTTTGTAGAATTGCGATTTCATTATGGTTTGACAAGTGGATGTACTATGTTGATCAAGAAAGTGAGGATTATTTAACATGAGTATTTCTTAAGCTAGCTAGTGGGATTGAAGTAGCTAGATGGGGGAGTTATAAAGAATTCTTGGATAAAGATATTTAAATAGATTTTGCATTCATTCATGGAGTTATTGGAGATAATGAAATTATGCTTTAAGGAAATATTTGAAGACAAATAAAGATTGATGTTGGTATTGTGATTAGAATATAGAGTTTTATTATGATGATCTATTCATTGGATTAGGGGTATAGAATTTGAGATGTTGTAAATGTGTAAGTTATTTAGTCTTTTCTTAATGCTATGTCGAAATTCTAATTTAATGTTTAATTTAGAAGTTATGATTATGATTGAGCTCGTAAATAATGATGCTAAGTTTAAATTTAAGATTTCATGGATGAGGATGAAGAGAATGTTTTTGTTGATTTATGAAGGTTATGCGTATGATTGGGAATGGTATTGTGAATGGATTTTAGTTCATTATGGTTTATGTTAAATAACAATCCTAAGTCAAGGGGAATGATAAAGTTCTAGGAAAATCTTTTAAAATAGTCAAGGAGTTGGAACACGTTGTTATCATTGGGAATTTCAATTTAGACAAAAGGATATTAGAGGTTGACTTAATAGTGAATAATCTATTGATTCTTCATGTAGACTTTAACTAATTAACCAGCTGTATGCTCAAAGCAAATATGAAAGATTGAGGTATTGTGGAGTTTATGATTGAGTTAAAATAGTTTAAGTGTTGATTTAGAGGTGGGGAACATATCAAAAATATAAATTATAAGGGGTTTAGTATTAATAGGATTCTCTTTAACGGGGTATAGGCTGAACAAAATCTCTAAATGTTGAAATATAGATTGATGATTGAGTTTTAGTTGAGGCTATATAGACATGTAATATTTGCTAAATTCATTGCAAAAAAAAATGTAATATATGCTAGAATGGATGAAAGTATGCTATAGATAGTAATGCTTAAAAAAAAGTGTTGGAGAGCAAGAGTAAGTTAAGGATAATAAGTTTTGTGCTGTAGGTATATTGATTTTATTAGGGAATGATTTCAAAGTGATACATTAGACTAAAAAAAAAGGATGTATGTTTATTTATTGTCTTCTATATGTCAAGTTAACTATTTGGTAAAGCATCAGTAAAGGATTGTTATTGATTAAATTTGGAAAGGGATATGTAAATAATAGGATGTATTTGAGGGTATAGGTAATAGTTTGGATATACAAAAGGTGTTTATTTGGGTAGTATGACATGAGATTAATACCAATTGATTGAAGAGGATTGAATGAAGATGGAGTGAGGTACGTAGAACGGTAGAAGTGATAATTAAGATATGGAAGAGAATAACATAGCAGTGAGACATGATATTCAAGTGCTAATATCTCTCAAATGACTTTAGATATGTGGTGATTCATTATTTTTAGGTAACATCTTTATGTTTGTTTGTATGTAAAATTTTGAGGACAAAATTCTTTTTAGGAGGGGAGAATTGTAACATCCCATTTTTTTTATATGCTTAGAATTTTTAGTGGCATTAAATTTATTTGTATGTTCAAGAATTAGGAAATTATAAAATTAAAATAAGTAGTCAATTTGTTTTCAAAACTTAAAAAAATGATAATGATTGATAGTTTTTTTAGACGACACTTATATTAGAAGAGCAACTAAAAAGAAATATAAATGGAAATAAGTTATATATAAAAATATGAAATATGTATAATTGAAAAGGAGGCCCAATTCTAGAGAGCCCAATAGTAGAAACCCTAAACATTTCTCTTTATATTCCTCTTTTATTCTCACCCTCACTTTCACCACATGATGAGCATTTTCCGTACACAAGGTCATCTCCTTTTCCCTTTTTCTCATTTCACATTCCATATTTTCTTTTACTTTCAATTTACATGTTCTTTCAATATTTTCTTCTATTATTTGAATATATCCTTCTCAACTATTCCTATTTTCCCCTCCATTTTATAAGTTGATTAGAGTACATGTCTTTCACATTTTTAAAGAATTTTCCCTTGAGCCAAGTTGAGCAACAAATATTGCTTTTATGAGGATTATGTCATTGTTGGTTAAACTTGCACACACGTTATACTTATATTTATTCAACAAATAAATTATATTTTGTTATTTAATTCTCTTCCTCCGTCACTGTTGAAATCGTGCATTTGTTCTCAAAATATATTATTTACTTTATTTGATTTATAAAACTGAATCTATTCATCTTGTATATTGTTACCATTAATCTCTTTATTTTCCTCAACAAATAAATGCACACCTCTTTATTCATGTCTTATACTGTCATGGGTCAATGATTTTATTCATTTATTATTTTGATCTATCATTATTAATTTTCTTGAACTAAATAAATATATGTGTGTTATTATTAGCATCAATTTGTTTCAAACTAATCTAGACTTGATACTACACGTTTTGTTTCTCTGTCCTTCTCTCTCCATCCATTGTTTTCAATATCAATATTTTAGTCTTATTAAATATATTTGTACACAAATATTTATATGTGTATAATTATAAAATTGCTTCATGCCTTTGCTTTTCCTTCACGTTGACACACACAAACTGATATTCTAAACCTTTAGTAGGCCACTGTAGTTGATGATAAACGTGGCTGTCACCCAAGAGGGGGGGGGGTGAATTGGGTGAGAGAATAAATTAGATCTTTTGATTCTTCTTTTCGAAAGACTGCTTGTGCTTGGTGATAATATTTACGAAGTAGTGATATGCACAAGTCAGTATGTTATGTGATGCAAAATAGTATGTATGAATGTAAATTTATGCACACATAAATTTATCCTGGTTCGGTCACCCAGACCTACATCCAGTCCCCAGGCTCCACCTGAGATTTTCAATCCACTATTCTTGTTTAAACCGGGCACAAGAGAAGCCTTTACACTTTAGGTTTTACGAGCACGGGTTCACCTAACAACCCACAGGTTTTACACCGGGTTCACCTGCAAACCTTACAAATGCAAGTTTTACGGGCTAACTTGCAACCTATGGAGATTTAGACAACCTCTAAATGCTCCCCCTTACAAATTGTAAGTTTACACTATGTTCACTCTATGAACTGATTGTGCTAAACACTTAAGCTCAAAGCTAACTCTCTCTAAGAGTGGATGATGTTACTCACTTAAGTACAATAAAGTTACTCTCTAAAAAATATCACAAATCTGGATCTGAGAGTAGTAGAAGATGTGTAGTATGATATTTCAGATACTTTGTTCTGTTCTCTCTTTTTCTTCCATATCTTCTCTTCTGAATGAATGTCTCTTTTATACTTGGCTTCATAGGCTTCGGTGGCAAGTTGAATATGAACGTTTGAATAGTGCCGTTAATCCTATGTTACCGTTGAGAAGTACATCTTCATTAATGCTTAGCAGGGTAGACTTGCTTTATCTCTGAAAAGTAGTCCTGACACCTCTGCTCTGACAAAAGCATTCTGACTTCTGAGTATGT
This sequence comes from Mimosa pudica, assembly GCA_029929735.1. NCBI lineage: Eukaryota > Viridiplantae > Streptophyta > Magnoliopsida > Fabales > Fabaceae > Mimosa > Mimosa pudica. Next base: position 1,950,660 of record JAKELP010000036.1, read on the forward strand.
GATTTTTACTCTTGCACTCTTGCTGACGGATGATCATCTTTCATCAGCAAGTGGTAATCTTGCTCTGCAAGTGTTAAGCTCTGAGTCCCAATGTCAAGAGTCTTTCCATCCGGAAGCTCATTTGCATCCGGAAGCGTGACCATGTTCTGCACATACTGGTTAGTCCAACATAGCAATATATATAAGAATTGTACATGCTGTGGGAAGTTTATTTGCTATGGGGAGTAGTTTACTTAGACTGTGTTCTGATTTGGTCTATGATGTATCTGGAAGCATTTTTACTTGACGTAGTGAACTCACTGACGCTTAGGGTGAAATCTATTCTATCAGTCTGCGCCAGTCAAGATCTAATAGGAAACAACTTCACTTGATGTTGCATTTCTGCTGACGCTCGGGGTTATATCTAGTCTATCAACCTGCGCCAGTCTAAATCTAATAGGAAGTGCTTTCACTTGGCGAAGTAGACTTACTGACGCTTGGGGTAATATCTATTCTGTCGCTCTGCGCCAGTCTAATTCTAACAGGAAGCGCTTTCACTTGGGGAAGTAGACTCACTGTCGCTTGGAGTAATATCTATTCTATCGCTCTGCGCCAGTCTAAGTCTAACAGGAAGCAAACTCACTTCCGATTGAAACATAGCTTAGTCTTAAGGTTTTGTGTACCTAATTCTCATGGACTAAGTTATTTCCCAGTGATTTTACTTGCTGATGCTGGGGGATGAAAACATTCATCCGCATGCGCAAGTCCTAATCTATCCGGAAGTAGATCTTCACCCGGAAGCACTCTTACTTGGGATCCTATGTTATCCTATTGCTTCCTAGGCACTTGGTCTAATCCTCTACATTTTAGTCTTCATCAAAACTTAAGATTCTAACATTCTCCCCCTTTTTGATGATGACAAACCTAGTTCTATTAATTAAGTTCATATGAAAGGATTAGCTGAAGAATAAAAGCAATAGTTAAGAGCAGGTAACTCAGACAAATATTATTGACAAGCAGAAGTTACAAGTCAGAGTTATACAATCAAATAACATATACAAGTAAAGAATGTATACAAATAAATTTCACTAAGTATGAATGAAGATATGCATGAAAACAAAATCAACAAAAATATTTGGATTGGGGGTTAGAGTCTGTGTCTCTTTTTCTTTTCCCTCTCTTTCTGTCTCTCTTCATTTTCCTCACGCTCACTCTGGTTTATCTGGGCAATGATCTCTTGAAGCTCTTTTTCCTCTTTTTCCCTTCTGAGCCTTTCTGATTCAATGGACTCCTCGTATGCCCTTTTCATGTTCTCCACTTCTTCATACCCAGGGAAACCTGTAGCATCGTCGAAGTAGCAGACTTCTCCATTGGGATAGTGTACAGCCCGGATTCTTACATTCCATGCAGAGAAGTTGGAATCCTCTTCAACTTCTTGGGCTTTCCTTTTCCCTTTCCCTTTGCTCTTCCCTTTGCTTTTGCTAATTGGAGGAGTGGGCATGGCACTTGCTCTTTCAGCATCGAGGCAAGCCATCTGACCAAAGGATAGCTTGTCAGTGAATCCATACTTCTCAAATTCTTCAGGAGTCATGTCTTCAATTTCCAATTTGACTTCCTTCAGAATTGGAACCGCTTGGACCACTGGATTTTCTTGCACAACCTGAGCAGATGAAGTTCCTTGCTCAGGTAGGTCAGATGAAGTCTCTTCCTCAGACTCATCAGATTCAGTGGTGGCAACGAACTTTCTGGCACGTTTCCTAGCAACGGCCTTCTTTCTGGGTATACTGAATCCGGCTGCTGGTTCAGATGAGGGAGGAGGATCGGAAGATTGCTCAGATGAAGGGACCTCAGACTCTTGCTCAGATAGTGTAGGAACAGGCTTGGCTATCACAATGGGAGGATGGTTGGGTCTCTTCAGTCCCCACTTCATTATGATCTCCTCAACCATCTCTCTACTTGTTTTATTTGGAGGAGGCTCTGATGATGACTCAGATTGTGAGGATTGTTCATTCTGTCCAAACACAATCATCTCCAAATGTGATCCTTGCTCAGCTGTTCTCTTCTGCTCCATGAGACGGAGGGCCTCTCCTCTTATAAGGCTCTCTGCACCACTCAGCCTCTGAGACTCATATGCACGACGCAGGGCGGCCGTGATATCTTCATCAATCCAGAGTGATGGCTGGCTGAGGACATCCCTTGTGGCCATACTTAGGCGAAGAGTAGACATAACATTTCTCCCCCTTTTGTCATCATCAACAGGGGTGAGTGCCAGGGATGGAGTGGATGTGGAGGAGGATGGAGGTGGTTCAGGGCCAAATTTCTTGGGAGGGGAGGGTGATAGGGTAGAGGTAGAGGACGTGGGAGAGGATAGGTGTTCAGGAGTTTGAGGAGGGTCGGGGAAGCAGCTGGTGGTGACAAAGATATCCCCATAAGGATGAGTGGAGGAGTATTCTTTGTAGTTGGCGGAGTCAGGGGTAAAGGGTAAATGGTCATCGGAGAGTGGTTGAAGGCGGGGATATTCGCCGTATGGTTGGCTGAGGGGGTGAATGGCTGTTTCAGATCCTATGGGTCTAGGGCTTGGATGGGTAGGGTTGGAGAAGCGGAGTGGAGAGCGTGTAGGGGCACCTGGTCGTGTGGGAATGGGTGAGGATGAGGATGAGGAAGGTGAGGATGAGAAGGTTCTAGGAGAATGGCGTGGAGAGTTATGAGTCGAGTCTTGGGTTTGGTGGTCATGGGTAGGTGAGGGTTGGGATTGTTGGTCATTGTTGGGTGATGGTGGAGCTTGTTGGTCATTTTGTGGTGGAGGCTGAGGTTGTTGAGTGTTGGGCGGAGGAGGTGGTAGTTGAGGGTGATTAGGAGGAGGAGGAGGGTTTTGAGGAGGAGGAGGAGGAGGTGGTAAGTTACCTTGTGATGAGGGTTGGGGAATTTGTAGGTGCTGGAGGATGAGGTCTAATTTTGCATTCACCCTGGCAAGGTGATTCTCGAGTTGTCCTACTCTGTCCTCAAGTCGTTGGATTCGCTCCCCTTGGTGGTGGAAGCCAGCTTCACATTCAACACGGAGAGGACCCACCAAGGAATCAGTCAGTCTAAACAGAAGCTCTTCCTTTATGTCCTCTGCAAAGGCCCTAACAGAAGCTGGAACCCTTGCACTACGGCTTGGCCCAGCATGAGAGTCAACTTCCTGATCGCCTGCTCCAGATGCAGAGGGAGCTGAAGTACCAGAAGCACTACTGGCTTGTGAGCGAGTGGGCTTAGGAGGCTTGAAATACTTGATCCCCATCCTTGCCACATTGGTTGCTCCCACAGGCCTACATTTGACATTCTCTTCTTCCACAGCAGATGTAGCCTTGATCAGATGCTTCTCAAGAAGGAAGGCAATGATGGTGGGATAGGGAAGATACCCTGACTTGTCATTGCTTAACCAGCGCTGAAGCTCTAGGCATATCAACTGCCCAGGGTTGAAAGGCTTGAGCGAGAGGAGTCTAGGGAACCAAGGGTTGTCCAGCAGTGTGAATTCGTTGAAGTTGCCTCCCTTATGAGTCATTATCCGGGAGTAGACGTAGTACAAGAGCCTGTTAGAATCAGACATCTTGGACACCTTCTTGCTGTTGGTGCCATACAACTCCTCGAGTTCCTCCTTGCTGTACTTGTGAGACTCAGGGTAGATCCATTCATTCATATCCTCTTCTGTGATTCCCATTATCTCATTCAAGGTTCTCCAAGTGAACCTGAAGGTTCTTCCTCTTACAGTGGCAGTGAAGGAGAGTTTGTGGACTTGCTCTTTCCCATCCACCTTCCTGTACTTAGCTCTGCCTGAGAGGGATTGGCAAAAGACTCGCAGGACGTTGACGTTGTAGTCCTGGTTGATGCCCAGCCAAGGCATATACTTTTCCAAGTAAGGGCGCAGATGAGCAAACCCTAGTTCATCCAACTTGTCCAGATTGATGAACAGGCCATGGTTGAAGATGGGAATGGATGTCTCAAATTTGGCGGATACACTCTCCAAAGCCCCATCTCTATAAACTGTGGGATCATCTTCTTCCTCAACCCTCTGCCTCTTGGTGGAAGGCTCCTCAGAAAAATGAACCTTCTTCTTCTTTCCCTTTCCCTGAGCATCTCGCTCTTGTTCAGAACCCACTGTCTGTTCTATTCTACCAGAGGTTTCAGGCTGACCCTGAACGTCTTCACCCTGTCCCCGTGATTGCCCAGAACCTTCTTGGCGTTCATGATGTTCTTCATGTTGTTCTTTATGGTGCCCAGATTTACCAGAATGTCTGTGAGAGGATTTCCCAGATTTCGATTTATTTTTCTTAGAAGAAGAGGTTTTCTGGATGACTGGGTTGGATTCATTCGTACCGGCCATTTTTGTATGAATGTTGTGTAAATAAAGATGAAATGCAAGAAGTGTGAAAAATAAAGAACACAATGGAGAAGATGAAAAGACTTTTCTGAGAAAATGATGCGAGTGAAAAAGATGTAGTAAAAAGTGAAAAGTGGAAAATGACTTCTATTTATAGGTAAAACTTCTGAGGATAGAATGGGTATAGTCTTTCAAATTTTCACACATTTGGGTAACGTAAGTTTTTAAGTTGGAACGACACACCTGATGACACGTGTTGCTTCAGAGAAGGCACAGCGTTTCATAGAGGAAGTTGAAACGTTTTCTGAAGTGATGTGTCCCTTGATCTGACACTGGCGCTCTTGATCATATTGAATTATCATCCAGCGCTAGCCAAAGAGTATCCGGAAGTGATTTTGCTTCTGGTCGGACAGACGCTCCTGGTTGCCTTGAGTAGTCATTCAGCGTCAGCACGAGAGCATCCGGAAGTAGTTTTGCTTCCGATGGTACTTACTTAAGATTTAACATTGAGTAACTCGTTGATGTTCTCTCTTGTGCATCCACAGCGATCAAGCTTTCATAACTAAAGCCATATTTGCATCAAGTAGAGTTTGTTTGATCTTCTCAATTTCAGGAGCAGTAGCTCTCGGAGCCCAGTATGAACAACAACTCATTCAGATTTGATACATTTCTCTGATCAGGTATGATCATGAAAATTGTTGTTCCTTCGTACCTTCTTTCCTACAAAATAGCAAATGATTTCTCTTTCCCATTTTTCAGTCTCCAACCTTGGATCTGACTGGTCAGTTTGTAGGAAGTATGTGATTCTTATGCACTTAAGAATTATTCACTATGAATATAGCATTGCGAATCAACTATGACTATATGCACATGGCTTCTGATAATGATAGTCATAGATAGCATATATAGTATGAACATTGTGTGAACTATCTTATAAGCCATGTCATGTTCATGCTTATGATGCTTAATGTAAAATCTCAATAAGTCCATCTTACATTTGCATAGGAGATTTTACTGTTGCATGCTTCAACCTTAAATAATCCTTTGCTTACCCAAGGAGATCTTTTATACTTATCCTTGGCCTGAAGCACTTTCTTAGGAGAGACAGGATTCGCAGGTTTTCTCCATGTGAGTTGAGACATCCTCTCTCTTTTGTCCTTCTCAGGATAGTTGAATGGAACTCTGTGATAGCTTATCCCTGAGACAAGGTCTTTGTTCCTTGTGGTAGCGCACTGCTTCTTATGATTGAACCAGGTAGTTGCAGTAGTGACATCACCACGAGTTCTCTTCTTTGGGACAAGAGAAACTCTTGATCTTTCCTGCACAGGTAAGGCACTAGAAGGGAGTTTTGGTACCCATTTGTACTTGGGTCCTACATAGTTAGCGCTGGACCTTACTTGTCCTTTGGGGATCCATATATATTTATTTCTCACATTTAAATTTCTCTTAAAATTGCATGTGTGAGAAATATGACCAGTTCTACCACAATAATGACAGATAATGGGATGATGTTCAGAATCAGATTTCTTATCACTATTATGGTGGTCAGTTTTCTTTTCAAAGACTCTATGTTTATTAACTTTTGAAATCTCAGGGTCTTTCGAAAAGTTTTCTTTTATGATTGGGACTTTGGACTCCTTGGTTGTAGAAGAAGGAATAAGTTCCTCAAGTTCCCTATTCCTTTTTCTTAAGCCTAGAATTTCTTTTGCAAGTTTACAGAATTCAACATGTAGCTCATTATACATATCTTGCAATTCAGAAGTTTCAAGTTTAGGTACCTCATTTTCTTCAGCTTCTGAATCTACTAGGCGGAGATCCACTCTCTCTTTGCTGATACTAGCTTCTACTACATCACCATCCAGTAGCTCATCAACGGTGGATTCACAAGGAGCACATAGTGAGCTTTGGACAGCCTTATCATCAAGAAATTGGTTAGAAGCATACATAGTATCAAGAGTGTTCCAAATATCTATAGCCCTAGAGCAATGTTTAATTTTCTGGTAATCATTGTCAGATAAACTTTTGTGCAAAATTTGCATTGCTCTAAGGTTTAAGTAAAATAAGCTTTTGTCCTCTTCTGTCCAATTTACTTTTGGTTTGAAATCAGAGTCCTTTTCAAAAACATCCCACATTTTGAAATCAGTGGATAGTATAAAACTTTTCATCCTTCCCTTCCATAAGTAAAAATCAGCATTTTCTAACACGGGTGGGATTGTATGATCAAAACCTTCAAAACACATTTTGTAACCCAAATCAGCCTAGGTCTTTGCACTTGAGATCGTTGGATCCTTTAAACAAGTGACCTTGCTCTGATACCAAATGATAAACGTGGCTGTCACCCAAGAGGGGGGGGTGAATTGGGTGAGAGAATAAATTAGATCTTTTGATTCTTCTTTTCGAAAGACTGCTTGTGCTTGGTGATAATATTTACGAAGTAGTGATATGCACAAGTCAGTATGTTATGTGATGCAAAATAGTATGTATGAATGTAAATTTATGCACACATAAATTTATCCTGGTTCGGTCACCCAGACCTACATCCAGTCCCCAGGCTCCACCTGAGATTTTCAATCCACTATTCTTGTTTAAACCGGGCACAAGAGAAGCCTTTACACTTTAGGTTTTACGAGCACGGGTTCACCTAACAACCCACAGGTTTTACACCGGGTTCACCTGCAAACCTTACAAATGCAAGTTTTACGGGCTAACTTGCAACCTATGGAGATTTAGACAACCTCTAAATGCTCCCCCTTACAAATTGTAAGTTTACACTATGTTCACTCTATGAACTGATTGTGCTAAACACTTAAGCTCAAAGCTAACTCTCTCTAAGAGTGGATGATGTTACTCACTTAAGTACAATAAAGTTACTCTCTAAAAAATATCACAAATCTGGATCTGAGAGTAGTAGAAGATGTGTAGTATGATATTTCAGATACTTTGTTCTGTTCTCTCTTTTTCTTCCATATCTTCTCTTCTGAATGAATGTCTCTTTTATACTTGGCTTCATAGGCTTCGGTGGCAAGTTGAATATGAACGTTTGAATAGTGCCGTTAATCCTATGTTACCGTTGAGAAGTACATCTTCATTAATGCTTAGCAGGGTAGACTTGCTTTATCTCTGAAAAGTAGTCCTGACACCTCTGCTCTGACAAAAGCATTCTGACTTCTGAGTATGTGATTTTTACTCTTGCACTCTTGCTGACGGATGATCATCTTTCATCAGCAAGTGGTAATCTTGCTCTGCAAGTGTTAAGCTCTGAGTCCCAATGTCAAGAGTCTTTCCATCCGGAAGCTCATTTGCATCCGGAAGCGTGACCATGTTCTGCACATACTGGTTAGTCCAACATAGCAATATATATAAGAATTGTACATGCTGTGGGAAGTTTATTTGCTATGGGGAGTAGTTTACTTAGACTGTGTTCTGATTTGGTCTATGATGTATCTGGAAGCATTTTTACTTGACGTAGTGAACTCACTGACGCTTAGGGTGAAATCTATTCTATCAGTCTGCGCCAGTCAAGATCTAATAGGAAACAACTTCACTTGATGTTGCATTTCTGCTGACGCTCGGGGTTATATCTAGTCTATCAACCTGCGCCAGTCTAAATCTAATAGGAAGTGCTTTCACTTGGCGAAGTAGACTTACTGACGCTTGGGGTAATATCTATTCTGTCGCTCTGCGCCAGTCTAATTCTAACAGGAAGCGCTTTCACTTGGGGAAGTAGACTCACTGTCGCTTGGAGTAATATCTATTCTATCGCTCTGCGCCAGTCTAAGTCTAACAGGAAGCAAACTCACTTCCGATTGAAACATAGCTTAGTCTTAAGGTTTTGTGTACCTAATTCTCATGGACTAAGTTATTTCCCAGTGATTTTACTTGCTGATGCTGGGGGATGAAAACATTCATCCGCATGCGCAAGTCCTAATCTATCCGGAAGTAGATCTTCACCCGGAAGCACTCTTACTTGGGATCCTATGTTATCCTATTGCTTCCTAGGCACTTGGTCTAATCCTCTACATTTTAGTCTTCATCAAAACTTAAGATTCTAACAGTTGAGTCCCTTCCCATGAAATAAATAAATAAAAATTATTATTTAATAATATTCTATTTAGGAATAAAAATAAATAAAGGATTATGTATATTTAGGGGTTTCTTAGGATACAATTCTATTAAGAATACTAGATAGTGTTGTTTCATATATTGATAGATATTTATATTGGTGATATTGTAGAGTTTTGATAAGAGATTTGAAGTGACCTTGTGAAATCATCTGTGTGCTAAGGAGAAATAGGTAACTCCGGAAAATTCTTCCGTATACTGTGATTTGTGTATAATTGTATTATAAATAATTATGACTTGACTGAAATATGTAAGATAAATTATAGTGTTATGTATTGAGGAATTTGTTAAATTAGTTGTATAAATATTAAGTTAGTCTTTTAAGCATGCTTGCCTTCTAACTATGTGGATTGTGTTATAGTTTGTTCATGCTTATGTGTATTGTTATAATTGAATATTAATTATGTTAGTCTTTTTAAGCATGCTTGTCTTCTATCTATGTGAAATGTGTTATAGTTTGTTCTTTTTCAAGCATGCTTATGTGTTAATACCGTTTACTTAGTAGTTGGACCTTTTGGAAGCATGACTATATATGTTATGAGAATGTTATGATATTATGAACTAGAATTGTATATGTTGTTTCGCTGAGATGGATAAAATTGTCATGACATTTGCATTCATGATGATGGGTAGGACTAGAGAAGATTTGTGTGGAGAATTGTGTTATCACGTGGTAAGCCATCACTCGGTGCACAGTGAGTGGCACTTTGTCAGGGCCCTCTCTTCTATGATTTCCTTTGCCAGGGATTTCAAGAAGTTATGGGACATGTGACGCCTCCTTACGTTCGATCTTTAAGGAGGGGAGCCATAGTCCGTGCTTGAGCTCTGTACCTTTGGCAGGGTACATCTCAAGTAATGGTGAGCTTGAAACAATCCAGTCAATTGGATATGTTTCTGTTTGGACTATGTGTATGGGTTAGCCTATGGCTCCTGTCAGCGGAATAAGGGTGGAGGCGGTATAAGGGAGGGCATGCATGATACATTCTTTAACTTCATGAGTTTATTATTATTATTTTGTTTTTGTTTATGTGTTTGTGCAGTGTAACATGTGAGTAATTAGAGATTGTAAATTATTTCGTTGAGTATAATTATTTGTAATATAATTGTATATGAGTTGCTGGTGTATGTTCAGAGATTTCGGTAGTTACTGAGATGTCGATCTCACCCCATTATTAACATTTTTAGGTGAAGGATTTAATAATAAGCAAGGGGAGACACTTGAAGAGTAAGCACGTTTGTTTTATATTTACTTTGTCATTGACCTCAACCTTTAATGTTTTACTTTGTTTTATTTTAAAAAGATCTATTTTGGAGTGTAAATGTAATTATTTTTAAATTGTATAAATTTTGGTAGGGTGTTACAAGAGTTATGTTGATGGAATATAGAATAGGGATTGTGAGTATTGCATGACACTGATTATTAGTACCGTCGGCCGATGTAACCTATCGATTTGCGCAATCGATAGGTTAATTGTACAGGTTCCTCGGATTGTAAAGGAACCAGAGATGTGTACACTTTTTATAGTGCTCCCTTTCTCAGGGACGTTTTCACTATTTAAAGTGCTCCCTTTTACATGCTTTCAGATTTGAGACTGGGCACAGTGTCAATCACGTTTATTTTTGTTGTTGAGTTTGAGATTGTGGTGAGTTAGGTTGTGGGGAAACATTTGATGTTGTTGATTAAAGTATTGACAAGTGATGGGGAATTGATGGAGGGATTTGAAAGATGAATGGAAGAAGAATTGACGCGGATATATATATATATATATATATATATATATATATATATATATATATATATATATATATATATATATATATATATATTACTGGTTTTAAAATGAGGTACCCTTTAGATGCCCTCGCTACCGCACATCTCACTGTTATAGTGAGTTAAGCGGTGATTACTGGGACAAATTGTCTCATCCCACGATTACTGACATTTTTGCAGGTATTCATGCACAGACGCAAGCAGCAGGAAAGGGAATTAGGTAGTAGAGGTTATATAATTTATTTAGAGTTGTATATTGCCAATTTGTATAGGCCTGCATTCGTTTCCGCATATATATATATTTATTTATTGTTAATATACTTAGTTCTGTTTAATAACCATGTTAGGCAAATCCTTTCTAACATGGTTAGCATTAAAATATCCATGATAGCAGCTGTGCTGTATTAGTTTATTCTTTTCTATCATGGATAGTATTAATCATTAGGATATTCTTTTTCTAACTATGATAGAGATATTGATATTATTGCAATTCCTTTTTCTATCATAGTTAGTAAAGATATTATTGAACTAAAAGAGATGTTACAGGTTGAATAGGGAATTAGTAACACAATGTTACAACTTGGTTATCAGTATTTGGTATACGATAACCCTGGACTGTGTTGCATTGCATATAGATTGGCAATATACATATCATAGTATCCCTTCCTTCTGTGCATGATACTCTGCCTTTTGAGAGGAATATCACTCTTCCCGTCGTGGGGAGAGAGTGATAAGAGAAATGGAATAGGAAGTGTGGAGAGATTGAGAAGAATATAGAAAGAATAACGAAATAAGTAATGATATTGATAAGAATGTAGGAAGAGTGACGGAATAAGAATGTTTCTCTGGGGTTTCGATTATAATTATGAGTCGACCATAATCATAGTCGAAGCATCATGAGATACCTTATTGGGTTAAGGGATCAATAAAAATTTTAAAATAACAATTAATAATGAATACAATGTGAATAAGAATTGTTTGTATATGTTTAGCAATTGTTGAATTGTTTGCTTAATTGATGAACCAACTTGTTTTGTTTGATTGTTTTGATCAAAATTCTATTGAAAGTGTTCGTTTTATATGCTTTATCATGAGGTAAGCTATTGTTTTGAATATATTTTGACTATTTATCACCAAGTAATGGTTAGAGAGTACATTGTCATGGATAGTAAGAGGTTGTTGCCCATTTATATTAAGCGGCTGGAGGCTTCCTCATTATATTTAGTGATTGGAAGCAGCCCCCTTAATAATAGATAGATGTCGGTAGATAGATGTCGGTAGCCCTCTTACTTCATGAGTTGATATCTCTTCACCATTACTATACGAAACTATAAGGTAAGTTTTTGTTCAAAAGTGATTGTTAACAGAATTTTATGTAGTTAATTGTAGATTATTGAAAAGGTTTTGCAAGTTAATCATATATAATTGGAAGGATTTGATTGTTAATACTCTTTGAATGAGAAACTTATAGTTGATAATTTGTTGGTGAACTTGTAAATTGTTGTTATAGATGTGAAATGATTTCAGTCTGTGTGAATTTTCGTTGATTGATTACAACGATATCGATGTGTTAAAGTAATTTTTAGTTTCTAAAATTGATTCACTATTGTTTGTTTAACAATTAATTAAGTTTGATTATATGGAATTTGAATTTTGGATTATTTTTAGCGGTGAATTTTATTTTGTGACTCCCATTGTGGATGGTGAAAGGTGATGTTGGGCTTAGTGAGCTTGTTTTTCTTGGTTGTGCTCACTGTTAGAGATACTAATATGCTTTGAGAAGCCTCATTTAATTGTCATGTTTATGGATATTCAGTGAAATAAAAATATTTAACTTAAAGTTACTTTTCTTGCTTCTTTGTAGGGGTAGTGATCAATGAAATTGAAACTATGTGCTTGCATTGAGTTATTTGGTACATGTGTTTGTTCACGTCTTGGTGACTTTGGATGGTGTATTGTAGTTATGGTATAGTTTAGTTCTTTTGATGGATATCACTAGTGTGACTCTGTAAAGTTTTATGCATCTTAATCCTACTGGTATCTAGAAAACCATAAAATGAATTGGTGTCCTATGATTAAAGATCCTATGATTAAAGATTGACTGTTGGTTGTTTGATAAGTTGGGTTCTGCAATATTGAACCATCAGGATGAACATTTTAATTCAAATAATGAGTATGTAAAAGAGAATTAAGGTAAGATTTTGATTTTGAAGATTGAGAATACATGCAGGCGATTATTTAATAACTTTGACTCTTGACTCCTAAACATGAATTATACTGCTTAAACATTTATTGGACATAGAGTATAAATTTGGTGGTTGATGATAATAATTGTTGGACAAATATCCTTTCAAAAGTATTGGTAAGTTGCTTTGTATGTGACTAAATTTATTGTTTGTACATTACAGTGCTGGCCACATAGATAAAAATTGATATCTTCTTAGGAATTGAAATGGATAGGTGAGGAAATGGAATAAATTGCAAATGCTTATGTGTTTCATAAATTGAGATCATTTAAATCTACATGTGCATGTACGATTTTTATAGGGCTAAACTTTATTTGTACTTTTGGTTAGTGTTGGTTTGAACGGGTCTTCAATCTTATGCTTTAGTTATAGTTTAAAGGAAACATAAGTGAAGTCAAGATACTGCTGGAAATTGTTAAGTGGATGGATTGAATGCATGTTGATCCTTATAATTGTCACAGTGTGACTTAGTTGCTCTCATTTTCCATGACTTGAGCCATTGTTCTTGGAATATTGAATGATTTACATGTCCATAAATTGAAGAATTCGTTGCTGGATTTAGTGCACTAGAGTTATTGTGCAGGGTAGATTTATTGGTGTTTAAAACTCTTGCATCATTCATGCTTTGGGTAGCAGATTTTGTAGTGGAATTTGGTCTTAGTATTGTTGGTGCTTTGTGATCATGACAAAACTGAATAGATAAGAAAGTTAGTTGAGATGAGGAAATTAGGTTGAAACTTTAGTAAATGGTTTTAAATGGATTCATTGGAAATTGATTACAGTCCGAAATGACTTTGATAAGGAAGTTGACATGGTTGACTATATATTGAGTTAGAGTCATTAGCTAAAGCGAGAAATGAAATTTTGTAGAGTTGTTATCGAACAATTATTAGCGAGATCTTGGATTATGATCAAGGAAACCACAAGAGTGTGAAAAGGATGTTGTTGTCATATATGAAGTGGACTTTAATACAAATAAATTGAACTTAGGGTGGTTAGTAAACGAAGGTTAGCTAAGGAGAGAAGTAAGAAAAATTGGTGGATTACTATAGATTGATTAAGGATAAACGGTGAAAGATGGTATTGAGTAGCGAAATGATTAGAGTTGATATGAAGAATACAGAGTTGAATTGCAGATTTCCTGTTTCTAGACGTTATTTTTAGCGAATTTTGGGGACAAAATTCCTAAAAGGTGGGGTAAAATGTAACATCCCAAATTTTTAAATTAGAATAATAAAAGATTTACTAAGGTCTTGAGGTTTCATTGAGAAAATTTAAGGTTTTAGGGAAGAATTTTATGATTTTTGGGCAATTTATGAATATTAAATCTTATTTAGTTTGGAATTTAAATAAATACAGTTAAAAGAATTAATTGGGGATAAAAACTTTCATGCAAAGTAAATTAGATTCTAGATTATGTTAGGATGAAAAGAAAGAGATATAGTAATATATACAAACTTCTGGGCTAGAAATATAATTATGAATAAACCTTAGGGTAGTAAATTGTAATTTTCCCTAAATTAAAAAAAGAAATATAAATACATCATCATCATCTCTTTCCTTCCCACTTCTCTCTGCTCTCTCTTTCTCTCCTCCCTTCACCGTCGACCTCCCTTCTCCCTCCGCCCTAGCTTCCGTTTTTCCGGCGAGCTGGACGCAGATGACCGGATTTTGGCCCCAAAACTTGGTCCTATTTCTTTCTCACTCTCTATCTTCCACTTTTCTTTCGTTTTCTCTTCTCTCCGCCGGAGTTCACCGTCGTTTTCTGCGATTCCGGCGAGCACAGCTGCGGATAGCGTCAGGGTTAAGGGTAAGCTTCGGTCTTTCTTGTGTTTCCTTGAGTTATATTTTTGTTGCCCTGCGTTTCCCTTATTCCTTTCTGTTTCTCTTCGTCTCTGGCAAGTCCGGCGAGTTCCGGCGACGGCGAAGCTCCGGCGAGACGTTGGGAGGTTGAAGATAAGTAAGGAGTGGATGCAGTAGGCTTCCGTGGCATCGAAGAAGAAAGGTTGAGAAATCGCGTAGAGTTTGCTAAAGGGCGACAGGTAATCACACTTAACCTTGCTATAACATTGAGGGTGACGTTAGTTAGGGATTTTGTAAAATCCCTTTTCACCCTCTATATATAAATTATCTTTAAAATGGTATTTTTATATAAAACAGGCTATCGGGTGCCTTTCAAACACGATTATTTTCATATAAAGAAATTTGAAACTCTGTATACCTATTATCCTGCCTGGTGGTGGTCATTGATCTGAAATGGCGTGAAATGTATATAGGGATAGTTTGGATAGTGGTTTATGAGGTGATGAAGATAGAAAAGAGGGTTATATGTTGAGTTGAGATAGTTGAGAGTTATGTTGATGGAATATAGAATAGGGATTGTGAGTATTGCATGACACTGATTATTAGTACCGTCGGCCGATGTAACCTATCGATTTGCGCAATCGATAGGTTAATTGTACAGGTTCCTCGGATTGTAAAGGAACCAGGGATGTGTACACTTTTTATAGTGCTCCCTTTCTCAGGGACGTTTTCACTATTTAAAGTGCTCCCTTTTACATGCTTTCAAATTTGAGACTGGGCACAGTGTCAATCACATTTATTTTTGTTGTTGAGTTTGAGATTGTGGTGAGTTAGGTTGTGGGGAAACATTTGATGTTGTTGATTAAAGTATTGACAAGTGATGGGGATTGATGGAGGGATTTGAAAGATGAATGGAAGAAGAATTGACGCGGATATATATATATATATATATTACTGGTTTTAAAATGAGGTACCCTTTAGACGCCCTCGCTACCGCACATCTCACTGTTATAGTGAGTTAAGCGGTGATTACTGGGACAAATTGTCTCATCCCACGATTACTGACATTTTTGCAGGTATTCATGCACAGACGCAAGCAGCAGGAAGGGAATTAGGTAGTAGAGGTTATATAATTTATTTAGAGTTGTATATTGCCAATTTGTATAGGTCTGCATTCTTTTCCGCATATATATATATATTTATTTATTGTTAATATACTTAGTTCTGTTTAATAACCATGTTAGGCAAATCCTTTCTAACATGGTTAGCATTAAAATATCCATGATAGCAGCTGTGCTGTATTAGTTTATTCTTTTCTATCATGGATAGTATTAATCATTAGGATATTCTTTTTCTAACTATGATAGAGATATTGATATTATTGCAATTCCTTTTTCTATCATAGTTAGTAAAGATATTATTGAACTAAAAGAGATGTCACAGGTTAAATAGGGAATTAGTAACACAATGTTACATAATTCTTCCTAAGTGATCAATCAGTTCTTTCATATTTTAGTCTTCATCAAAACTTAAGATTCTAACATTCTCCCCCTTTTTGATGATGACAAACTAAACTAACTTATGAAAGCATACTAAAAACAGATACAATAAATTAACACAAGTATGAATTTAAGTAAGCGAACTTCATTAAACACGTACAAAGTAATTACATGTATGAAAGAAAGGAATGTAACAAAAACAAATGATATGTTATGTTATGCATGAGGGGTTTGGTGTGGTTCTAAAGCTTATGTCTTTTGTTCCTCTCTCTCATATTTTGTTCATGCTCCTCATCAACCTTATCCCACATCTGCTTCAGTTCTGCCTCTCAGATTTGTGCAAGGATCTCTCGATGCTCCCTCTCAGCCTTTGCTTTTCTTATCCTTTCAAACTCAAGAGATTCTTCAATAGCCCTTTTTAGATCCGCAGCCTCATTCATCCCAATTGCCTGCCCTGATGCTGAGTCAACCATAGGAACAGTTCCAGAAGGAAGATGAATGTTTTTGACCTTGACCATCCATGCAGGGTATAGGGATGGGAATAGGCCAGGCCGGCCTGGTAAGGCCTGCGGCCTGGCCTGCCAGGGCCTGGCTCGGCCTAGTTAAATTTAGGCCAGGCCCAGGCTCAGGCCTTTTTTAAAGCCTGTTAGTGAAACAGGCCAGGTCTAGGCTTTAAAAAAAGGCCTGTTTAGCCTGCAGGCCGGCCTGTTAAGGGTGATTCTAAAAAAATAAAAATATATAGTTAAGGCCTAAGTCTCTCTCACTCACCTTAGCCAAACCTAAGCCCAATTTCTTTCAGCCCACTATTTTCTCCTCACTTCACTCGGTCACTCTCACTCTCATCTCAGTCACCGTCTCATTGAAGCAGTTAAGCACACACACACCTAAACCCTAACCTTCTTCACTGTCTTCACTCGATCGAAGCCTCCGTCCAAGGCTTCTCCTCGTGCTGGCCTTCTCCTCGTCCTCACCTTCTTCACCTTCAGGTCTCTCCCCCTCTCTCTCTCTCTCTAGATCTCTCTCTTCTTCTTACTCCTTTCTTCATTTTCTTCACACCCTTCACTCAATATATAACTGCTTTTGATTTCTCTTGTGTTTGATTGTTGAAATATGTGTATGCGGCTTCTCTAATCTTTTGTTTTTTTTGAGTGTTTGTTGTTGGCCTTCAATATTGAATGGGATTAGTTAATGTTTTGATTGAACCTGGATATGTAAAGGTCTTCTTTCTTATATTTTCCCAATCAAAATCCTAAATTTCTCCAACCCTTTCTTACATTTTACCTGCCTTCCAATAATTATTCCATATCAAATTCATTCTACCAAATATATCACCAAATCGTTGCCAAAAATATATGCATGTATGATATCAATGTAAAGTGATTTGTTAGTTGTATTCAGAAGCCATATATATATATACATGCGAATTGCGATGCCCGTTTGAATTAGTGTAATTCTGTTTGTTTCCATACATAGCAGGATAACAAATTCTGACTTAAAAAGATTTTATTGGGAATGAACGAATTTTTTTATACACAGAATGCAAGCAAGGTTACTCTATAAATTTTGTACACACAAAGCAAGGTTTTTTTTTGTTTTAGATTCTCCAGACATTTAAATTTTAAAGCAAGGTTTCCCTAAATTTGCCAAAAATTTTGTATCAACAGTAGAACAATGACAAGTCTCTTTTTTCCAGAAATCTTGTTCCTTTATTATGGTCTATAGAGCTGTTTGTCCTTTTTTTGGGTGATATTTTGGCTTATTCCTTGTACTGTCAAGTATACGAATGGAGAAATATAACTTATGATACTTATGTTCTCACTATTCCCCGTAATGGATAAGTTATCACGAAATCCTAAAATTGTTTTTGTTGTTTGGTGGATCTTTGCGTTCTAAAAAATTCTGGGGATTTAGGATACTTATGTTCTTGTATTGTTTTCTCAAAGCTTTTTTTATGTTGGGTGCATTCAACTACTGTTTATGAATAATTTCTCCAATTTGTTGAAACTCTTTGCATTTTGGACTATTTGCTCAATGTTGGACTATTATATGTTGGGTGCATTACTTATTATTATATTTGTAATGTTGTTCTTCTATGATTGTATATGATTATACTAATTATACTTATGCTTGCTTTTGTCTTAGTTAACGTCCGCCCTATAATTAAACTATGGCATCAAGTTCAATTGCCCCAGATACCAATTCTGAGGTTACTCAACCAGATCCTGCTGTCCCTAATAACAATGGTGCAATGAATAAGAAGAAAAGGAAGAAAACTTCAAAGGTTTGGGAAGATTTTGAAGAAATTGAAAAGAATGGTGTGATTAAAACTAAGTGCAAGTGGTGTCAAGCAGATTTCATTATAAGTGGGGATGGAGCTAGCACTAGTCATCTTAGGAGGCATATCCTAAAAACGTGCGACAAAAAGACGAGTTCTAGAGAGGCAAGCCAATCTACCATTCCATTTAAGCCCATCAATCCTGGTGTTAATCCGTTTATGGAACAAGGAGGTAGATATTCTAATGATAAAATGAGAGAAATAGTTGCAATTGCAATCATGATTCATGAATATCCCTTTAGCATTGTTGAGGATGAAGCTTGGATGTGGGCATTCCAATATACTAATGCTGAATTTCACAAAGTCACCAGGAAAACGGCTAAAAGTGATTGTGTGGCCATTTATGAGGCAGAGAAGAAGAGGCTGAAGAGTTTATTAGAAAGTGTGAGCAAGATAAGCTTGACTACTGATATGTGGAAGTCAAGTCACCAAGTTGTTGAATACATGGTAATCACAGGACACTTCATTGATCCCGACTGGAATCTCCAAAAGAGAGTATTGAGTTTTGTGAAGGTTCCTGCTCCTAGACGAGGAATTGATTTATCAGATGCCATATTCAAGTGTTTGAGAAGTTGGGGCATTGAAAACAAAGTGTTTTCAGTTTCGGTTGATAATGCTTCTTACAATGATTCTTGTTTAAGGGCTCTCAAAGACACCTTGTCTCATAGCAGTACAACATTACCTTTGAGTGGTAGTTTATTTCATATCAGATGTTGTGCCCACATTCTAAATCTTTTGGTGCAAGATGGGCTAGGTAGAATTAAGGATATTATACATAATGTCCGGGAGAGTGTGAAATATATCAATCACAATGATTCAAGATTGCAATCATTTTGTGATATTATGGCGCAACAAGGGCTAAAGGAGAAGAAGCTTATTATTGACTGTCCAACACGATGGAATTCTACCTACAAGATGTTGTCTGTTGCTTTAAAGTTCAAGGCTATATTTCTACGTTCTAAGGAAAGAGAGCCACATTACTCCTATGCACCTTCAGAAGAGGATTGGGTTAAGGTTGAGAAGATTTGCAAACTGTTGGAAGTCTTTAATGTAGCCACACATGTAATATCAGGAAGTGAATACCCTACTTCAAATCTGTATCTTCCTGAAGTTTGGAGAGTGAAAAAATTGATTGACGATGCCATGGAAGATAATGAATTTTTTATTAGAGATATGACATCCTCAATGAAAGAGAAATTTGATAAATATTGGGGGGAATGCAATTTGGTAATGGCCATTGCAAGTGTGCTTGATCCCAGGTGCAAAATGTATGTTGTTAATTTTAGCTTCCCTCAAATATATCAGCCTAATTCCGTCGCTACCGACAATGTGGAGAAAGTGGTGAGCTCTTTGTACAACATGTATGATTACTATGTTGACATGTATAGGGAGGAAATAACTACAAATAGTCAAGTTGATGACACTGGTGTGAATCCTTCGGCCAATGCTAATGCTTCTTCCATAGTTACTAGATTTGAGCAAATCATGAGTATGGTGCGTGAGAAGCAAGCAATTCCTCCAAAGAAATCAGAGTTAGAATCTTATCTTGAGGAAAATATCTACATTCCTGATGGTAGTTCTAGCCCCTTTAATGTCTTGGAGTGGTGGAAAAAACATAGTCACAAATATCCAATTTTATCAAAGATGGCTGGGGATATATTGGCTATACCAATCTCAACTGTGGCATCAGAGTCCACTTTCAGTGCTGGAGGTAGAATCATTGATGAATACCGTTCAAGATTAAATGCACAATCTATTGAAGCACTTATCTGTGGCGGGGATTGGCTTCGCAACAAGTATGGTTTAAAAAAGAAACCAAGGGTACTAATCTTTCATTGTCAAAAATAATTTCTTTCATTTGTCATTGTTGTTGTATATATCTGATGTACTCTTTTGTAGGTGCTTGAGCAAGAAGAAGAGGAAATTATATTGAAGACCTGAAGATTTATTTAAAGGTATTTGTTTATTAATTGTGAGAATAAACCATAGAGTTCAGATTGGCTTTTGAATCTGATGTACTCCTTTGCTGTACCTGATTATTATATCTGATGTACTCCTTCGCTGTACCTGATTATAGTTATGGAAACAGCAAGTTTGCTCTTCAATTTGCATCTTATAATAGACCTGGTTACAGTTACTTATTTGGC
This sequence comes from Mimosa pudica, assembly GCA_029929735.1. Classification (NCBI taxonomy): domain Eukaryota; kingdom Viridiplantae; phylum Streptophyta; class Magnoliopsida; order Fabales; family Fabaceae; genus Mimosa; species Mimosa pudica. The sequence goes on from JAKELP010000036.1 coordinate 1,970,922, forward strand.
TGAAGTCTGATGCTTAAATTTATGACATGAACTTCTCTAGTTTGTCTCACATATTTGGTCTGCTGCTTCTGCAATTTAAGCCACTGAGATGAACTATTTTCCGGATTGTTTGCATTGTCTTAGATAAATTAATGCTACTGCTCGTTTATGTATTAATTTTTAAAAACTTGACTTTCTTTTTGTGTGATTTGCAGTATCCTCTTGCCATTCTTATATCAGTGCTAATGTGCAATGTCAATCAAATGTGGATTTAGCAATGTCAATCAAATATGGAGTTTCTGCCAAGTATCATGAGGATGAGGGTCCCGCATTGAGGGATATGGATTTAGTAATGTCAATCAAATATGGATTTAGCAATGTCAATCAAATTATATTTGACTTTAATGTAATGATTTTAATATGTAATGATTTGGACATCAAGTATATTATTTGACTTCAATGTAATGATTTTAATGTGTTGCCCTCAATTGCTGTTTATTTGTCATTGAGTTGCTTTATATTAGTTAATCCAGAATTGATTTGTTTTTAGGCCTGAAAAATAGGCTGTTAGGCTTATTTAGTGCTGAGCCTGTTTCGGCCTGTTTAGTGTTGTATGGCCTGTTTCGGCCTTTAGGCCTGGCTCGGCCTGTTAGGCCTGTTTGCTTTCCAGGCTTATAACAGGCCTAACAGACCCAGCCTTAACAGGCCAGGCCACAGGCCTGAATTTTTTTTAAAAACAAGCCACAGGCCAGGCTTAACCATCGCTTAGAAATCCCAGGCCAGGCCTATTTTGTGTGAAGCCTGGCCTGGCCTGGCCTATTCCCACCCTTAGCTGGGTAGTTAGGATCATGAAAGAAGTCTGCCTTCCCTTTCCCTTTCCTTTTCACTTTCGCAGCCTGAGCGTTAGCTCTCATAGCATCCAGTTCTTGAACTTGGTGAAAGGTGAGGTTGCAGGTGCCGAAGTGATCAAACTCCTCTTGAGTTAATTCTTCTATTTCTAGCTTAACTTCGACCTCAGGAATGGCTTCATAATCTTTTTGGGCTTGCTCAGTCATGAAGGGAATCCGAGTCTCAGAGGCTTCCTTCGGTTGGGGCACTGTCTCAATCACAATCTCATCTGAAGCCGCTATGGACTCTTCTTCACTTTCTGATGAGAGTGCTTTGGGAGGGGGAGCTACCCTTTTCCTTGCTGTCCTCTTAAACCTTCTTCCTCTAATGAAGGGAGCAGTAGGAGTGGCAGGTGTTGAACTTGAGGTAGGAGTCGGGGCTGGTCCAGGGGATGGATTGGGTGTAGCAATGACAATCGGTGGATGCGTCGGCCTCTTTAACCCATACTTCTGATTCAGATGATCCAGAAGGTCGTTTGTAGACTTAGGTGCAGAAGGTTGAAACCTAGGGGGAACGTCCTCAGGTTCAGAGGGATGCACAGTCAGCACCATCTGCTTGTCTGCTTGATGGTTTGAGGATGCTGCTGTCTGTTAGCGCATGAATTGGATGGCTTCGCCGAGGATGAGGGTTTCAGCTTGGCGAGCCCGTTTTAAGTCCATGGCTCTTCTGAGTGCAGCTGCAACGTCCGCGTCAATCCACAGGGACGGCTGCCTCAGTGCATCTCTCCCTCTTTTGGCATCATCAAAAATGGAGAGTGTCAGGGAGGAACTGGTGGAGGGAACAGTGGGGGGTGGTTCAGGGCCATATTTTGGTGGAGGAGGTGGGGGTGAGGAGTCATAGTCATCATGGTCTGAGGGGTGGTCTGAGGAGGAGTGTTAGAATCTTAAGTTTTGATGAAGACTAAAATATAAAAGATTAGACCAAGTACTTAGAGCAATTAGGTTAACATAGGTTCCCAAGTAAGAGTGCAACCGGATGTGGATTTACTTCCGGATAGACTAGGACTCGCGCACGCGGATGAATGATTTATCCCCCAGCGGCAGCGAGTAACTCACTAGGGATTTAACTTAGTCCATGAGCGCTAGATATACAAAACCTTAAGACTAAGCTATGTTTCAACCGGAAGTGAAATTGCTTCCTGTTAGATTTAGACTGGCGCAGGTTGATAAATTAGATATAACCCCGAGCGTCAGTGAAAATGCAACGTCAAGTGAAGTTGCTTCCTGTTAGACTTAGACTGGCGCAGACTGATAGAATAGATATCACCCCAAGCGTCAGTGAGTTTACCTCGTCAAGTAAAAGTGCTTCATGATAGATTTAGACTGGCACAGACTGATAGAGGTTATATAATCCTAAGTGTCAGTGAATCAGCCACGTCAAGTGAAATTGCTTCCAGTTAGACTTAGACTGGCACAGGCTGATAAAAGAGATATAACCCTAAGCGTCAGTGAGTTCACCACGTCAAGTAAAAGTGCTTCCGATAGCTTAGTGACTAGCGCTGAGTGTTGGAATGAAATATACTGAGCGAGAGTAAGTGATGGTGAGCTAGATCCTTCATCAAGTGGAATCACTTCCGGATGTAGAAGTGCTTCTGGATACACCTTAGACTTAGGGAACACCCACTGCATGTGACTATGTGCTTATATTGCTAAACTAACGTTCAAGTGCAGCACACTAAGTAAGGTTGCCTCCGGATGAGAAGTTGCTTCCGCAAGCAATCAGAATGTCAGAACGTTCAGAGATGCAGTGTCAGAATGCTTATGTCAGAGCAGAGGTGCCAGGACTACTTTTCAGAGATAAAGCAAGTCAACCCTGCTATACATTGATGAAGCATTTAATGGGCAAACGGTAACAAGGGAAAAACGGACATATTCAAACGGCTAGCCCACCTACCAAGAGGTCAAAATGTTTGAAGACTATATAAGGAAGCTCAACTTCATTTATGAAGCAATTAATCATCTTTGAATATTCTTGAGAGAAGTTAGAGCGAGAAAACTAAGAACATCTTCAAGCATTCAAAGCTGCCCAGAAAAGCGAAGAGCATTTAACACATCGAGTGATTCTTTTCACCTACTTATTCTGTACTCCTTGTAGTTAAGTCTCTTCGTGTTATAAGAGCATTTATTGTACTTAAGTGTGTAACACCATCTGTTCTTTGAGAGAACTTAGTCAAAATCCTTTAAGTGTAAAGGTTAACCCCTTGCTTGGTGTGAGGGGGAGCTAGTTAGAAAGGTTAAAAGTGAGCCTGTGTAAAACTTGTTGTAAGGTTGCAAGTGATCCCGTGCAAAACTTGCGGTTGTAAGGTTTCAGGTGACCCCATTTAAAACCTGAGTTATAGTGGAACTCTCGGCCTGGGTGGTTGAGGACTGGACGTAGGTCAGGTAGACCGAACCAGTATAAATCTTGTGTTGCTTTATTTGAGTATTTATTTTTGAAGCACAATTCACCCCCCCTCTTGTGCATCCATTACAATCATTTGGTATCAGAGCCAGGTCCTTCTCACTCGATTCCAACGAATCAGAAGGCAAAGATCCAGTGATGGACACAGACTATTCTCTACCAGATGTCTCCGTTCAACCCAACAAGCCCCCAGGCTTTGATGGGTACAACTATTCATTCTGGAAGTTCAAAATGGAGACTTATATCAAATCAACTGAAATCAGACTCTGGGACGTAATAGAACGAGGGGATCAAACTCCACTAGATGAGGATGAATTTGCAAAAGTACGAGCCAGATACACTCCTGAGGACTATGCCCTAGTCCAAATGAACCATCGGGCCATGCACTACATCCAGTGTGCTCTTAGCCCCAAAGAATATCACAGGATCAGCCACCACAAAAATGCAAAAGATATGTGGGAGGCTCTTGAGGCTGCACACTCTGGAACCAGGGGAGTAAAAGCGAGACGTGTTGAAATGCTGGTGGAAGAATTTCACAAATTCGCCATGCTGAGTCCCACAGAGCCTATCCGAGAGCTGGAGCTTCGGTTCACCCATCTCATCAACAATTTGGCCACGCTGGGTAAGGATATCCCTGAAAGAGAGCAAGTGAGCAAGATTCTAAAGATCTTGAAGGGTGACTGGATCACCAAAGTGACTATTTTGCAAGAAGTGCAAGGAGAATCAACCAGCTCCATCACCGCACTATTTGGCTCTCTTGCTGAATATGAACCTACCTTGCTGGCTATGAGAGCTCCTCAACCCTCATCCAAGAACAAGAACCTTGCTCTCGTTGCTCCCAGCAAGGAGATCAATGACAATGATGAGGATGATGAGAAGGAGATGGACGATGAGGAGATGGCTATGATGGTGAGGAAATTTAGAAAATTCTTCAGAAAGAAGGGAAGCTATCAGAGAGGTGATTCCAGCCAGAGAAAGGGATACAAGAAAGAAAAGGTCCCTGTGTGTTTTGAATGCAATAAACCTGGTCACTTCAAGGCTGAGTGTCCCAGCCTGCAGAGGTCAAAAGGCAAGGACAAAAGAAAGGCTCTTGTTTCCTCCATTTGGGTAAATAGCTCAGATGAGGAAGCAAGTGATGAAGAAGAAGCTGCCAACTTCTGCCTGGTAGCCAGAGAAGAGGATGAAGAAGCATCTTCAGATCTTGACCTCACCAACGAAGATCATGAGGTAACTCTTCCTGAACTACAAGAGGCTTACAATGAGGTTCATGAAGAATTCTCTAGACTATGTAAAGCCTATAAGGTGTTGAAAACCAAAAAGGAATCACTTGAGTCCAAGGTGGACTCACTAAGTGAGGAACTAGCGGAAGCTAGAAAACTTCCGGTAGTGAATGGCCAGGATTCTTCCCAAGTAGAACCCAATGCCCCAACACCTGAGAGCTGCCCTAATTGCAGCAAAATCTCAGAGGAAAATAACAAGCTGCAAATTGCCCTGCAGAGGTTTACCAATGGTTCAGAAATGCTAAATATACTCTTAATGAACCAAAGGGCATATAGGGATAGAACTGGCTTGGGGTATACCCCTAAGGTAAAAAGGTGGGTAGAACCAAAAGTAAAGCCTTACTTGAAGTTCTTCCATAAAGCCACCAATCATAGCTCCTCACCCTTTAGCTTCTGTAATTACTGCAACAGGAAAGGACACTCCACGTCCACCTGTAATGCTAAGAAGCATGGAGCTAGTAGCTCTTACAGATGGGTCCCTAAAGGAACCAAGGCTACAAAGGATCCTCCACCTGCAAAGGAAACCAAGAGAGGACAAGGATCTCGAGCCTGGGATCATTCCACAGGGAAAACCCAAGAGCCTAGAGCCAGCACTAGGCCAGAGGCTCCAAATGATCATAAGCCCAAGGGTAAGACCAAAACTAGACCAAGGGCACTAAATACTAATGACAGAGGACCCAAGAGAGGTTGGGTACCTAAGTTTGCTTGATTATTTCAGGTGTGTCTCAAGGCATCCAAGAACAGAAAATGGTACATTGATAGCGGATGCTCGAGACATATGACTGGAGACAGAGACAAGTTCAAATCTCTGGTGATCAAAGATGGAGCCACAGTGACCTTTGGAGGAAATCAAAGTGGTAAGATCACTGGAGTCGGAGAAGTTGGACCAGTCAAAGATGTCTATCTAGTGGACGGTCTCTGTCACAACCTGCTGAGCGTGAGCCAGAGCACGGACAGAGGAAACTGGGTAATATTTGATTCAAATGAGTGCTTAATAGTTGATAAGCAGGATCTGAATATAGATAAGGCCAACTTAAAATGCAAGATTAAGGCAAATAGGAATGGGAATCTATATACCTTAGACTTATGTCAACAATTAGAAGAAAAATGTTTAATATCTAGTGACGAGAATAGCTGGCTTTGGCATAAGAGGTTAGCTCATGTCAATTTTACTCAATTAGATATGCTAATTAAAAATGAGCTAGCTATAGGTATTCCCTCTTTTAAAGTTAAGCATGATTTTATTTGTGAATCCTGCCAACGAGGGAAGCAAACAAAGTCCTCGTTTAAAACCAAGAAGAGAGTCTCCACCAGCAGGCCCTTGGAACTAATCCACATGGATTTGGATGGGCCAGCGAGAGTAAAAAGCTTGGGTGGAAACCTATATGCTTTAGTGGTGGTGGATGACTATTCAAGGTTCACGTGGACTATGTTTCTTGCCTCTAAGCAAGATGCTTTTGATGCTTTTGTTGTCCTGGCTAAGAAAGTGCAGAATGAGAAGGAGCTCAAAATCACAGCCATAAGGACAGACCATGGAGGAGAGTTTGAGAACCATAGCTTCACTGAGCTATGTGAGCAAAACGGCATTGAACATAACTTCTCAGCTCCGAGGACTCCTCAACAAAATGGAGTAGTCGAAAGAAAGAACAGGGTTCTGACGGAGATGGCTAGAAGCATGCTCAACGAGAAAGAGGTTTCTCAAGTGTTCTGGGCGGACGCTATGAGCACTGCTTGCTATATCTCCAACAGAGCTTATGTTCGCAAGGGCTTGGATAAGACTCCATACGAGCTATACAAAGGAAGGAAGCCCAACATCAGCCACCTCAGAATATTTGGATCAAAATGCTACGTGCATAATAATGGAAAGGTAAATTTGGGTAAGTTTGATCCAAAGGCTGATATAGGTATATTCATAGGATATTCCCTTAGGAGTAAAGCATATAGGATATACAACATGAGAACTAAAACTGTAGAAGAATCCATGCATGTTGTATTTGATGAAACTCCTACATGGGGACAATCCACAGAAGATGATGAAGCACCTAATCTTCCAAAACTATCATCATCTTCCTCACCACCAAAAGAAACACCAATAAGCAATCCCAAGGAAGAAGGTGAACCCAGTGATGAACCTGGAGTGCAACCCATGCCTGAGGAGGCACAGTTGCCAATAGCTAGGAGACATCACAGGGATCATCCTCTTGATCAAGTGCTTGGTGATGTTTCTTCTGGTGTCAGAACTAGAAGACAAGTTCAAAATGAAGTTGAGTTTGGAGCATTCCTATCTCAAATCGAACCAACTTCAATTGAACAAGCTATTGAGGACTGCGACTGGATTATTGCCATGCAGGAAGAGCTAAATCAATTTGAGAGAAGTCAAGTGTGGGAACTAGTCCCAAGGCCGTCTCATCAATCCATAGTGGGGACCAAGTGGGTCTTCAAAAACAAACTGGATGAGACAGGTCAAATCACCAGGAACAAAGCCAGACTAGTAGCCAAAGGATACAACCAAGAAGAAGGCATTGACTATGAAGAAACCTTTGCTCCAGTCGCTAGACTTGAAGCAATAAGGATTCTTCTAGCCTTTGCATCCATGAAAGGTTTTAGATTATATCAAATGGATGTAAAGAGTGCATTTCTTAATGGTTATATTAAAGAAGAGGTATATGTAGAACAACCTCCTGGCTTTGAGAACCATATACACCCCAAACATGTGTATAGATTAAAGAAAGCCTTATATGGCCTGAAACAAGCTCCTCGAGCTTGGTATGAGAGACTCAGCAGCTTTTTGCTGGGCAAGGGTTTCTCAAGAGGCAAATTAGATAATACACTGTTTATCCTTCACAAAGATAGAGATATGTTAATTGTCCAAATTTATGTTGATGATATTATATTTGGGGCAACTAACGAGAAGCTTTGTGAAGATTTCTCTAAGACTATGCAGGGTGAATTTGAGATGTCAATGATGGGAGAACTAACATTCTTCCTAGGCCTGCAAATCAAACAGAAAAGGAATGGAATCTTCATCTCCCAAACTAAGTACTGCAGAGAACTACTCAAAAAGTTTGGGATGGATGAATGCAAGGAGTATGACACCCCTATGAGCACCACTGCCGCACTCGACGCTGACGCAAAGGGTAAATCTGTCAGCCTGCCCATGTATAGGGGAATGATAGGTTCCCTCTTATACTTAACCGCGAGTAGGCCTGACATTCAATTTAGTGTAGGCATGTGTGCTAGATTTCAAGCCAACCCCAAGGAGTCACACTTAACATGTGTTAAACGTATCCTAAGATACCTTGAGGGAACACAAGAACTTGGTCTTTGGTATCCCAGAGGCAACCAAGAGTTCTTGTGGGCTTACTCTGACTCCGACCATGCAGGTTATAAGACAGATAGAAAGAGCACCAGCGGACAATGCGCCTTCCTTGGTGGTTGTCTGGTGTCTTGGGCTAGCAAAAAGCAAACCTGTGTGTCTTTGTCATCCACTGAGGCAGAATACATTGCTGCAGCAAGTTGTTGTGCTCAAGTGCTGTGGCTAAAGAACCAGTTGAGAGATCTTGGCTTGGAATTCCCTGAGACACCTATCCTCTGTGACAACACAAGCACTATCAGCCTTCAACATTCTGGGAAATCTGGGCATCGTGAAGAACATCGCAATGAACATCAAGAACACCATGGAGTTTCTGGGCAGAATACACCGGAGCAGAATGAAAATATTCAAGGTCAGCCTGAAACTTCTGGTAGAATGGCAGAACAGTTAGTGGGTTCTTATCAAGAGAAGCTTGATAAGAAGAGGAAGTCCATCCCTAAGGAGGAGGCTGCAGCGATCAAATCTGCCGGAAATACAAAAGGAAGAGCTTCCTATTAGGCTGCCTGAGTCCTTGGTGAGCCCTCTCCATGCTGAGTATGACGCTGGGAACAAATCCAGCAACTTAAGGACAGAATGTACCAAGTCGAATCATCTTCCTCTTTGATGATGCCAAAAGGGGGAGAGATGTAATGTTCTCTCTATGTAACGGCTGAGCAAGGACCACATTGCTGAGGAAACCATGATGCAGTACGGGCTGGAAAGATAAAAGGAGAGGGAGAGGAAAAAGAAACATAAACCCTGAACCCCCAATCCAATTTTTTTTTCTTCTTTTCATGCATACCCTCATAATTGCTTGGTGTTACTTACTTATAAATGCTCTTTACTTCGAAATGTTACTTGATAGTATACTCTGACTTGTAACTTATGTTTATCAATAATATTTGTCTAAGTTACTTGTCCTTATCCATTGCTTTTAATCTTTTGCTAAATCCTTTCTTATGAACTCAATTGATAGAACTAGGTTTGTCATCATCAAAAAGGGGGAGAATGTTAGAATCTTAAGTTTTGATGAAGACTAAAATATAAAAGATTAGACCAAGTACTTAGAGCAATTAGGTTAACATAGGTTCCCAAGCAAGAGTGCAACCGGATGTGGATTTACTTCCGGATAGACTAGGACTCGCGCACGCGGATGAATGATTTATCCCCCAGCGGCAGCGAGTAACTCACTAGGGATTTAACTTAGTCCATGAGCGCTAGATATACAAAACCTTAAGACTAAGCTATGTTTCAACCGGAAGTGAAATTGCTTCCTGTTAGATTTAGACTGGCGCAGGTTGATAAATTAGATATAACCCCGAGCGTCAGTGAAAATGCAACGTCAAGTGAAGTTGCTTCCTGTTAGACTTAGACTGGCGCAGACTGATAGAATAGATATCACCCCAAGCGTCAGTGAGTTTACCTCGTCAAGTAAAAGTGCTTCATGATAGATTTAGACTGGCACAGACTGATAGAGGTTATATAATCCTAAGTGTCAGTGAATCAGCCACGTCAAGTGAAATTGCTTCCAGTTAGACTTAGACTGGCACAGGCTGATAAAAGAGATATAACCCTAAGCGTCAGTGAGTTCACCACGTCAAGTAAAAGTGCTTCCGATAGCTTAGTGACTAGCGCTGAGTGTTGGAATGAAAGATACTGAGCGAGAGTAAGTGATGGTGAGCTAGATCCTTCATCAAGTGGAATCACTTCCGGATGTAGAAGTGCTTCCGGATACACCTTAGACTTAGGGAACACCCACTGCATGTGACTATGTGCTTATATTGCTAAACTAACGTTCAAGTGCAGCACACTAAGTAAGGTTGCCTCCGGATGAGAAGTTGCTTCCGCAAGCAATCAGAATGTCAGAACGTTCAGAGATGCAGTGTCAGAATGCTTATGTCAGAGCAGAGGTGCCAGGACTACTTTTCAGAGATAAAGCAAGTCAACCCTGCTATACATTGATGAAGCATTTAATGGGCAAACGGTAACAAGGGAAAAACGGACATATTCAAACGGCTAGCCCACCTACCAAGAGGTCAAAATGTTTGAAGACTATATAAGGAAGCTCAACTTCATTTATGAAGCAATTAATCATCTTTGAATATTCTTGAGAGAAGTTAGAGCGAGAAAACTAAGAACATCTTCAAGCATTCAAAGCTGCCCAGAAAAGCGAAGAGCATTTAACACATCGAGTGATTCTTTTCACCTACTTATTCTGTACTCCTTGTAGTTAAGTCTCTTCGTGTTATAAGAGCATTTATTGTACTTAAGTGTGTAACACCATCTGTTCTTTGAGAGAACTTAGTCAAAATCCTTTAAGTGTAAAGGTTAACCCCTTGCTTGGTGTGAGGGGGAGCTAGTTAGAAAGGTTACAAGTGAGCCTGTGTAAAACTTGTTGTAAGGTTGCAAGTGATCCCGTGCAAAACTTGCGGTTGTAAGGTTTCAGGTGACCCCATTTAAAACCTGAGTTATAGTGGAACTCTCGGTCTGGGTGGTTGAGGACTGGACGTAGGTCAGGTAGACCGAACCAGTATAAATCTTGTGTTGCTTTATTTGAGTATTTATTTTTGAAGCACAATTTACCCCCCCCCCCCTCTTGTGCATCCATTACATTCAAGGAGGAGCGGTGAGAGTGGCTGGGTGAATGATCAGATGAGTGATGGTGGGGAGGGGAGTCTTGGTTAGATGACTGGGTGTGGGATTGGTGGTGGTCAGGGGAGTCATTTTGTGGGGGAGGTGGAGGTGGAGGAGGAGGAGGAGGAGTATCTGGGTTAGGTGGGGGCTGTTGATTGGCGAGAAGCAGATCCAACTTGTCTTCAACCCTTGCAAGCTGAGCTTCGATGTGTTTGACCCTATGACGCATCTTTCGGAAGTTTCTGTCAACTTCTTCGCGGAGGGGAGCTAAGAGGGCATCAGACAGCCTGAATACCAACTCTTCAATGACCTCAGATATGAGAGTATGAGTAACACCAGCAGCAGCAGCCCTTGGTCCACGAGAAGTACTTGGACCAGCCTGATGGTGGGAGTCTACTTCCTGATCCCCAGCGCCAGAGGTGGAAGGCTGTGTGTTGTGGGATGCACTTCCTCCTTGTGAACCAGATCTTGAAGCTCTTGGGGGTTTGTCATAGGATACTCCCATCTTACCTAAGTTCTTGGAGCCCATGGGCAGACACTTCCTGTTGTCCACTCCCTCAGTGGACTGGATGTTGAACTTCTCCAATAGGAAGGCAATCAGCTGGGGGAAGGGAAGAGAGGCATTCTCCTTCTTTGTTTTTCCATCAACCCATCTGAGGAGCTCCATAGAAATGAGTTGCCCAGGGTTGATTGGCTCCTTGCGTAGAAGTCTTGGCAGCCATGGGTTGTCAAGCTGGGTGAACTCACTGAAGTTGCCACCCTTGTGGGTCATGATCCGCTAGTAGATGTACTGGATTACTCGCTTAGGATCAGCATCCCAGAGACCTTCTTCCCATGTGTCTCATAGGTAGCAGCTAGTTGTTCTGAGGGGAAGCGTCTGTGGTACTTCCACTTGTGCAAGTCAGGGTCCGTGATCCCCAGAAGGTGATTGATGGTCCTCCAATTGAACTCTATGTGTCTGCCCCTTACTGTTGCAGAGAAATCAACGCGAGCAACCAAACTCTCCTTTTCTGAGATTTCCTTTCTCTTAACGTTTGCAGTGAGGGACTGGTAGAAGACACGAAGGACGTTGATGTTGTAGTCGTTCTGAATCCCCAACCAGTTCATATACTTCTCCAGATAGTCTTTCAAATCATAACCCAGTTTCTTCAGAAGCTCCAAATCTACATAGATCCCATTTGTCAAGTAGGGAGTTCTGTGTTCAAAAGCCGGAGAGATAAGTTCGAGAGGTCCAGATCTGTATTCAGATAAATCATCTTGGATTCTCTGGCGTTTTGAGTGAGGAGGTTCTTCAGCAAATTGAACCTGTTTATCCTTGCGTTTCCCAGATCTGGCAGAGGAGGAGGGGTTTGGTGGATTGGGGTTTGTCTCACCAGATCCGGTCATGATAAGTGTGTATGATAGTGGTATGGAGATGATGATGAAGTGCAGAAAAGATAAAGATGAAGATGGAGATGAAGAAGATGAAGATGAACAGTTGAGAGAAAAGAGAGTTTGAGACGGTTGAAAAGTTTTGAATGAAAAAATTATGATTGTGTAAGTGCCTATTTATGCGAGAAGACGTTTTGATGCGAGGGCTCATAATGAAAAGGCATGAGGAACATAAACCCTTAATGGGAAATGTAAACATTTAAAACTGAAACGGCGCACCTTTTGCCACGTGTCGTTTCCAGTTGTCAGAGAGGGTACAGCTGTTGTCAGAGAAGGTGTAACGTTTCTGAGGTGACGTGTCACTTCCCAGTGCAAGTGCTTCCGGTTGCTGAGCGGCAATCGCAAGCGGCAGGATCCTACGCTAAGTAGAGGAAATGGCTGCCAGCCACTCTACTCCTTCCATTGTTCAATAGTTGTCCTTGCTATCGATAGCAAAATTGCTTGCGAAAGCCATCTTAGCTCAGGTTGAGAGAATTCCTGCACATGCTAGCGGAAGTGGATTCGCTTCCGGATGTGAAAGAGTTAAGATTTAACATTGCAATCTCTCATGATCTTTTCACTAGGGACCTGCAAAATTAAACTAAAGATTGACTCTCCGATGCCTAAGTTAGTGCGGTTTACAGGTTTAATCATTAAGCACAGGTTTATTCTAAAGTTTCTTTAAATTTCATTTGGGTTTACCATTCCCAAATTCCCTCTTATGTAGGTAAATTGGTCCACCCCCAGACCAGAGGCTTGGTGAAGATATCTGCAAGTTGATGCTGGGTTGGAACAAACTGCACCTTGACATCTTTCTTTTGAACATGATCTCTAATGAAGTGATGTCTGACATCAATGTGCTTTGTTCTTGTGTGCTGAACCGGATTCTTGGCTAGGCTGATAGTGCTTGTGTTGTCACATAGAATGGGAGCCTCAGGAAATTCTAGGCCAAGATCTCGAAGTTGGTTTTTCAACCACAGCACCTGGGCACAACAACTTGCAGCAGCAATATATTCTGCCTCTGTGGATGACAGTGACACACAAGTCTGCTTCTTGCTTGCCCATGACACCAGACCACCTCCAAGGAAAGCACATTGGCCACTAGTACTCTTCCTATCTGTTTTATAACCTGCATGGTCAGCGTCAGAGTAAGACCACAGGAACTCTTGGTTACCTCTGGGATACCAGAGACCAAGTTCTTGAGTTCCCTCAAGGTATCTCAAAATTCGCTTAACACATGTTAGGTGAGATTCCTTGGGATTAGCCTGAAATCTAGCACACATGCCAACACTAAATTGTATGTCAGGTCTGCTAGCAGTTAAATATAACAGGGATCCTATCATTCCCCTATACATTGATTGGCTAACAGAACTTCCCTTTACATCAGCATCGAGAGCGGCAGTGGTGATCATGGGAGTTTCATACTCGTTGCATTCATCCATTCCAAACTTTTTGAGAATTTCTCTGCAGTACTTGGTTTGGGAGATGAAAATGTCATCTTTCCCCTGTTTGATCTGCAGGCCTAGGAAGAAAGTTAATTCTCCCATCATCGACATTTCGAATTCTCCCTGCATTGTCTTTGAAAATTCCTCACAGAGTTTCTCATTAGTAGCTCCAAATATGATAGCATCAACATATATCTGAATAACTAACATATCCCTATCCTTACGCAGTATGAACAGTGTATTATCCAGTTTGCCTCTTGAGAAACCTTTCCCTAGCAAGAATTTGCTAAGCCTCTCATACCAAGCTCGAGGAGCTTGTTTCAGGCCATATAAAGCTTTCTTTAACTTAAAAACATGTTTAGGATGTCTAGGATCCTCAAAGCCAGGAGGTTGTTCTACATAAACCTCTTCTTTGATGTAACCATTAAGAAATGCACTCTTTACATCCATTTGATATAATCTAAAGCCTTTCATGGATGCAAAGGCTAGAAGAATCCTTATTGCCTCGAGTCTTGCGACTGGAGCAAAGGTTTCTTCATAGTCTATGCCCTCTTCTTGGTTATATCCTTTTGCTACTAATCTGACTTTGTTTCTAGTAATTAGGCCAGTCTCATCCAGTTTGTTTTTAAAGACCCACTTGGTTCCAACTATGGATTGATGAGATGGTCTAGGTACTAGTTCCCAGACTTGACTTCTTTCAAATTGATTGAGTTCTTCCTGCATGGCAATGATCCAATCACAGTCTTCTAGGCCCTGTTCAACTGAAGTTGGTTCAATTTGAGACAGGAATGCTCCATACTCAACTTCATTTTGAACTTGCCTTCTAGTCTTAACACTAGAGGAAACATCACCAAGTACTAGGTCTAGTGGATTATCCTTGTGATGTCTCCTAGCAGTTGGCAACTGTACCTCATCAGGTACCATCTGCACTTTAGGCTCATCAATGGAATCATCCTCCCCTTTTGGATCACTTGTTGGTGTTTCCTCGGGTGGTGAAGATGATGATGGTTTTGAAATTTTTAAATTATCATCACATGTGGATCCTTCCCATGAGGGGTTTTCATCAAATACAACATGCATGGATTCTTCAACAGTCTTAGTTCTCATGTTGTATATTCTGTAGGCCTTGCTTCTAAGAGAATATCCTATGAAAATTCCTACATCCGCTTTCGGATCAAACTAAGTTTACCGTTCCGTTGTTGTGGATGTAGCATTTTGATCCAAAGATTCTCATGTGACTGATATTAGGCTTCCTTCCCTTGTACAGCTCGTACGGTGTTTTGTCCAGGCCCTTGCGAACATAGGCTCTATTGGAGATGTAGCAAGCGGTGCTCATAGCGTCAACCCAAAACACTTGAGAAACTTCCTTCTCATTGAGCATGCTTCTGGCCATCTCGGTCAGAACCCTGTTCTTCCGTTCGACCACGCCATTTTGTTGTGGAGTTCTGGGAGCTGAGAAATTGTGATCAATTCCATTATCCTCACACAGCTCTGAGAAGTCATGGTTCTCGAACTCTCCACCGTGATCTGTCCTTATTGCTGCTATTTTGAGATTTCTCTCATTCTGCACTTTCTTAGCAAGTACAACAAACGCATCAAAAGCATCATGCTTTAGGGAAAGAAACATAGTCCAAGTAAACCTTGAATAGTCATCCACCACAACTAGAGCATAAAGGTTTCCACCTAAACTCTTGACTCTCGCTGGCCCAACTAAGTCCATGTGGATTAGTTCTAGGGGCCTGCTCGTGGAGACTTTCTTCTTGCCTTTGAACGAGGCCTTTGTTTGCTTAACCCGTTGGCAAGATTCACAGATAAAATCATGCTTTACTTTAAAGGATGGAATCCCTATTGCTAGCTCCTTTTTAATGAGCATATCCAGTTGTGTAAAATTCACATGTGCTAGCCGTTTATGCCACAACCAACTATTTTCATCACTAGTGATTAGACATTTTTCGGTTAATTGTTTGCATAAATCTAGGGTATATAGCTTTCCATTCCTATTAGCCTTAAGTTTGCATTTCAGATTTTATTTATCTATGTTGAGATCATGCTTATCAACTATCAGGCATTCATGAGAGTCAAAGATTACCCAGTTTCCTTTGTCTGTGCTTTGACTCACGCTCAGCAGGTTATGACAGAGACCATCTACTAGGTAGACATCCTGGATAAGGCCAACTTCACCAACACCAGTGATCTTTCCACTTTGGTTCCCACCAAAGTTGACTTTGGCTCCATCCTTGACCACCAGTGAATTGAACTTGTCCCTATCTCCCGTCATGTGTCTCGAGCATCCGCTATCGATGTACCACTTTCAGTTGTTGGATGCCTTGAGACAAACCTGTAAAGATCAGACAGATTTAGGTACCCAACCTTTATTGGGTTCTTTTTCATTAGTATCCGGAACCCTTGGTCCAATGTTGGCCTTAGGTGCGCGAGTGACTTGTGCCTCCGGCCTTGATTGGTCTCTAGGCGTTTGAGTCCTTTTTGGGACAGGTTTCCGTGTCCTAGGTCTATGATTGACACTAGGCTTATGTACTCCCTCAGCCTCTTGCCTTGGAAAAGTCTTAGGCATATTAGTTCCTTTTGGAACCCACTTATAAGAGCTATCGGTACCATGCTTCTTGGCATTACAGGCGGACGTGGTGTGTCCCTTCCTGTTGCAATAATTGCAGAAGCTGATAGGTGAGGATATATAGCCAGTGGCTTTATGAAAGAATTTTAAATAGGGTTTCACTTTGGGTTCCACCCACTTTTTCTCTTTATGTTTGTAGCCTAAACCAGTCTTATCTCTATATGCTCTTTGGTTCATCAAAATAATATCCAGTATTTCAGAACCCTTGGTGAACTTTTGCAAGCCGTTGTATAGCCTATGTCTTTCAATAGAGATTTTGCTACAGTTGGCGCAGCTCTCTGAGCTTGAGATGTTAGGTTCCTCTTGGGGATTTCCCTGGATGTCCGCTTTCGGAAGTCTCTTAGCTTCCGCAAGCTCATCACTCAGTGAGTTCACATTAGTCTCAAGTGATTTTTTTTTTCTTCTTAAAACTAGAAATGCTTTTGTCATTCGGTTAAACTCTCTATGAATATCATTGTAAGCTTCTTGAAGGTCAGTCATGCTTACCTCATCACCATGAACGGATTCGAAGTCTGAGAGAGTTTCTTCTTCACCATCCTCCTTAGCAATAAGACAGAGGTTAGCAACCTCTTCCTCATCGCTAGTTTCTTCATCGGAGCTGTTGACCCAGATAGAGGACACAAAGGCTTTCCTTTTGTCCTTTTCTTTAAACCTTTGGAGACTTGGGCATTCAGCCTTGAAGTGACCCGGCTTCTTACATTCAAAACAGACAGGAGCTTTTTCTTTCTTGTAGCTCGATTCTCCTTTCTGGAATCTCCCTTTCTTCTTGAAGAACTTCTTGAACCTTCTCACCATCATGGCCATCTCCTCATCATCAATATCTTCCTCATCATCATCTCTTTCTCTGCTAGGAGCAACTAAGGCAAGATTCTTTGCCTTTGTGGTTGCTTGAGGAGTTCTTTGAGCCAACAAGGTAGGCTCATACTCAGCCAAGTAACCAAATAGTGCAGTGACAGACCTAGTTGATTCTCCTTGGACTTCCTGCAAAATAGTAACTTTAGTAAGCCATTCACCTTTTAATACCTTCAGGATTTTATTTACCTGCTCCTTCTCAGAGATGGTTTTTCCTAAGGCAGCAAGGTTGTTTATAAGGTGAGTGAATCTGATCTCAAGGTCTCTGATGGGCTCATCAGGAAACATCGTGAACTTGTGGAATTCCTCAACGAGCATTTCCACTCTTCTATCCTTGACCCCAGAGGTCCCCTCATGAGCTGTCTGAAGGGCATCCCACATCTTTTTTGTAGATTTGAGATGACTTATCCTGAAATACTCTTTTTGACTTAAGGCACACTGAATCATTAGGATAGCCTTAAACTTCAGTTCAACTTTGGTGTAGTCATCTTCACAGAATTGGGCCTTAGTCTTTTCTTTTCCTTCAGCATCTCTTGGAACGTTGTTTCCACTTTCTATAACATCCTAAACTCGAAGGCCATGAGCCTTAATATAGTTCTCCATTTTGAATCTCCAGAACGTATAGTTATACCCATCGAAACCAGGAGGTTTGTTGGGAGGAGTTGATACGTCTGGAAGAACATTTTGTTCAGCATCCATCACTGGATCTTTCCTTCCCAGATTCGTTGAAATCAAGTCAGAGAGACCTGCTCTGATACCAAATGAAAGTGAGGATGTACAAGAGGGGGTGAATTGTGCTACAAAATAAAACTTATAAAATAAAACTTTGACACAAATTCTTTTATACTGGTTCGGTCCAATTCTTGACCTAAGTCCAGTTCTCAATCCCTTGATTGAGTTCCACTAATCTACAGGTTTTACAAATTGGTTCACCTGCAACCTTTACAACCACAAGTTTTCTGGGCTAACTTGCAACCTTTACAACCTAACTAGCTCCCCCTTACAACTTGCAAGGGTTCAACCTTTACACGAAGGATTTACAACTAAGTTCACTTAATGAACAGATTTTGATACTCACTTAAGTACAATAAATGCTCTCAATAAATGTAGAGACTTAACTACAAAGAGTACAAGATGATAACAAAAGAATAACGCTCAAAGTGTTAAGAACTCTCTTGAACTTTTAATGCTTTCTGGATATTCTCTGAGTGTTATGCTTTGAATGCTTGATTGTTCAGTTTTTGTTCGGTAACCTCATAAATGTTGAAGTTGTTCCTTTTATAGCAGCCTCTAATACTTTAGATGTTTGAATGGTAATAAATCCGTTTGAATATGTCCATTAATCCTATGTTACCGTTGTCCTCATTAATGCCCATTAATGCTTAGCAGGGTTGACTTGCTTTATCTCTGAAAAGCAACTCTGACAACACTGCTCTGTCAAAAAGCAACTCTCACTTCTGAGCACTTGAACGTTCTGACTCTTGTACTTGCTATCGGATGTGTTTGTGCTACCGGTAGTAGGAGCCTTGTTCTGCAAGTGTTAGTCTAAGAGTCCCAGTGCTAAGAGCATTCACTATCGGAAGCTAATTTGCTATCGGAAGCGAAACTTAGTTCTACACATAAATGTTAGTCCAACAAGAGTAATATATAATCAAGTGCAGTAGAAAGCATATTTGCTATGGGAAGCAGTTTTGCTATGGGAAGCATTTTCGCTATGGGAAGCAATCCTACTTAGACTAGGTTCTGACTTAGCATCTTATTGACTTCCGCTATGGGATGTGTACTACATCCGCAAGCGCTAGTTACGTTGTTTTAGCTCTAAGTCATCCGGTAGTGATTTTGCATTCGATTGTGTTCTAACTTAGGATTTAATCTTAATCTAATTCTTCCTAAGTGATCAATCAGTTCTTTCATATTTTAGTCTTCATCAAAACTTAATATTCTAACAATATAAAGATAAATGAAAGGAGAAGGTAGCATTTAAGACGTTGAGATTGAGGTCTAGAGACATCTCAATAGGTTTTAGAAATTCAGTCGAAATCAAATCAAGTCTTCTCATATTTATCAAGAACGTCACTATCAAGAGTGATGGCAAACACTACTAGTAAACACTACTAATAAGGTGATAGAAGATGTTAGGTTTTGGGAAAACTTGAATTCTATGCCTAAGCTAAGCTTCAATTTAATCGGTTTAAAATTCCCAAATTGACCCTCTCTGTAAAACAGCACAAGTCGAAGAGATATTTATTAATGCTTATGTATTTCGCTCTCTTAAAAGTGGCAATATTGGAATAGAAGCATTAACTTCAGACACCCAACTAACATTCACATGTTTTCTTAAGAAGCATTTTTTTGCTGCTGACTCTCATATTAGGGACCTGAGGGAGTATTTGAGAACATAAGATTGTTTATTTTAACCATATTAACACTAATTTGCAATAATTTGGTTCAATGATTAAAATCACTCGAAAAAGGTCATTTGCAACAAATTGCTTCAATGATCAATACCCAACTTGGAATTTTAAAATTTTTTTAGATAAAATCCTGAACTCTTGATTTCACAGCCCCTACCTTACAAGAAACATTGACAAAAGAAAAAAAAATAAACCCCAAAAAATAAGAAAAAGAATATCACAAAAGCAGCAAAATGCTTGAACGTACCCTCAGTTGCTAGAAGCTTAGGGTTTGTTTGGTTGTAAGAAAGAAAGTGTAGAATGGAAAGTGAAAGAGTGAAAATGGAAAGTAGAGAAAATTGACGAAAGTAAAGTTTGTGAGCCCAGAAAAAATGTGAGATGGAAAGAGAAAGCTTGTGGGCCCCAACGGGATATATGTAAATGACAAAAAAAATCCCTAACATTCCCCACTTTCCATTTTCTACTCACTTTCCCTTGTCAACCAAAAAGGCTAGTAAACACAAAAAAATGAAAATAATATAAATTCGAAAATGAGAAAGTCTTTTCTACCCTTGCAGAAAAGTATATCCCTCTCCTAATGTGAAGGGCAAATGCAGTCATTTGCGCGGGCCCCACACAAGCCAGACGTGTGGTCCTCCACACGCGAAATTTCCCGTTTCTTCTTCCTCCATTTTCTGTTTCCTCGAACGAGAGAAAGAAGAAGACTCACACACACACAAGGTCAGTCACCAGTGCTTCTTCACTCCGGTGACATCGTCAGAGGTGAAACAATTCACATGTAATACATCTTTCGTATCGGTTTGTCTCCTTTTCCATTTCTACCCTCTATCCCTTCGACTTTTGCTGTTTTCAGAGAGGGTCATTTTGGGAATTTTAGCTTATGCATAGAATTCAAGTTTTCCCTAACAAATTTGAGCTTATTGTCCATAGAATACATGTTTTTAAATTGGTTAGGAGTGTATTAGAATTGTTATTGGTTGCTGCATATTTGATTATACTGATTATTGAATTTCGAACATAAATGTTATGTTCATTTGTTTTGGATAATTATATTATTCTTTTTTAAGTATTGGCATCGATTCTCTTGATTGAATGATGAATGATATGGTAAAATATTCCCTTCCAGTCCTAAATATAAGTTTTTTTTTTATGCTAAGGGAGCGTACTTTTATACTCGCTCTGTTCCTAAATATAAGAGCTAGTTGACTTTTTTGGAGAATCCTAAAAAAGTGAATGAACCACTTAATTTATAACATATTTTGTAGATTGTTAGATCATATGTTAGCTTATAATTCAAATATACTAGTTTAGAGAAAAATTTAGGTCCAAAAAAGTCAACTAGCTCTTATATTTAGGAACGGAGGGAGTATTATAGTATGCTACATGTAATTAAATTATAGGTTATTTTATAAGTAAAATAAATTAATTTTGAGAACTAAAGAAAATTTAAAGCGATTAATTTAGCATCATAACTTTTTTTCAAAATAGTCAAAATGATCTTACGATAAGGACCGGAGGGAGTATATATATGTATTAGAGTTAGAATATGAAGATGTGAAGGCGAAACGGAAGCATTGGGCTGTCTTTTTATGTGTTTAGTACATATTGTAGATAAGTAAAACAGTGTTTTGTTCTGTATTGAGTAGAAAAAGAAATGATTTTGGAGAGTGTGGTGCTATTGTATTGAGGTTGAAGCTAGTTGAAGTTAAGGAAATAATAATTTGAGCTATTAATTGTAAGTAAAGAAGCACTGTAGAATAGATTAGTTGTTGCAGAGCTGGAAGTATTGAACAAGTTAAAATTTTTGTTTTGAATGAGTGTGGAGTTAGGTAAGTATTAGTTAAGGGTGTGAAATAAGTTTAAAATATTTAAGGTTTATAAGTAGGAACCTGAGTAGAATATGTATATTTGGTAATTAGATGTGCCTGAGGTTTTGACTTGCTGATTTCTAGATATTGCTTTTGAGTTTGGCAACTTGTTCAAGTTTCTATGTAATTACTTTATGAAGGTGTATGTAGAGGTGGTTAATGATCAATTTTGTTGAACGCAGTGGAGTTTAGGTCTTGAGTAGGAATTAAAATTTTAAGCTTCTTGTTTGATGTTTTAAAGAGACTAATGATGACTGTTGAAGAAATTTAGAATTCTTATTGGTACATGAGAATGAAAATTTCAGTATAGGTACTTTGCAAAGGTTTGAACTCTATGGCATTATTAGGATTATTTTCAGAAAAAATAGTTAAGATGGATTTTGGCTTTAGTTGTTGTTTTAGACCTACGAAAGGTTTTAGAAGGTGTCTTAAGGGTCAAATAACTATTTGAAGAGGTGATTGTCTTATGTAGAATCTTGAAGTTTAATTTGAATTACTGTAACTTTACTTTAGATGATATATCATGAGTTTTTATGAGGTTTGTGTTATGTAAGTTAGGATAATTAGATTGAAAGGGGCTGCATGCTTATTTCTCTAATTACTGTATATGCAACAGAAATCACTACAAAAGAAGGGGTGATTAGCGGCGCAGGCGTCCCCGCGGAAGTGTGAAAACCGCCCCCGAGAATATGCTTTTCCGGCGGCTGTCAGCATCCGCGGCCACGTTGCGAGGCAAATGGGTCTTTATTTCTTTTTCCTTGCGTCGCCGCGGTCAGGTAAAAAAAAATCGAACAAAAAAGAAAAAGGTCACATTGCGGCGGGTCACTGCCCCGACTAAAACAAAAAAATAAAAACCACAAAAACATAACATAAAAAAAAATAAACTTTTTCTTGGGGGCGGTTACCCGCCCCCACGTGGCGCCGAATCTCGTGCCCATTAAACGCTTCTGGGGGCGGTCCACCGTCCCCAAAAAAACGAAAAAAAAACAATATTACATAAACGTGGTGGCGGTCAACCGCCCCCACAATAATTCAAAAAAAAAAGATTATCAATACACGTGGGAGCGGTCAACCGCTCCCACGCGGCGCATTTAAATACGCCCATTGAATGAACTTGGGGGCGGGTAACCGCCCCCATTCAATACACGTGGGAGCGGTTGACCGCTCCCACGTCCAGGTTCATTAAATGAGCGTGGGGCGGGCGGACCGCCCCCACGCGTGTCAGATTCTACCTCTATATATACCTTCCGCTGCTCCCATTTTCCACGCAAATTTCCCACGCAAACTTTAGGGCCCACCGGAAAAATCCGTACTTTTCCACATATATATTCGCCTTTCTTACATGACTGATCCGAGGAAGCGTGTAGTCAGTGCAAGCGAGGAGGAGCAGCAACAAGAGACAGAAGAGGACGCGGATTGGCCGGACAGGTTGGCACATACTTTTAGTTCTAACTTATTTGATGATGATGTACCTCTTGCACATGGTGCGCAGATTGAGCATGGGGGGGAAGAGATTGTGATTCCAGGCACCGGCGGTTTAAGGGTGCCTGCTGTTAGTAGAGATCTTGTAGAAGAAATATTGATGCAGATGTTGTACACTGATGATGGGAGGTTAGTCACGGGAGAGGAGACGGAGAGGCCGGAGGAGCCTCAAGAGGATAGACATGATGAGGTGGGGGAAGAGCAGGGGGGCGGTGGGGGCCGTGAGGGCGGGGGAGGAACCCCAGGTGCTCCAGTGCAACCTGTAGTACAGCTTCGACGAGGGAGGAGATCGTCAAGTAGCGGTCGTTTGGTGACAGTGAGAAGTAAGTAGTATTTTGATTATATATATGTTTATTTTATTATATCTTTATTACATTTAATTTATTGATTATATATTTAATTAATGTTTACTTTTATAATTATTACTATTATTATTATTATTATATAGCTATTTATTTAGTAGCCTATTTAATGTTTATTTTATTATATCTTTATTACATTTATTGTATTGTTAAAAATATAGATACCGCTGGGGATGTCAGGACGAGGAGACTGTCTGTTGACATGGTTCATCATTTGCCGTCAAACGAGAGGGTGGAGTTGATTCATTTCACCCGGACGGGGCAACCAATCAAGGACGCAGGTTGCCTGTTCAACCGCTTCTACATCACCATTGGGCGACAAACCCAACGGTTCCCGATCGACCCTCTTGATTGGAGGCTAGTACCTGAACACCTTAAGTTAGCCGCGTGGGAAGCAGTTAAGGTAATTCAACGAATTATTTAAATGTTATTTTTTATGGTTCCTTTGTATTATTTTAATTAATAACATTTTAATATATCTAATATTTATATTGTAGGCTCATTTTTGGGTTACTGAAGACCTCAAGAAGTATGTGATCGCCAAGATCGGCGACGCCTAGAAGGAGCAGAGGAACGACTGGTACAATGACAGATGGAGAAAGGGTCAGAGGACGAAAGAGCAGATTAAGGCAGACGTTCCTGGGGGCGTCGACCCAGCCGAGTGGCGGCGATATGTGGAGTGGAGGCATTCCGACGTGGGGATGGCTAGATCTCAGCGGGGCATAGCTGCCCGAGCTTGTCAAGATGTCACCCACACCAGCGGCAGCAGACCGTTTGTGGTTCTATATGATGAGATGGTAAATATTTATTTATAATATTATTTTATTTATAATATTATTGTATTAACTAATTTTTTGATTTTACTATCCTTTCAGCAAGAGGATGCTGCCGCGAAAGGGATAGAGACGAACATCTATCGAGACTTCCTCCTGCAAGTCTACTCGCACGCTGATGGCACTCCTGTCACCCAGAGAGCTGCAGAGGAGATTGCTGGGATTAAAGCTGCAGCTGAGCGGGCAGCCTAGCGGCTTGCGGCATCGCGTGCATCAGCGGAGGCTCAGGATGAGAGCGCTGATCCTTTAGATGAGGTAGTTGTCCTCCGTGAGGAGATAGGGAGGCGTGACCATTCTGGTCGCGTTAGAGGCCTAGGATTTGGAGCAACGCCTACTCAACTCGCCCGCCCCTCGCAGTTCGCTGGCCGAAGCACGTACGACCACGGCGGCTCATCGGGATCGAGTCAGAGCACACCTTTAGGGGCGCAGGCCCTCGAGGAGAGGCTGCGAGAGCAGGAGCGCAGACTCGAGGAGCAGGAGCGTAGGATCGCTGAGCGGGAGCGTGCCTTGGCTGACCAGGAGCAGGCGGCGCAACAGTCCCAGTCAGCTGCCGCCGACTTGTTAGCGGAGGTCAGGAGGGAGCAGGAGAGAGAACGTGAGCGCAGCAGAGAGAGACGCCGCCGCCGACGCCAAGGCCTTCCATCGTCATCATCGTCAGACGATTAGTAGGATTAGATTTAATTTGTGTAATTTTAATTTGTTGCCTTTGTAATTTTATTATGTAGACGAAATATGTATTGTATGAATATTAAATTATATTTAAATTTATATTACAAATTGAATTACATGACATTATGATAATGTAAATTAATTAAAGTACATTATATATTCCTATTCATCACCTTCCTCAACGTCCCTAACCGCAGGTATCTGTTCGTCTCCTTGTGAAATGAAACATTCAAAATCAGTGGGAGCAACAAGTTGAGTGGTCTCTAATGCTGCGTCAAAATTTTCATCCCCCATGTCGTACAAATAGCGGGGCTTCACATGCATTACCATGTACCAATCTTTACTTGTCGGGTTCGGAACATAGTAAACCTGCTGAGCTTCATCGGCTGTAATATACGGTTCATCGTCAAGCGATTCTCCAGTGTGGATGAGTCGGGAGAAATTTACAGATGTGATTCCGAGAGAGTCCAACCTCTTGCCGCGTTTTCCCCTAGTGTCTGCCCAATCGCACTTGAAAAGTGGAACAAAAAATTCACCATTGTAATTCAAAACAATTATTTCCACTAACTTTCCGTAATATTCAACCGCTCCTAAGCGCATTTGAGGGTCATTTGAAGTGGAATAACTCCTCGTTCCAAATGAACCAAACACACCAGAATTTTGGGTTGAACGGGACCCATCCCGTCCAACAGTGCAGAAGTGGAAGCCATTGACATTGTACGCTGTGTATCTGAGCACATGTTCGAGGGGCCCATTGCAAGATTGATTAACAACGGCGGTGGATTTGGATCGTTGTGCATTCTTACCCTAAACCAATCAACGAATCCACGGTGGACCAACTTATCAATCATAGCTTCTGTGACTCCCTGTCGTCCTCGATGATCTCTCTTTACTAGTCTTCGAAAATCCCTGTGAATGAAATAGAGAAATATGATATATATAAATATATATATATATATATATATATATATATATATATATATATATATATATATATATATATGTTCATATCATATCAAAACATAATCATACTATTCTTACTCGCGATAAGAGTCCACGGCAGAGCAGTTCGTGAGAACATGTCTTTGTGCCTGCAACAACTCCGTGCGTCTGAGATAATGGATCTCACTCGCTCCTGATGGCTTGCCGATCATGGGAAATAATGAGTTAGAACTTGTTAGGACGGAATCCGGGGCATCATCCACACGTCGAGGGCCCTCACTTTGTGTGTCTTCATAATAACGCCCGACAAATGTAACAGCCTCATCCCCAGCATAACACTCTGCTATGCAACCCTCTGCCGCAGCTGTGTTCCTGACGAAGGATTTCATTTTCCCTAAGTACCTGTATCGAAAAAAATAAATTGTTACTATAATTAATTACTATAATTAATTAATATATAATCATTTAATTAATAGAATAAAATGATATCTCATCACCTTTCAATGGGATACATCCAACGATAATGCACGGGCCCACCCATCTTTGCTTCATGAATAAGATCAACGATAAGATGAACCTGTGAAGTGAAGAATGATGGAGGGAATATCATCTTCATGTGACAGAGAGTCATTACAACTTTGTTCTGTAGTTCATCAAGCTCTTCTCTGTCTAACATCTTTGCACAAATATGTTTAAGTATGAAGCTGAGGTCAGCCAAGACCGTAGACACATCTTCGGGCAGCGTGTGTTTGACAGCTAGAGGAAGAAATTGCTGGAGCAAGAAGTGATAGTCATAACTTTTTAAACCCGATAAATTGCTGTTATTCGAGATATTACTTGAAAATCCATCAGGGACCTTTATGCCTTTGAGTGTGGTGAGAAATATCTCCTTATTCTTTTTCGTCATAGCAAATCTAGCAGGTGCAAACCAATCATCTTCGTTGGGCCACGCGTCTTGACGTATCCCCATCTCCTTTAAATCTTTCCTCGCTCCCAGATTATCCTTTGACTTCCCTGCTTCATTCAAAATGGTGTACAAAATATTTTCGCCCACATTTTTTTCGATATGCATCACATCCAAACAGTGACGCATATGGTTATGCCTCCAGTAAGGCAACTGAAAGAATATGCTTTTCTTCTTCCATTGAGGCGCTGGGCCCGATTTACACTTCACCGTTCTACGAGGCATTGACCCCTGAGACCTCCTTCCACGACCTCTATTGCTGCTAGGGCCTTCTTCACCAGGCGGTGGTGCTTCCTTCCCAAATTCACATTGAACGCCTTGCACCTGCTCAAAGATCTCAAATCCAGAGATCAGTGGTGGCGGGTCTCTGTCTTCTCTTGCGCCGTCGAACTTGTTCTTCTGCCGCCTAAAAATATGGCCTTGTGGCAGAAACCGTCGATGACCCATGAAACGGTTCTTTTTGCTGTGTAGCAGTCGTCGTGGTTTTTGGTTAAAGTTGCAGAATGGACATGCCCTTCCCGTATAAGTGTTCCACCCGGATAACATTCCAAGACCAGGGAAATCACTAACTGTCCACATCACCGCCGCACGCAAAGTGAATAGCGTCTTGCTTGAGGCGTCAAATGTTTCGATGCCGTCAATCCACAACTCTTGCAACTCCTTTATCAACGGTTGAAGATACACGTCTATATCATTTTCAGGAGATGTCGGACCCGGAATGATGGTCGAGACAATAAAAGAACTTTGTTTCATGCAGATCCAAGGAGGCAGGTTATATGGTATCAACACAACAGGCCAAATGCTATACGCTTGATTACAATCACCAAAGGGATTGAAACCATCAGAAGCAAGTCCTAACCTGACATTCCTGGGCTCATGTGCAAAATCAGGGAAGTTTTGGTCAAAAGCTTTCCACGCGTCACCATCTCTAGGGTGTCTCATCTTGCCATCCACGTTAGCATCGGTCGCGTGCCACTTCATTTGCTCCGCCATTTTTGGGGACATAAATAGTCTCTGAAGCCTTGGACCAAGTGGGAAATATCTCATACTCTTAACGGCCCGTCTTTTCTGTTTCCGCCCCCATTGACCCTCCACCTTGTAGCGATCCTAGCCACATCGTTTGCATTTATCCAGCAATGCGTCTTCACCCCAAAACAACATACAATCAAACCGACAAGCATCAATTTTGATGTAGTTTAACCCCATCTTGGATATTATCTTCTTCGCTTCGTAGAATGAAGGCGGAATTTCGAGACCAATATTATAAAATGCGTCTGACAACAGATCAATAATGTCAGACATGAGAGCGTCAGATGCACCACGTTTACACTTTATACTATACATTTTTGTCAAAAATGACAATTTAGAGTATCTTTCATTCCCTGTAAATTATACCACACGTATTTCAAAAAATAGATATATATAAATTAAAGCCAACATTATTGATAATAATGAATTAACCGAAAACAAAGTTATACCCGGATATAATGGCTTGTCGGTTTCGGTCATCAATTCAAAGAAATCTTTAGCGGCCTCATTTCTTAAGTACTCTGCCACTGGTCCTTCAACTCCCTCATCTTTGTCTTCGTCGTCAATGGTTTCTTGAACACCGAAAGCTTCCAACAAATTGTTGTTCACCATAGGATTTGCTTGAACTACCACGTTGTGACTGTTTCCGCCGACCTACATTCCCACCTGAGAGCTCGACCCAACTTCTAAAACTCCGACATTCTCGTAATTCTCCCCTTCACCATGAAACGTCTATCTTACATAATATCGGGGGAACGGCTTCTGAAGACAGTGATTAAACACCTCCTCCCTTGTCTGCCAGCTACGAAACTTACACTTTTGACATGGACAACAATTTTTTCCCTCAACACTAGACCGCCTGAACGCAAAATCTAAAAAGTAATTGAGACCCGAAGTGTATTCGGGTGTCGAACGAGGTAAGGTGATCCACGATTTATCCAACATCGAGACAGTACAGATAAGAATGAACAAGAAGCTGTTAGAATCTTAAGTTTTGATGAAGACTAAAATATAGAGGATTAAACCAAGTGCCTAGGAAGCAATAGGATAACATAGGATCCCAAGTAAGAGTGCTTCCGGGTGAAGATCTACTTCCGGATAGATTAGGACTTGCGCATGCGGATGAATGTTTTCATCCCCCAGCATCAGCAAGTAAATCACTGGGAAATAACTTAGTCCATGAGAATTAGGTACACAAAAGTTTAAGACTAAGCTATGTTTCAATCGGAAGTGAGTTTGCTTCCTGTTAGACTTAGACTGGCGCAGAGCGATAGAATAGATATTACCCCAAGCGTCAGTAAGTCTACTTCCCCAAGTGAAAGCGCTTCCTGTTAGACTTAGACTGGCGCAGAGCAATAGAATAGTTATTACCCCAAGCGTCAGTAAGTCTACTTCGCCAAGTGAAAGCACGTCCTATTAGATTTAGACTGGCGCAGGTTGATAGACTAGATATAACCCCGAGCGTCAGCGGAAATGCAACATCAAGTGAAGTTGCTTCCTATTAGATCTTGACTGGCGCAGACTGATAGAATAGATTTCACCCTGAGCGTCATTGAGTTCACTACGTCAAGTAAAAGTGCTTCCGATAGCTTAGTGACTAGCGCTGAGTGTTGAGATGAAATACACTAAGTGTGAGTGAGTTATAGTGAACAAAGATCCTTCATCTAGTAGTTTTACTTCCGGATGTAAAAATGCTTCCGGATACATCATAGACCAAATCAGAACACAGTCTAAGTAAACTACTCCCCATAGCAAACAAGCTTCCCACAGCATGAACAATTCTTATATATATTGCTATGTTGGACTAACCAGTATGTGCAGAACATGGTCACGCTTCCGGATGCAAATGAGCTTCCGGATGGAAAGACTCTTGACATTGGGACTCAGAGCTTAACACTTGCAGAGCAAGATTACCACTTGCGGATGAAAGATGATCATCCGTCAGCAAGAGTGCAAGAGTAAAAATCACATACTCAGAAGTCAGAATGCTTTTGTCAGAGCAGAGGTGTCAGGACTACTTTTCAGAGATAAAGCAAGTCAACCCTGCTAAGCATTAATGAAGATGTACTTCTCAACGGTAACATAGGGTTAACGGCACTATTCAAACGTTCATATTCAACCTGCCACAGAAGCCTATGAAGCCGAGTATAAAAGAGACATTCATTCAGAAGAGAAGACATGGAAGAAAAAGAGAGAACAGAACAAAGTATCTGAAATATCATACTCTTCATTCTACACATCTTCTACTACTCTCAGATCCAGATTTGTGATATTTTTCAGAGAGTAACTTTATTGTACTTAAGTGAGTAACATCATCCACTCTTAGAGAGAGTTAGCTTTGAGCTTAAGTGTTTAGCACAATCAGTTCATAGAGTGAACATAGTGTAAACTTACAATTTGTAAGGGGGAGCATTTAGAGGGTGTCTAAATCTCCATAGGTTGCAAGTTAGCCCGTAAAACTTGCATTTGTAAGGTTTGCAGGTGAACCCGGTGTAAAACCTGTGGGTTGTTAGGTGAACCCGTGCTCGTAAAACCTAAAGTGTAAAGGCTTCTCTTGTGCCCGGTTTAAACAAGAATAGTGGATTGAAAATCTCAGGTGGAGCCTGGGGACTGGATGTAGGTCTGGGTGACCGAACCAGGATAAATTTATGTGTGCATAAATTTACATTCAAACATTCTAATTTGCATCACATAACTTACTGACTTGTGCATTTCACTACTTCGTAAATATTATCACCAAGCACAAGCAGTCTTTCGAAAACAAGATTCTAAAGATTTAATTTATTCCCTCACCCAATTCACCCCCCCCTCTTGGGTGACAGCCACGTTTATCATTTGGTATCAGAGCAAGGTCACTTGTTTAAAGGATCCAACGATCTCAAGTGCAAAGACCTAGGCTGATTTGGGTTACAAAATGTGTTTTGAAGGTTTTGATCATACCATCCCACCTGTGTTAGAAAATGCTGATTTTTACTTATGGAAGGGAAGGATGAAAAGTTTTATACTATCCACTGATTTCAAAATGTGGGATGTTTTTGAAAAGGACTCTGATTTCAAACCAAAAGTAAATTGGACAGAAGAGGACAAAAGCTTATTTTACTTAAACCTTAGAGCAATGCAAATTTTGCACAAAAGTTTATCTGACAATGATTACCAGAAAATTAAACATTGCTCTAGGGCTATAGATATTTGGAACACTCTTGATACTATGTATGCTTCTAGCCAATTTCTTGATGTTAAGGCTGTCCAAAGCTCACTATGTGCTCCCTGTGAATCCACCGTTGATGAGCTACTGGATGGTGATGTAGTAGAAGCTAGTATCAGCAAGGAGAGAGTGGATCTCCGCCTAGAAGATTCAGAAGCTGAAGAAAATGAGGTACCTAAACTTGAAACTTCTGAATTGCAAGATATGTATAATGAGCTACATGTTGAATTCTGTAAACTTGCAAAAGAAATTCTAGGCTTAAGAAAAAGGAATAGGGAACTTGAGGAACTTATTCCTTCTTCTACAACCAAGGAGTCCAAAGTCCCACTCATAAAAGAAGATTTTTCGAAAGACCCTGAGATTTCAAAAGTTAATAAACATAGAGTCTTTGAAAAGAAAACTGACCACCATAATAGTGATAAGAAATCTGATTCTGAACATCATCCCATTATCTGTCATTATTGTGGTAGAACTGGTCATATTTCTCACACATGCAATTTTAAGAGAAATTTAAATGTGAGAAATAAATATATATGGATCCCCAAAGGACAAGTAAGGTCCAGCGCTAACTATGTAGGACCCAAGTACAAATGGGTACCAAAATTCCCTTCTAGTGCCTTACCTGTGCAGGAAAGATCAAGAGTTCCTCTTGTCCCAAAGAAGAGAACTCGTGGTGATGTCACTACTGCAACTACCTGGTTCAATCATAAGAAGCAGTGCGCTACCACAAGGAACAAAGACCTTGTCTCAGGGATAAGCTATCACAGAGTTCCATTCAACTATCCTGAGAAGGACAAAAGAGAGAGGATGTCTCAACTCACATGGAGAAAACCTGCGAATCCTGTCTCTCCTAAGAAAGTGCTTCAGGCCAAGGATAAGTATAAAAGATCTCCTTGGGTAAGCAAGGGATTATTTAAGGTTGAAGCATGCAACAGTAAAATCTCCTATGCAAATGTAAGATGGACTTATTGAGATTTTACATTAAGCATCATAAGCATGAACATGACATGGCTTATAAGATAGTTCACACAATGTTCATACTATATATGCTATCTATGACTATCATTATCAGAAGCCATGTGCATATAGTCATAGTTGATTCGCAATGCTATATTCATAGTGAATAATTCTTAAGTGCATAAGAATCACATACTTCCTACAAACTGACCAGTCAGATCCAAGGTTGGAGACTGAAAAATGGGAAAGAGAAATCATTTGCTATTTTGTAGGAAAGAAGGTACGAAGGAACAACAATTTTCATGATCATACCTGATCAGAGAAATGTATCAAATCTGAATGAGTTGTTGTTCATACTGGGCTCCGAGAGCTACTGCTCCTGAAATTGAGAAGATCAAACAAATTCTACTTGACGCAAATATGGCTTTAGTTATGAAAGCTTGATCGCTGTGGATGCACAAGAGAGAACATCAACGAGTCTTTCAAAGTTAAATCTTAAGTAAGTACCATCGGAAGCAAAACTACTTCCGGATGCTCTCGTGCTGACGCTGAATAACTACTCAAGGCAACCAGGAGCGTCTGTCCAACCGGAAGCAAAATCACTTCCGAATACTCTTTTGCTAGCGCTGGATGATAATTCAATATGATCAAGAGCGCCAGTGTCAAACCAAGGGACACACCACTTCAGAAAACGTTTCAACTTCCTCTATGAAACGTTGTGCCTTCTCTGAAGCAACACGTGTCATCAGGTGTGTCGTTCCAACTTAAAAACTTACGTTACCCAATGTGTGAGAATTTGAAAGACTATACCCATTCTATCCTCAGAAGCTTTACCTATAAATAGATGTAACTTTTCACCTTCACTTTTTACTTGCATTATTTTCACACGCATCTTTTCTCTGAAAAATTTACTTCATCTTCTTCATTGCATTCTTCTTTTTTACACACTTCTCGCATTTCATCTTTATTTACACAACATTCATACAAAAATGGCCGGTACGAATGAATCCAACCCAGTCATCCAGAAAACCTCTTCTTCCAAGAAACATAAATCGAAATCTGGGAAATCCACTCACAAGCATTCTGGTAAATCTGGGCACCATGAAGAACAACATGAAGAACTTCATGAACGCCAAGAAGGTTCTGGGCAATCACGAGGACAGGGTGAAGACATTCAGAGTCAGCCTGAAACCTCTGGTAGAATAGAACAGGCAGTGGGTTCTGAACAAGAGCGGGATGCTCAGAGAAAGGGAAAGAAAAAGAAGGTTCAATTTTCTGAGGAGCCTTCCTCCAAGAGGCAGAGGGTTGAGGAAGAAGATGATCCCACAGTCTATATAGATGGGGCATTGGAGGGTGTATCCGCCAAATTTGAGACATCCATTCCCATCTTCAATCATGGCCTGTTCATCAATCTGGACAAGTTGGATGAACTAGGGTTTGCTCATCTGCGCCCTTACTTGGAAAAGTATATGCCTTGGCTGGGCATCAACCAGGACTACAACGTCAACGTCCTGCGAGTCTTTTGCCAATCCCTCTCAGGCAGAGCAAAGTACAGGAAGGTGGATGGGAAAGAGCAAGTCCACAAACTCTCCTTCACTGCCACTGTAAGAGGAAGAACCTTCAGGTTCACTTGGAGAACCTTGAATGAGATGATGGGAATCACAGAAGAGGATATGAATGAATGGATCTACCCTGAGTCTCACAAATACAGCAAGGAGGAACTCGAGGAGTTGTATGGCACCAACAGCAAGAAGGTGTCCAAGATGTCTGATTCTAACAGGCTCTTGTACTACATCTACTCCCGGATAATGACTCATAAGGGAGGCAACTTCAACGAGTTCACACTGCTAGACAACCCTTGGTTTCCTAGACTCCTCTCGCTCAAGCCTTTCAACCCTGGGCAGTTGATATGCCTAGAGCTTCAGCGCTGGTTAAGCAATGACAAGTCAGGTTATCTTCCCTATCCCACCATCATTGCCTTCCTTCTTGAGAAGCATCTGATCAAGGCTACATCTGCTGTGGAAGAAGAG
The DNA here is from genome assembly GCA_029929735.1 of Mimosa pudica. NCBI lineage: Eukaryota > Viridiplantae > Streptophyta > Magnoliopsida > Fabales > Fabaceae > Mimosa > Mimosa pudica. The sequence continues at coordinate 2,004,549 of JAKELP010000036.1, forward strand.
AATGTCAAATGTAAGCCTGTAGGAGCAACTAATATGGCAAGGATGGGGATTAAGTATCTCAAGCCCCCTAAGCCTACTCGCTCACACTCACAAGCCAGTAGTGCTTCTGGGACTTCAGCCCCCTCTGCATCTGGAGCAGGAGATCAGGAAGTTGACTCACATGCTGGGCCAAGCCGTAGTGCAAGGGTTCCAGCTTCTGTTAGGGCCTTTGCCGAGGACATAAAGGAAGAGCTTCTGTTGAGACTGACTGATTCCTTGGTGGGTCCTCTCCGTGCTGAATGTGAAGCTGGTTTCCAGCACCAAGGGGAGCGGATCCAGCGGCTCGAGGACAGAATAGGACAACTTGAGAATCACCTTACCAGGGTGGATGCAAAATTAGATCTCATCCTCCAGCACCTACAAATTCCCCAACCGTCATCACAAGGTAACTTGCCACCTCCTCCTCCGCCTCCTCAAAACCCTCCTTCTCCTCCTAATCACCCTCAACTACCACCTCCTCCTCCGCCTAACACTCAACAACCTCAGCCTCCACCACAAAATGACCAACAAGCCCCACCATCACCCAACAATGACCAACAATCCCAACCTTCACCTACCCATGACCACCAAACCCAAGACTCACCTTCATCATCCTCATCCTCGCCCATTCCCACACGACCAGGTGCCCCTACACGCTCTCCACTCCGCTTCTCCAACCCAACCCATCAAAGCCCTAGACCCATAGGATCTGAAACAGCCATTCACCCCCTCAGCCAACCATACGGCGAGTATCCCCGCCTTCAACCACTCTCCGATGACCATTTACCCTTTACCCCTGACTCAGCCAATTACAAAGCATACTCCTCCACTTATCCCTATACGGATCTCTTTGTCACTTCCAGTTGCTTCCCCGACTCTCCTCAAACTCCTGAACACCTATCCTCTCCCACATCCTCTACCTCTACCCTATCACCCTCCCCTCCCAAGAAATTTGGTCCTGAACCACCTCCATCCTCCTCCACATCCACTCCATCCCTGGCACTCACCCCTGTTGATGATGACAAAAGGGGGAGAAATGTTATGTCCACTCTTCGTCTAAGCATGGCTACAAGGGATGTCCTCAGCCAGCCATCACTCTGGATTGATGAAGATGTCACGGCCGCCCTGCGTCGTGCATATGAGTCTCAGAGACTGAGTGGTGCAGAGAGCCTTATAAGAGGAGAGGCCCTCCGTTTCATGGAGCAGAAGAGAGCGGCTACGCAAGGACCCCAATGGGATATGGTTGTGTATGGGCAAAATGAACAATCTTCACAACCTGAGTCATCATCAGAGTCTCCTCCAACTAAAACAAGTAGAGAGATGGTTGAGGAGATCATAATGAAGTGGGGACTGAAGAGACCCAACCATCCTCCCATTGTGATAGCCAAGCCTGTTCATGCATCCTCTGGGCAAGAGTCTGAGGTCCCTTCATCTGAGCAATCTTCCGATCCTCCTCCCTCATCTGAACCAGCAGCCGGATTCAGTGTACCCAGAAAGAAGGCCGTTGCTAGGAAACGTGCCAGAAAGTTCGTTGCCACCACTGAATCTGATGAGTCTGAGGAAGAGACTTCATCTGACCTACCTGAGCAAGGAACTTCATCTGCTCAGGTTGTGCAAGAAAATCCAGTGGTCCAAGCGGTTCCAATTCTGAAGGAAGTCAAATTGGAAATTGAAGACATGACTCCTGAAGAATTTGAGAAGTATGGATTCACTGACAAGCTATCCTTTGGTCAGATGGCTTGCCTCGATGCTGAAAGAGCAAGTGCCATGCCCACTCCTCCAATTAGCAAAAGCAAAGGGAAGAGCAAAGGGAAAGGGAAAAGGAAAGCCCAAGAAGTTGAAGAGGATTCCAACTTCTCTGCATGGAATGTAAGAATCCGGGCTGTACACTATCCCAATGGAGAAGTCTGCTACTTCGACGATGCTACAGGTTTCCCTGGGTATGAAGAAGTGGAGAACATGAAAAGGGCATACGAGGAGTCCATTGAATCAGAAAGGCTCAGAAGGGAAAAAGAGGAAAAAGAGCTTCAAGAGATCATTGCCCAGATAAACCAGAGTGAGCGTGAGGAAAATGAAGAGAGACAGAAAGAGAGGGAAAAGAAAAAGAGACACAGACTCTAACCCCCAATCCAAATATTTTTGTTGATTTTGTTTTCATGCATATCTTCATTCATACTTAGTGAAATTTATTTGTATACATTCTTTACTTGTATATGTTATTTGATTGTATAACTCTGACTTGTAACTTCTGCTTGTCAATAATATTTGTCTGAGTTACTTATTCTTAACTATTGCTTTTATTCTTCAGCTAATCCTTTCATATGAACTTAATTAATAGAACTAGGTTTGTCATCATCAAAAAGGGGGAGAATGTTAGAATCTTAAGTTTTGATGAAGACTAAAATATAGAGGATTAAACCAAGTGCCTAGGAAGCAATAGGATAACATAGGATCCCAAGTAAGAGTGCTTCCGGGTGAAGATCTACTTCCGGATAGATTAGGACTTGCGCATGCGGATGAATGTTTTCATCCCCCAGCATCAGCAAGTAAATCACTGGGAAATAACTTAGTCCATGAGAATTAGGTACACAAAAGTTTAAGACTAAGCTATGTTTCAATCGGAAGTGAGTTTGCTTCCTGTTAGACTTAGACTGGCGCAGAGCGATAGAATAGATATTACCCCAAGCGTCAGTAAGTCTACTTCCCCAAGTGAAAGCGCTTCCTGTTAGACTTAGACTGGCGCAGAGCAATAGAATAGTTATTACCCCAAGCGTCAGTAAGTCTACTTCGCCAAGTGAAAGCACGTCCTATTAGATTTAGACTGGCGCAGGTTGATAGACTAGATATAACCCCGAGCGTCAGCGGAAATGCAACATCAAGTGAAGTTGCTTCCTATTAGATCTTGACTGGCGCAGACTGATAGAATAGATTTCACCCTGAGCGTCATTGAGTTCACTACGTCAAGTAAAAGTGCTTCCGATAGCTTAGTGACTAGCGCTGAGTGTTGAGATGAAATACACTAAGTGTGAGTGAGTTATAGTGAACAAAGATCCTTCATCTAGTAGTTTTACTTCCGGATGTAAAAATGCTTCCGGATACATCATAGACCAAATCAGAACACAGTCTAAGTAAACTACTCCCCATAGCAAACAAGCTTCCCACAGCATGAACAATTCTTATATATATTGCTATGTTGGACTAACCAGTATGTGCAGAACATGGTCACGCTTCCGGATGCAAATGAGCTTCCGGATGGAAAGACTCTTGACATTGAGACTCAGAGCTTAACACTTGCAGAGCAAGATTACCACTTGCGGATGAAAGATGATCATCCGTCAGCAAGAGTGCAAGAGTAAAAATCACATACTCAGAAGTCAGAATGCTTTTGTCAGAGCAGAGGTGTCAGGACTACTTTTCAGAGATAAAGCAAGTCAACCCTGCTAAGCATTAATGAAGATGTACTTCTCAACGGTAACATAGGGTTAACGGCACTATTCAAACGTTCATATTCAACCTGCCACAGAAGCCTATGAAGCCGAGTATAAAAGAGACATTCATTCAGAAGAGAAGACATGGAAGAAAAAGAGAGAACAGAACAAAGTATCTGAAATATCATACTCTTCATTCTACACATCTTCTACTACTCTCAGATCCAGATTTGTGATATTTTTCAGAGAGTAACTTTATTGTACTTAAGTGAGTAACATCATCCACTCTTAGAGAGAGTTAGCTTTGAGCTTAAGTGTTTAGCACAATCAGTTCATAGAGTGAACATAGTGTAAACTTACAATTTGTAAGGGGGAGCATTTAGAGGGTGTCTAAATCTCCATAGGTTGCAAGTTAGCCCGTAAAACTTGCATTTGTAAGGTTTGCAGGTGAACCCGGTGTAAAACCTGTGGGTTGTTAGGTGAACCCGTGCTCGTAAAACCTAAAGTGTAAAGGCTTCTCTTGTGCCCGGTTTAAACAAGAATAGTGGATTGAAAATCTCAGGTGGAGCCTGGGGACTGGATGTAGGTCTGGGTGACCGAACCAGGATAAATTTATGTGTGCATAAATTTACATTCAAACATTCTAATTTGCATCACATAACTTACTGACTTGTGCATTTCACTACTTCGTAAATATTATCACCAAGCACAAGCAGTCTTTCGAAAACAAGATTCTAAAGATTTAATTTATTCCCTCACCCAATTCACCCCCCCCTCTTGGGTGACAGCCACGTTTATCAGAAGCAAATTTAATGAATTGAGGTGCAACTAACAACTTACCCATATGCTCTTTTATACTGTAAAGATACGCAGTATAAAAACGTTTTACAAAGCATGGGGGCGGTGGAACCGCCCCCACGCTCTTCAATTTTGTAAATTAATGCAGCTTTGGGGGCGGTCAAACCGCCCCCCCGCTTTTCAATTATTTAAAATGTTAAAACTCTGGGGGCGGTCGAACCGCCCCCCCGCGTTTCAATTATTTAAAATATTGAAACTTTGGGGCGGTCGAACCGCCCGCTCGTCCCTTAATTAAATTAAGGCAGCTTTGGGGGCGGTCAAACCGCTCCCCCGCTTTTCAAATATTTAAAATATTGAAATTCTGGGGGCGGTCGAACCGCCCCCCGCTTTTCAATTATTAAAACATTGAAACTCTGGGGCGGTCGAACCGCCCCCCCTCGCTTCAACAATTATTAAAATATTGTGGGGGCGGCTAACCCGCCCCCACTCATTTAAATTAAATGAAACTTTGGGGGCGGGCAAACCGCCCCCACCCGACCGCCCCCACATTGTTATCTCTCCCTATAAATACCCTTCCCTCCATTTCGAGCGCGCTTAAATCTTATGTTCTCTCTTCTTTCTTCCTCTGTCCCTTTTGTGGTTTGCTTTTTCAGTGTTCTATCACTCATTGGTGCGCAAGTAATTTTTTTTTTTTGTTAGAGTATTTTCGTTTTTCGTTTTTATTAGATTTTATGTTGTTGGTTATTTTTCTTATTCTTTCGTTTTCTTAATATGTGTAAATTGTTTATGACAATTTGTCTCTTATAATATAATGCATTTTGGATATGTTTTGTTTTGATGTTTAAATTGGCTATTAAATTTCATATCTATTGTTTATAAATTTCAAATATATTACCTAAATTACATTTTTTATAATATTGTATATTTTCTTTTTTTGTTATTATTTTTATCCCAATAAATTGTCATGTTAAACTGTACTCTTGGAGCACAGTTTTTTTTTAACAATTTAGCAACCCGCCGGCGGTCAGGCACGCCGCAACGGGTTGTTTTTTTTTTTAAAAAAAACATTTGCTTAGCGGCGGTCGGCATGGTATTACGAAAATAATCAAAATTCGACAATCGCATGGGGGCGGGTAGAACCGCCCCCCGCTCTTCAATTTTGTAAATTAATGCAGCTTTGGGGGCGGTTCGACCGCCCCCCCGCTTTTCAATTATTTAAAATGTTAAAACTCTGGGGGCGGTCGAACCGCCCCCCCGCGTTTCAATTAACCGCCCCCCGTAGAGGCTTATACGACCGCGCCTACGCCCGTGGCAACTAGATATTAAAATATTAAACGTCGCGGCGTATGTTCCCGCCCCTAAGTCCGCGCCTACGCGTGCCGGCGGTGGGGGAGGAGCTACAGCGGAACGTTTACCGCCCCCACGCGACGTCCCCACGGTAAATTCTGCAGCGTATAGAGAGCCCGCCGTAGCGCCTTAGGGGCGGTCAGGACCGCCGGTACGGTGCAAAAAAACCCGCCGCGGATCGGCCCGTTTTTTGTAGTGAATGGTAATGAAAAACTAACTTGATATTTGATTTAATATAAACTTAGATATGGTAGAATTCCCCATGTTACTCGAAAGAACCTGGGTCTATTACTTTGATTTAAACTTACGTAGCTGACGTAGTACTATAAGGTGGTTAGAAGCAAATTTAGTTATTTGATTGATTTACTAGCCACTTTGAGATTTCATATTAATTCAAACTTACCATATATTTTTCATGAAAGATCTTTTCTATAAAGGAAAGTTTTACTTGTTTTGAAGAGAAAAAATTTAATCCATTCAGGATTTTGAGCTCCTGAAAGCTTCTTAGTGGTTCTATATTGATTAAAGGGCAAAGGTGCAAAAATATGACTAAACTTTACCCTAAGTTGCATTTCTATGACTAAAGTTTCGCAAAGAGCAAAAATACCACTAAACTTGGGATCGATGTGCAAAACTATGATTTATGTCAACTATGACGGTGTTGACCATTAGTTTTCGACTTGTAGGATGCTGAGTGTGCAATAATGACCATGTGGCATGCTGAATAGACTCTTTATTGGTGTTATGTGGAATAAGGGGTAAATGTATTTAAAATAATGCAAAAAATATGATTATTTTATTCTAACAACAGACCCATATTTGCACTCAAAGTACATTTACTTTAAATACATTTACCCATTATTCCACATAACACCAATAAAAAGTCTATTCAGCATGTCACATGGTCATTATTGTACAATTAGCATCCTACAAGTCGAAGACTAACGGTCAACACCGTCATAGTTGACGGAAATCATAGTTTTACACCTCGATCCCAAGTTTGGTGGTATTTTTGCTCCTTGCGAAACTTTAGTCATAGAAATGCAACTTATGCTAAAATTTAGTCATATTTTTACACCTTTACCCTTGATTAAAAAGCATTAAATTCGACATACTCCTCAAATGGACTCAAGCATTCATCAAGATTCTTGTTTGATATAATTACTAACTTCGTGCTTCGCTGTGTGTCCCTTTCGTTTTCCGGCACCATTTCATTTCTTGTCTTCTTCAACTCATTTCTCACCCCTCTTTCTTTCGTCTTTTCATTCCTCTTCACCTATGCTTTCTTCAACTTGTTCTTTTCTTTATTATTTGAAACTAAGCAGTAAGTGGTGCTTCCTCGCTTAAAAAAATAATATTAATAATAATCATAATAATCATATCATTTTCCTTGCCTAGTTCATGAGTAAGAAATTAAAATGCACGTGTATTATTGCTTGGTTCGAATTTTAATACTCCCTCTTGTGTATAAGACCTAGTTGATTTTTTTGGAAAATTTAAAAAAGCAAAATAAGTTAATTATAAATTGATTTATCTAAATTTTCCCCTTAAACTAGTTTATTTTATCTATAAACTAATGGATAATCTAAAGGGCAAAGGTGCAAAAATAGTCATCGTAAATTTAAAAAGGAGCACTTAAAACTCTAGTAAATTTCAAGGGGCAAAATCATACATTGTAAACCAAAATGGGGCAAATGTAACGTTCTCAAACAGATGTATTAAGTTTGACCATTAATTGACTAGGAATTCTGATGGGACTTATTGACGTGACAATATGTAACATTAGGTGTCAATTTTTTTACGTGACATAAGCTGAAGGGGCATATTGAGACTTAAAACTAGTCCAACACAACATGCGACACAAAACACAATGAACTCATTCAGAGATCAAACCAACCCCATTTCGAACCCTAACCTTAGAACTCTCAGCGAAATGAATTTTGGGTTTAGGGTTCATATGATTTGGGTGTATTTCATATTATTTGGGGAAAGTATGAGTTTTAGTCGAAATAATTTGAGGGTTTAGGCTTCGTTTTAGATGATATAGGCTCAACTTGATGAATTTTGGCTTCCACGATAGATTTTGGAATTGACACTTCATTTACTGTTGGTGGGGCCCACGTCTGGAAGGTCACATTTGCCCCATTTTAATTTACAATGTATGGTTTTGCCCCCTTAAATTTACGAGAGTCTTAATTGCTCATTTTTAAATTTATGTTGGCTATTTTTGCATATTTGCCCTAATCTAAAATATATCAAATATGTCATGATTTAATAACTTATTTGGCATCCTTAATCTCTCCAAAAAAAAGTCAACTAGGTCTTATATTTATATTTAGGACCGGAGGTAGTAGTATATACTCCCTCTGGTCCTAAATATAAGACTTAATTGACTTTTTTGGAAAATCCTAAAACGGCAAAATAAGTTAATTATAAATTGATGATTTACCTAATTTTTCCCTTAGACTAGTATATTTTACCTATAAACTAATGACTAATCTAAAAATATATCAAATATGTCATAATTTAATAACCTATTTCGTAACCTTAATCATTCCAAAAAAAGTCATCTAGGTCTTATATTTAGGACCGGAGGTAGTACTTTAGCCAAAAATAAAAAGATGATGGAAAAGAAAAAGGAAACAACATTTAAGACAATGAGAACACATAGACCAATATCAACTACTCCCTCCGGTCCTAAATATAGGACATAGTTGACTTTTTTGAAAAATCCTAAAAAAAGCAAAATAAGTTAATTATCAATTGATTTACCTAATTTTTTCTCTTACACTAGTTTATTTTACATATAAGCTAATGAATAATCTAAAAAGATATCAAATATGTCATGATTTAATAACTTATTTTGCAACCTTAATCTCTAAAAACAAAAGTCAATTAGGTCTTATATTTAGGACCGGAGGTAGTATTTTACAAGGTTTTAAGATATATATTTGATTTAACATACTTAGTTTATTAGTTTATATAATGACATTGACATTTTTGACTTATTTTGAAAACTACATAAACATTTAGCACTAAAGAATATTTTGGTATTATATGCACTTTAAAACAAACAAAAAAACAATTGCATCTATGTCTTAAATAAGAGACAATTTCAAAGAAGTCATGAGAAGTTAAAACCAAAATGAGACCAAACTGGAGGGACCAAAAGTTATGTTAACCCTAATGACTACTATTAATAATTGCAATACCCTTCATTAATCATTAATAAGTGATAACAACTCCTTATAATCTCTTTCAAATTAAGTCTATGGGATCTACGTGTAATTGTGCCTAAAACCTTGAGATAACTTGTACTGAGTCAAGTCAAAATTGAGGATGGAGGGATAAGCTGACAATAACTCGAAAAGAACAAATTAAATTTCCCTTGCTAGCGACCAAGACAAGGGTGGCAAAAAAAAAAAAAACCTGAAAAACAATTAAGCAATATCCCAAAGTTCAACACCGAATGACCAATCTCCAAACCTTGTGTAGTACCTCTAATGAACTCTCTGACATTCATCGCAAAGCACCCTACAATTTCCCGCATTAAATCAGGTACTACTATCAGAGAACTCAAACAGATCCACACACAGTTAGTAATTACGGGCACTCTCAAAAATCCTCACTTTCACGGCCAGTTTGTAGCCACCATTGCCTTGGAAAATCCCACCAATCTCAATTATTCAATTCAAATCCTACACCATTACAATAACCCAACTACATTCTCCTTCAACTCTCTTATCAGAGCCTACTCCAAGAGCTCATGTCCCCACAAAAGTTTTCACTTTTATAATCGAATTCTCCACTCCACAAACAATATCTCACCTGATAATTACACCTTCAATTTCTTGGTTCGATCTTGTGCTCAACTTTCGATACGTGAAGTGGGTTTTTCTGTTCATGGGGCGGTTATAAAGTATGGGTTTGAGAATGACCCTCATGTTCAAAGTGGGTTGATATTTATGTATGCTGAATTCGGTTGTTTGAGTTCTTGTAGAGGTGTTTTTGGGGAGATTTCTGAGCCAGACTTGGTTTCTAAAACATCCATGGTTAAGGCATGTGCTCAATGTGGTGATGTAGACTTTGCAAGACAAGTGTTTGATGAAATGCCTGAAAGAGATACTGTTTCTTGGAATGCTATGATTTCAGGGTACGCTCAGTGTGGGAGGTCAAGGGAAGCCTTGGATTTGTTTAAGTTGATGCAAACAAATGATGTGAAAGTTGATGAAGTTTCCATGGTTTCGATTTTATCTGCTTGCACTCACTTGGGAGCATTGGATCAAGGAAGATGGGCTCATGGTTATATAGAGAGAAACAAGCTCACAATGACGGTGACACTTGGAACTGCGCTTATTGACATGTATGCCAAATGTGGGAATATTAAAAAGGCCATGGAGATCTTTTGGTCTATGAAGGAAAGGAATGTGTACACTTGGAGTAGTGCCATTGGTGGGTTAGCCATAAATGGGTTTGGCAAGGAGAGTCTTAATCTATTTTCTCTAATGAAACAGGATGGTGTAGAGCCAAATGAAGTGTCCTTTGTTTCTGTCTTAAGAGGGTGTAGTGTGATTGGTCTGGTTGAAGAAGGTCAAAAGCATTTTGAGTCGATGAAGAATATTTATAGAATTGAACCAAAACTTGAGCATTATGGCTTAATGGTTGATTTATATGGTCGAGCTGGACGTTTAGAAGAAGCCATGAACTTCATAGATAACATGCCTGTAGAACCTCATGTGGGTGCATGGATTGCATTGCTTAATGCTTGTAGATTGTACAATAACAGAGAATTTGGTGAATTTGCCTTGAGAAAAGTGGTGGCGCTGGAGTCCAAGAATGATGGTGCTTATATTCTTTTATCAAACATATATGCCGATGATAAAAACTGGGAAGGTGTTAGCCGTTTGAGGAAGACGATGAAAGAAGATGGCGTGAATAAAGTGCCTGGAAGTAGTGTAATGGAGATTTATGGTGAAGTCCATGAGTTCATTGCTGGAGACAAGTCTCACCCAAGATATAATGAGATAGTGGCAATGCTGGCAGTGATCTCTAGTTTTCCATGATTATCAGCTTATGTTCTTAATGACACTAATACTGATTTTTGATATAGAAGAGGAAAAGATTGCTTCGTAGTGCTAACTGTTGAGTGGAAACTTAGCGAGAAGACAGAAATTAACTATGGTCTAATGGAATGTTTTATTTTTCAAATTATTTACAAAGCATTAAATATTTACCGTAAAATACAAGATAATCCTTCCTGTTCAAAATATGAACTTCAAATAACTAAATTAGGTAACCCAAAATGTTGGTTAAAATTGGTTGAAGTGAATAAACATGTAAAAAATACAACTTAGTTCCTTGAAACGCCCTTATTTATGTAGAGGGAATGAGTAAAAAGTGAGATAAGAGAATGAGCAAAACAAAATATGAGAGGCATATCATTGATTTGGAGGGAAAATGAAACAATACATTGTACAATTAGAAATTTAGGTGTGTTGAGTCTTGAGGGTTGGCTAGGCCAGGGCAGTCCTCTGGACAACCTTTTGGACTCAAATAAACTGCTTACAGATCACCCACCAATAAGGTCCTCATATTAGAGAGGGATTTGAACACAACCTTATGGTTATGAATCAACCTCTTTACTAACTGTATCAACATTTGTTGACATTAGCTGTATCATTTTCTCTTCCCCGTTCTTATAGAACTATTTCTTTCTTATCCATTGCCAGTTTCAACCATGAAATATGTAAAGATAAATTATTAGAGTTGCACACGAGTTGTCCATATTCATACAAGCAAAGAAACAGAGCATTAAATTTCTTATGGAGGCATTTATGATTGAGCCCTTATGGTTAAGGATTCTCAAGTCACATCAAGAAACGTTACAACACAAACCAGCAAAAACATGGTTGTCCGTGAACCTAGAGAGTTTAGGTCCATCAAGAATGGACAACTCAGACTCTCCTAACCAAAAGAGATTGCAAGAAAATACAGCCAAGTATTAGTTCTCAAATTAATGGATTTATTTTGAGAAATCTGTTTGACAATGACAAAACATATTTGATAACCTACTTTCTCGGACCTAGCCTCCTTGTCTATCATTCTTTCCTGATTAATATAGAGTCCCTAAAATTCTTTTAAATTCGATATAAAATGTCACTGAAATTTAGATTTTGCTGATGAATTTCCGTTTATAAATTATATCATTGCTTCTCAGGTCACTTTAATGCCAAAAATCCAAAAGAAAAATTCATGTACTTTCCATGTCTGGATCTGTTTTTTTTTTTTTTGACCTGTTGACTGGATCTTATTTGATCATCATCCGTATCATCATCATCATTATCATAGGTTTTTTTTTAACTGATCATTATCATAGGTTGATTCATTGTGAATATGGAAAGAAAGATTATTATTGGCGATTCTTGTTTGAAAATTATATAGGATGTTCTAAACCCACCCTGAACTGTTTTATTCAATACTCTTTCGGTCCTAAAAATTAGAACTAATCAATGGGCTGTTTTTTGTCATCAATATAGGACTTCTCTCCATTTTCTATCTCATATTTATCAACTTACCCCTAACTTATTTCCCTAAAACTGATATATAGTCCGCTGTGATCATGTCACATTCTTTATGAGCAATTTATCTTGCCTCATTGATTTGCCCAAATCAATTAAATAGAACTTAAATAAAAGATTGGGGAATATATAACACGGAACTTTTCAAGTTAATTTCCAACGTGAAAGATTTCAGAAGAATTTTTTTGCGTGTTTTTTTATATTTTCTGTGGTCATTAATCCATCATTGAGCTCCAAGATTGTCTGAAAATTTAACCTTGAAAATTTCCTCATGTAAAAGCCATATTTACTCATAGTGTTATCTGAAAAAGAAGACCAATAATGGAGTTTGCTTCAGTAAGATTTACCTTTCAAATGTTTTCCTGACTGGTTTTATGATTAATTGGCTTGATATACTTTAATCTATAGTAGTGGAACAAATGTACACACTATACCTGTTGGGTATCAATAAAAAACCTTATTTGGGCCTTATTTGGGCTTTTATTTATATTTTTTTTAAAAAAAAACTTCTTATATAAATATGTATATTTTAAATTTATGTTAATCTTACTCTCGTAATATACAAAAGCAATTTGCCTTTTTTTTAAGGTTTTACCCAAATTTATTACTTCTTTAGCACATTATTCTTAAATAAAAAATTTAAATGTCACAATGATCATTTATTTATAAGTTCTAAAAAATATGGGATGTTACAAACTCATGGCCTACGTCTAGTTCTCCGACTCCCTGTTGGATTCCATTATATCCCCAGGTTTTACAACTGGTTCACTTGAAACCTTTACAACCATAAGTTTTATCAGGCTCACTTACAACCTATAGGATTTATTGGATCTCCTACAAACACTGGTTTTAGCATGGACTAACCAAAATCCTTACAGAGCAACCTCTCGGATCACTCCCACTTACACTTGTAAGAATGTAATCTCATTTCTCAAGTCCAATGACTTAAGAACAACCTTTAACAGCAAAGGGTTTAATGTCAAGTTCACTCTAATGAATAGATTATGATATACAGTAGGGTATTTCTCACTCGCCCATTAAGATTATAATTACAATGTTTTGCTAGTGAGTTGGAAGTAGATAAGATCAATAAATGGACTTCCATAAGCTTTTTCAATCGCTCGCAACTTGTATTTATATTTTTGAGAAACTAGCTATTGCGATTTTTTTTTTTTGATATAGAAGAAAAAGTCTAAAATACCCTTATCAATAAATAAAATTACATTCTACCGCCTTCTTCTTCATCCATCCTTCTCCCTTCTTCCTTCTTCCTTCTTCACCCTCACCAAACTCCATGGCCAGAAACTCCATAGCCATAAAATCACATTTCTTCCTTCTTCCTATCTAGAAATAAAACCAGAAACTTCACATGAACTTGAGAATCAGAGAAGAAAAGGTGAAGGCAAACTCACAAAAAGGATGTTGGGAAATCTAATAGAGAGTAACCATTAAGCAAGGTTATGCAGTACATGCACAACTATTTTCTTTGGCCAACATTTCTATAGATTGACACATGGAAATAAAACTATCCACAAATCTAAAACTAGAGAGCAATTATTCCTAACACCAAGACAATAAACTATATGTCACAAATTTAATGCCCTTCTCCTCCAAAAGTAAGAGTAAAAACAGAAACTTGCGAAGATACAGATAAATAAATTGTAAAATTCTGTTACTAATTCCCTAACTAACCAATAATATCTATTTCAATTCATTAATCTCTTTACTAACTATGATAGAAAAAGGACTATCCACAATAACAATATCTCTATCATAGTTAGAAAAAGAATTTTCTAATCATTTTATACATTATCCATGATAGAAAAGAATATTAATCTCTTTACTAACTATGATAGAAAAAGGAGTATCCACAATAACAATATCTCTATCATAGTTAGAAAAAGAATTTTCTAATCATTTTATACATTAACCATGATAGAAAAGAATTTTCTAATATAATATGAATACTGTCATGGATAATTAATAGCTAACCATGTTAGAAAAGGTAGTTAGAATCTTAAGTTTTGATGGTGACTTAGGTATGATATGGTCTAGTACTTAAAAGAACATAATTAACACTTAGGAAGGATTAGATGACATGGTTAGAACCCTGAGTTAGATCACTTGTGAATGCAAGATCATTTCCGGAAGTATTAGCACTAGAGTCATAACCGGATGCGGATTCACTTCCGAATGAATTAAGACTAGCGCTCACGGATGCGGAATCACTTCCGGATAGACTAGGACTCGCGCACGCGGATAAATGTGTCATCCCCCAGCGGCAGCGAGTAACTCACTAGGGATTTAACTTAGTCCATGAACATTAGGTACACAAACCTTAAGACTAAGCTATGACTCAACCGGAAGTGAGTTTACTTCCTGTTAGACTTAGACTGGCGCAGAGCGATGGAATAGATCTCACCCCAAGCGTCAGTGAGTCTACTTCGCCAAGTGAAAGCACTTCCTGTTAGATTTAGACTGGCGCAGACTGATAGAATAGAATGACCCCAAGCGTCAATGAATCAGTCTCGTCAAGTAAAATTGCTTCCTGATAGATTTAGACTAGCGCAGGCTGACAGAATAGATATATCCCCAAGCGTCAGTGAATCAGCCTCGTCAAGTGAAATTCGTTCCTGATAAGATTTAGACTGGCGCAGGCTGACAGAATAGATATATCCCCAAGCGTCAGTGAATCAGCCTCGTCAAGCGAAATTGCTTCCTGTTAGATTTAGACTTGCACAGGCTGATAAAAGAAGTATAACCCTAAGTGACAGTAAGTTCACCACGACAAGTAAAAGTGCTTCCGATAGCTCAGTGACTAGCGCTGACTGTTGGAATGAAATACACTGAGCGAGAGTAAGTGATGGTGAGCTAGATCCTTCATCAAGTGAAAGTACTTCCGGATGTAGAAGTGCTTCCGGATACATCCTAGACTAAGTGAACTCCCACCTCATATGATTGTGTGTTGACTTATTATACATCTCATAGCATGAGCAAATGACACACTGAGTCACTTAGAAAGACTTAGAGTAAACTAACGAGACTTAAGCTGACTATTGGAATAAAGATCCCTTAGAGTCAGTAGACATTACACTAAGTCAGAACATAGTCTAAGTAAGACTACTTCCCATAGCAAACTTCCCACAACATGTATAGTTTTACTATATCTGATTATATATTGCTATGTTGGACTAACCAGTATGTGCAGAACTTAATCACACTTCCGGATGCAACTGAGCTTCCGGATGCAAAGACTCTTGGCATTGGATTTCAGAGATTAACACTTGCAGAGCAAGATTGCCACTTCCGGATGAAAGATGATCATCCGTCAGCAAGAGTACAAGAGTAAACGCCACATACACAGAAGTCAGATTGCTTTCATCAGAGCAGAGGTGTCAGGACTACTTTTCAGAGATAAAGCAAGTCAACCCTGCTGAGCATTTAAGAAGATGTTCCTTCCAACGGTAACAAGAGGATAACAGATATTCAAACAACATTGTTACCTACCAAGCATGAGGAGTATGAGAGATAAGGAGAACATAATCTGAAGATTCACTCAAGGTGTCAAAGCTCATACTACCCACAAGAGTCAGAGTCCATAAGAGAGCTTCTGATAGCAAGAGAGCATCCAATAGCAAAGCACTCTTATCATTCATGGACAAGTGCTTGGAAGACAAAGTTCCTCTATGTGATAGCAAGCAAAATGTTAGAGTCCACGAGCTTCACTTTAGATAGCAAGAGAGCTTCCGATAGTGAGTCTCTTAACATCCTGGACTTATGCTTGAGGAACGAAGTCCTCATCTGACAACAAGCAAGAGTCAGACCGTACAGTGTATAGATGTCAGAACGAATTTTGCCAGAACAGTGTTGTCAGAACAGTGTTGACAGAACAGCTGAACAAAGCACCTTTTCAGATAAAGCAAAGTCAACCCTGCTGTGCATTAATGAGGACAACGTAAATAAGGCCCCAACGGCTATATTCAAACGGCCTTATTGCCTCTCCAACGGTTGGATATTCAGAGGCTGGTATAAAAGGAACATCTACATTCAGAAGAACTAAGAGAGAGAGAGAACAGAGCTTATTATCTGAAACACTATTCTACATTTCTCTCATCTTCTACTCTCGGACTTTGATATGTAATATTCTTAGAGAGTGATTCATTTGTACTTAAGTGAGTAACATCATCCACTCTTTGAGAGAGTTAGTTTTGAGCTTAAGTGTTTAACAAAATCAGTTCATAGAGTGAACATAATTGTAATCTTACATTTTGTAAGGGGAGCATTTAGAAGTTTTCTAAATCTCCATAGGTTGCAAGTTAGCCCGTAAAACTTGCGTTTGTAAGGTTTGCAGGTGAACCCGTTGTAAAACCTGTGGGTTGTTAGGTGAACCCGTGCTCGTAAAACCTAAAGTGTAAAGGCTTCTCTTGTGCCTGGTTTAAACAAGAATAGTGGATTGAAAATCTCAGGTGGAGCCTGGGGACTGGATGTAGGTCTGGGTGACCGAACCAGGATAAATTTATGTGTGCATAAACTTACATTTAAACATTCTATTTTGCATCACATAACATACTGACTTGTGCATACCATTACTCAGTAACATCATCACCAAGCACAAGCAGTCTTTCGAAAAGAAATAAAGTTTTTATTCCCTCACCCAATTCACCCCCCCCTCTTGGGTGACAGCCACGCATTTCATTTGGTATGAGAGCGAGGTCACTTGTTTAAAGGATCCAACGATCTCAAGTGCAAAGACCTAGGCTGACTTGGGTTATAAAATGTGGGATGTTTTTGATTAGGACAAGTAAGGTCCAGCGCTAACCATGTAGGACCCAAGTACAAATGGGTACCAAAACTCCCTTCCAGTGCCTTACTTGTGGAGGAAAGATCAAGAGTTTCTCTTGCCCAAAAGAAGAGAGCTCGTGGTGATATCACTGCTGCAACCCCCTGGTACAATCATAAGAAGCAGTCGGCAACCACAAGGGAAAATGGTTCTGTCTCAAGGATGAGCTATCACAAAGTTCCATTCAACTATCCTGAGAAGAACAAGAGAGAGTGGATTCCTCGATCAACGTTGAAAAGGATCTTGAATCCTACCCCTCAGAAGAAAGTGCTTCGAACCAAGGATAAGTAGAAGATCTCCTTGGAAAAGGCATTTTCAAGGTTCAGCAAGACAGTGAAGAAGAGTCAATTGCTGATCCTAAGAATGTTCTGAATGAACAAGAAGGCAAATTGAAATGACACAGATTGCCCAAGAACGAAGGCTCGCCCTTGGGGAAACCATCTGATTCATGTGCCCCCAACAATCTGCTAGCACAGAGGCAAGCTTGAGATAGCGCTGAGTGATCAACCTACGGAGATACCCTCTGCTGAGCCTGTATCTCCGTCTGCGCCAGCACCCAATCTGATTGAAGAGCTTTGTATGAAGTATGGGTTCAAGAGGCCAAAGATGCCAGTGGTAGTGATCACAAAGTAAATTCATCCCTCTGCACCAGCTCCAATCCATCCTATTAGCCTCAGCAAGACTCAGGACTGTACCTCATCTGAACAATTAGTCAAGTCTTGATAAGCATTCGTCATAGATTTTGGTGCTGCTCTGAAAATAGAATCCTTGCATTGCCAACCAAAATCAAGCGAGCTACTGCTTGATGCGAATGGAGCTATGGTGATATCATTCTTACCTTCCTCTTTACTTGAATAATCACTTTGGTAGTAAATGCATGATGGGCTTAACAGCTTTTATTTCTCTGATACTGATATGATTTCCCTTATCTGTGATAACCTTATTTTCTGTAAAAACGATCCTATCATATCAAATTCATTTTCTGATATAATGCATACTGATTTTACAAATTCAAGAAGTCCGACACCTTGAAACTGAACCTTCTTCAAAACCTTCTGAATTTGTGCATGTTGAATCATTGTGTTCCAAGATTTCTGACATTGTTAAGATGATTCAGAACTAGTTTCAGAATTTTGACACTAAAACTAAAAACCTTCCTCAGAGTTTTCATATGGTGTCTAAATCATTTTACTCATATATGCTTAGTGAATTCTTTTAAGGGCACCTCTCATGGAAGAAAATGGTTTATGCATTCACCTTGATTTTTGAAAGATCCTTTTGAAATACAAACTTTCAAAACAGATTCTGATCCTCTTTAAACCTACATGACAACCGTACCTCATGATAGCACTCAAAAGTTATTTCTGATTTTCCATTTCATGTGGTATCTCTTGCATCAAGTTTTTCAATGCATAAGCAGCTATGGTTTCGAGAACAATACATCCCTCTTAATTACATCTTTAAGATTCTCAATCTACTAATGATCTCAGTTCAAGTTTGTGGTTTAAGAATGTTGACACAGATTATTGAAGCTTGAACAATGAATATAACCAAGAGAGAATGGCAACGAAAATGTCTCTTATCAAGATGTGTGGAATGGCTATACCAAACCTGAGAAACTCTCGCCAATACACATGAGCATTTCTATCCCTTACATATTCTGTTGCGAAATTAAATGGATAGTCTCTCTCTTGTCTGACATGCATTAGAAATCTTAGGAAATGCCTTGAATTGAACTCTGCTAAGATCTATAAAACACGGCATAGAATCACAAGCATGCTATAATCTGTATTAATTTCAAGCTTGTTGATATCCTAAGAACAATGAGATCACACTGAGCATATCTAGAAGAACTTGAGCAAAAATTTGGAAATTATTCTCGTAATCATATGCTGAAATTTGGTTGTTTTTGTAAACCGAATTTAGTCTTAAAATCAAACTATTCTGTGAGCATGAAAATTTCCAGTATTTCATTTTTGTGAGGATGAAGATTTTTCAAAATTTCATAGTGTTAATAATTCACATGTCTTCATGATCTAACATGAACATCCTTGAGGCATATTTATTGAACTATACTTGCTTATGAAACTCTGAAAATATGCCACCTGTTTGATACTCTCTGTACTATCACATTGATATTTATCTATGAGAGTAAATAGAGTTCATGTCTTGATAGTGAAACTATGTGAACGTATAGACAATTTCAAAATTAGTTTTCACATAATCATTACTCATATTTTCTTAAACCAATTAGCAAGCATGATTTCTTAAAATTATTAACTTGTGCTGATTAACACAGATTGACTTGAATGTCCAGAGGATGGTCTCCAATGTTAAATCTTAAGTTCTTTCACTGTCCAACAGAAAAGCACTTGTTTCCTCAAGCACATGAAGGCCCAATCATCAAGTTTGAGCAAGGATGCTTTCGCAACAATCAGCGCTTTCGATAGCAGGCCAACTATTGAACCATGGGAAGAGTAAAGTGACTGCCCAGTCATGTCTGCTTTTGGTTGTAGCTCAGCTTGCCGAAGCGAATCATCAAAGCACTTGCACTAGGGGTTTCCACTTGAGATAGCACATCTCTTGAAGATGTCAGGAAGCATGCTTATCTGCATATGATTAAGATTCATGAGTCTAATAGAGTCTGAAGATTCCTCATCTGTGGTAACATCTACACCTTACCATCTCTTATATATGATGCATACATGGCATTGGTAAGGGTGTCAATTTAGGATTTCTTTTCTCAATCTGCATTGACTTCAAAATCATTCACTGTCTTAGAAAATCATCCTAGCTCACACATCTGTATCCTCTTTATGACATGCTGGAAAGTAAATTGATAACATACCTCTCTTATATGCTTCCTTTCTTGATTCAGTAATGATTAACCTTAATATAGAAGAGAAGTAAAGGACATTACTCGATAATGATCCCTTGAAAATAGAGAGTTGCATGCTGTCATAGATAATAAACTCTTGAGATGCTGTGATGCAATTATTTGGAAATTATTTTTGGCACTTTAAACTCACAAATTTCATTTGACTTGATTTCATTTTTCACATGGTATCACAAATTTCACTTGGCATTCAATCATTTCATTTGATATCACAAGTTCAAACTCACATATTTCATTTGATTTCATTTGGTATCACGAATTTAAAATCACAAATTTTCAATTGATATCATAATCATCATTTTAAACGCACCAAAATTATTTTGATATCATGTTAATCATTTCAAGAGGGTCAAAATTACTTTTGATGTCTTTTATATTTAAAAAGGAACTTTCACCTTCAAAAAGAGAACTGTTTTTGTATGTTTTGATCTAGACTTAATTCTTGCAAAACATGTTCTGTTATCTTGCATAATGGTTAGGGAGAGTAAACACACTTAGAATACTGAATCAATATTTTCTTCCTTCTGTCTCACACTGTTTAGTTATCCTACATAATATTTAGGGAGAATAGGGAGAAATATTAGGTAGAAAGCCCATTCCTAGGAGAACGATAGAAGTATCCCCATCCCTAAGGCTAGCTTGCACTTGTTGAATTTTGATGAAGCCAAAAGGGGGAGAGAAATGAGACACGAGATGTCTAGAGATGAGACATGAGATGTCTAGAGCTGAAAGATAAGATATCTGGGGAGAGAACTGGGAATGAAATATAGCTCTGGAAGTGATCTAAGTTTAATTATGTTCTCTAGTCATCTATGGGTTTGTCATCATCAAAAAGGGGGAGAATGTTAGAATCTTAAGTTTTGATGGTGACTTAGGTATGATATGGTCTAGTACTTAAAAGAACATAATTAACACTTAGGAAGGATTAGATGACATGGTTAGAACCCTGAGTTAGATCACTTGTGAATGCAAGATCATTTCCGGAAGTATTAGCACTAGAGTCACAACCGGATGCGGATTCACTTCTGAATGAATTAAGACTAGCGCTCACGGATGCGGAATCACTTCCGGATAGACTAGGACTCGCGCACGCGGATAAATGTGTCATCCCCCAGCGGCAGCGAGTAACTCACTAGGGATTTAACTTAGTCCATGAACATTAGGTACACAAACCTTAAGACTAAGCTATGACTCAACCGGAAGTGAGTTTACTTCCTGTTAGACTTAGACTGGCGCAGAGCGATGGAATAGATCTCACCCCAAGCGTCAGTGAGTCTACTTCGCCAAGTGAAAGCACTTCCTGTTAGATTTAGACTGGCGCAGACTGATAGAATAGAATGACCCCAAGCGTCAATGAATCAGCCTCGTCAAGTAAAATTGCTTCCTGATAGATTTAGACTGGCGCAGGCTGACAGAATAGATATATCCCCAAGCGTCAGTGAATCAGCCTCGTCAAGTGAAATTCGTTCCTGATAAGATTTAGACTGGCGCAGGCTGACAGAATAGATATATCCCCAAGCGTCAGTGAATCAGCCTCGTCAAGCGAAATTGCTTCCTGTTAGATTTAGACTTGCACAAGCTGATAAAAGAAGTATAACCCTAAGTGACAGTAAGTTCACCACGACAAGTAAAAGTGCTTCCGATAGCTCAGTGACTAGCGCTGACTGTTGGAATGAAATACACTGAGCGAGAGTAAGTGATGGTGAGCTAGATCCTTCATCAAGTGAAAGTACTTCCGGATGTAGAAGTGCTTCCGGATACATCCTAGACTAAGTGATGATAAGCGTGGCTGTCACCCAAGAGGGGGGGGTGAATTGGGTGAGGGAATAAATTCTTTTGAATCTTCTTTTCGAAAGACTGCTTGTGCTTAGTGATAATATATAAAAGTAGTGGTATGCACAAGTCAGTGTGTTATGTGATGCAAAATAGAATGTTTGAGTGTAAATTTATGCACACATAAATTTATCCTGGTTCGGTCACCCAGACCTACATCCAGTCCCCAGGCTCCACCTGAGATTTTCAATCCACTATTCTTGTTTAAACCGGGCACAAGAGAAGCCTTTACACTTTAGGTTTTACGAGCACGGGTTCACCTAACAACCCACAGGTTTTACACCGGGTTCACCTGCAAACCTTACAAATGCAAGTTTTACGGGCTAACTTGTAACCTATGGAGATTTAGACAACCTCTAAATGCTCCCCCTTACAAATTGTAAGTTTACACTATGTTCACTCTATGAACTGATTGTGCTAAACACTTAAGCTCAAAGCTAACTCTCTCTAAGAGTGGATGATGTTACTCACTTAAGTACAATAAAATTACTCTCTGAAAAATATCACAAATCTGGATCTGAGAGTAGTAGAAGATGTGTAGAATGAAGAGTATGATATATCAGATACTTTGCTCTGTTCTCTCTCTTTCTTCCATCCATCTCTTCTGAATGAATGTCTCTTTTATATTTGACTTCATAGGCTTCGGTGGCAGGTTGAATATGAACGTTTGAATAAAGCCGTTAATCCTATGTTACCGTTGAGAAGTACATCTTCATTAATGCTTAGCAGGGTTGACTTGCTTTATCTCTGAAAAGTAGTCCTGACACCTCTGCTCTGACAAAAGCATTCTGACTTCTGAGTATGTGATGTTTACTCTTGCACTCTTGCTGACGGATGATCATCATTCATCCGCAAGTGGTAATCTTGCTCTGCAAGTGTTAAGCTCTGAGTCCCAATGTCAAGAGTCTTTCCATCCGGAAGCTCATTTGCATCCGGAAGCGTGACCATGTTCTGCACATACTGGTTAGTCCAACATAGCAATATATATATAAGAATTATACATGCTGTGGGAAGCTTGTTTGCTATGGGGAGTAGTTTACTTAGACTTTGTTCTGATTTGGTCTATGATGTATCCGAAAGCATTTCTACATCCGGAAGTAAAATCACTGGATGAAGGATTTTTGTTCACTATGACTCGCTCTTGCTTAGTCTATTTCATTCCACCACTCAGCGCTAGTCACTGAGCTATCGGAAGCACTTTTACTTGACGTGGTGAATTCACTGACGCTTAGGGTGAAATCTATTCTATCAGTCTGCGCCAGTCAAGATCTAACAGGAAGCAACTTCACTTGATGTTGCATTTCCACTGACGCTCGGGGTTATATCTAGTTTATCAACCTGCGCCAGTCTAAATCTAATAGGAAGTGCTTTCACTTGGCGAAGTAGACTCACTGACGCTTGGGGTAATATCTATTCTGTCGCTCTGCGCCAGTCTAAGTCTAACAGGAAGCAAATTCGCTTCCGATTGAAACATAGCTTAGTCTTAAGGTTTGTGTACCTAATGTTCATGGACTAAGTTAAATCCCTAGTGATTTACTTGCTGACCCTGGGGGATGAAAGCATTCATCCGCGTGCGCAAGTCCTAATCTATCCGAAAGTAAATCCTCATCCGGAAGCACTCTTACTTGGGATCCTATGTTATCCTATTGCTTCCTAGGCACTTGGTCTAATCCTCTACATTTTAGTCTTCATCAAAACTTAAGATTCTAACATTCTCCCCCTTTTTGATGATGACAAACCTAGTTTTATCGATTAAGTTCCTAAGGAAGGATTAGCAAGAGAGTAAAAGCAATGGATAAGAACAAGTAACTCAGACAAACATTATTGACAAGCAGTAGTTACAAGTCAGAGTTATACAAACAAATAACATATACAAGTAAAGAATGTATACAAATAAATTTCACTAAGTATGAATGAAAATATGAAAACAAAATCAACAAAAATATTTGGATTAGGGATTAGAGTTTGTGTCTCTTTTTCTTTTCCCTCTCTTTCTGCCTCTCTTCATTTTCCTCACGCTCACTCTGGTTTATCTGGGCAATGATCTCTTGAAGCTTTTTTTCCTCTTTTTCCCTTCTGAGCCTCTCTGATTCAATGGACTCCTCGTATGCCCTTTTCATGTTCTCTACTTCTTCATACCCAGGGAAACCTGTAGCATCATCGAAGTAGGAGATCTCTCCATTGGGATAGTGGACAGCCCGGATTCTCACATTCCATACAGGGAAGTTGGGATCTTCCTCAACTTCCTGGACTTTCCTTTTCCCTTTCCCTTTGCTCTTCCTTTTGCTTTTGCTAATTGGAGGAGTGGGCATGGCACTTGCTCTTTCAGCATCGAGGCAAGCCATCTGACCAAAGGATAGCTTGTCAGTGAATCCATACTTCTCAAATTCTTCAGGAGTCATGTCTTCAATTTCCAATTTGACTTCCTTCAGAATTGGAACCGCTTGGACCACTGGATTTTCTTGCACAACCTGAGCAGATGAAGTTCCTTGCTCAGGTAGGTCAGATGGAGTCTCTTCCTCAGACTCATCAGATTCAGTGGTGGCAATTAACTTCCTGGCACGTTTCCTAGCAACGGCCTTCTTTCTGGGTGCACTGAATCTGGCTGCTGGCTCAGACGAGGGAGGAGGATCAGAAGATTGCTCAGATGAAGGGACCTCAGACTCTTGCCCAGAGGATGCAGGAACAGGCTTGGCTATCACAATGGGAGGATGGTTGGGTCTCTTCAGTCCCCACTTCATTATGATCTCCTCAACCATCTCTCTACTTGTTTTATTTGGAGGAGGCTCTGATGATGACTCAGATTGTGAGGATTGTTCATTCTGCCCATACACAACCATATCCCATTGTGGTCCTTGTTCAGCCGCTTTCTTCTGCTGCATGAACCGGACGGCCTCTCCTCTTATAAGGCTCTCTGCACCACTCAGCCTCTGAGACTCATATGCACGACGCAGGGCGGCCGTGATATCTTCATCAATCCAGAGTGATGGCTGGCTGAGGGCATCCCTTGTGGCCATGCTTAGGCGAAGAGTGGACATAACATTTCTCCCCCTTTTGTCATCATCAACAGGGGTGAGTGCCAGGGATGGAGTGGATGTGGAGGAGGATGGAGGTGGTTCAGGGCCAAATTTCTTGGGAGGGGAGGGTGAGAGGGTAGAGGTAGAGGATGTGTGAGAAGATAGGTGTTCAGGAGTTTGAGGAGGGTCGGGGAAGCAACTGGAGGTGACAAAGAGATCCTCATAAGGATGAGTGGAGGAGTATTCTTTGTAGTTGGTGGAGTCAGGGGTAAAGGGTAAATGGTCATCGGAGAGTGGTTGAAGGCGGGGATATTCGCCGTATGGTTGGCTGAGGGGGTGAATGGCTGTTTCAGAGCGTGTGGGTCTAGGGCTTTGATGGGTAGGGTTGGAGAAGCGGAGTGGAGAGCGTGTAGGGGCACCTGGTCGTGTGGGAATGGGCGAGGATGAGGATGAAGAAGGTGAAGATGAGAAGTTTCTAGGAGAATGGCGTGGAGAGTTGTGAGGTGAGTCTTGGGTTTGGTGGTCATGGGTAGGTGAAGGTTGGGATTGTTGGTCATTGTTGGGTGATGGTGGGGCTTGTTGGTCATTTTGTGGTGGAGGCTGAGGTTGTTGAGTGTTGGGCGGAGGAGGAGGTGGTAGTTGAGGGTGGTTAGGAGGAGGGGGGTTTTGAGGAGGAGGAGGAGGAGGTGGTAAGTTACCTTGTGATGAAGGTTGGGGAATTTGTAGGTGCTGGAGGATGAGGTCTAATTTTGCATCCACCCTGGCAAGGTGATTCTCGAGTTGTCCTACTCTGTCCTCAAGCCGTTGGGTTCGCTTCCCTTGGTGGTGGAAGCCAGCTTCCCATTCAACACGGAGAGGACCCACCAAGGAATCAGTCAGTCTCAACAGAAGCTCTTCCTTTATGTCCTCGGCAAAGGCCCTAACAGAAGCTGGAACCCTTGCACTACGGCTTGGCCCAGCATGTGAGTCAACTTCCTGATCTCCTGCTCCAGATGCAGAGGGGGCTGAAGTACCAGAAGCACTACTGGCTTGTGAGCGTGAGCGAGTGGGCTTAGGAGGCTTGAAATACTTGATCCCCATCCTTGCCATATTGGTTGCTCCCACAGGCCTACACTGGACATTCTCTTCTTTCACAGCAGATGTAGCCTTGATCAGATGCTTCTCAAGGAGGAAGGCAATGATGGTGGGATAGGGAAGATAACCTGACTTGTCATTGTTTAACCAGCGCTGAAGCTCTAGGCATATCAACTGCCCAGGGTTGAAAGGCTTGCGCGAGAGGAGTCTAGGGAACCAAGGGTTGTCCAGCAGTGTGAACTCGTTGAAGTTGCCTCCCTTATGAGTCATTATCCGGGAGTAGACGTAGTACAAGAGCCTGTTAGAATCAGACATCTTGGACACCTTCTTGCTGTTGGTGCCATACAACTCCTCGAGTTCCTCCTTGCTGTACTTGTGAGACTCAGGGTAGATCCATTCATTCATATCCTCTTCTGTGATTCTCATCATCTCATTCAAGGTTCTCCAAGTGAACCTGAAGGTTCTTCCTCTTACAGTGGCAGTGAAGGAGAGTTTGTGGACTTGCTCTTTCCCATCCACCTTCCTGTACTTAGCTCTGCCTGAGAGGGATTGGCAAAAGACTCGCAGGACGTTGACGTTGTAGTCCTGGTTGATGCCCAGCCAAGGCATATACTTTTCCAAGTAAGGGCGCAGATGAGCAAACCCTAGTTCATCCAACTTGTCCAGATTGATGAACAGGCCATGATTGAAGATGGGAATGGATGTCTCAAATTTGGCGGATACACCCTCCAATGCCCCATCTCTATAGACTGTGGGATCATCTTCTTCCTCAACCCTCTGCCTCTTGGAGGAAGGCTCCTCAGAAAATTGAACCTTCTTTTTCTTTCCCTTTCTCTGAGCATCCCTCTCTTGTTCAGAACCCACTGCCTGTTCCACTCTACCAGAGGTTCCAGGCTGACCCTGAACGTTTTCATCCTGTCCCTGTGATTGCTCAGAACCTTCATGGCGTTCATGATGTTCTTCATGGTGCCCAGATTTACCAGAATGCTTGTGAGTGGATTTCCCAGATTTCGACTTGTGTTTCTTGGAAGAAGAGGTTTTCTGGATGACTGGGTTGGATTCATGAGATCCGGCCATTTTTATATGAATGTTGTAGTAATAAAAAGGATGAAATGCGAAAAATGTGTAAAGGAGAAATGAAGAACACAATGGAGAAGATGAAAAGACTTTTTAGAGAAAATGATGCGAGTGAAAAAGATGTAGTAAAAGGTGAAAATGGAAAATGACTTTTATTTATAGGTGAAACTTCTTGAGGATAGAATGGGCATAGTCTTTCAAATTTTCACATATTGGGTAACGTAAGTTTTTAGGTTGGAACGACATACCTGATGACACGTGTTGCTTCAGAGAAGGCACAACGTTTCATAGAGGAAGTTGAAACGTTTTCTGAAGTGATGTGTCCCTTGGTCTGGCACTGGCGCTCTTGATCATATTGAATTATCATCTAGCGCCAGCAAAAGAGTATCCGGAAGTGATTTTGCTTCCGGTTGGGCAGGCGCTCCTGGTTGTCTTGAGTAGTCATTCAGCGTCAGCATGAGAGCATCCGGAAGTAGCTTTGCTTCCGAATGTACTTACTTAAGATTTAACATTGAGGGACTTGTTGATGTTCTCTCTTGTGCATCCACATCGATCAAGCTTTCATAATTAAAGCTATATTTGCGTCAAGTAGTAGTTTGTTTGATCTTTGGCATGGTGTTTGAACTTTTCAATTTCAGGAGCAGTAGCACTCGGAGCCCAGTATGAACAACAGCTCATTCAGATTTGATACATTGCTCTGATCAGGTATGATCATGAAAATTGTTGTTCCTTCGGACCTTCTTTCCTACAAAATAGCAAATGATTCCTTTTTCCCATTTTTCAGTCTCCAAACTTGGATCTGACTGGTCAGTTTGTAGGAAGTATATGATTCTTATGCACTTAAGAATTATTCACTATGAACATAGCATTGCGAATCAATTATGACTATATACACATGGTTATACATGGTTTCTGATAATGATAGTCATAGATAGCATGTAGAGTATGAACTTTGTGTGAAATATCTTATAAGCCATATCATGTTCATGCTTATGATGCTTAATATAAAATCTCAATAAGTCCATCTAACATTTGCATAGGAGATTTTACTGTTGCATGCTTCAACCTTAAATAATCCCTTGCTTACCCAAGGAGATCTTTTATACTTATCCTTGGCCTGAAGCACTTTCTTAGGAGAGACAGGATTCACAGGTTTTCTCCACATGAGTTGAGACATCCTCTCTCTTTTGTCCTTCTCAGGATAGTTGAATGGAACTCTGTGATAGCTTATCCCTGAGACAAGGTCTTTGTTCCTTGTGGTACCGCACTGCTTTTTATGATTGAACCAGGTAGTTGCAGCAGTGACATTACCACGAGTTCTCTTCTTTGGGACAAGAGGAACTCTTGATCTTTCCTGCACAAGTAAGGCACTAGAAGGGAGTTTTGGTACCCATTTGTACTTGGGTCCTACATAGTTAGCGCTGGACCTTACTTGTCCTTTGGGGATCCATGTATATTTATTTCTCACATTTAAGTTTCTCTTAAAATTGCATGTGTGAGTAATATGACCAGTTCTACCACAATAATGACAGATAATGGGATGATGTTCAGAATCAGATTTCTTATCACTATTATGGTGGTCAGTTTTCTTTTCAAAGACTCTATGTTTATTAACTTTTGAAATCTCAGGGTCTTTTGAGAAATCTTCTTTTATGAGTGGGACTTTGGACTCCTTGGTTGTAGAAGAGGGAATAAGTTCCTCAAGTTCCCTATTCCTTTTTCTTAAGCCTAGAACTTCTTTTGCAAGTTTACAGAATTCATTATGTAGCTCATTATACATATCTTGCAATTCAGAAGTTTTGAGTTTAGGTACCTCATTTTCTTCAGCTTCTGAATCTTCTAGGCGGAGATCCACACTCTCTTTGCTGATACTAGCTTCCACTACAACACCATCCAGTAGCTCATCAAAAGTGGATTCACAGGAAGCACATAGTGAGCTTTGGACAGCCTTAACTTCAAGAGGTTGATTAGAAGCATACATAGTATCAAGAGTGTTCCAAACATCTATAGCCCTAGAACAATGCTTAATTTTCTGGTAATCATTGTTAGATAAACTTTTGTGCAGAATTTGCATTGCTCTAAGGTTTAAGTAAAATAAACTTTTGTCCTCTTCTGTCCAATTTACTTTTGGTTTGAAATCAGAGTCCTTTTCAAAGACATCCCACATTTTGAAATCAGTGGATAGTATAAAACTTTTCATCCTTCCCTTCCATAAGTAAAAATCAGCATTTTCTAACATAGGTGGGATAGTATGATCAAAACCTTCAAAACACATTTTGTAACCCAAATCAGCCTAGGTCTTTGCACTTGAGATCGTTGGATCCTTTAAACAAGTGACCTTGCTCTGATACCAAATGATAAGCGTGGCTGTCACCCAAGAGGGGAGGGGTGAATTGGGTGAGGGAATAAATTCTTTTGAATCTTCTTTTCGAAAGACTGCTTGTGCTTAGTGATAATATATAAAAGTAGTGGTATGCACAAGTCAGTGTGTTATGTGATGCAAAATAGAATGTTTGAGTGTAAATTTATGCACACATAAATTTATCCTGGTTCGGTCACCCAGACCTACATCCAGTCCCCAGGCTCCACCTGAGATTTTCAATCCACTATTCTTGTTTAAACCGGGCACAAGAGAAGCCTTTACACTTTAGGTTTTACGAGCACGGGTTCACCTAACAACCCACAGGTTTTACACCGGGTTCACCTGCAAACCTTACAAATGCAAGTTTTACGGGCTAACTTGCAACCTATGGAGATTTAGACAACCTCTAAATGCTCCCCCTTACAAATTGTAAGTTTACACTATGTTCACTCTATGAACTGATTGTGCTAAACACTTAAGCTCAAAGCTAACTCTCTCTAAGAGTGGATGATGTTACTCACTTAAGTACAATAAAATTACTCTCTGAAAAATATCACAAATCTGGATCTGAGAGTAGTAGAAGATGTGTAGAATGAAGAGTATGATATATCAGATACTTTGCTCTGTTCTCTCTCTTTCTTCCATCCATCTCTTCTGAATGAATGTCTCTTTTATATTTGACTTCATAGGCTTCGGTGGCAGGTTGAATATGAACGTTTGAATAAAGCCGTTAATCCTATGTTACCGTTGAGAAGTACATCTTCATTAATGCTTAGCAGGGTTGACTTGCTTTATCTCTGAAAAGTAGTCCTGACACCTCTGCTCTGACAAAAGCATTCTGACTTCTGAGTATGTGATGTTTACTCTTGCACTCTTGCTGACGGATGATCATCATTCATCCGCAAGTGGTAATCTTGCTCTGCAAGTGTTAAGCTCTGAGTCCCAATGTCAAGAGTCTTTCCATCCGGAAGCTCATTTGCATCCGGAAGCGTGACCATGTTCTGCACATACTGGTTAGTCCAACATAGCAATATATATATAAGAATTATACATGCTGTGGGAAGCTTGTTTGCTATGGGGAGTAGTTTACTTAGACTTTGTTCTGATTTGGTCTATGATGTATCCGAAAGCATTTCTACATCCGGAAGTAAAATCACTGGATGAAGGATTTTTGTTCACTATGACTCGCTCTTGCTTAGTCTATTTCATTCCACCACTCAGCGCTAGTCACTGAGCTATCGGAAGCACTTTTACTTGACGTGGTGAATTCACTGACGCTTAGGGTGAAATCTATTCTATCAGTCTGCGCCAGTCAAGATCTAACAGGAAGCAACTTCACTTGATGTTGCATTTCCACTGACGCTCGGGGTTATATCTAGTTTATCAACCTGCGCCAGTCTAAATCTAATAGGAAGTGCTTTCACTTGGCGAAGTAGACTCACTGACGCTTGGGGTAATATCTATTCTGTCGCTCTGCGCCAGTCTAAGTCTAACAGGAAGCAAATTCGCTTCCGATTGAAACATAGCTTAGTCTTAAGGTTTGTGTACCTAATGTTCATGGACTAAGTTAAATCCCTAGTGATTTACTTGCTGACGCTGGGGGATGAAAGCATTCATCCGTGTGCGCAAGTCCTAATCTATCCGAAAGTAAATCCTCATCCGGAAGCACTCTTACTTGGGATCCTATGTTATCCTATTGCTTCCTAGGCACTTGGTCTAATCCTCTACATTTTAGTCTTCATCAAAACTTAAGATTCTAACAAGTGAACTCCCACCTCATATGATTGTGTGTTGACTTATTATACATCTCATAGCATGAGCAAATGACACACTGAGTCACTTAGAAAGACTTAGAGTAAACTAACGAGACTTAAGCTGACTATTGGAATAAAGATCCCTTAGAGTCAGTAGACATTACACTAAGTCAGAACATAGTCTAAGTAAGACTACTTCCCATAGCAAACTTCCCACAACATGTATAGTTTTACTATATCTGATTATATATTGCTATGTTGGACTAACCAGTATGTGCAGAACTTAATCACACTTCCGGATGCAACTGAGCTTCCGGATGCAAAGACTCTTGGCATTGGATTTCAGAGATTAACACTTGCAGAGCAAGATTGCCACTTCCGGATGAAAGATGATCATCCGTCAGCAAGAGTACAAGAGTAAACGCCACATACACAGAAGTCAGATTGCTTTCATCAGAGCAGAGGTGTCAGGACTACTTTTCAGAGATAAAGCAAGTCAACCCTGCTGAGCATTTAAGAAGATGTTCCTTCCAACGGTAACAAGAGGATAACAGATATTCAAACAACATTGTTACCTACCAAGCATGAGGAGTATGAGAGATAAGGAGAACATAATCTGAAGATTCACTCAAGGTGTCAAAGCTCATACTACCCACAAGAGTCAGAGTCCATAAGAGAGCTTCTGATAGCAAGAGAGCATCCAATAGCAAAGCACTCTTATCATTCATGGACAAGTGCTTGGAAGACAAAGTTCCTCTATGTGATAGCAAGCAAAATGTTAGAGTCCACGAGCTTCACTTTAGATAGCAAGAGAGCTTCCGATAGTGAGTCTCTTAACATCCTGGACTTATGCTTGAGGAACGAAGTCCTCATCTGACAACAAGCAAGAGTCAGACCGTACAGTGTATAGATGTCAGAACGACTTTTGCCAGAACAGTGTTGTCAGAACAGTGTTGACAGAACAGCTGGACAAAGCACCCTATTCAGATAAAGCAAAGTCAACTCTGCTGTGCATTAATGAGGACAACGTAAACAAGGCCCAACGGCTATATTCAAACGGCCTTATTGCCTCTCCAACGGTTGGATAATCAGAGGCTGGTATAAAAGGAACATCTACATTCAGAAGAACTAAGAGTGAGAGAGAACAGAGCTTATTGTCTGAAACATTATTCCTCTCATCTTCTACTCTCGGACTTTGATATGTAATATTCTTAGAGAGTGATTCATTTGTACTTAAGTGAGTAACATCATCCACTCTTTGAGAGAGTTAGTTTTGAGCTTAAGTGTTTAGCACAATCAGTTCATAGAGTGAACACAATTGTAATCTTACATTTTGTAAGGGGGAGCATTTAGAAGTTTTCTAAATCTCCATAGGTTGCAAGTTAGCCCGTAAAACTTGCGTTTGTAAGGTTTGCAGGTGAACCCGTTGTAAAACCTGTGGGTTGTTAGGTGAACCCGTGCTCGTAAAACCTAAAGTGTAAAGGCTTCTCTTGTGCCTGGTTTAAACAAGAATAGTGGATTGAAAATCTCAGGTGGAGCCTGGGGACTGGATGTAGGTCTGGGTGACCGAACCAGGATAAATTTATGTGTGCATAAACTTACATTTAAACATTCTATTTTGCATCACATAACATACTGACTTGTGCATACCATTACTCAGTAACATCATCACCAAGCACAAGCAGTCTTTCGAAAAGAAATAAAGTTTTTATTCCCTCACCCAATTCACCCCCCCCCCTCTTGGGTGACAGCCACGCATTTCAAAGGTTCATCTAACATGGTTAGAAAAAGAAGCAACCTAATATTAGATTGTGATGTCCTGCCACTTTACCGATTAACTAAAAGTATCAATTATATTCATTATTAATTACCTAACTATGATAGAAAAGACTTTTCGTATTATTACAAACCTATCATAGTTAGAAAATACTTTACCTATATTATAATCCATAATTAACATTCCTGAGTCTATTTTCAGTTTCATAAGAAAATATGCGGAAGCGGATATGCATTTATGCCTAGCGTAGTGTTTGGCAATATACATAATACGAGAGAATACTCAATGATCTCACATTCTGTGAGTTTCCTCTAGTTCCTTGCCCTTTCATTTAACCTTGAACTCAAACCTGAAAATAAAAAGCAACCAGTGAGACAGAGTCCCAGTAACACTTATTCTTCCCATTTTTCCTTAGATGCCAACAGGTATAACAAGGTACTCATGAAAACAATCAGGTCTTAATATCAGTATCTATTATGAAACCATAATATGTCAAAACAATAATTCATATAATAAGCAATTGATTTTAACAAGAATGATCCAAACACCCCAAAGGGTAGATCCAAACGCCATAAATGGCAGATCCAATAAGATCCAAATGTCTCCATAGAGACAAATCCAAGTACTGACAGAACCACCAGAACCGGTTCCAAACGTCAGTACTAGCCCAAAAGGTTAACCCGATGGCCATCGGGCAACCTCATCACGTGAAGGGGAGTGAGCCAAAGCTCATAGGGCGCCAAATCAACAATAGATTTACCAAATATATTATAACACATTTGCAACAAGAATTTAGACATTTATACCATCACAGTTATATAGTGAATATCACAATATTGTCTCAAATGCCACAACAATTTACCAATTTTCATAGCAGAGTATATATATAGATAATTACAAAGAATATATAGTCCAATATCACCAATATACCATAAGGCTCACACACCCATAAGACAAGGAAGTGGTTACCTATTCAAAGCAAATAATTGTTACCATAGTGAGGATGGTTCGGTGCTCAACGGACCTAATATCAAGACTCTACATTAAATTAAAAAGCCAACAATTTAATATCAATGATTTGATAATAAACAATAAGGTTATTTTCTAATAACCTAAGGTCAAGAGTCATGTCCCAAGCTTTAAAGTGAAATTGTTAACTATACTCTCAAAAATGCAATTTAAATACTTAAACATTTACTAATCCACATTCCAACTCTAGGCCACTTCAACAAATTCAATTTTAATCCAACATATCATAATCCAATCATCTAAATATCACCAGCAAACCTATATCCACTTAACCATTCAATCCCAAAAACAAGATTAGGCTAAAAAACCACATCTTTCCATAATCAAATTTTCAAAACTTATATTGGCAAAAATCCCACTTAAAACGTCATTCAAGACTTTATGGAAAAAGAAATATCCATTTAACACCAATAAACCTATTCAAAATTTTAGAACCATTTGACAACACTTGTTTTCAAAATTAATCACAGATATCTCAAAGTTCTTGATACTTTAACAAGTTAAAACTTGATTTAGTCAGGATCCAAAGGATTTCAAAATTTAATAATCATAAATCATCACCATTGAACTTCTTGTAAGAAATCAAATCTCTTTTAGCAACACTAAATTTGGAGAATCAAGAAAACTCCTATGATTAACCAAGATTTGTCTTTCCTAAATTTAATAGAAACTAAAACTTAATTTCAAGCCTAATCCAACAATATCATTCCCAATTTCCTTTCAAAAGATAAGTTTCCAAAGTTCAATAAAATCTCAAACTTAAATCAATCAATAAACCAAGGACTTAAGATCTCAAAGCCTTTATTCCACTCAAATAAGCTATTCTAAATTATCAATACCATCTAGTTTCACTTCTCTACAACAATAAAGAGGATTTATCATTGTTTTTGAATCTTTGATAAGTCAGAACTTAATTAAACACATAACCCCAAAGGTTTTTAAGGCCTAGAGATTTCAAGAATCATTATCAAACTTATGTCAAATCATCTCTTACAACAAGTAATTTTTGATATCTTGATCAAACCCTAAATTTTTCCTAACTTTGCAAGATAAAATTTTTGTACAAAATATAAATTTTAAACAAAGGAGAGGAAGAAGAGAAAGTTACCTCCAAAATTTAAGCCCCAAAAGATTTTGAATTTCCTCAAAACCCAAACCCTAGAACCTCCATTTTTCTTTTTCTTTCTTGCTCCCTCACTGTTTTGATTTTTGGCGCTTTGCTCCCTCTCACTCGTCTTTACATATGAGGGGATTCCTCCCCTTTAAGTGTTCTACAGTGGGCAACACGCTGTCCACTTCGGCCTTATTCGGCCCTTTCAAAATTCATTGTGGGTGGCCCACGTGCCACCCACAATTGAAGGATCTGTTTTATTTTTTTTTTGTTTGTTTTATCTATACATATATAATTTAAATCATATTGTTTAACCTGTAATCATACAAATCAACTGCATGAGCTATGTTTTTGGGCACTATCCAATATTTTATTCTAAAATATCCAATTTTCTTGGTTCAATTTCCAAATTAATAACCTTAACATAAATCAAATTTTTATAATAATTCCTAATAATTATTCAAACCACCAACTAATTCAATTCCAACATCATAAATGAGCCTTCAAATTTCATAAGACCTTTAAAATTATATTTGATTATCATTAATTAATAGCTTAAAATTTTATGATGTTACATAAATCACTTCCACCAACAAAAGCATGCCATAGAAGATTCACGATGATCCATAAAAAAGAGGGGAACATGAAGTAAACCCTACGATAAGATAACTCCCCTTTAAGTGCTAAGAGGAAAAAATAAAATTCCAACACTTTAAAGAGGCAGATCTTCGATACAGCAGGATCAGACGAAATGTGTAAACATGTTCAGCTTTCACTCAACTAAATTCTTTCTAAGCCAGGAAGCAGGAATATTATTCATAACAATTGGGAAAGTTCGATAATACACAGGAAGATTATGCGTTTAGATCATGGCACCAAAAATCAATCTTTTAATATCTTAACACGGGCGCTTTCCGATCATAGCACGTTACTAAAATATAGATCCTAAAAGTTTTTGAGCTCAATCTCTTATTTACCTCGATTAGTCCATAATTTTGCAAATGGAGAATGTATGGAAAGAGGGTACTGCGTTTCGGAGAGGAAGATTCGGTCGTGTTTGAGAAAAATGGGATGCAGAGAAAAGAATCTCACCGGAGTTTGTAGTTGGCCTTGTACTTCAGAACGGAGCTATGCTATGTCGGGAAAGGCTTCATCGCTGCTGTTGGTGGCCACGAATGGTGCGGTGGCTATGGAGTTTGGTGAGGGTGATGAAGGAAGAAGGATGGAGGAAGAAGAAGGGGTAGAATGTGATTTTATTTATTCATAAGGTTATTTTGGACTTTTTATGTCTAATCTTATTGTCATATTAGTGAAAATATCATTTTTGATCTCATGGTAAAAGTTGTGTATAATTCATGTACCTTGGAATAGTTATGTATTATTTTTGTTCCTTAGTCAATAGTTATGTATCATTTTTAGGCCTTCTCCCAATAATAAATAACTATTTTGTGGTGCAGAAATAATACAAAGTTTGTGACCTGGTGCAAGTGTTTTCTCAAATGACATTAAAGTGGACATTGCTTCTATTATGTTCAAGTATGAAAACACAGTTTGTCCTTTCAAATAAAAACCCAACACTTTCAAGAAAGGACACTACATTCAATGTGTCGGCACCGGCGCCCCTATTTACCTAGTCGCCGTTATCAAATATCTCAATGCAGAAGTACTAATCCAAAGCCACATTAAATTTCTCTTACATTTTATCACGTGTATGAATTTATCCAACATTATTAGAGTTGTTACAAAACCAAACAACAAAAATATTCAAATAGAAGAGATTTGAGAAATATTGTGGCGACTGATGAATGATGAATGCTTCCTTACTTATATTTATAGCCAATGACTATGACTTAGACGTGTTTATCAATCGCGGGAATGTTAGGATGCCAATTGTTTTGCTCATACAAATCACATATTGGCATTTCATAAATGCTAATATGTGGTTCTATTATTTTTTTAAGAAAAATAAAGTATGTCGGCATTACAAAATACTGGTATGTCTATTTTCTTTTTTAAAAAATAAAATCATATTGGCGTTTCTTAAAAGGCTGGTATGTGTCTGCACACACACTCCCACTATCTTTTAAAGAACAATTGAACCATTGAATCACTACCAAAGCCCATTTTCATTGCATTTATTTTAAACCTTCACACCTTTATTTGAAAAACACAAAAAACAAGCACTTACATTTTCTTACTAGTTCAATCAATTAATTTCAAAAACCAAACAAACCCCTTTCCTTTTCTCAGTTTTAATTTACATTTAGTTCATCTTAGGGTAGTTACAAGACTCCTCAAGAGAGACGACCTGAGGTTGTGTCACTGTGTCGCAATCCTTGGTTTCATAAATAACTTACATTTAACCCCAAGGCAAATAGGGACCGGTTAAATCAATTATTTATCTTTTTATATTATAATAATTGTGCTTATTTGTTATTATATGATAAGTATTTCTTTGGTTGTTGGGTTATTGATGTTCTAATTATTGTTTGCTTATTGATATTTTACTGCTTAGGGTAATGACCT
Source organism: Mimosa pudica (assembly GCA_029929735.1). NCBI lineage: Eukaryota > Viridiplantae > Streptophyta > Magnoliopsida > Fabales > Fabaceae > Mimosa > Mimosa pudica. The sequence continues at coordinate 2,042,014 of JAKELP010000036.1, forward strand.
AATCTGCCCTCCAAATAAACACACAGGAGCGCTAGGCACCCTAAACTAACAACAGGCTCATATCTGCACTCAATGTAACCAAAGTGTTTAAAAAATACCCCAGTAGATGGTCAAACAAGTTTGACCGTTAATGTGCTCACGTGGCCGCCACGTGGGTTACATTTTTGCCACTTGGCGCCTTGTCATTGCCATGTAGAATATGTTCATGTGGGATCCACGTAATAATAATAAACAAAATAATAAACAAAACAATTCCTTCTTCTCTCTCTTCATCACTTAACCACCCCCCACCCCCACCCCCGGCCCGCCCGCCAACCCACCTCCACCTTGCACCTCCGCCCTGCACCTCCACCGCCCCCACCTCCACAGCCCCCTCCCCCTCCCCTCACAGCCCCCCTTCGCTCCACACCGCCTCCCCCAAATCACTTCACAGCCCCGCCTCCACCTCCACAGCCCCCTCTCCCCCCAAACCACTTCAAAGCCCCCACCCCCGCCCAACCTTAAAAGCCGCCGCCCGCCACTACCCAGCCGAAGGAGTCCCCCGACCCCCACCCACCCCAACTACATACATAAAGTTTCAATAGGAGAAGGAGAAGATGAAGAAGGAGAAGGGAGAAGAGGTGAGAGGCCGAATCAAGCATCACATCTTTTCTGGTATGTATGGGCGGGGAGTTTTTTTTAAGGTGGGGGGCTGTTTGGGTGGGCAGGGGCTGGGTAGTGGCGGGGTAGTGGGTTATAGAGGTGGGGTTGGTGCCTGCGCCAGTCTAAATCTAACAGGAAGCAATTTCACTTCCGGTTGAATCATAGCTTAGTCTTAAGGTTTTGTGTACCTAATGCTCATGGACTAAGTTAATTCCCTAGTGAGTTACTCGCTGCCGCTGGGGGATGAAACATTCATCCGCGTGCGCAAGTCCTAGTCTATCCGGAAGTAAATCCACATCCGGTTGCACTCTTACTTGGGATCCTATGTTAACCTATTGCTTTCTAAGCACTTGGTTTATTCTTTTATATTTTAGTCTTCATCAAAACTTAAGATTCTAACATTCTCCCCCTTTTTGATGATGACAAACTTAGTTTTATCGATTAAGTTCATAAGGAAGGATTAGCAAAAGAATAAAAGCGATAGATAAGAATAAGTAACTTAGACAAATATTATTGATAAGCAGAAGTTACAAGTCAGAGTATACAATCAAATAACATATACAAGTAAAGAACATATACAAGTAAATTACACTAAGTAAGTATGAAAGTATGCATGAAAACAAAACAAAAAGGAAAAATTTCTAAGTTAAAAGAATGTTTGGATTGGGGGTTCAGGGTTTGTGTTTCTTTTTCCTCTCCCTCTCCTTCTGTCTCTCTTCATTCTCCTTTTGCAGTTTGGCTAACTCGGCCTCATGCACATTCTGGTCTATCTGGGCAATGATCTGCTGAAGCTCTTCTTCATCTCTTTCCCTTCTGAGCCTCTCTGATTCAATAGACTCCTCGAATGCCCTTTTCATGTTCTCCACTTCTTCATACCCAGGGAACCCTGTAGCATCGTCGAAGTAGGTGACCTCTCCATTGGGATAGTGAACAGCCCGGATTTTTACGGTCTATACAGGGAAGTTGGGATCCTCCTCAACTTCCTGGGCTTTCCTTTTCCCTTTCCCTTTACTCTTCCCTTTGCTCTTGCTAATTGGAGGAGTGGGCATGGCACTTTCTCTGTCAGCATCGAGGCAGGCCATCTGACCAAAGGATAACTTGTCTGTGAACCCAAACTTCTCGAATTCTTCAGGAGTCATGTCTTCAATTTCCAACTTGACTTCCTTCAGAATTGGAACTGCTTGAACCACTGGCATTTCTTGCTCAACCTGGGCAGATGAAGTTCCTTGCTCAGGTACGTCAGATGGAGTCTCTTCCTCACTCTCAGCAGATTCAGTGGTGGCAATAATTCTCTTGGCACGCTTCCTAGCAACGGCCTTCTTTCTAGACTCACTGAAGATGACTGCTGGCTCAGATGAGGGAGGAGGGGCAGATGAACGCTCAGATGAAGGGATCTCAGACTCTTGCCCAGAGGATGCAGGAATAGGCTTGGCTATCACAATGGGAGGATGGTTGGGTCTCTTCAGTCCCCACTTCATCATAATCTCCTCAACAATGTTTTTGCTTGACTTAGTTGGAGAAGGCTCTGATGAAGATGACTCAGGCTGTGAAGGTTGTTCATTTGGCTCAAAGACAACCATATCCCATTATGGTCCTTGCTCAGCCGTTTTCTTCTGCTGCATGAACCGGATGGCTTCTCTTCTTATAAGGTTCTCAGCACCACCCAGCCTTTGGGATTCCATAGCACGGCGAAGGGCTGCTGCTATGTCTTCATCAATCCAGAGATATGGCTGACTGATGACATCCCTTGTGTTCATGGACAGGCGCAGAGTGGACATTACATCTCTCCCCCTTTTGGCATCATCAAAGAGGGTGAGGGCCAGGGATGTAGTGGATGAAGAGGAGGGTGGAGGTTTTTGGGGTGAGGTCTCTGGGGAGGAGGTAGGTTGGGTAATTTCTGGGGATGATGTAGTGTCGGGGAACCAATTGGAGGTGACGAAGAGACCTTCAAAAGGATAGGTAGAGGAGTATTCAGTGTAGGAGGTGGTAGTGTGAGGGGTAAAGGGTAGGTGGTCGTCAGAGAGTGGCTGAAGGCGGGGATACTCTCTTATATAGATTTGGCTGAGGGGGTGAATGGCTGTGTCAGATCCTATGGGTCTAGAGCTTGGATGGGTAGGTTTGGAGAGACGGAGTGGAGAGCGAGTAGGAGCTCTAGGTCGTGTGAGAATGGGTGAAGGAGGTGTAGATTGAGAGTTTAGTGGGGATTGGCGTGGAGAATGTTGGGGTGAGTCTTGCTTTTGCTGGTCATGGGTAGGTGAAGGTTGGGATTGGTGGTCATTGTTTGGTGAAGGTGGCTGAGGTTGTTGAGTGTTAGGTGGAGGAGGAGGGGGAAGTTGAGGGTGATTAGGAGGAGGAGGAGGTGGGTTTTGAGGAGGAGGAGGAGGTGGTAGGTTACCTTGTGATGGTTGGGGAATTTGTAGGTGCTGGAGGATGAGATCTAGTTTTGCATCCACCCTGGCAAGATGATTCTCGACTTGGCACACTCTGTCCTCAAGCCGCTGGATACGCTCCCCTTGCTGCTGGAAGCCAGTGTCACACTCAGCACGGAGAGGACCCACCAAACAGTCAGGCAGCTTAAAGAGAAGCTCTTCCTTAACTTCCTCCGCAAAGGCTCTGACAGAGGCTGGCACTCTTGCAGCACGGCTTGGTCCAGCATGGGAGTCTACTTCCTGATCCCCTGCACCAGTTGTAGAGGGGGCTGAAGTCTGAGAAGCACTCCCTGCCTGTGATCCTGAGCGAGTGGGCTTGGCAGGCTTCTTGTTGGTAGCTCCCACAGGTTTGCACTTGACATTTTCTTCCTCCACAGCAGATGTGGCCTTGATCAGATGCTTCTCAAGGAGGAAGGCAATGATAGTGGGATGGGGAAGATAGCCAGACTTGTCATTAGTTAGCCAGCGCTGAAGCTCAAGGCAGATCAACTGGCCGGGGTTGATTGGCTGGTGGGAGAGGAGTCTGGGGAACCAAGGGTTGTCCAGTAGTGTGAACTCGTTGAAGTTGCCTCCCTTATGTGTCATCATTCGGGAGTAGATGTAGTACAAGAGCCTGTAAGAGTCAGACATCTTGGATACCTTTTTCCCTGAGGTGCCATACAACTTCTCGAGATCCTCCTTGCTGAGCTTTAGTGACTCAGGGTATAGCCACTCATTCATGCTCTCGTCTGTGATCCCCATTATCTCATTCAGTGTCTTCCACGTGAACCTGAAGGTTCTCCCCCTTACAGTGGCAGTGAAGGAGAGTTTGTAAATTTGCTCTTTCCCATAAACCTTCTTGAACCTAGCCTTGCCAGTAAGGGTTTGACAGAAGACACGCAGGACGTTGACATTGTAGTCCTGGTTGATCCCCAGCCAGGGCATGTACCTCTCGAGGTAAGGACGCAGATGTGGGAACCCTAGTTCATCAATCTTGTTCAGATCGATGAACAGGCCATGGTTGAAGATTGGAATGGATGTCTCAAACTTGGCGACCACAGTTTCCAATGCCCCATCTCTATACACTGTAGGGTCATCTTCAACCCTTTGCCTCTTGGAAGAAGGCTCCTCAGCGAACTGAACCTTCTTCTTCTTTCCTTTCCTCTGAGCTTCCCTTGCTTTCTCATGTTCAGAAGTCACTGGCTGTTCTGCCACTCTACCAGAAGTTCCAGGCTGATCCTGGATATGTTCATCCTGCCCTTGTGTATTCTGCCCAGAAACTTCATGGTGTTCTTGATGTTCATCGCGATGTTCTTCACGATGCCCAGATTTTCCAGAATGTTTATGACTTGATTTCCCAGATTTTGACTTGTGTTTCTTAGATGAGGAAGGTTTCTTTGAAACTGGGTTTGTTTCATGAGATCCGGCCATTTTTGTGTGGGTTGGTGGTAAAATGCGAAAGGATGTATGAAGAGAATGAAGAACACAGATGAAGATGAAGAATGTATGCAGAGAATTTGTGAGTGAAAGTAAAAAGTGAAAGTGAAAAATGATGTCCTATTTATAGGTAAAGTTACTAAGGGTAAAATGGGCATATATTTTCAAATGAAACCATACGTTTACACATTGGGTAACGTAAAACTTTTAATTGAAACGGCGCACCTTATGACATGTGTCGTTTCATCTTGTCAGATAGGGCACACCTTCTCATAGAGGGAGATGAAGCGTTTCTGAAGTGACGTGTCCCTTGGGCTGGCACTGGCGCTTTCTTGGCTTGATCATCCAGTGTCAGTGAGTGATCATCCGGAAGTGGTTTTGCTTCCGGTTGCACTTGCTTAAGATTTAACATTGAGCACCTGCAAAAACATATATTGGCACTCTGATGCCTAAGTTAGTATTGTTGTAGGTGATAAACAATCAAGTATAATGAATAGAATTTACACTTCTTTTGGGTTTACCATTCCCAAATCACCTCTTATGAAAGTAAATTGGTCAACCCCCAGAGGCTTGGTGAAGATGTCAGCAAGCTGTTGTTGTGTGGGGACAAACTGCACCTTGACATCCTTCTTTTGAACATGATCTCTGATGAAGTGATGTCTGACGTCAATGTGCTTTGTCCTTGTGTGCTGAACTGGATTCTTGGCGAGGCTAATTGTGCTTGTGTTGTCACAGAGGATGGGTGCCTCAGGGAACTCCAAGCCAAGATCTCTCAACTGGTTCTTCAGCCATAGCACTTGCGCACAACAGCTTGCAGCAGCAATGTATTCTGCCTCAGTGGATGACAAAGACACACAGGTTTGCTTTTTGCTAGCCCAAGACACCAGACAACCACCAAGGAAGGCGCATTGTCCACTGGTGCTCTTCCTATCTGTGTTATAACCTGCATGGTCAGAGTCAGAGTAAGCCCACAAGAACTCTTGGTTACCTCTGGGATACCAAAGACCAAGTTCTTGTGTTCCCTCAAGGTATCTCAGAATACGTTTAACACATGTTAAGTGTGATTCCTTGGGGTTGGCTTGAAACCTAGCGCACATGCCTACACTAAATTGAATGTCAGGCCTGCTGGCCGTTAAGTATAGGAGGGAACCTATCATTCCCCTGTACATGGGCAGGCTGACAGATTTACCCTTTGCGTCAGCGTCGAGTGCGGCAGTGGTGCTCATAGGAGTGTCATACTCCTTGCATTCATCCATCCCAAACTTTTTGAGTAGTTCTCTGCAGTACTTAGCTTGGGAGATGAAGATTTCATTCTTCTTCTGTTTAATTTGCAGGCCTAGGAAGAACGTTAGTTCTCCCATCATTGACATCTCAAACTCACCCTGCATAGTCTTAGAGAAATCTTCACAAAGCTTTTCGTTAGTTGCCCCAAATATAATATCATCAACATAAATTTGGACAATTAACATATCTCTATCTTTGTGAAGGATAAACAGTGTATTATCTAATTTGCCCCTTGAGAAACCCTTGCCCAGCAAAAAGCTGCTGAGTCTCTCATACCAAGCTCGAGGAGCTTGTTTCAGGCCATATAAAGCTTTCTTTAATCTATACACATGTTTGGGATGCTTATGATCCTCAAAGCCAGGAGGTTGTTCAACATATACCTCTTCTTTGATGTAACCATTAAGAAAAGCACTCTTTACATCCATTTGATATAATCTAAAACCTTTCATGGATGCAAAGGCTAGAAGAATTCTTATTGCTTCGAGTCTAGCAACTGGAGCAAAAGTTTCTTCATAGTCAATGCCTTCTTCTTGGTTATATCCTTTGGCTACTAGCCTGGCTTTGTTTCTTGTAATTTGACCTGTCTCATCCAGTTTGTTTTTGAAGACCCACTTGGTCCCCACTATGGATTGATGAGACGGCCTTGGGACTAGTTCCCACACTTGACTTCTCTCAAATTGATTTAGCGCTTCCTGCATGGCAATAATCCAGTCGCAGTCCTCAAGAGCTTGTTCAACTGAAGTTGGTTCGATTTGAGATAGGAATGCCCCGAACTCAACTTCATTTTGAACTTGTCTTCTCGTTCTGACACCAGAAGAAACATCACCAAGCACTTGATCAAGAGGATGATCCCTGTGATGTCTCCTAGCTGTTGGCAACTGTGCCTCCTCAGGCACGGGTTGCACTCCAGGTTCATCACTGGGTTCATCTTCTTCTTTGGGATTGCTTGTTGATGTTTCTTTTGGTGGTGAGGAGGATGATGGTAGTTTTGGAAGATTAAGTATTCCATCATCCTCTGTGGATTGTCCCCATGTAGGAGTTTCATCAAATACAACATGCATGGATTCTTCTACAGTTTTAGTTTTCATGTTGTATATTCTATATGCTTTACTCCTAAGGGAATATCCTATAAATATACCTACATCAGCTTTTGGATCAAACTTACCCAGATTTACCTTTCCATTGTTATGCACATAGCACTTTGATCCAAAGATTCTGAGGTGGCTGATGTTGGGCTTTCTCCCTTTGTACAGCTCGTAAGGAGTCTTGTCCAAGCCCTTGCGAACATAGGCTCTGTTAGAGATATAGCAAGCAGTACTCATAGCGTCCGCCCAGAACACTTGAGAAACCTCTTTCTCATTGAGCATGCTTCTAGCCATCTCTGTCAGAACCCTGTTCTTTCTCTCGACAACTCCGTTCTGTTGAGGAGTCCTAGGAGCTGAGAAGTTGTGTTCTATGCCATTTTGTTCACATAGCTCAGAGAAGCTATGGTTCTCAAATTCTCCTCCATGGTCTGTCCTTATGGCTGTGATTTTGAGCTCTCTCTCATTCTGCACTTTCTTAGCCAGGACAATAAAAGCATCAAAAGCATCTTGCTTAGAGGCAAGAAACATAGTCCAAGTGAACCTTGAATAGTCATCCACCACCACTAGAGCATATAGGTTTCCACCCAAGCTCTTCACTCTCGCTGGCCCAACCAAATCCATATGGATTAGTTCCAAGGGCCTGCTGGTGGAGACTCTCTTCTTGGTTTTAAACGAGGACTTTGTTTGCTTCCCTCGTTGGCAGGATTCACAAATAAAATCATGCTTTACTTTAAAAGTTGGAATACCTATGGCTAGCTCCTTTTTAATTAGCATATCAAGTTGAGTAAAATTAACATGAGCTAATCTCTTATGCCAAAGCCAACTGTTCTCATCACTGGATATTAAACATTTATCTTCCAATTGTTGACATAAGTCTAGAGTATATAGGTTTCCATTTCTGTTTGCCTTAAGTTTGCATTTTAAATTGGCCTTGTCTAAATTCAGATCCTGCTTATCAACTATTATGCACTCATTTGAATCAAAAATTACCCAATTTCCTTTGTCAGTGCTCTGGCTTACGCTCAGCAGGTTGTGACAGAGACCGTCCACTAGATAGACGTCTTTGACTGGTCCGACTTCTCCAACTCCAGTGATCTTACCACTTTGATTTCCTCCAAAGGTCACTGTGGCTCCATCCTTGATCACCAGAGATTTGAACTTGTCTCTGTCTCCAGTCATATGTCTCGAGCATCCGCAATCGATGTACCATTTTCTGTTCTTGGATGCCTTGAAACACACCTGAAATAATCAAGCAAGCTTAGGTACCCAACCTCTCTTGGGTCCTCTGTCATTAGTTTTTAGTGCCCTTGGTCTAGTGTTGGCCTTAACCTTGGGCTTATGATCATTTGGAGCCTCTGACCTAGTGCTGGCTCTAGGCTCTTGGGTTTTCCCTGTGGAATGGTTCCAGGCTCGGGATCCTTGTCCTCTCTTGGTTTCCTTTGCAGGTGGAGGATCCTTTGTAGCCTTGGTTCCTTTAGGGACCCATTTGTAAGAGCTACTTGCTCCATGCTTCTTGGCATTACAGGTGGACGTGGAGTGTCCTTTCCTGTTGCAGTAGTTACAGAAGTTGAAGGGTGAGGAGCTATGACTAGTGGCTTTATGGAAGAACTTTAAGTAGGGCTTTACTTTTGGTTCCACCCACTTTTTCCCTCTAGGAGTATATCCTAAGCCAGTCTTATCTCTATATGCCCTTTGATTCATTAAAATTATATTTAACATTTCTGAACCATTTGTAAACTTCTGCAGGGCATTTTGCAGCTTGTCTTTCTCAGCTGAGATTTTGCTTCAATTAGGGCAGCTCTCAAGTGTTGGGGCGTTGGGTTCTACTTGGGGAGAACCCTGGCCATCCACTACCGGAAGCTTTCTAGCTTCCGCTAGCTCTTCACTTAGTGAGTCCACCTTGGACTCAAGTGATTCCTTTTTAGTTTTCAACACTTTATAGGCTTTACATAGTCTAGAGAATTCTTCATGAACCTCATTGTAAGCCTCTTGTAGTTCAGAAAGAGTTACCTCATGATCTTCGTTGGTAAGGTCAAGATCTGAAGATGCTTCCTCATCATCTTCTCTAGCTACCAGGCAGAGGTTGGCAACTTCTTCTTCATCACTTGCTTCGTCATCTGAGCTATTCACCCAAATGGAGGAGACGAAGGCCTTTCTTTTGTCTTTGCCTTTTGACCTCTGCAGGCTGGGACACTCAGCCTTGAAGTGACCAGGCTTCTTGCATTCAAAGCACACAGGGACCTTTTCCTTCTTGTATCCCTTCTTCTGGCTGGAGTCACCTCTCTTATAGCCTCCTTTCTTTCTGAAGAACTTTCTGAATTTCCTCACCATCATAGCCATCTCCTCATCATCCATTTCCTCCTCATCATCCTCATCATCATCATTGATCTCCTTGCTGGGAGTAACAAGAGCAAGGTTCTTGTTCTTGGATGAGGCTTGAGGAGCTCTCATAGCCAGCAAGGTAGGTTCGTATTCAGCAAGAGAGCCAAATAGTGCGGTGATGAAGCTGGTTGATTCTCCTTGCACTTCCTGCAAGATAGTTACTTTGGTGATCCAGTCACCCTTCAAGATCTTTAGGATCTTGCTTACTTGCTCTCTTTCAGGAATATCCTTACCCAGCGAGGCCAAATTGTTGATGAGATGGGTGAACCTGAGCTCCAGCTCTCTGATAGGCTCAGTGGGACTTAGCATGGCGAACTTGTGAAATTCTTCCACCAGCATCTCAACACGTCTTGCTTTTACTCCCCTGGTTCCAGAGTGAGCAGGCTCAAGAGCCTCCCACATATCTTTAGCATTTTTGTGGTGGCTGATCCTGTGAAACTCTTTGGGGCTGAGAGCACACTGGATGTAGTGCATGGCCCTATGGTTCAGTTGGACTAAAGCATAGTCCTCAAGAGTGTATCTGGCTCTCACCTTAGCAAATCCATCCTCATCTAAGGGAGTTTGATCCCCATGTTCGATTACATCCCAGAGTCTAATGTCACTTGACTTGATATAAGTCTCCATTCTAAACTTCCAGAATGGATAGTTGTACCCATCGAAGCCTGGGGGCTTGTTGGGTTGAACAGAGACATCTGGTAGAGAATAGTCTGTATCCATTACTGGATCTTTGCTTTCTGGATTCGTTGGAATCGAGTGAGAAAGACCCGCTCTGATACCAAATGAAAGTAATGGATGCACAAGAGGGGGGGTGAATTGTGCTTCAAAAATAAATGCTCAAATAAAACAACACAAGAGTTATACTGGTTCGGTCTACCTGACCTACGTCCAGTCCTCAACCACCCAGGCCGAGTTCCACTATATCTCAGGTTTTAAATCGGGTTCACCTGAAACCTTACAACCGCAAGTTTTGCACGGGATCACTTGCAACCTTACCACAAGTTTTACACAGGCTCACTTGTAACCTTTCTAACTAACTCCCCCTCACACCAAGCAAGGGGTTAACCTTTACACTTAAAGGATTTTTTTCTGACTAAGTTCTCTCAAAGAACCGATGGTGTTACACACTTAAGTACAATCAATGCTCTTATAACAAGAAGAGACTTAACAACAAAGAGTACAGAATATGTAGATGAAAAGGATCACTCGATGTGTTAAATGCTCTTTACTTTTCTGGGCAGCTTTGAATGATTGAAGGTGTTCTTAGTTTCTCGCTCTAACTTCTCTCAAGAGTATTCAAAGATAATTGATTGCTTCATAAATGAAGTTGAGCTCCCTTATATAGTCTTCAAACATTTGAACTCTTGGTAGGTGGGCTAGCCGTTTGAATATGGCCGTTTTTCCCATGTTACCGTTTGCCCAATAAATGCTTCATCAATGCATAGCAGGGTTGACTTGCTTTATCTCTGAAAAGTAGTCCTGACATCTCTGCTCTGACATAAGCATTCTGACACTGCATCTCTGAACGTTCTGACATTCTGATTGCTTGCGGAAGCAAACTCTCATCCGGAAGCAACTTTACTTAGTGTGCTGCACTTGAACGTTAGTTTAGCAATATAAGCACATAGTCACATGCAGTGGGTGTTCCCTTAGTCTAAGGTGTATCCGGAAGCACTTCTACATCCGGAAGTAAATCCACTGGATGAAGGATTTAGTTCACTATCACTCACTCCCGCTCATTGTATTTCATTCCAACAGTCAGCGCTAGTCACTAAGCTATCGGAAGCACTTTCACTTGACGTGGCTTATGTTCACTGACGCTTGGGGTTATTCTATTCTATCAGCCTGCGCCAGTCAAAATCTAACAGGAAGCAATTTCACTTGACGTGGCTTATTCACTGACGCTTAGGGTTATATCTCTTCTATCAGCCTGCGCCAGTCTAAATCTAACAGGAAGCAATTTCACTTCCGGTTAAATCATAGCTTAGTCTTAAGGTTTTGTGTACCTAATGCTCATGGACTAAGTTAATTCCCTAGTGAGTTACTCGCTGCCGCTGGGGGATGAAACATTCATCCGCGTGCGCAAGTCCTAGTCTATCCGGAAGTAAATCCACATCCGGTTGCACTCTTACTTGGGATCCTATGTTAACCTATTGCTTTCTAAGCACTTGGTTTATTCTTTTATATTTTAGTCTTCATCAAAACTTAAGATTCTAACAGTATAGGATGTATAAAAATGCAAGTCTGGCGTCAATTGTACTCCGGCCTCCATCATGAGATCTAACACTCCTCCCAATCTAGCTGTATCCACAAAATCGAACAAACATCCCTTTTCCAAGGGGTTGTAGCTGGACAAGGAGTATATAAATGGACTAACATCATCAAGATCACATTCATCATGCTTGGAACTAGGAACATCAAGACGCATGCTCACAGTACTAGAATCATCAGCAAGAGAATTCATGCAAGCATCATTAATAGTCACCAAGCAAGAGTCAAATGAACCGGAAGATGTGTGCTCATCCTCATGTGAAAGCAAGATCAAGGGACTTACAGGTTGTTCTACCAGATTTTCAATCAACAATGTATTTGTCCTATGTGCTTCCTTATATATGCAAATATTATATGAAAACTTAGCATAAGCACGTAGTGGCTCAAGAACAACCAACAATGGCACATTAAACTCAAGCATAGAAAACAAATCAAGGATTACACTCTGAACAAACTCATGAAATGTCTTCTTCCCTAAGTTGCAAGAACTAGGAAAGGTAACAAGTGTAGGATCAAGAATTATACCTTGAGATGATTTATGCATGAGTTTAGAAGTAGAGACAGATTCAAGCTCTTGTGCCAATGGCGCTTCCACCTTGCATTCAGCTTTAGAGACTTCCTGTTCCTCCTCTTCGACAGGACTTTGGCTGTCGGCCTCTTGGCATTCGCCAACCAAGGGAGGAGGGTTCTCGGCCGCACTATGAACTTCCTCAGGAACATGTGTCACTGGAGTAGGATGCTGTCCATTTTGCTCATCATCCTTAAGCTGAAACTGTTGCACCATATCATGTTCAAACGCTTTCGAGACCTCTTGCTCCAAGAGAAGAGAGCTCTCGGCCTTTGGTTCTTTCTCCCCACTGGAAGATGGCAATTCGGTCACTTCTTGCTCCTCAACCTCTTCATTATTCGCTAGGGAATTAGAGTGATGTTTCAACATGCATATCACCCCTAGAAGTGGCCTCATCCATTGGATCATTGCCCAATACAACATCATCATTGGCTGTTTGCAATTTTGTCAATTGTTTTCTATGAAATTCCACGAGAAGAGAATATTTATCCTCATAACAGTCAACGCATATGCTCATCTCATCACATGAACAAGTCATAGAATCATCAAGATCATCACTATGAGAAGCACTAGGTAAGACTCCATTAGACTCAAAGGTGCTAGGTGGATTTGCAACATTCATCTCAATCCTAGGATCATTCTCTTGGGACTTTTGAGGTTCATGCTCTTCTTCATCAAAGCAAGGAATTGATTCAACTTGAACTCCTCCCTCCAAATTCATGTCATCAGGATTTACAACCATATTGGAAGGTAGGTCACCTTGCTGTTGTTAGAATCTTAAGTTTTGATGGTGACTTAGGTATGATATGGTCTAGTACTTAAAAGAACATAATTAACACTTAGGAAGGATTAGATGACATGGTTAGAATCCTGAGTTAGATCACTTGAGAATGTAAGATCACTTCCGGATAGATTAGGACTCGCGCACGCGGATAAATGTGTCATCCCCCAGCGGCAGCAAGTAACTCACTAGGGATTTAACTTAGTCCATGAGAATTAGGTACACAAAACCTTAAGACTAAGCTATGTTTCAATCGGAAGTGAGTTTGCTTCCTGTTAGACTTAGACTGGCGCAGAGCGATAGAATAGATATTACTCCAAGCGACAGTGAGTCTACTTCCCCAAGTGAAAGCGCTTCCTGTTAGAATTAGACTGGCGCAGAGCGACAGAATAGATATTACCCCAAGCGTCAGTGAGTCTACTTCCCCAAGTGAAAGCGCTTCCTGTTAGACTTAGACTGGCGCAGAGCAATAGAATAGTTATTACCCCAAGCGTCAGTAAGTCTACTTCGCCAAGTGAAAGCACTTCCTATTAGATTTAGACTGGCGCAGGTTGATAGACTAGATATAACCCCGAGCGTCAGCAGAAATGCAACATCAAGTGAAGTTGCTTCCTATTAGATCTTGACTGGCGCAGACTGATAGAATAGATTTCACCCTAAGCGTCAGTGAATTCACCACGTCAAGTAAAAGTGCTTCCGATAGCTCAGTGACTAGCGCTGAGTGGTGGAATGAAATAGACTAAGCGAGAGCAAGTCATGGTGAACTAAATCCCTCATCAAGTGAATTCACTTCCGGATGGAGAAGTGCTTCCGGATACATCCTAGACTAAGTAAACTCCCACTTCATGTGATTGTGTGTTGACTTAATATACATAGCATGAATGACACACTGAGTCACTTAGGAAGACTTAGAGTAAACTAACGAGACTTAAGCTGACTATTGGAATAGAGATCCCTTAGAGTCAGTAGACATTACACTAAGTCAGAACATAGTCTAAGTAAGACTACTTCTAGCAAACTTCCCACAACATGTGTAGTTTTACTATATCTGATTATATATATTGCTATGTTGGACTAACCAGTATGTGCAGAACTTAGTTACACTTGCGGATGCAAATGAGCTTCCGGATGGAAAGACTCTTGGCATTGGATTTCAGAGACTAACCCTTGCAGAGCAAGATTGCCACTTTCGGATGAACGATGATCATCCGTCAGCAAGAGTACAAGAGTGAACGTCACATACTCAGAAGACAGAATGCTTTTAACAGAGCAGAGGTGTCAGGACTACTTTTCAGAGATAAAGCAAGTCAACCCTGCTGAAGCATTTAAGAAGATGTTCCTTCCAACGGTAACAAGAAGATAACAGACATATTCAAACAACATTGTTACCTACCAAGCATGAGGAGTATGAGAACATAATCTGAAGATTCACTCAAGGTGTCAAAGCTCATACTGCCCACAAGAGTCAGAGTCCATAAGAGAGCTTCTGATAGCAAGAGAGGATCCAATAGCAAAGCACTCTTATCATTCATGGACAAGTGCTTGGAAGACAAAGTTCCTCTATGTGATAGCAAGCAAAATGTTAGAGTCCACGAGCTTCAGATAGCAAGAGAGCTTCCGATAGTGAGTCTCTTAACATCCTGGACTTATGCTTGAGGAACGAAGTCCTCTCTGACAGCAAGCAAGAGTCGGACCGTACAAAGTGTTCAGATGTCAGAACGACTTTTGTCAGAATAGTATTGTCAGAACAGTGTTGACAGAACAGCATGGTCAGAGCACCTTTTCAGATAAAGCAAAGTCAACCCTGCTGTGCATTAATGAGGACAACGTAAACAAGGCCCCAACGTCTATAATCAAACGGTCTTATTGCCTCTCCAACGGCTAGATATTCAGAGACTGGTATAAAAGGGATGTTCTTCAGTTCTGAAGAGGAGGGCTTGAAAAAGAAAGAGAGAACAAGGCTATTATCTGAAAAACACTATTCTACATTCCTCTCATCTTCTACTCTCGGACTTTGATATGTAATATTCTTAGAGAGTGATTTATTTGTACTTAAGTGAGTAACATCATCCACTCTTAGAGAGAGTTAGTTTTGAGCTTAAGTGTTTAGCACAATCAGTTCATAGAGTGAACATAGTGTAAACTTACAATTTGTAAGGGGGAGCATTTAGAGGTTGTCTAAATCTCCATAGGTTGCAAGTTAGCCCGTAAAACTTGCATTTGTAAGGTTTGCAGGTGAACCCGGTGTAAAACCTGTGGGTTGTTAGGTGAACCCGTGCTCGTAAAACCTAAAATGTAAAGGCTTCTCTTGTGCCCGGTTTAAACAAGAATAGTGGATTGGAAATCTCAGGTGTAGCCTGGGGACTGGATGTAGGTCTGGGTGACCGAACCAGGATAAATTTATGTGTGCATATATTTATACTTGATCATTCTATTTTGCATCACATAGCATACTGACTTGTGCATAGCATTATTTATTATCATCATCACCGAGCACAAGCAGTCTTTCGAAAAGAGTCTAAGTTTTTATTCCCTCACCCAATTCACCCCCCCCTCTTGGGTGACAGCCACGCATTTCATTTGGTATCAGAGCAGGTCACTTGTTTAAAGGATCCAACGATCTCAAGTGTAAAGACCTTGGCTGATTTGGGTTAAAATGTTTTCCAAAGGCTTTGATCATACCATTCCACCTGTGTTAGAAAATATTGATTTTTGTTGGTGGAAAGCAAGAATGGAAAGTTTTATACAATCCACTAGTTTGAAAATGTGGGATATCTTTGAAAATGATTTTGATTTCAAACCAAGAGGAAACTGGACTGAAAAGGAGAAAAATTTGTTTTCCTTAAACATTAGAGCAATGCAAATTTTGTACAAAGGCTTAACTGAAAATGATTTCCAGAAAATCAAACATTGCTCTAGTGCTAAAGATATTTGGGATACTCTTGATGTGATATATGCCTCTAACCCATCTCTTGTAAGCACAGCTGTCCAAAGCTCAACTCGTGCTCTTTGTGGATCATCTACTGATGAGCTTCTGGAAGCTGATATTGAGGAAGCAGGCTTCAGTGAAGAGAGTATCCATTTCTGCCTAGAAGATTCAGAAAGTGAGGTATCTGAATCTGAACCTGAACTCTCTGAATTGCAAGATGCATACAATGAGTTATATACCGAATATTGTAAACTTGCAAAAGAACTTCTAGGCTTAAAAGAAAAAGATAGGAAACTTGAAAAACTAATTTCTTCTTCTACATCTAAAGTTTCCGAGGGTTCTTTTAAAGAACTAGTGGTTCCGATAGCTAGCCCACTATCGGTAGGGAAAACTTCAACATGTCTTGAAAAATGTTTTGATTGTAAACACGTGTTGAAGGAAAAAGAAAAGCTTTCAAAAGAAACTGAAATTTCAAAGGAACAAAAAGCTTTTCTAAAGAAAACTAATCATGATAATGATAGGAAGCCTCATTTTGATTATCATTCCATTATCTGTCATTATTGTGGTAGATTAGGACATATTTCTCACACATGCAGTCTTAGAAGAAATTCAAATGTGAGAAATAAGTTTGTATGGATTCCTAAAGGACAAGTAAGGTCCAGTGCTAACCATGTAGGACCCAAGTACAAATGGGTACCAAAACATCCTCCTAGTGCCTTACTTGTGCTGGAAAAATCAAGAGTTCCTCTTATCCCAAAGAAGAGAACTCGTGGTGATGCAACTGCTGAAACCCACTGGTACAATCATAAGAAGCTGTCGGCCACCACAAGGGACAATGGTTCTGTCTCAAGGATGAGCTATCACAAAGTTCCATTCAATTATCCTGAGAAGAACAAGAGAGAGTGGATTCCTCGA
Source organism: Mimosa pudica (assembly GCA_029929735.1). NCBI lineage: Eukaryota > Viridiplantae > Streptophyta > Magnoliopsida > Fabales > Fabaceae > Mimosa > Mimosa pudica. The sequence goes on from JAKELP010000036.1 coordinate 2,058,713, forward strand.
TCATCATTGAAAAGGCTCTTGAATCCTACCTCTCAGAAGAAAGTGCTTCGAACCAAGGATAAGTATAGAAGATCTCCTTGGGTAAGCAAGGGATCACTTAGGAACGAAGCATTTGATAGTAAAATCTCCTATGCTAATGTTAGATGGACTTATTGAGATTTTACATTAAGCATCCTAAGATGTGAACATTATATTCATCATAAAAAAAAAAAAAGGGGGCTGAAGAAATAAGTAATGTTCATAATCTACATGCTGTCCATGACTATCTTGATCAAAAACCTTGTATATCCTTGTGCATATAATCATGAAAGAAAATAGTTTATGCATACACCCTGAGTTTTGAAAGATCCTTCTGAAATGCAAACTTTCAAAAATAGATTCTGATCCTCTTCAAACTTGCATGACAACTATACCTCATGATAGCACTCAAAAGTTATTTCTGATTTTCCATTTCATGTGGTATCTCTTGCATCAACGTTTTCAATGCATAAGCAGCTATGATTTCGAGAACAATACATCCCTCTTAATTACATCTTTAAGTTCTCAATCTACTAATGATCTCAGTTCAAGTTTGTGGTTTAAGAATGTTGACACAGATTATTGAAGCTTGAACAATGAATATAACCAAGAGAGAATGGCAACGAAAATGTCTCTTATCAAGATGTGTGGAATGGCTATACCAAACCTGAGAAACTCTCGCCAATACACATGAGCATTTCTATCCCTTACATATTCTGTTGTGAAATTAAATGGATAGTCTCTCTCTTGTCTGACATGCATTAGAAATCTTAGGAAATGCCTTGAATTAAACTCTGCTAGATCTGTAAAACATGGCATAGTATCACAAGCATGCTATAATCTGTATTAATTTCAAGCTTGTTGATGTCCTAAGAACAATGAGATCACACTGAGCATATCTAGAAGAACTTGAGCTAAAATTTGGAAATTATTCTCGTAATCATATGCTGAAATTTGGTTGCTTTTGTAAAACGAATTCAATCCTAATCAAATTATTTTGTGAGGATGAAGATTCTCTTTTTCAAAATCTCATTATGTTATTAATTCACATGTCTTCATGATCTAACATGAACATCCTTGAGGCATATGTATTGAACTATACTTGCTTATGAAACTCTGAAAATATGCCACCTGTTTAATATTCTCTGTACTATCACATTGATATTTATCCATGAGAGTATAAATTGAGTTCATGTCTTGATAGTGAAACTATGTGAATGTATAGATAATTTCAAAATTAGTTTTCACATAATCATTGCTCATATTTTCTTAAACCAATTAGCAAGCATGATTTCTTAAAATTATTAGCTTGTGCTGATTAACACAGATTGACTTGAATGTCCTGAGGATGGTCTTCAATGTTAAATCTTAAGTTCTTTCACTGACCATCAGAAAGCATTTGTTTCCTCAAGCATATGCAGGACCAATCATCAAGTTTGAGCAAGGTTGCTTTCACAACAATCAGCGCCTTCGATAGCAGGCCAACTATTGAACCATGGGAAGAGTAGAGTGACTGCCCAGTCATGTCTGCTTGTGGTTGTAGCTCAGCTTGCCGAAGCGAATCATCAAAGCACTTGCGCTAGGGGTTTCCACTTGAGATAGCACACCTCTTGAAGATGTCAGGAAGCATGCTTATCTGCGTATGATTCAGATTCCTGAGTCTAATAGAGTATGAGTACCCCTCATCTGTGGTAACATCTACACCTTACCATCTCTTACATATGATGCATACATGGCATTGGTAAGGGTGTCAACTTAGGATGTTTCTCTCAATCTGCATTGACTTCAAAATCATTCACTGTCTTAGAAAATCATCCTAGCTCACACATCTGTATCCTCTAAATGACATGCTGGAAAGTAATGGATAACATACCTCTCTTATATGCTTCCTTTCTTGATTTAATGATGATTAATCTTAATATAGAAGAGAAGTAAGTGGACATTACCTGTTAATGATCCCTTGAAAATAGAGAGTCACATGCTGTCATCGATAATAAACTCTTAAGATGCTGTGATACAATTTGTTTGGAAATTATTTTTGGCACTTTTTTTAAAAAAAAAAAAAACACAAATTTCATTTGATTTGATTTCATTTCATATGGTATCACAAATTTCATTTGGCATTCAATCATTTCCTTTGATACCACAAGTTCAAACTCAGATCTCATTTGATTTCATTAGGTATCAGATTTCATCTCATTTGAATTTAAAATCACATATTTCATTTGATATCATAATCATCATTTTTAAACACATCAAAATTATTTTTGATATCATGTTAATCAATTCGAGAGGATCAAAATTACATTTGGAAAGAACTTTCACCTTCAAAAAGAAAACTGTTTTGTATGTTTTGATCTTAATTTAATTATGATTAGATTTGATGTATCAATATCTCCTTTGAAAAACATGTTTAACTATCCTACATAGTGTTTAGGGAGAATACAATCATTTAGGATCATGAGCCATTATTGCTGTTCCTTGTTAATTCTCGTACATTGTATTGAATAGTCTAGAACAAATCTTTATTAGCGATACATAGGGAGAAATATTAGGTAGAAAGCCCATTCCTAGGAGAACGATAAAAGTATCCCCATCCCTAAGGCTAGCTTGCACTTGTTGAATTTTGATGAAGCCAAAAGGGGGAGAGAAATGAGACACGAGATGTCTAGAGATGAGACATGAGAAGTCTAGAGCTGAAAGATAAGATATCTGGGGAGAGAACTGGGAATGAAATATAGCTCTGGAAGTGATCTAAGTTTAATTATGTTCTCTAGTCATCTATGGGTTTGTCATCATCAAAAAGGGGGAGAATGTTAGAATCTTAAGTTTTGATGGTGACTTAGGTATGATATGGTCTAGTACTTAAAAGAACATAATTAACACTTAGGAAGGATTAGATGACATGGTTAGAATCCTGAGTTAGATCACTTGAGAATGTAAGATCACTTCCGGATAGATTAGGACTCGCGCACGCGGATAAATGTGTCATCCCCCAGCGGCAGCAAGTAACTCACTAGGGATTTAACTTAGTCCATGAGAATTAGGTACACAAAACCTTAAGACTAAGCTATGTTTCAATCGGAAGTGAGTTTGCTTCCTGTTAGACTTAGACTGGCGCAGAGCGATAGAATAGATATTACTCCAAGCGACAGTGAGTCTACTTCCCCAAGTGAAAGCGCTTCCTGTTAGAATTAGACTGGCGCAGAGCGACAGAATAGATATTACCCCAAGCGTCAGTGAGTCTACTTCCCCAAGTGAAAGCGCTTCCTGTTAGACTTAGACTGGCGCAGAGCAATAGAATAGTTATTACCCCAAGCGTCAGTAAGTCTACTTCGCCAAGTGAAAGCACTTCCTATTAGATTTAGACTGGCGCAGGTTGATAGACTAGATATAACCCCGAGCGTCAGCAGAAATGCAACATCAAGTGAAGTTGCTTCCTATTAGATCTTGACTGGCGCAGACTGATAGAATAGATTTCACCCTAAGCGTCAGTGAATTCACCACGTCAAGTAAAAGTGCTTCCGATAGCTCAGTGACTAGCGCTGAGTGGTGGAATGAAATAGACTAAGCGAGAGCAAGTCATGGTGAACTAAATCCCTCATCAAGTGAATTCACTTCCGGATGGAGAAGTGCTTCCGGATACATCCTAGACTAAGTAAACTCCCACTTCATGTGATTGTGTGTTGACTTAATATACATAGCATGAATGACACACTGAGTCACTTAGGAAGACTTAGAGTAAACTAACGAGACTTAAGCTGACTATTGGAATAGAGATCCCTTAGAGTCAGTAGACATTACACTAAGTCAGAACATAGTCTAAGTAAGACTACTTCTAGCAAACTTCCCACAACATGTGTAGTTTTACTATATCTGATTATATATATTGCTATGTTGGACTAACCAGTATGTGCAGAACTTAGTTACACTTGCGGATGCAAATGAGCTTCCGGATGGAAAGACTCTTGGCATTGGATTTCAGAGACTAACCCTTGCAGAGCAAGATTGCCACTTTCGGATGAACGATGATCATCCGTCAGCAAGAGTACAAGAGTGAACGTCACATACTCAGAAGACAGAATGCTTTTAACAGAGCAGAGGTGTCAGGACTACTTTTCAGAGATAAAGCAAGTCAACCCTGCTGAAGCATTTAAGAAGATGTTCCTTCCAACGGTAACAAGAAGATAACAGACATATTCAAACAACATTGTTACCTACCAAGCATGAGGAGTATGAGAACATAATCTGAAGATTCACTCAAGGTGTCAAAGCTCATACTGCCCACAAGAGTCAGAGTCCATAAGAGAGCTTCTGATAGCAAGAGAGGATCCAATAGCAAAGCACTCTTATCATTCATGGACAAGTGCTTGGAAGACAAAGTTCCTCTATGTGATAGCAAGCAAAATGTTAGAGTCCACGAGCTTCAGATAGCAAGAGAGCTTCCGATAGTGAGTCTCTTAACATCCTGGACTTATGCTTGAGGAACGAAGTCCTCTCTGACAGCAAGCAAGAGTCGGACCGTACAAAGTGTTCAGATGTCAGAACGACTTTTGTCAGAATAGTATTGTCAGAACAGTGTTGACAGAACAGCATGGTCAGAGCACCTTTTCAGATAAAGCAAAGTCAACCCTGCTGTGCATTAATGAGGACAACGTAAACAAGGCCCCAACGTCTATAATCAAACGGTCTTATTGCCTCTCCAACGGCTAGATATTCAGAGACTGGTATAAAAGGGATGTTCTTCAGTTCTGAAGAGGAGGGCTTGAAAAAGAAAGAGAGAACAAGGCTATTATCTGAAAAACACTATTCTACATTCCTCTCATCTTCTACTCTCGGACTTTGATATGTAATATTCTTAGAGAGTGATTTATTTGTACTTAAGTGAGTAACATCATCCACTCTTAGAGAGAGTTAGTTTTGAGCTTAAGTGTTTAGCACAATCAGTTCATAGAGTGAACATAGTGTAAACTTACAATTTGTAAGGGGGAGCATTTAGAGGTTGTCTAAATCTCCATAGGTTGCAAGTTAGCCCGTAAAACTTGCATTTGTAAGGTTTGCAGGTGAACCCGGTGTAAAACCTGTGGGTTGTTAGGTGAACCCGTGCTCGTAAAACCTAAAATGTAAAGGCTTCTCTTGTGCCCGGTTTAAACAAGAATAGTGGATTGGAAATCTCAGGTGTAGCCTGGGGACTGGATGTAGGTCTGGGTGACCGAACCAGGATAAATTTATGTGTGCATATATTTATACTTGATCATTCTATTTTGCATCACATAGCATACTGACTTGTGCATAGCATTATTTATTATCATCATCACCGAGCACAAGCAGTCTTTCGAAAAGAGTCTAAGTTTTTATTCCCTCACCCAATTCACCCCCCCCTCTTGGGTGACAGCCACGCATTTCAGCTGTGCCTCTTCCTCGGCCTTTGTATTCATCCATTGAGAAGCAAATGAAATAATGGCCTCTTGCTACTTTGCATGCTGATCAAATATTGAGTCTAACCTCTCCATAAAGGATGCACACATTTGCATCATCAAATCATTTGTACTAGAAGAGGGAGAATCTGAACTTGGAGAAGCATACTCATTGGACATTTGAGCATGAAAGAAGTCATTCTGCTCCATATGTGTAGGAATACAGCTTTGAAAAGGCTCTTGATGATCATAAAAATTATGCTCATAGCCATAAGGAGGTGGATGAAGCTCAAATTGCGAAACTTCTTGATAACCATACAAATCCGGACTTTGAGCACAAGAAGCATTAAATCTCATTTGGTAAGGATCAGGATCTTGATATGGAGGAGCATAACCTTGTTGATCTGCAAAAGCATGATATGGAGTAGCATAACCTCCTCCCCCCCACTGAAAGCTTGGATGGTCCCTCCATCCTGAATTATAAGTGTTGGTGTGAGGGTTATGCTCTTGGAATGGAGGTCTCTTGTCATAGAATTGTTGTGAATTGGTGGCCATGCCTTGAAGTGCGAATGAGGCATATGGCCGTGCAAAGTCACTCATTCTTCCATCCATTAAGCACAAGCATTAAAATGTCCTGCAAAAATAGGCAAAACAAACCAACAAAGCCCTGCAAAACAATCCACAAACACCAACCAGCCAGCAAATACAGAATATCCAGACAGTTTCCAGCAGAGAACAGAATATATTCAGCACAGGTAGATAGCGAATTCCAGCATTCAAAGGCCAACGGAATCAGCCTAACACTTCCAGAACACTTCTAAAACAGTCTCAACTATAAAGAATGCAAATAAAACTATGTCCAGAATAAATCAGAAGTATTCTCACAACCTACAACTAAAATCACCTATAACAAAAACTAGGAAAAGGTAACTAAAAACCTAAGACAATAAAGAATTCAACCAAACCGGCAACGGCGCCAATTTGATTTAACTCTTTTTCGTCGTCTAAAAAGAGCTAAAACAAATAAAACTAGAATTAAACTACAGTAGTTAGCAGCAAGTCCTAGGTCAATTCACAATTCGGTTTTATCTCTTGCTTAGGTCAAATAATCACAAATTAAGCAAATTATCAAACAGGTTGTGTGCAAGCTTTTATCTAAAACTAATTAAAACTAGTAAAAACTACAATTAACAGAATTAAAAGTGTGAAAGTATGAATGAGAAGTACCTCCTTCTCCAAGTACTTCGTGCTTACGTTTAATCAGACTTCATATACTTGTTCTTCTTAATATAAACTAGTTAAATTCTCAAGATCTCTTTAATCAAAGAAGTCTACAAGAGTTTAACTAATTTAATTAAGGCTTAAGCTCTTTTAAGTCAAGAACATACCAAAAGCAACTCTAAACACTAAATCTAGCATTTAGGAAACAAATTCATTCCACAAATGTAAGAGGAGCTAATCGCACACACATACATGTATGAAACTACAAGAATTAAGCCTCGGTTTTCATGTTCTTAACGTAAAAGAGAGGTTACAAGCTAACATAAAGTAGAACACCTAAATTACAGATGCTCTAACCTATATAAGCCTAGATCTAGACATACATAGGCAAAAATTTACATATAGCTTGAAACCTAAAAGAGAAAATTACAAGCATATGAAGCCAAATGTTGAGTTCTACAAGCACATTTCCTTGGAGAAGAAGGCTAGGCGATCTAGCCTGACATGGAGATGAAGGCGGATGAAGGTAGGTGTGAGGTTCTGGACATGGTGGAGGTTTTGCGAAGTGAAGGAGATGAAGAAGATGAAGATGGAGTTGAGAGAGTTTGTTAGAGGAGAGAGAAAGTGAAAGTGAAGTGAGAGAAGTTGTTCCCTTTGAGTTAGTTACATTTGGGCTTTTATAATGGTGAGTAACTTTGGAATTATCGCCCAAAGGGTATTTTTGGTATTTGGTGAAAGGTTAGGATGAATGTGGACTAGATCTCATCTCCATGCATTTCTAAAGGTTCCTCCTTTTTCTCCAAGTGATTGTGCTTCCCTTTTTGCCCTTAATGAGGCCTCCAGATTTGAATTTGACATTGGCGCCAATTTTGCCTCATTTGGAAAAATGCTTCCCAAGTACCTTCAGGCTGCAGGGCTGACTTTGCCTTAAATTAACTCTGCACAAAAGACTTTTGAAAAGTAGCTGACATTTCTGAACATTGTGCAGTCTGACTCTTGCACTCGCTGACTGATAGCTTTAAGCTTCCAGATGTAACACTTCGTCCGCCAGCGCCACCACGTTCACTTCCGGATGTAAGTTCCCTTCTTTAAGTTTCTCAGCTTCCAGATGTAACTTTGCTTCCGGATGTGAGCTTGCATCCTGATGTGAGTATGCTTCCGGATGTGAACCTGCATCCGGATGTGACTTTGAGTATTTGTCATCTAGCCTTTCTTCTTGCCAAGTTATCTCCACTGAAGCTCCACCAAGGGTATGTGGGGCCCACTTGGGACCCCGCTACATGAGAAACACATCACATAGTCAAAATGACCAAAATACCCTTAGTTTCCATAAATGCAAGTAATAAGGCTATTATTCTTCAAATATTTATACATAAGCATGTGCATGAAAATGTACCAATAATAATCAAATATGACAAATAAACCACACTAATTAAGCTCAAATGCACATACTTAAAGGTATGAAATTTAGTCCAATCATTTGCACTATCATCTAATTCCTTAAATCAACAAATCAAGTACTCAAAAGTATATATCAACATTTTCGGCTTAACATTCACAAAGGATTATTCCAATTTCTTTTCACACTGATGCATAATCATACTTCAACCAAATATTATAATATCTCATGATAAACAATACACTGGATTTAGGGGTGAGCAAATCATCACTCAATAGAATTTTTGTCACTGAAATTTCAAGTGGATAAATATCAACAAGATTTACAAACATCATGAATACACTTCTTGCATTTATTTTACTACTATGAACACTTAATGTTTTGCATTAGATGTTAATACAATCTGAACTTGGGCTTGTATGGAGCCAACATTCAAATCTCTTTCACTTCAACCTCACTTACATTCGGCCAAATCACCTCATTAACCACACATTTATATTTCATTTGGGGCTAATTTACATTTCATTTGTAGTTAATCCCAATGCTAATCCACCTATATAACCCTAATCATATGTTCATCTCTCATTCTTGCACATCTTTTCTCTCTCTACACCTACATTTTCTCTCAACTCTCTCTTCCTTTTCCATCTTGGCCGATACATTTCCTCACATTTTCACCTCCAAATCTCGAAATACATGGCTTCCTCCACCTCAAACCTCTTCAAGATGCAAGTTCAAAGCATGATTAGTATAATAAATGTGTAGGAAACTATGACTTGTCACTTGAATTTGTTGTGATGATGTAATGATGACATGGTAAACAAAGGAGGATAATCATGCAAGCCTTATTAGTATAATAAATGTGTAGGAAACTATGACTTGTCACTTGCATTTTTACTCTTGCTTGGTAACATAATACTATGTTTTGATTAGCAAGGTGTTACCTCTTTGGGAAGCTTTTATACATAAGGGAACAATTTAGACATTTCTTTGAGAAAGTATAAATGCATGATTATGGTTTGCTATTGCCTATTTTATTAAATTCTTTGGTATAAAGGAGGTTGGATATGATCTCTCTGTATTATTTTGATGTTTGGTGGTTTAGTGACTGATTGATACTCAAATACTCTTCTAAATTGTGAATCCATATGTGTGTGATTTATATGTGCTTATTTGGAAAGAAAGGGAAATTGGGCTTCTTTCTTTTCATTGATTTAATGAGTTACTTGTTGATTTTGGAAAGGTGAATGAATCAATTGGCGATTTCTAGTTGACTGTTAATTTTCTTTTTTGCCTACTAGTTTTGTTGATTTGTTAAATGTTTGTTAGATGTGCTTTGAGAATTAAAATGGTTTCGTATGGTAGTAAAATTAAGAAAGGGGATTGGGTAGTATTTCTAGGAACGAGAGCGACGTTAATTATTAATATATATGAGTTGTTTTTAAATAAAGGTATGTGTTATATTATCGCTTGTAGAAGTTGGTTATTGACACTTGAGCACGTGGGAGCTTACATTTATTTTTGGTTTAAAATGCCAGGAGGTAACTACTTAAACTTGTTTGAGTGTGTGTGTGTATGTCTGTAAGCATATAGGTTAGTTTATGAATTTGTGTTGATTATTATATGTCTCTTGAGAATTTATGATTTGTTTGGTGCACACCGGTTCATATGATTATAATTATGCCATTCCGGAATGAGGTTCCCTGTAAAACCCCCAGGGACTAAAATGAATAAAACAAAAATGTTATATGTTCAAGCGAGGGTTGTCAGTTCCTATTGAACCAGTTCAAGCGAGGGTACATCGACCATCGAGTTGTGAGTCCCTATTGAACTGAGATATTACGGTGTGTTGTGTTTGATTTAATTGTTATTATCGATGTTTTATTTATTATTATTGATGTTTAAACTTTGCGATGTTTTGAGCTGTCTGTATATTCGTGCTGCTGTAATTTAATTGATTGTTACTTGAAATAGGCATAAATAACATGTACATGCAACACAACATGTAGCACACACCACTTATTATACATTCTCAATGCCTAATCGAAATGAACAAACAGTCAAGGAACATAGAATAGAAACAACAACATGAACCATCTTATTCCAAGCAAAATCAGACTTGCAACTTAATATAAATTGACTCCCACACATGTCTATTAGAGTTTCATATAAACTCAGCAGAATCTCAAGAATAATACACAAACCCCAACTCATTCTCTCTCTCATATATCGCACAAAACACAGGAAAATGGCACAATCAGTTATAGAAAATTCACCTAACCCAAAAAACGGCCTTGTGTGAGGGATTTGCACCGAGCCCCACCGTTTTCTCGCCGGTAAACGCCACTGAATCCGAGAACACGAAGAAGAGATCGAAGAAAACAAATGGGGAAGAGTTAGGGTTTATACTTGGAGTGGTGAAATAGATAGAAATTTAGGAATAAGACTTACCTAGGCTCAATGATGGACCAACACCAAAACGGACAGCCTTCTCGCTGTGCTTTGCCGTCTGGAGCTCGCCGGAAAACGCAGGGAACAAGGATAAACAAAAGGAGATCGAAGGCAGAGAAGGAATGTTTTGAGGAAAAGAAACGAAGGAAGAGAAGAAGGCGTGTTGGTGGAGGGGGCCGCCGTCGGCTCCCTTGGTGGCCGGTGAGCATACAGGACAGAGGGAGATCGAGAGTGAGGGCGGAGGAAGAAAAAAATGAAAGTAAGGGGAGGGGGTGTGCGCCGTCGGGTTTTGAGGAAAGGAGGAGGAAGGAGAGGCAGGGAATATTACGGTTCTGCCCCTGAAGTTTCTTTCCTTTTCAATTTAGCCCCTCTTCAAACTTTATAATTTGGAATTTAGCCCATTTTCAACAACAATGCATGCTCAATGAAATTAATAACATTCTTCCATTATAATTTGGTTTAGACTTCAAAGTATTTTTCATACAATTACTAACTCCAAATAAATCCTTTAACTATATTTCTTTAATTCTAAAGTTTTACGATTTAATATCAATAAATCCTCTCAAACCTCATAAATTCCTCCTTAAAGCTCTAAGCTTCCTAAATTACACCACAATAATTTCTTATTATTCTTAATTAAAATTTGGGATGTTACAAATACAAAACTTAACTTTTACGACTATAGGTCATAAAAAAAATCTTCATGGCTTCAGGACAAATCTTTACTATGTGCAACTTTTGGTCCATCGGCTTCAGGCCATAATTTTTTTTTCCTAGATGGAACTTCAGGTTCCATCAAAATCAAATACGGCTTCAGATAGTAAATAAAAATTGGAAATACAGATTCCGAAGAGATGACTTCAGGTCATCATTATATTGAAACGATAGGTTCCACAAATCACAAAATATGAGATAAGAACAAAATGAAGAAAATGATACTATTACCATAATATTACCTTGGTGAGTCTCGTGCTCGGTTAAAGCTTTGTGCTGATAACGTGTTATGAATATAAAGATGAGAAGAGAAGAGAAGAGAAACAAGAAGAGAGAGTAGGAGAATATATTATTCAAGGGTGATCATATACAATAGTGAGTCCTCTATTTATAGAGGGGAATTAGGGTTACATCATTAATAAGGAATAATGCCCATAGCCCAAACATAAGGAGGAATATAGGAAATTAAACACTGACATCCACAATTAGAGGGATTTCATAACAAAAACAATTTTAACTAGCTAGTTGAGATGATTGATTAATTATTTGAATAGTGATATTTACTATTGAAAATCCTCTTATGTTATTTTGAAATTCATAAGTTATTTTTTTGTCATTTCCCCGATATTTAATAAATGTAAAAAAACTATATAATTAAGTTCACTACACCATAATCTAAAGTCTATCACCATAATTTCTCCAAAACTATTTCAATATTTTTGAATATGCCAAATAAGCAATAAAATATTATCAATGTAATCCAGAATATAAATAAATTTCAACCACCTCATAAGAGTTAAGAAAATCGGTGAACTCCTTAAATTTGTGTAAAATTGAAAATAATAATTAACTTTTATGTATTTTCTTTGTCATATTTCTCTATATTCAATGTGTATCACCCACATAAATTGGGAGAATAGAAAAATGATCATTAATAACTTCAACTCTTTGAGTGAGTTAAAAAGTTATAATACGGACCAACAACTTCAATTCCAAATGATCGAATAGAGCAACATACATTCATCGATATTCCCAAACCATACATTTGGATTGGAAAAAAATTAAAAGCTAGCAAGATAGGAAAAAAGTTAAATATCATTTCGACCAATAAACTATTCCGAAAGTATCAATTTCGCCAATGAATAGTAAAAGGTACTCCCTCCGTTCCTAAATATAAGACCTAGATAATTTTTTTGTTGGAAAGATTAAAGTTGCGAAATAGGTTATTAAATCATGATATATTTGATATCTTTTTAGATTATCCATTAGCTTATAGGTAAAATAAACTAGTTTAAGAGAAAAAATTAGGTAAATTAATTTATAATTAACTTATTTTTTACTTTTTTTAGGATTTTTCAAAAAAGTCCTCATAGGTCCTATATTTAGGAACAGAGGGAGTATCATTTTGGCCAATTAACAAAAAATGGTCCATTTTGGTTAATGAATTATTAGAAAGTACTAAAATACCCTTTTCCCTACATGAGAAAGTTACACACAAGTAGAGAGAAAGATATTTTAGCATTTTTTAATAGTCCATTGACCAAAATGGGCATTTTTTGTTCATTGGCCTGAAATGAGTCATTTTATTGTCACTACAAAAGAGTAGCAACTTAGCAGCTTCTTTTTTGCCACGTTCATGTCTTTTAAAACGCGGGTAAGACACTAATGCGTTCATTTTGTATGATATTTAACCATACAAAATGCAGCGTTCTAATCTTTTTGTCGCGTACATTGGCTACAGCGTTTCAATCAAATGCTGGAAAATGTATGTGGGAAAGTGACATACCGGCATTTCTAGAAACATGGTAAAGTGGAATAAACGAGGTACGTTTTTCGAGAAATATTAATAAAATATATACACATATCGGCATTTTGTAAACGCCAATATGTATTAATATTATAATATTACATACTGGTGTTTTAAGTAGTCGGAATCAGTACATATTTTATATATATTGTAATCATACATATAGGCGTTTCAAAAATGCCGATATGCCATATTATAATATTACAAACTGGTATTTCTTGAAAACACTGGTTTTGTTTTTTTTTAAAAAAAAACTTTACATACTTAAGCGTTTCTGGATTTGTTAAAAAAATTCTATCTCTCGCCTTAGTTTATGAAAATGAAGGTGGGAAATACAGGGGAATGATTATTACCCAAGTTAAACAAAAGATTAAGATTAGAAATAATGAATATCATTAGCAATTCATAAAATATATGTAAATCAAAAAAATACTATATAAGCAGTAGGGTAATGGACTTAATCTGCCCTCCAAGTAACCACCCAGGAGCGCTGAGCACCCTAAACTAACAACAGGCTCATATATGCACTCAAAGTAACCGAAGTGTTTAAAAAATACCCCCAATAGACGGTCAAACACGTTTGACCGTCAATGTGCTCACGTGGCAGCCACATAGGTTACATTTTTGCCACCTGACACCTTATCATTGCCATGTTCATGTGGGACCCACGTAATAATAATAAACAAAATAATTCCTCCCTCTCTTCATCGCTTCACACCCCCCGCGCCACCAACCCCACCGCCCCTCCCACCCCGCCACCACCTTCACAGCCCCTCACCTCGCCACCAACCCCACCTCCACAGCTCCCCTACCCCGCAAAGAACAGATGGTGTTACACACTTAAGTACAATCAATGCTCTTATAACAAGAAGAGACTTAACAACAAAGAGTACAGAATATGTAGATGAAAAGGATCACTCGATGTGTTAAATGCTCTTTACTTTTCTGGGCAGCTTTGAATGATTGAAGGTGTTCTTAGTTTCTCGCTCTAACTTCTCTCAAGAGTATTCAAAGATAATTGATTGCTTCATAAATGAAGTTGAGCTCCCTTATATAGTCTTCAAACATTTGAACTCTTGGTAGGTGGGCTAGCCGTTTGAATATGGCCGTTTTTCCCATGTTACCGTTTGCCCAATAAATGCTTCATCAATGCATAGCAGGGTTGACTTGCTTTATCTCTGAAAAGTAGTCCTGACATCTCTGCTCTGACATAAGCATTCTGACACTGCATCTCTGAACGTTCTGACATTCTGATTGCTTGCGGAAGCAAACTCTCATCCGGAAGCAACTTTACTTAGTGTGCTGCACTTGAACGTTAGTTTAGCAATATAAGCACATAGTCACATGCAGTGGGTGTTCCCTTAGTCTAAGGTGTATCCGGAAGCACTTCTACATCCGGAAGTAAATCCACTGGATGAAGGATTTAGTTCACTATCACTCACTCTCGCTCAGTGTACTCCAACACGGTTCTGTTTAAGACTACTTTGGAGGCCAACAATTCTATTTTTAAGCAGAATGGTGATTCTTGGTTTGGTGCTTCGAAGGGGCAAAATGTTATTATTTTTAAAGTGCCCAAATTGATCATCATTTTTCAGCATATTGTTTTACATACTCATGTGCATATTGATTATCCTTGTGGTTCTTTGAGTTTATCTTGGCGTTCCTACAACCCCTTGCACAAGGGAAGTTTGTTTCATGTTGTAGGCAATTTTAGGATGCACAAGGACTACTGGGAAAACAAGCAAGGCCAGATGGAGCTTGCAACAAGTCTTATAGCGGATGATCCTAGCTTGCATGTGTTGAAGGCGGAAGAGCTTTTCAAGAAAAGTTTGGAACTTGAAGCAACAAAGGAAGAACGAGAATTCTTCAATAGGAAGCTCACCAGAGATGACATCAGAAGGCTAGTGGTTCAGTTGAAGATGCTTAAAAGGAACATGGAAGTTAAAGGAAAAGTTTTGAAAGCAACAATGTACGAACCTTCACTTCTAGTGTTCCTTGCAAGGAGAGTTCAGAAGTTTCTCTTGAAGCTCCAGGCCCATTGGAGAGCTAGGCGACCCAATGAAAAGCAGAAGAGAGCACCTTCTTGTTATTCCACGTGGACGCATTTACTACTTGAGAAAGCCAGATTGCTCCAGTGGAACTTAGTGACGGAAGAACACTCAGGGTCTATATTTGCGGATGGTCGAACCATACAGGACCACAAGCGCAAGTTCTTCAAAGAGAACTTCAAGCCACCTTAAAGGTTGCTTCTTTCCTTCCCTACTTGCTTTATATTGTTTTATCTTAAGTGTGGGGGAAGATATCTGTTTAGAAAAATTAGGAATGTGTTTAGGATTATGTTTTTGAGTGTATTGTTTTAGGTTAGAAAAAAAAAATTTTACTAGTGCTTGGGGATGTCTATAAGCTTGTGGAAGTGTCATTGAGGAAATTGAGGATCTTGCATCCGGAAGTGTTTTTGCTTCCAGAAGCTCTCACTTAGACTTTGCTACTTAGGATCAGATTGTGTTCACTTTGCTTCCGCTGGGGGAGGAGTTCTTGCTTCCACAAACGTCAGTGCATCCGGAAGCAATTTTGCTTCCGGTAGCATGTTTGCTTCCGCTAGGGATGAGACTTAGAATCTGAACCAGAGTGACTTCCTATAGCCATTTTGCTTCCGGTAGCATTTTTGCTTCCGGAAGTGACTTGAGTCTAAATCCAGTTAGGCTTCCTGAGCATCAGCGAGAGAAAAAAAATATAATAATACATAATATTTTAGGTTGTGCTTAGTATGTTTTTGTTTGTAAATAATACATGCATAGGCCATTTGTATGATTGGACTGCCAGGCCTTTTATGTTGATGCTTTGCCTTTAAAATACATCTTCCTACTTGATTTGATTGGTCCATTGAGGGCAATGCATGCTTTAAGTGTGGGGGAGGTGTATTATGTGCTTAAAAGTGGTTTAATTCAAAGCTTTCACACTTGATTTTTGGACTTATTTGGCATGATTTTTCTTGAAAGTTTGACTTGATTATGGCTCTTGAAAGCAAATGGAATTGTCGTCTAGTGTGTAAGTAGAATTTTTGGAATGATTACTTAGGGCATTGCATGGGACACTTTTAAGGTATAAAGAGGGTGTTAGTTTCTCATTTAACTTTTCTTAGGGAGGAAGTGACTGATTAGAGTAAGCTATAAATGTGAGAAGCCTTCAACCGAATTGAGTGGGCCAATAGTTACTTGACCTCCTAGAACTTGTCCTAGCTCTTGTTCGAGATCACAATGCATGGCATGATTGAAAATGAAAGGGGCGTTTCTTTCTAAACCCTCATGACTCAAACACTAAGTCAACCAAATATTATCCTTTGATTAACCCCTTTGGGCCATTCACTTTTCTCTTCTACCACCTTGACCAAAGTGTGAATCAGTGATTATAGCATATGCTTGCATTTATATTAGTATTGTATTGTTGTATCTTGTGAAAAGCAAGCTATATGAGTGAAAAACAAAAGATGGCCGAGAGCCACAATAGAGGAAAAGAAAAGAGAAAATGGCCAAAGGCCAAAGAAAAGAAAAGAAAAAAAATAATAATAAGGCCAAAGGCCTATCAAAAGAGAAAAAGAAAGTAGGCACAAAGTGCTTAAGTATGCCAAAGGCATAAGATTGAAAAAGAAAAGAGAGATGTAGCATGCTTTGTGAGGATTGATTTCATTGTATTGCATGCATATGTGGTGATTACTTGTTCATGTCATTGGTCATTGACTACTTTCCATCATTCATCATTCATTATTAGCCTTCCATTCAACCCATAAGTCCCCTAGATTTGGTTATGCTATGCATATTAATGGGTGGAGAACTAAGAGCTATTACAAGCCTATGGTGATGGTCAAGTGCATTGAGCCAAAGAGTGATCACAAGTCCCTAGTTAGGCATTTTTCCTAACTTGAGTGAATGAGTTAAACACTTTATCCGGTGAGGAAAAATCTCAATTGGCACTCCTCCTTAATTTTAGTTGATTGTTAAACTTGCATTCACTTTGTATTCTTAGATTTGGCCCATGCGAAGCTTTAGGGAAAGGTTCAAGAAGATCAACTTGTACACTATGATAAGTCCAATTGCCTTCACTATGTTTAATGATTGAGTTAATCTTTTATATAACTTTGCCCGGAGAGCAAAGATTAAGTGTGGGGGATTTGATTGGACTAAATTTCATACCTTTAAGCATGTGCATTTGAGCTTAATTAGTGTGGTTTATTTGTCATATTTGATTATTATTGGTACATTTTCATGCACATGCTTATGTATAAATATTTGAAGAATAATAGCCTTATTACTTGCATTTATGGAAACTAAGGGTATTTTGGTCATTTTGACTATGTGATGTGTTTCTCATGTAGGGAGGTCCTAAGTGGGCCCCACATATCCTTGGTGGAGCTTCAGTGGAGATAACTTGGCAAGAAGAAAGGCTAGATGACAAATACTCAAACTCACATCCGGATGCAGGTTCACATCCGGAAGCATACTCACATCAGGATGCAAGCTCACATCCGGAAGCAAAGTTACATCCGGAAGCTGAGAAACTTAAAGAAGGGAACTTACATCCGGAAGTGGATTTACATCCGGAAGTGAACGTGCTGGCGCTGGCGGACGAAGTGTTACATCTGGAAGCTTAAAGCTATCAGTCAGCGAGTGCAAGAGTCAAACTGCACAATGTTCAGAAATGTCAGCTACTTTTCAAAAGTCTTTTGTGCAGAGTTAATTTAAGGCAAAGTCAGCCCTGCAGCCTGAAGGTACTTGGGAAGCATTTTTCCAAATGAGGCAAAATTGGCGCCAATGTCAAATTCAAATCTGGAGGCCTCATTAAGGGCAAAAAGGGAAGCACAATCACTTGGAGAAAAAGGAGGAACCTTTAGAAATGCATGGAGATGAGATCTAGTCCACATTCATCCTAACCTTTCACCAAATACCAAAAATACCCTTTGGGCGATAATTCCAAAGTTACTCACCATTATAAAAGCCCAAATGTAACTAACTCAAAGGGAACAACTTCTCTCACTTCACTTTCACTTTCTCTCTCCTCTAACAAACTCTCTCAACTCCATCTTCATCTTCTTCATCTCCTTCACTTCGCAAAACCTCCACCATGTCCAGAACCTCACACCTACCTTCATCCGCCTTCATCTCCATGTCAGGCTAGATCGCCTAGCCTTCTTCTCCAAGGAAATGTGCTTGTAAAACTCAACATTTGGCTTCATATGCTTGTAATTTTCTCTTTTAGGTTTCAAGCTATATGTAAATTTTTGCCTATGTATGTCTAGATCTAGGCTTATATAGGTTAGAGCATCTGTAATTTAGGTGTTCTACTTTATGTTAGCTTGTAACCTCTCTTTTACGTTAAGAACATGAAAACCGAGGCTTAATTCTTGTAGTTTCATACATGTATGTGTGTGCGATTAGCTCCTCTTACATTTGTGGAATGAATTTGTTTCCTAAATGCTAGATTTAGTGTTTAGAGTTGCTTTCGGTATGTTCTTGGCTTAAAAGAGCTTAAGCCTTAATTAAATTAGTTAAACTCTTGTAGACTTCTTTGATTAAAGAGATCTTGAGAATTTAACTAGTTTATATTAAGAAGAACAAGTATATGTAGTCTGATTAAACGTAAGCACGAAGTACTTGGAGAAGGAGGTACATCTCATTCATACTTTCACACTTTTAATTCTGTTAATTGTAGTTTTTACTAGTTTTAATTAGTTTTAGATAAAAGCTTGCACACAACCTGTTTGATAATTTGCTTAATTTGTGATTATTTGACCTAAGCAGGAGATAAAACCGAACTGTGAATTGACCTAGGACTTGCTGCTAACTACTGTAGTTTAATTCTAGTTTTATTTGTTTTAGCTCTTTTTAGACGACGAAAAAGAGTTAAATCAGCAAACACGAAGGGTAAGGGTAGTGGTAAAACCATTAGGATTCCTTAGAAACGCTATTTAATTTATATATTCTAATAATTATTAATTTACTGTTGTTACATGGTGTAAAAATAAAAAATGATTGTGATATATGATTCTCAAGGCATCACAAAGAAAAGAAGAATGTTCCAGATATATTGTTGAAAGAGAAGCTAGAGCTCAGGTAACGGGTTATTTCAGTCTCACACATAGCATGCTATAAATTTTTAAATGAACTGCATTAAATATGAGAATTGAGGTCTTATTCCTTATAAGGTATAATAACCCTAATTGGCCCTCCAAGTAAACACTATGGACCACTGGGCACCCTAAACTAACAAGGGTACAGATGCACCCTTAAAGTAACCAAAAGGGTTCAATTCTACCCTCATCTGATGGTCAAAGACGTTTGACCGCTTAAAAACTTTACAAAAGTGCACATTAATCCCATATATATTATTCTTGTTTATATTTTGTCTCTCTTCTTCTTTACACACCTCACCACCACCAATCTCCTTGGCCATTACCACCGCAACAACCACTGCCACTTCATCAAAATGGCCGAGGAGATTGGTGTTTATGAGAAGTGTAAGGAAGAAGAGAAAAAAATATAAATAAGAATAATATATGAGGTTAATGTGCAATTTTGCATAGTTTTTAAATGGTCAAACATATTTAACCGTCAGATTCGGGTAGAATTGAACCCTTTTGATTACTTTAAGGTGAATGTGTACCATTGGGTTGTAAAATGTTTTTTTAAAATATTTTTAAAAAAATGTTTGCACTCCAACTGTCACTTGAGTCTTGACATTGGCTGTAAAATATTTTTTTAAAATGAAATTAAATACACCCCAACGATCAGTTGACCATTGGGTGCAATTTGTTTTTAAAAAAAAAAAAAACCATTTCAATGGTTTTGGAAGTCGTTGCAATGACTTTAATTTTTTAAAAGAAAAACATTTCAACAGTTTGTTTAACCGTTGTCAAGCTGGCAACAAGCTCCTACCAAATCTAACAACGTTTAAAACTGATGATGTTAATCTAAGAAGCTAAAATTTCCAACGTTGACTCACGCTTTTTCTCTCGGTTCACTGTTGACCGTGTGTATGTGTGTACATTCCAACAGGCCTTTTCTAGACGTTGGAAAGCAACTGTCACTAACTCACTATGCAGACAATTTTTAATATTGACGGTATTGCAGTGGTTGCAGGCCATTTTCCTTGCTGGGAATAATTTTGAAAAATCCCATTTATATCCATCTGAAATGCCTAAATTTATATTTGGGCCTACACTTTCAAATATTTCCTAATCAGGCTTAGAGGCCTTATTAGGGATCTTTGACATTTAGTTTACCTATATACCCCTTTAAATTAAAATGATTTTTTATCAAAATCATATCCTAAAAAGATTAAAAAAAAAGAAAAGAAAAATTTGTTGTGAACAAGCGTTTTTGAGAAGAAAGGGTTAAAGGGTAAAAATGTCCTGAAAGTTTTCATGGAAGGGCACTGAGTACCTGGAAGTTTTTTAGGAGGCAATCCAATATATCCAATATATACATCTAAATCTCTATGCTTCAGAATTATTGGTAGGGAAAAATATACCTTTAAATCTCTACGGTTTCTAACTATTTTTTATTCCAATATATATCTCTAAATCTCTAGTGCTTCCTAACTATTTTGTGATTCTCATCTCACTTATTGATATGATTTTTTCAGCATCTTATTAATATTTAATTTTAAAGTAAACCCAATGTAAATGTGATTGATTGAAAAGGAAGCCGTCACATAAAAAAACGTCTCTCATATAGCCTAATTTATTGGAATACAAAATTTGAGCATAAAAAATTAAAGTAAAGCATAGATCAAATTCTTTGAACAATATGGTCATCTGTCTTATTCAATTGTCCAAGATAACATAAAGTAAATGAAATCGCTAAAGCAACCCCTTTTCTTTCTTTAATTAGGATTCTTTTTAAATCGCCCAATCAATTTCTAGACAGAAAAGAAAGAAACGGAAAAAGAAAATCCATACAAAAAGCAAGTTGTTACTTTGAAGTTTGAACTGGGATCGTTGAGGCACAAGGAGAAAAATATTTTAATAATATCAATATTTAAACACTCTCAAATAGATTGAGATTAAGAATATAGATTGAATTTCAAACATTACAAGAATTCTATTCCAGAGGTCAAGCGAAGTCATATAACTTATTGCTAATGCATATTGTGTGTGTGTATTATAACACAAAGATTTTATAGATATATATTTAATTGAATAAAAGATATAGAAAGATCCATCGAGAAAGAAATGTCTCATATAAAAGTATGTTTGACGCTAGCTTTTGTCGTTGTTTCTTCTTGAAGCAGAATTCCAATTCAATTGTTGTTACGCTTGATTACACTGCTTTCCCCTTTTCAAAAAAAAAATGAAGAATTGATTGATGAGTTAGTGATAAGAAAGCATGAAAAAGATCAAGTTGTTACTTTGTTTCAATATGTGTAATAGTTCATATTGTTCAAAGATATTTTTGGTCAGAATTTGAGTAAACATATGAGTTCCTGGCGAAACAACATTTTCCATGTTTACTATTGATTTCTCAGGGTAGATCCGTGGGGAGATTTTATATTGCTTAATATGATTTTCATTTATAAACTATAGTTAATTTATTAGAAGTTCTACCTTATTTTTCTTGAAATTTTGAAATTTCAATGTAAAATATTTCCATTGTGAATTTTATCGACGCCCTTATTTCATATTTGGTACTCATCCTGATCCTGCATCTTTTAAATACTTTAGCAGTACTTGACAAAACAAAATACTCATCCAATACTCGGTTTTTCAAAATTTTAGTAGTCATCTTAAATATTTTTCTTTCTCATCTTCACATTTTCAACACTTGGATGCTAGAAAGAAAGTAAAGAATTAGAAAGTGAAAGAATTTTTGATAATTTACATATATCCCAGGGCCCACAAGCTTTCTCTTTCTGTCTCACACTTTTCCTGGAGCCCACAAACTCTACTTTTCCATCATTACCCTTACTTTATATATTTACCCTTTCATTTTCTATTTCTCCACTTTCCTTTCTCAACACCAAACACACCCAAGGATGACCGATGAAAGAGTAAAGCTGCATTTCACACCCAAAAATAAAACTAAACTAGATGTCATTACCTCATAGCAAGATTATTACAAACAATCTAAACCTCTAAAGAGAGAGGCCAACTGTCCTTCATCAATCCCCCTGATGAACATTAGGAGGTTGTCAATCAAAGATAAAAAAAAATTATCAACTATCCTATGTGAAATCTTTATTAAATGTCCACTATATGAATATGTTCCCTATAGACATGAGAAACCCTCATAATCCATTCCCTATGTATAAATGTAGCCTAACATCATTAATAATATCAATCAAGAAGGGATAGTTTACCCATCCTCTCAACAATATTTTGATTGATTCTATACAATAAGAGAATATAACTATGTTCCGGAATATAGTTGCAAGCAATGGATGAATATAACTAGTATTCTAAAGCCTTTTCTGCAACACAGGTGCAAGGTATCAATAAATCCAAGAAGTTTAGCAATCGTTGGTGGGGTATTTTTCAATTTACAATATACTCCCTCCGGTCCCTAATGTAAGAGCTCAAAATTTGAATGGTTTTGGTCTCTAATGTAAGAGCTCACCTCATATTCTCTCCTCATATTCTCTCCTCATTTAATGCATTTTTTCCTACTTTACCCCTAACTCTCTTTCATATCCATTAATGCTTATATATTTCTTTCTCTTAAAAGTACCATAATAAATATGGACAATTTTGGAAATGAAGCATTAACTCCAGACACCCAACTAACATTCACATGTTTTCTTAAGAAGCGTTTTTTTTACGGCTAGCTCTTACATTAGGGACCGGAGGGAGTAGAAGCCAGTGATCCAAGTGCCATTTTGGCTTTGAATGCCCCTCCACAACCGAGGCATCTACATATAAATGGACACAATCCTCAAAATATTTTCTCAATAAAAGTGTGTATGTTTTGAATAAAATAATGTTGTCGAAATGTTGTTTTTCATATTTTAATTGTATTACTCATATTATTTAAGTATCATTTTTATGTAATTTATTGTCAAAAGTATTTGGAAGAATTAATTATATGTCCCATTGGAAAAAGATAATATAATTAAGATGAGGTCACATGAGTCATAAATTACAATTTGTCCTACAATAACAACTTTTTACCTTGTGATTACAAATCATGGAACCTCATTTTAATTATGTCTCTTCTATGGTACCTTTAGTTAATTCTCCCAAATTATATTTTTGTCTCCTTAACGCTTACATTGTTCTCTTTAATTTTGAATATAAATATATTATAAAACTATTTTAAATTTGATATGTTTTTTTCTGATCAAACAAAATTTGATATGTTCTTCCTTCTACTTTCTTGCATACTTTTCATTCTTCTTTCCATTTAAGCAAGGAATCAAGTTCAATAAGTTACCCTTTCAAGATTGATTTAACTATTTAAGTTAGCTCTATGGCAACAGTCGAATAATTAGGTGAGTATGTTATATGTGCAAAAAGAATGCTCATGCGGCTTTCCTAAATTATAACTCATTTTAGCGCTACTTTTAATAAAAAATATTTTGGTTTAAGGTGAAAAAATACTCACCAAATTGTTTTAAAAGTTAACTCGATCAGCACCATAAAATCGTATTTTGGCTTCAAAAGTAACTATAAACCTAAAAAAAGGTACCTTCCACCTAACAAAGTTTATGGTGTTGGGTGCTATTTGAAACGCACACACAACTATGCGGGT
The DNA here is from genome assembly GCA_029929735.1 of Mimosa pudica. Taxonomy (NCBI): domain Eukaryota; kingdom Viridiplantae; phylum Streptophyta; class Magnoliopsida; order Fabales; family Fabaceae; genus Mimosa; species Mimosa pudica. The sequence goes on from JAKELP010000036.1 coordinate 2,082,479, forward strand.
ATTTGTGTATCTTGCATAAATTCTTTAACCCTGTGTTTTGATTAGGAATAAACTAGAGATGAAAAATTTTAGGATAAAAATCTTCTAAATTTTTTTTTATATGTGACAGTTTTCCTTCATAGTATATATTTTCATATTTTCCTCTGTTTTCCCTCCTTCTAAATCAAATCTAAAGAAAACGATACACTTCAAAAATGTCAAGGTATCGAGTGTTATAAAAAATGAGCTTGTAAGTGGGCACAACTCCGTAAGGATGAGAACACGTGTTCGAATCCCGGGAAGCACTCTCATTGGGAGAGAGAACAACCTTGTCTCACTACAAAAGACATGGGACATGCCGGCGGACGAATTTCGCTACTTTCCGGCGTTTATAAACGTCGGAATGACTCTACAGCGTTTATCGCAAACGCAGGCAAATTAAGCGTCGGAAAGTTCCGTTCCTGCGTTTATAAAACCGCTGGAAAAATTTCGAAAACGCGGAAACGCGCACCGGCGGCACTTGCCGGCGCTTAAGAACGCGGGAAAAATTGTATATTATATTATTTTATTCATATTGTGTCTGTGTTTTGGAACGCGGCTACGAGTATATTATTTTAATATTTTTTTGCCGGCGTTTGTAAACGCCGGCATGTTATTCTTCGCATTAAAAAAATGCATTAATTTTAACCATTATAAATAATGGTTAAAATTAATGCGAGAAAAAGAAATGAGAAATAACCAAATAAAAATATTGTATAATAAAATCAATCCGTTTTTTATTATAATAAATCCGAATTTTATATATTAACAAAACCAAAAAACTATTCCAAAATAAAAAGTCTAATTCTATAGAAAAATATAGTTAATAACAGTTTATTATGAAAAAGATATAATTAAAAAACAATTCTATTATCAAGTCAAAAAATTAAAATTTGAATAACAAAAACAAAAAATAAAAATAATAATAAAGGGGTATAAAACTAAAAAGAAAATAAAACATAATGAAAAAAATGGAAATATGATCAAAATGTGACTAAAATAAATAAGGAAAACTAAAACATTAAAAAATGCTTTAATTTTGAAAACTATAAACAAAAGAGAGGAAAACAAGTAGAGAGAAAGAAGAAGAGAGAAGATGGAAGAGAGAAGAGGGAAGGGGCGAGTATAGAGTGAGGGAAGACCAGTATTTATAGGTGAAGTTCGCTACTTAGCGGCGTTTGAAAACGCGGCAGAGGGATATTATTATTATTTAAACATAGCGGCGGTTATAAACGCCGGAGTGCGATATTATATTTAACATTTAAACATGCCAGCGGTTATGACCGCTGGAATGTATTTATTTATATTAAATATAACATAACGTGCCGGCGCTTATAACCGCCAGCAAGTTATATTAATTATAACATATCGTTGCGGCGGTAGTAAACGCGGTTAAGATATTAATTTTTTACAAAAATGGGAACGTTGGGGCGTTTGTGACCGCGGGCATGTTTTTAGATTTAAAAAAATTTGAAATCTTTCACGCGCTTCGAACCGCCGATAAGTTGGCGGGGAACAAAATGAAAAACAGTGCCACATACCGGCGCTTACAAACGCCGGTACGTGTGCTGGAAAATAAAAAAATAAAAAAAATGATTTCCTCCTGCGTGGCGGCTTTTGCTGCGCCACTTTCCCGCTTTTGGGAACAACCGCCGGAACGCGAAACACGTTCCGGCGGTTTTTTTGAAAACACAGCAACGTGGACGCCGGCGAGACGCGAATTTTTTGTAGTGTCTATATGACAACACTCCTACCCCTCGTGTCCGAATTAAATCGGGCGGTGATTAACAAAAAGAAAAAGAGATTATTTTAAGAAGAAAAATTGCACCAACAATTACTTTAGAATATCATCAAAAGCTACTGACAAAATATTTTAAGGGAAATTTAAATTGCACCAAACGACTTTATAACCTTGTATATTAAAAAAAAAAAACTGGTGCAAAGTCAATGCTTGATTTAGCAACGGAATGCGGGAATTCTTCTATAGCTAAACTTTAGTGAAGGGATATTATTTATATGTAGTATTTTTAGCAATGAAGTTACTCAGACAATATATATTTGCTTGAAGGGAATTTTTTAATAGTTGAATTGCTTGCCAATAAGTTTTTTGTTCATAATAATTTAATAATTATATAATGTTTTAAATTATTGTTGTTTACAAATTAGATTGACATATTTCTGGTGTTGCTAATATACTACTAATTATTAAGAAAACTCTTTTTATAAACCTAGAACACGACAGCATTTATAGTCAGTTCAACTAAGTCGCATCACTTCTTACAGCATTTAATAAACTACGCGCCCTTTTATATATCTTGAAATTACTCTCTATTTTCCTCCATTAATGCCCTCTTATATATTGACTGATATGATTTGATTTTTTCATTGACTGAAAAAATGATATGATGCTCTTTTTTGTTGATAAAAAAATATTGTGATGCTCTATATATGTTCATCGTTCATGCAATAATTTATCCTAAGGCATTATCATCATTGATCTTATCATCACATATACTACATCCGGTCCTAAATATAGGACCTAATTGACTTTTTTTTGGAGAGATTAAGGTTGCGAAATAGGTTATTAAATGATGACATATTTGATATATTTTTAGATTATTCATTAGTTCATAGGTAAAATAAACTAGTTTAAGGGAAAAAATTAGGTAAATCAATTTATAATTAATTTATTTTGCTTTTTTAGGGATTTTCCAGAAAAAGTCAATTAAGTCTTATATTTAGAACCGGAGGGAGTACTTTGTATTCAGATGTAATCAAATATGCATCTTAAGTAAAAAATCTGAGATATTTTTCAAAAACTCTTTCACTACTCATGTTATTAGAATCATGATAAATTGTGTCAAAATAACTGTCACTCTCATTATATTGATAAAATAAATCTCACTCTCATTCAATTATTTGATTTTTAGTTTAGGGCCTTGCCTAGCTTGACTTTTTAAACGGATAGGTTAGGTCAAAACATATTTAGAAGTCTTTTTTATTTAAATAGGTTACGCCTATTTCAGTAAAGTCTAACCTATATATAAACCTTCATGTTTAACTTGCTTAATATTATCTAAATCATCATATATTATATTCACATAATAGTTATGTTTGGTTACTTTTATTCTACTATAAATTTAAGTAAAAATATTCAATTGCTAAAAAATTAATTTTTTTTTAATTTGAAGTCCCATATTCCCAATAATGAAACACCTAGTTTCCCACTACTCTAACTCTTTCTTTAAACCTAGCCGTCCTTAGATCAAAATTGAAATCCAGTCAACCTCACTCATGCCTCATCCTCATCCTCATCCATGTCTCTTCCTTCATAGACTCACAAGGATCTTGCAAGAAAAGCTAATCATTACTGGTGGCAGTGCTCTCCTCTTTGACTCTGTCCTAGTGACTAGTGTATGCCATTTTTTATTTTTCTTCATTTTATGTTTTTTTGATTTAATTATTGCATTGTATGAAACAAATAGGTTAAATCTACTGCTACAATGTTATAGGAGATGGGAGGTTACTTAAGTGGCAAAGGTAGTGAAGTGTTCTTAGATTTATTTGTTCCTTTGTTTCGTTTTTTAATTTTTTGTTTTGTCTACCAGGCAGTGTAGTTTCTTTCTTCTATCCTTTTTCGTTCCAATATATTGAAAAAAGTGGTGCCATTTTGTCCATGCTATTTTCTATGTATTGCTGTATGAACAAAATTTCAGTTGGTCTACTTCTATTTTGAGATGATACTGAATCTGATGCCTCTACACTGTTCGACTCAGTACCTTCCATGCTTCTTCATTCTCATACTAGATTTGAAGCCTACTTAGGACATTTAAAGTATGAAACTTTAGGCAGTTTTGAAGATCTACATTGTAAGTAGGTCATTAAAAAGACTCTAGACCTTGATATTTTTTTTGAAGGCTAATGCATAAGTCTAAAAAAAGTTTATTATATTCAAGCACAAACACGAGCTAATGTTTTTCTTTGATTGCAAAAAACTCAGTCAATGTTAGTTTGTTCATTAACTATTCCATTTATTTTTTTTATCGAAATTAACTATTCCATTTAATTATATGTATTATTTTTTTATTATATTCTTTTTAATTATAACTTAATGTTTAATCTCATTTTGTTTAATTTTTTGGGTGCAAATCATCTTATATGAGTTTGTTCTTCCAAATTTATTTTTTTTCTAATGACATCTTAAAATCATATACTCCTATTTAGTACCTTAATTTAACGCTTAAAGCCTTAAATGTTATTTTTTAAATAAATTAATTGTATGTACTTAGTGGCGGTTTAAAACCGTTGATAATATTTTGTATAATTCATTACAGTTAGTGGCGGTTTGAAACTGCCAGAAACTAAATATTATATCAAATTAATACTATTTTCTGGCTAAAAAACACGGGTAATAAATTTAGTAATTTTTTCAGCATTTAAACTTACACTACGACGTTTGTATAAACACTGGAAAGTTTGTGTTCCCACTGTGAATTTTTCAATGTTTGTTAAAAACGTCGAAGTGTTTTTCCGCCGTTTACAAATAAATGTCTGAAGCAGCGAAAATGACCTCCACTTTATAGTACTCTATGTTTTTTAGTATCTTATTGTATGTAAATCATAATAGCTTTTATAAATGTATGCATTTTTCGAATTGATTTCTTCTTACTGTATGTGATTTTGTCATGATTTTAGTTTGTGGCATAAGTTGTATGTAAATTAAATGATCTACAAATGCGTAGAGCAAAATATTTAGAAAAATAAGAATCAACTATATCAAAGTTTCCATAAACTTTGGTCGTTGTATATGATTTAATGACCTAATTGAATCATTAAGTTTGATCATTAAACAATTTTGAACAACCAAAATCTGGGTAAATTTTGGTCATTCAAAGTGACCTTTTAAAGACAAAAAAATTTGTTAGATAAAAACACTAATTTCAACTACATCATTATTAAAGACTAAATTTTGTCATTAAATACTATTTTTTTGTCATTAATAACCTTTTTTCCCTACTTTTAAAGTGAGAAGGAAACTTTCAATAAAAAAAAAGTGAGAATAAAACATTAATTTTTGCCGTGAAAAACGTTTGATGAAGTCATAATAAGTAATTGGAATTTGATAAAATGAAAATATTCGACAATCCATTTAACATGAGAGAAAAGATTAAAAGCCTTTTTCTTTAAGATGTGAGAATCTAGACCTTTCTGCCCAACTTGAAATTACACTGGACCCTCCTCTCTCTCTCCTCCATCCTTCCACATACGGTCATCTCCATTTTCGTCTCTAACAGAACTATCTCATTCACACACATCCTCACAGACATCATTATAATTAAAGCCTCCAAATCATTCATAATTCATAAACAAATTAGAAGAAGAAGACATATCCTAGCTAAGCCAAATATCAAGTCGATCATGGTCTCCACTTCTACTTCATTCCTTTGTTCTACTCTCTCTCTCTCTCTCACACACACACACACAGAGAAAGATGAAAAATTTACTCAATCAATTGCATTATGATTATCGGTTTGATGGATCTGCAGGAAGTAGCAGAGGGAAATCAATCAAACATATGGGAAGGCTTTGTGGATTGGAGAAACAAACCTGCTCTCAGAAACCGCCACGGTGGCATGCTCGCCGCCTCCTTCGTTCTCGGTCTCTCTCTCTCTGTAATCACCAATGTTACTCATCACCTTCACATCAGCACAAATACACATAAAAATATAAGCTCATGGTGAGTCTCATAATCTCTCCTAATGGGATCCACCATGTGCTTATTTATTTGTGTGTATTTGTGGTGATGAGAAGGTGATGAGATGAGTATAGAATTAAAATCCCTCTCTCTCTCCCCTATCGGGTTGTGATTTCATGCTCATCACCCACTTTCTCATCACCTTCTCATTATTATATATACACACAAAAATATAAACACATGGTGGGTCTCATAACCTCTCTCCTAGTGGGGCCCACCATGTACTTATTATTTGTGTGTATTTGAGGTGATGAGATGAGCATAGAATCAAAACCCATCCCGCCTCCTTCATCCACCCCTCAAAATTTCATTCATTTACTTCAAGCTTAATTCTTATACCTACGTATATAAGAGTTGTGAAATCAAGTTCAATTTCACATACCTTCTCTTTGCTGATCGTCGTGTGTTCTTTTGTATGTGTTCCAGTGCGTACACAAATTATTTCTGGAACCTACTTATACTGTTCATAGTTATACTAATTATGACTCTGGGCAATTAACCTGTACACACTACTCCTTCCAATACCTTACTTATATTCATTGATCGATACTATATATAGTTGATATAGTGTTTCAGTGTGTTTGTCATTGTCAAATGTATGGCTAAATAATCATCAATAAATGACGAGATTTTTTTTAACTGAATATATATGATGGGATTTGTGTCTATGCGCGCGCGCATATATATGCGTGCTTCTTAGATCTATATCTTTGACATGGTTATGAATTTCATAATATATATATATATATATATATATATATATATATATATATATATATATATATATATATATATATATAGTGTGAGAGTGTGTGTGTGTATGTGACATGATTCCCCAACCCTCCTATGGGAGCTTTGATTTCATGGCACTAGAGTATAAAACCATCCATTTGCTTAGACATGCATGATTATGGGTTATTGTATGTATTAGATAAGAATATGGTAAAGTAGATTGATGCAAAATGTATGTATAAAAAAATTGTAGGGGTGGAGGTATTGGAGAATCTGGCATATCTAGCCAATGCAAGCAACTTGGTGTTGTACATGAGGCACTACATGCAGTTTTCTCCATCACAATCAGCAATCAATGTCACCAACTTCATGGGAACTTCCTTTCTTCTTGCTCTCCTCGGAGGTTTCTTGTCTGATGCTTTCTTCACCTCTTATCACATCTTCCTCACTAGTGCCGTTCTTGAGTTCCTCGTAAGCTACACTTTCACTCTCTCTCCCCAAATATATTTATATACATTCTTGTGTGGTTCCTTTCTTCCCCCTATAGATCCGAAGTATCGATATATTGGAGAATTTCACGTTAATTAGTTGGAAATTGAATTGAGGTTATTTGATAGAAGATCATAACACATAGTTATAACTAAAATTCAACACAATATATTATTAAGAAGGTGTTCATCCATTGGTTCTTTTATTTAATTAGATACTCCCATCTTTCGATAATAAAATGTAGGCGGAGTTATTTACTATTGGTAAATATTTATACTCTTATTCTTAACTCCCTTGTATGTGGATCCAAAGTATCATTTTTTGGACTGATATAAAGTATCATTATACACACATATGAAGTGGTAATTAATTTAATATTCTTGTGTTTTATATATATATATATATATATATATATATATATATATATATATATATATATATACTCACTGCTGCTGCTATCTCTCGAACTTATTGTCTTTCCCATGTTAAAAGGAAAAGATAAAATTAAGGCTTTAATTTAATTTAGTATATGGGGTTTATAGTGTGATCTGATGATTATCTTAATAGAAGAACCTCGTTCGTGTGTCTCGCAAGAGCATGATGTGATATAAACTAAGTTCCAACTTAGCTATCAATTAATTTGTGAGTCTATAGATCGATTTGACTAATCCTTATCATAGTTTAATAAAGTCAAGCCTAGCTCTAGTAATCCTAATGTAACTTACTGGAGTAAATTATTCTAAAAGTGGAAAACTTCTGAATAATTCTTTATTGTTCCATCAAAATTATATATATATATATATATATATATATATATATATATATATATATAATATGATGATACATGCATACAAACTCATACATTTATTTTCGGTAAATTTAAAAAGATTATAAGCATTCAATATATTATCTCTTGAATAGTTTAAGTTGGATGTACAGTTCTATATAACATACACACCAATATTTAACTTTTAAAAAACATTTTCGTGCGGACGTGGTTATGACAAACTAAACTTGATTCACTTGAGGACTGCTATTAAAAGTGTCCGCAAAAGGAAGATAAAATAGTTGTGATAGAGAAAAGGTGAGATGTACGTATTCCTTCCCTCGTGCTAAGCCACATAATGTGCTTTTGTGTGTGTGTGTGTGTGTTACTATTACTTTTTATTCTATTAAGAAAATTATCTATACAATTAAAAACACATAAAATTATTGATACTAATTAAGTTGTATGGTAATATACTTGAATAAACTCTGCTTAAGAAAAACCTAACCTTATGTTGGAGCCTTATATAGATAAAAAGAAGTTTCATATAAAGACGATCTTATACTTCTAATAATGGTTGTTTGAATTTGAATTAGCCAAAACTATCTTGTCCGTCCCAATATGCATGTATTAATAGGATAACATGTTTTCCTTAGTTTTAAATACAAAACTTAATCTTGCCATTATGACTCGGCTCATTTAAGCTGCTATATATTTTAAAAAAAGTCTATAAATTTAATTTATTACTTTATCTCCCATATTGTTTTTATGCAAACTATTCATATTGAGGTTTATCATTATAAGAACAGCTTCTAATGCAAATGATTAAAGAAATATTTTAGCTATACCAAAACATATCTTTTTATGAATAATATATTGAACTAGCTTTTTAATGTCTATAAATGAATCATCTCCAAATTTGACAATTAAGATTAGGCACAAAAATATTCACTCGTTGAGTAGGGGGGTGCTTGAGGTTGATTTGTTTAATTTATGATTATGATTCATGTAACGAAGTTATTAATCTGTTGAGTCGTAGTGCTGTTTCCACAAATAGAAACTTCATTAAGCCCTGTAATCAATTTCATTTTTCCACAACTCAGAAGAAGTTGTCTTTCTTTATCTGTTTTCATTTTCAATATTCGTTGTACATCAAATTTCATTTCATGTTGCTTTGCAAGTCATCACAAAGCGAAAATAAAATTTTATACTTTACTATAATTTAATGTTACTTATATAAGATATTCCTATATCGAAAATAAAATTATCATATATTTATATGTTTTTATGAAGGATAAAATCCTACACATTAAACAAATTGAAATTACTATTAATTTTTTTTTAATTAATTCGAAATTTCATGTATATTTATTTTATATCAATCTCCATTGACCAAGTGATACTACATTTTTTGTCAACTAATCCTATACCCTATATAGATATAAGGAAAAAGGATAAGATTATTTTTCCTATATATGACATCATTATACTAGATTTTATGTACTCCCTTCGTTCCTAAATATAAGATCACTTTGGTTAATTTGGGGAGATTAAGGAAGACAATAAAATTACATGATCTTCCCAAAATCCCCTCAATTACTTAACTTTAAAAGGAGGAGAGATTTTCAATGAAAAAAGGGAGTATAAGGGTAGTTTGGGCAAAACTTGAGATAAAATAGGAAGTGATCTTATATTTAGGAACTTATCCACTTCTCTAAAGTGATCTTATATTTAGGAATGGAGGGAGTAATTAATAATTTCAGTAATCATTTATTATTGTGTGAATTTTTTTCTTATTTACGTCGTCAAATGTTTAAAAATAAGGGTTAGATGCATAGAATGTTAAAGATTAAGACAGCTAGCTAATGACATTTAAGTATTTTTTAGTTTCTATAAAACATATTAGACATGACCTACAAATAGGACAAGAAAAGTGTGTATATACACAGCACGAAAATGAAATAGAATTGAATGATGTTAATTATATCATAGAGGTGCTGCTTGAAACAGAAACCTCATGATCTTAGGCAAATTCTCATCAGCTTCCGCAAATAATGGAGGCGACGACAAGGAGGTCGATTATCCATGTGTATTATACTATTATTATGTGGTTGTCGTAAATTTTGATCGAGAATGTACATGTCTACCTTTTGCTTGGGGCATCCACTACCATAAACGCCAACAACCCACAGTGACGTCTCATGAGTAGCTAGCTAGCTTGCTGCCGGTTGATGAGATAACTGATTGGGATGAAGTGTATATACACATTATATCAATATTTATCCTCATACTCAGCAGTGCAACCCCATGGCCATTGGGGCTAGTGGGATCCATTTTTTTTGTGCATACCATCCATTGAACCTCCACCTGATTCGGGAAAAATCGGATATTTTTTTTGTGGGACTGGAATCTTAAGGTATTAAGATTTGTGAATGTTGATAAGATATATTCATATTTCACTTAGAAATTAAAAATTACTACCACTCTGTTAATAATTAGTCTCTACGCATGGTTTCCTTGTTTGATTAAAATATCCTTAGATTTTCACCTTTTGTTTATTATGTTCATATAGAGTTTTTACCATGTAATATTGTAATTATAGTTTTACATCTGTCAAAAAATAAAAATTCCCGTCCAAAAAAACTTTCATTTAATTTTATTTAGCGTCAACGACTTTTCGTTATTGATCAGTCCATCAAATGAACAAACTTATACACAACCATAATGTTCTGACTAAAATTAAAGTTGAAACAATATATGCAGATTAAAATTTCTTTTGTTTTGTGTTTTCAAAGTTTCTTGTAAATTTAGTTCATTATATTCCACATTTTTTTGTATTCTTCAAGCAAAGATCAATAGTATACCATTTCCAACTAAAATCGTTATAATTATGATTTTCGTGCATCCATATGAGTTATTGAGTTAGAATCTTCTCAACATACCTATATATGTCAACATACTTTCAGTTAAATTTAGTTAATGAACAAGAATCTTCTCGACATACCTATCCATGTATTGATTATATATATATTGTGCTAAAAAACCTGAACTTTAATTACCATGTATATATACACATGGAATATAGAACCACTCTAATAAAATATACTATCCATGAATGATTCGTGAATAAATAAACGACTTATTTCAAAGATTACATGATTTCATTCAGGGTTTGAACATACTCACCATACAAGCGCGGTCAACAATGCTGAAGCCGCCGGAATGTGACCACCAGTCAAGCTCACCATGCCAACATGTGGAAGGAGGAAAAGCAGCCATACTATTCATAGGGCTCTATCTAGTGGCACTTGGGGTGGGAGGGATAAAAGGGTCATTGCCTTCACATGGAGCTGAACAGTTCGATGAGAGCACTCCACGTGGCAGGAAGCAGATATCTACCTTCTTTAATTACTTTGTGTTCTGCTTGGCATGTGGAGCCCTAATTGCAGTAACGTTTGTGGTTTGGGTTGAAGATAATAAAGGGTGGGAATGGGGTTTCGCTATTTCCACCATTAGCATCTTTGTTTCCATCCCTGTCTTCCTTGCTGGCTCTTCTTCTTATCGCATGAAGATCCCTTCTGGTAGTCCACTTACCACTATCTGTAAGGTACGTATGAAAATTTCTCAACCTGAGTTGGTTGTTATTATAACAAACTAAGTGTTTGCATTGTCCTAAACATATGCCATTTACCTAATTTTATTAAATTAAAAATGTAAGTTATAATTATATGATATGGTTTACCTTGATCACTATGATCATATCCTTTAATTCCCTTGACAATCTTATTGGTTATTGTTAAAAGAGTATGAGTATGGGGGCACTCTTGGAATCTATTGACAATAATCAGAAACAATAAGTCATATACGTAGAACTAAAATCAACCCCAAAAAATAGGAGGGATGGGTTATATGACAAACAAAATCACTTAAATTAGAAATTTATGGAGATTTATGGGAATGCTTTGGATTTAACAATAAGTGTTCTCATTGAGAGAGGAGACAACCTTGTCAATGTGGGCAACACTCCTACCCCTCGAGTCCAAATTAAACCGGGTGGTGATTAAACAAAAAAAGAATGATTCAATTAGGGCCGATAAGAGTAATATAACCAACACTTTGAATTGGGCAAATCAAAAGGCATTATTATCATGACACTCTCATATCCTTACTATAAGCTCAGAGAGCTAGTTAAGGGAGTTTACTTGGGCATTAAAAAAATACTTTTATCCATTTTGTCTTTGAAATTATTCCAGTTGGTTTGTACATAATAATTAAGGGAGTTTCCATCTAAAGTAGTCTCAATGTAAATCATGACAATAGATTGCAACATTTTTACAAGTAACTTACATGACTCATTTCCTTATTTAATCTCTATAAATTATTAGTTACCTAACTCTTTATTATACTCCTATTAAGCATCCAAGGTAATCCACTGAATGATGGAAATCCCATGTTAGGCTCATTGTTTTATTCACACATCACAATTTTTCTTTGTACATACCTTATTATATTTCTACGGCACCATCTGTAGTATTTAAATATTTCCCTTAATGGCTCTGGATCTATTGAATCTGGTTTCATGTGCATATAATTTTTTGTAGTTTATGTTTTGTTCACAGATGATTCAACCTTGTTTATGGTTTTTCTTTACAGTTCTTTTCTGTTTTAAATAATGAACAGGTAGTGATCGCAGCTTCACTAAACAGTTGCATCAACAAAAATCCAAGCAGTGCAGTGGTGAACACGGTTTCAAGCCCTCCTACGAATCCAAACACTACAAGTAGAGAAGAAGAAGGAGGGGAAGAAATAAAACAAGCGGTAGAAATATCAGCAGAAACACCATCAGATTGCCTCAAATTCCTCAACAATGCACTTGCAACAAACAAACCATTGCATCCATCACTAGAATGCACTGTTGAACAAGTAGTTGATGTCAAAATAGTAGTCAAAATGCTTCCCATTTTCGCTTGCACTATCATGCTCAATTGTTGCCTTGCTCAACTCTCAACTTTCTCAGTAGAACAAGCAGCAACCATGAACACAAAACTAGGTTCTCTCAAGGTTCCTCCAGCCTCTCTACCTGTTTTCCCAGTTCTCTGTATTATGATCCTAGCCCCAATCTATGATCACATTATAATACCATTTGCTAGGAAAGCCACAAGAACTGAGATGGGTATTTCTCATCTTCAAAGAATTGGAATTGGATTGGTTCTCTCTACAATTGCCATGGCTGTGGCTGCACTTGTTGAAGTGAAGAGGAAAAGGGTAGCATTAGAATCAGGACTTTTCAATGAAACAACTAAGCCCCTTCCAATCACATTCTTTTGGATTGCATTACAGTATTTGTTTCTGGGTTCTGCAGATCTCTTCTCTTTAGCTGGATTATTAGAATTTTTCTTCACGGAAGCACCAATAAAGATGAGATCTTTGGCCACTTCTCTTTCTTGGGCTTCTTTAGCTTTGGGATATTACCTTAGTTCAGTTATTGTTTCATTGGTGAATAGTATCACTGGTAGCTCATCCCGTAGGCCATGGCTTTCTGGTGGTAACCTTAATCATCACCACCTAGAAAGTTTCTATTGGCTTATGTGTGTGCTAAATGGGTTGAACTTTGTTGTTTACCTCTTTTTGGCTTCACGGTACAAATACAGAGCAAGTGGAAGCAGAGAATAAAAAAAGATAGAAGAATTTGGTCAAATTGGTCTATGAATACTTTGCTTTATGAGGCCATGTGATCAAACAGTTTCAAAGAATTAAAGGACAGTAAATTCCTGCAACTTGGTTGATTAGACTTATCCCTTACAATAAAATGTAAGGATATGTTGAATAAGCAAAGAAAAGACAGATGTTGAAAAAACAAGATACAAAATTGTGTTTTTTTTTGCCACAAAATTGTGTTTGTTTGTAACCAAAATAGTGGTGACATATTGATATAAATAGAGAATTATTCTCAATTCTCTTGTTCATGTTGTGGTTCATTTCTTAATTGTATGTAATATTGAGAGACAAAAATGAAGTGTTCTATTTACTACTCTCTTTATCTATTTTCCCTAGTATAAGACCCAGTTTAGATTAAAGAGACTAAGTAATCCACCGAATCATATAATATTTTATGAATTATATTATATTAAAATATTACATGATAGTATATAAGTCATATACATTATTTGATTAACAATGTAGTTTGCAAACATAAAAAATTATAACTATCTTATTTAGCATTTTAAGAATTTCGAAAAATAAGTTTTTATATTTTGCAATTAAAAGATAATAAAAAGCATATTAACAAAGCCTTACAAATGGGATGTAGTTCAGATGGTAGAACGCTCGCTTATCATGCGAGAGATAGGGCAGCATACCCAGTTTTTCCGCTCTTTGCTTATTTTCTTACCAATTTTCAAAATAAAACGTGGCTTCTTAATAATTCAGCCCAAATATTCAGCTCCCTAGCTATTAGTTTTCTATATTTGTTGGGCCATTCATTTTTTTTTATTTTGCTATAGAAAACTAATAGCCCATATGCCATATCTGGAGTCATTCCTTACCATAGAGGTAGGCTTCGTTTTTTTTTTCTTGATCTTTTATTTTGGTAAATAACTATATATTCGTTTTGTTTCTTTGAACCTTGGAAGGATTCATGTAAAACATGTAAACAACATTAGTAGGATTTTTGAACTAAAAACTTGGCCGTACGTTTTACTTTATTCCCCTTAATGGAGCTCTCTTTTTTATACATAAGGAAATAAAGAAACAAAACTAAAAGTAAAATAAAACAAAACTAAAGTTTAACTATGTCCTGCATGAGATGAAAATCTTTAGCCAAAACTAATAGACTTCAGTTGGTTTTTATATATTTAGAATATTTACAAAATGAATATTATAACCTAAAAAAGGTGTCATATCCATTACATTAGATGAAAATCTTTAGCCAAAACTTGAGATATATAGACCCCACTATATAGTAAATAATTTATTTCCCATAAAATATGATGTATCACAATAATCATGAGAGAAAAGTGATATTAAATTGTAGAGTGGATAAACGAAAGTAACCCTCGTTGATGGAAGAGAGAATAAAAAAGAATAATGGACAATTTTCATTAAAAAAATAATGGACAAATGCACCTATAACATTATAATTTTAATTATATAAACAATCGCCTATTTAAATTACTATTAATTACTTATCACTTTAATTACATATCCATTTAATATTTGATTATATCTATTTAGAGTACCAGTTAATTACCATTTCATTTACAAATCAAATTATAATTTCATAATTAAAAACAGTTATAAATTTAACTATGTTAGAAACAATATTCAACTAATTAAATAAGCTATTAACATAGTTAGAAAAACGACTTTTCTTATTTTTCCAAAAATATAAGTTAACAAACTATATTGCTAAAAAAATAATTTTAGTCACACAAATAATTTATCATAGTTAGAAAAAATATTATTGTAATTTAAAATTAGAAAATAACATGAATATAATTTACAATGAAATATAAAATTTACAATTAAACTCATATATTAATGAAATTATCAAGATTTTGATTTATCCATATGATAAAGATGGTCTAACATGAATATTTAAAAAAATCTAATATAATTCGATTAAATTCTTTCACAATCATTTTAAATAAACATACAATCATATACCTAAAGATTCTAATATTAAGAAACATTTACAGTTGTCCAATTCAAAATTATATACAATAACTCAAGAGAGACAGATTCAAATGCTTAATAAATCATTAAACAAGTATGCAAAAGTACAAATGAGTCTAATACCCAAGTCTCTGTATCCTTTTCTCATGACTCCAACCCCGATCTAACACCTATACATAAGATAGCAACATGGGTGAGGGAAAAAAGAGATCTAGGTGCATATTAATGTGAAGTTGTAAATATGAATAATAATATATTGTAATTAATTAATATATGGACAGTTACACCTTGATCTCAAATAAGAAACTTAATTTCAAAGAGGTTTCAAGAAGTTGTTAATGTTTTATTGACTATTATTAACAATTGCAATAGCCCTTAGTAACAATTGGTAACAACTCCTTGAGACCTATTTGAATTAATTTTCTTATTTAGGACTTAGGTGCAATTGTTCCATATATGTGTGTTTGTGTGAACGCTAAAAGCTTCACAATGATTTTAAAATAGGCTGTAAAAGATTAAAGGGTTAACATAACTTTTGGTTCCTATAGTTTACCCTCATTTAGGTTATAGTCTTTTGTTAAAAATAAATCAAATTCATCGCATGGATAATACATATTTGCTAAATTTTGCAATATACCCATCTCATCTTTTAAAACCAAAATATGATTACCCTGTAAATAAAGGCATCATTTATTAACTTGAATATACAAATGTTTCCTCTTCGGTGATTAAATCAAGAGAAAATCAAGTGACCTAATTATGATCAATGCCTCTTAGAAATTATTACTAGTAATGAGCTTAAATTACCATCTTATAAACATTCTTTCATACTTAAACCAGAGATTTCTATCTGGAAAAATCTAGAGATTCAAGGGAAGAATTCGTAGTCATTGAAGCTACAAATGGCAAAGTTAGCTTTGAAACTGAATGTTTCAACTAAGAATCTTTACAAAAGGAATACTGCATCAATTAATGATAAGTATGCTATTATGGCTGGTATCATGTTGGTGCAACTATACAGGTGAGGTTTTTGAACACATTTTTCGGACCAAACATAACAGCAAAACCAACTAACGCGGTTGGCAAGCTGAAGTGCGAATGTCCTACTTATATACTCACACACACACATTTCTGGTCGATGTGGGACTAAGAGAATACAAGTGAGGTTTTACTAACTTGTTATGGATTCATGTGTGTTAAAAGGTTAATAAATTTATCTTTTCCATGGGTTTCTTCTTAAACTAGCATCAAAGTTTTTCTTCAAGCAGCCAACTGATTGGAAACCACGTATCTCTAAGAATATTATGATATCTGTCGCATTTGAGATGTAAGGATAGTGTCATGCACCTAATGACAGACATTCCCAACTTCCTGCTCATGTCAGTATATAATCATTATTATTCAACACTTGAATCTAAAACTTTGCACAAGAGTGTAGTTTGGCGTACTTGCATTGCTTAGTAAGCTATAATGAGTTGAATATCCTTCCGTGTCAGGTATTAACTCTTCAAGTTTCTAATATGACATTAGAAGATCTAACTTTGACACTGTTGGCTTCCGCCTCATTTACTTTACTACCTACCGTGGTTTCACTTAATTCACCAACTACACCAGTGAGTCCTTTTGTTGGACTCACATAATGTTTTGCAATAGTAAATAATAAAAGATATGATGGTGAAGCGTGTGAACAACAAAGGGATCTTGACACACATCAGACTGATTCTATAAGTGATGATATATTGTTCCCAACTAGCAGTCACTCCCACCGCGCTTTGCGCGGCAAACATCACTACTTTACAACTGTTCTGATTGAATCACTAAAAAAAAATCAAGTCGAGCCACTATTCTGACAAAATCAAAACATTACTAAAAAAAAAAATTCACAAACATTAACGATGTGCACTCTTGAAAACGGCGGGATTGCATGCCGAGCCTAAATTCAAAATGAAGTTCAGGTAAGACAAGGCAAGAGATAAGCAACGCAGAAAGAAATAACCACTATCAATAGATGTTTTGTCAATGTCTAATTATGATTTCCCATTAAAGAAGGTTTTTGTGATAATATTATACCAGGACCCAAAAAGTGGTCGCGTGGCTTTCGTTAGAAATAAAGCCAATCTACAATAGACTATGT
Organism: Mimosa pudica; assembly: GCA_029929735.1. Taxonomy (NCBI): domain Eukaryota; kingdom Viridiplantae; phylum Streptophyta; class Magnoliopsida; order Fabales; family Fabaceae; genus Mimosa; species Mimosa pudica. The sequence goes on from JAKELP010000036.1 coordinate 2,100,047, forward strand.
AAAGAAGTGTCAAACCATTAAAAGAACAAAAGGGGCCTGCTACTCTTCGTAAAGTTCATAATGGGTGAGATCTTTGGGAACAACGGATTTTACTGCTAACAAAATAAAGATTTCCACTCCCCTCTTAAATATTTTATTTTGCATAAGGAAATTGGATGTGACAAAACACTTGAGCAAGTCCAAGTGCATGAGGACAAAGGTAAAAAACAGAAAAGCAGTTTGCAGAATAAAGATAGGAAAAAGACAGAATGAGTAATCACCTAGCTCAATAGCCGACGCCTAAAAAATGAGTGCTAGATCATAGAGTCTACAACACCTAATCCTATCTTTCTCTTTCCCACTAACCTATAGGTCCATATACTCACTTCTAACCTGCATCTTCAGCAGGTACGAGGTGACAATGCAATTGAGCTTCTACGAAATACGAGGTTATTGACACTCATATCAAAAGGTCACGCATAACAACCAAAATTAAGCATCCAAGCAATGTGATAAAAACAGTTTAATAATCATATACGCAAGGAACTTTTTTTTATGATATGGTGAACACAATTTAATGAAAATATTTGAATCTGATTGTCAAGGTAGGGCAATGATGGACTCGCTTTGAATTCAACTTCAGCAAACTAAGTGTAACAAAATGGATTTCAATTGCATTCTGAGTGTAAATCGTCAAACAACTTAAGCAAACTACATGTAACAAAATGGATTCTAAGTAAAGTTCCTCGTTAACCAAAAGTATAACGCATAACCAATTTCACCAACGAAATATATAGTAAATCTGGTTTTACTCATCAAAGAGAATTTCATCGTAGAGTCTACAACATACCTAGTCCCGCATCAGTTTAAAAGAAACTTAAGAGGCCTTCTGGCGATACATGGGCGTATAATTATGCAGGTTTGCCAAGCTTAAGATGCTTAATCAGAATAAAAGGCATGGAAACAGAGTTCTTGACAAGCTTCCGTATCTTTAAGCATAATGCTTCAGTCCACGCACCTCCAAGGTAAATGATAGAAGAGGCACACACGTCACTGTATATAAGAAAAGAATACTAAAAGTTAAAAATAGGGGATGAACACAACACAGACAAATAATAATTGAAGGCAAGCCATACCTTTCTACAGCCTTGAAGCATGATTCAATAATAATCATAAATTCCTTTTGGGCATATCCCTCATGGTGGTGGCGGTGAACGTCAACTTGTGAAGCTTTTTTAACATAGCCACAAACATTTATAACAAATGTAAAGAAATCGAATGAGAATATAAGCCTAACTCACGGGTGAGTATAACTGCACAACATATATTTACAGACCATATATTGTCTCAACATATGTGAGACATGTAGGAATCTCCAATGGGATACACAGATTAAAGACACTATCAAAGAAAGGAGCATCAACCAAGCCGAGACTTGCCAACTCGTCAAAATGTAAGTGGAAACGGTGATGAATGTCAAATCCCGGCTCAGCTATTAAATAGCGTGAAACAACGTACTTCCTCCTATGAGTAATGATTTGGCCATGTACATCAAAGGCATTCGGTGTCACCAGTGAACACACCACCCTAGCACCCTATAGATCATGAAAAAACTATATTAATATAGTAAAAAAATATCAAGCAAAAAAGTATAACACACAATAACAAGAAAGCAACACCTCACTACTTCATCCCAGCAGTGGATATCAACGGATTGGAGTTCTTTGAACGAAAAAAGTGGATCCCCATCAGAAAGCACCGTCTCCCGGATGGAAACTCGATCAACTGAGCGCATGAGCTTCTTATCAACAAACTCAAGAGCCAGGTTACTGAGAAGATTGAGGCCAGTTTCCGCCATAAGTGAGTGGTGGATGAGTATAAGTTGAAAGAAAGTATATGAAATATGTCAAGTGAGCTCGTTTTTATGTAGGCAGCGAGTGGGTCCTCAAATAGCAAACATGGGCCTTGGTGAAGAAAGACAAAAAGTAGAAAGCATGCTCCAAGAACAAACATGTGACGCGAGCACCTGTATTTATAGACCGCAAAGGGGCCCAACTAAAAGAGAAAAGGGTTAAAGAATTAGATTTAACATTTTAAATAATATCGGACTCCAAGAGCATTTATTGAAGCACATGGGCATTATAATTATAATAAAATAAGACAATTGTTTATGAAGAAAAATTGGATTTCCCGCCAAATCATTATAAGCTACAGTGTTATGAGTCTATAGCGCGAAAGCAGAGGAAGAGTAATCAAAAAATGGTGGACGAGCTATTAGAGAGATAGTTGATTCTGACTTGATTTGTTCACATCTATGGCTACATAGTAGAGTTCCTTTAGGGTAGTACATCATCTCTTACTTGTACTATAAAACCTTTTGTGTAAAATGATATTGGTCATAACGTTTTATATGGTCGGTATCAGATCTACTCCATCTCAATCATCAGCCACAGTCAAGCTCGTGCTACTTCCATTGATTGCTGGTATAATTATTCTTGATACGCTACATTGATGTAAAAGAAAAAGGTAGCATACTTCTTAATTCTACTGCTCTTTTTCTACTTGCATTCTTCATCTTCCTTTTTTTGGAACTAAATTCTTCATCTTCCCTAAGATATGTACCTTATGCTTAAAGGTGCCTTCCACCTCCTAGTAATTGCTCTATTTTTTCTGTTTTTCTTTTGTTTTCAAAATTTTGACTTCCAACCATGTTGCAAAATGGTAATTTTATCTTGTTTCTCATGGGTCTAACAGGCATTACTTACGTACTTGAGCGCTCCCTGAAGGTAAATGCAACATCCAGCATTTTTTGCAGGGATTAATTTGAATGACACTTTGGATGGGTTTCATTTCCAATCATGTTTCATTCTGAATGGTAGAATTGATCTTAATAAATATATCTTACTTGGACAAAGTAACTTACATTATTGTCAATTTCTTTTTGAAAGTTGTTTCACTTTTGTACATATCCATGACCTTGGAAAGTGTTATTGTTACTCATCCCTTCCCTTCAAGGGGAAGAATATATTATTATGGGAAAATGACAACAAAATTAACACTTGAATTTGAGTTGGACAAAAGGGGTCCTCCAATTCCAACTTGGATAAATAAGGGATAGTCTCTGTCCTTAATAAAATTTGTGACTGTAACAAAAGAGTAGTTAATGATGATTCTCAAATAGTTATTTGTGATACATGTATAGTTAATGATTAACTACTCATGTATGACAGTTAGCTACCCTTGTATCTATGATTCTTAATAAGTACTCATGTATTGCCAATAACTATTTTAGAATCGTCATTGACTACTCTTTTGTCACAAAGTCACAAATTTCATTTAGAACAAATTGAGGACTATCCCTTATTTGTTCAAGTTAAAATTGGAGACCTCATTTTGTCCAACTCAAATTCAAGTGTCATTTTTTTGTCATTTTCCCTATTATTTAAGTTAACGTTTCCCTTCTTCTTTCCTTCTTATTTTTCCTTCTTATTTTGAAATGTACCACCTTAGCACCTTTGAGTGAAAACAATGAATATCTATTTTTTATAGTTGTTTTTTGTTGCATTTTTTATTAATTATTGAACTTTAAACTAGTGGTTTTTCTTGCATTCAAATTGTCGCAATTAATTCTTCTTGACAAAAGATGCAAAAGCAAATTAATTCATACATTTCAAGTTCACATTAGTCGGTTATCAATTTTAAATCATGAGGTTGTATTTGACAAAAAATGTGAGTACACTGTTGTTCCAAAACCAAGATGAACGTGCACACAATTTAAGATCATAGTGTGTTATACTTTTAGACATGTGGTACCTGCAGGGTACTTCCCTCCAAATAAACTTGAAAATGGATTTTTTCTTGGTTTGAACACAAGAGCTCATTTGTAGGTGTGTGAACCTTTGCCTATTCAACAACAATAAGCTTACATTATTCAAATACAAAATTATACTCTCATTACGTTATATAAGCTCAACAAATGGGAGGAGACATTCTCAACAAACCAACATAGAGAACTCAATATACTAAATGCTCACATAGAAAGCAACTCACTTAAACTAAATTCAATTGACCTAGAAATCTCAATAGTCAAATATGCCAGCTGATTAGTTATATTTATACAAACAAAATTTACAAAATCTAGTAAGACTTAAAAACCAAAATGTGATTATTTATTATTAATTTAAAGCTCAATAAGGCTCTTCATGTATAGCAAGGGTTTCAATATCTTTGATTTAATGTCTCCAAAGCCGAAACCAAATTAGGTAGGTTTACAGCATTTTTTTATCCCATTTTCAAATGCAAATTGTTTTGTCCTCATCTCTTGCACAAGCCCAGTTCAAGAATCCTTATTCCTTAAAGCTTAGATCTTAGCTCTTTTCGTTGTTCCCCTTGTATTTTTCAAAGGTTCACTTGAATTGGACGAGTCACCGATGGAATTTGAAGAACTAACTTCCTAGTTCACATGATTCGCTCTCTCTTCATATGTATTCATCCTTAATTTTTCACTTGCATCAAAAGCAAATAAATCAACATTAAAATGTAGAACTTACATTACACTATACAAGAAAGTCAATCTTATAAGCATTATCATTATTCTTGAAATGAACCACCTTCTCTTGTAGGTAAATCTTTCTTTTCTAATATGCCCCAAAATCCAATCTCTAGGCTAAAACAAAGAATAGGCATTCTTCCTTTGTTGTGGATGCATCTTTCTATTATTCTTTTCAGTTTGGAGTAGGGTAGAAATCATATCAGGGTTTTTTCACCATCACAATATCTTACGCCTTAATAGACCATAGACCGACCGAATCTATACACGCTTTTACAGGCAGAACCCAGATAAACCATAATTGCATTCAATATAGACCATCCAAATATAATGTCCTAGTACTTTCCAAAAGGTAATTGATAAAGGACAAATGTTGCTTGGTCATCTTATGATGCAGTTCCGCTTGATTGCACCTTGGATGTGCTTTCAAAGATCTTATTAGCATTCCCAACCTCAAAGCCATCCCTCCTATGATACTCATTTACCTGTTCAGGTCATACAAGGCACAAATCAGGGATTAACACTAAAATGCGATTATCAAACACGAAAAGTTTAATTTATGAATATTGGAAACACCATTATAATCTAATATAAAACCTCTTTTTTTGTGTCAATTCATCCCTAAATTTCAGAAGCTTAGTTGGAAATCATAATCTATGAAATTGCAAATCACAAAAACTCATTTTTAAATTTTTAAAATAGCTTTAAAGTATGGGCATTACAATCCAGTCGTTATTTTTTTTTTCAATTTTGATCATCAAGGTTTTACACAAGACCCCCCCCCCCTCCCAAAAAAAAAAGAGAAAAAAGAAAAAAGAAAAACTGTTTTGGAATGAATAGTAACTGAATGATTTGGAAGAAAATGATATAATAATAATAATAATAATAATAATAATAATAATAGGCATCCGGTTCTTAATACTCCCTCCGGTCCTAAATATAAGACCTAATTGACTTTTTTAGAAAATCTTATAAAAAAACAAAAAAGTTAATTATAAATTGATTCACCTATGGTTCCTTCACAACAAATGGCAGTTTTTATGGGTGAGATGGAAGTGAGAGAATGGTTAAAAATGAATATTTCTTCCAATATTGCTGTTAATGGTGTTAAATGGGGAATTTGGTTCTCCATAATATGTTATCACTTATGGTTGGCTAGGAATCATAGGATTTTTCAGAATTCAGAGACTTCCGCTTCGGTGATCATTTCTAAGTCGAGAGCTTGGTTGAATTGGGGGGGAGAGGCCTTTATGAAACACTTGGATCCTCACAGCAGGTGTTCCAAATGGAAGGCGCCAGAAAGGGGATGTTTCAAAATTAATACGGATGGTGCATGCCAAAGCTTGTTGGGGATTGCTGCTAGTGGAGGAATATTGAGAGATTACAAAGGGGAGGTTAAAGGAGGTTTTATGTTTAATATAGGACAAGGAGGAACCTTTTTGGCAGAAGTCTGGGGCATTCTCATGGGTCTTCGTTGTGCTTGGGATTTGGGAGTTCGTAGCGTGGTATTGGAAACAGATTGTTTGGAGGCAGTGGAGTGCTTGGAAGATGATCGTGTTCATGGTCTTGAAGTTAGCCATATTTTTTATCAGATTCGGGACATGCTCAAGATGGATTGGGATGTGCGAATAGAATGGGTTAGAAGAGATTGTAATAATATAGCAGATAAATTGGCTCATAGAGCATTACATGTGGGCCAAGGAGTGGTTGGTTTTATTGAAGTTCCAGACTTCATAGCTGAAGAGGTTGATCAAGAGAAGCTGCTGCATGTTACTTAAGTAGCTTAGTGCTCATTTGTAACCCAAAAAAAAAAAATTGATTCACCTAATTTTTTCCCTTGGACTAGTTTATTTTACCTATAAACTAATGTATAATATAAAAATATATCAAATATGTCATGATTTGGTGGCCTATTTCGCAACCTTAACCTCTCCAAAAAAAAAGTCAATTAGGTCTTATATTTAGGACCAGAGGTAGTATATGATTTGATTTGTAGAGCAAACTAGATGTAGTATATCAATATGATATGATGTCACACAAATAAACTGTAGTAATTGAACCATGGAGGGAAACAATCAAGAACCAATCAAATTTTATGAAATATATTCAGTAAAATCATCATAGTCATAAATAATTTTGTAGCCAAGAGCTCAGACAAACTTACATATTATAAAAACTTCTGAAAAGTATGGTAGTATTCAAATTAGTTTAATAAATATTTCTCTGTATTCGTCATTTATTATTTATTTTCTCTGTAAGTTTTCAAGTAGATCCTATTATTACTTTATTAGGGAGTAGTTCAACATTATTTTTACTTATTATGTAAATGCTCTGTTCGGACAGTGTGCTTATACATTCACCCAAGAGGTTCAATAAAAGTTACAGAAGTTTATTCTCTTCTTTCTAGTTCCATTATTCTCTTCAGTATGAACCTAGAAATTTAGATTCAGTGTGATAGAATGATGTTTACCTCTGAGTCAGGCAAATTTCTATATTGAGGGAGTACAAGGCGCTCAGCGAATTCGATGTAAGAGCATGGAACAGGTTTGGCTATACCATCAGAGAATTGGAAATCAGTTGAATCTGCCACAGTTGAGCTTTGCAAGAGAAGACCATCAGGGCTCACTGGTGATTGGACAAAGTAGTAAATCATATCAGAATATCATATGATCCTTCTAAGTAATGAACAAAAAAAAAATCTGACATTGAAAAAATACTTAAATGATTAACAATATCTAGGAAACTTCAGTATACCCAGCAACAAATTAAGGTACTAACCTTTCAAAACTCCTCCTTCAGAGTTCAATTTGATTTTGTTATCCTCAATAAACTGATTCAGATTCTTTATATTTCTCAAATGTGACTTCAGCCGATGAGTGGAAATAGTAACATGGTTCAGAGCGTGTCCATTGACGAGGGTCCATGCGGCATATTCACTTTCGCTGCACAGAGAAACCATACAAACTTAGAACAAAAGATAAGGACTTCAAAAATGACATAAGTTCAATTTTACTGTAAAAAAAATAGAAATTTCTATCAAGAATGTTGAAGAATAATTTAGCATTGAAGATGAGTTACTGTTCACATCATACTGTATATAGAAAATATGGAATACCTGGCCAATGTTTGGAACTCAGAATATGAGGGTTTTCCCCATGCCAAAATCCCAAGAGAACTTGCTAAAGCTGCATACTTGTTTCCATTACCAGAATTACTGGTGTATCTTCTAATTATTTCCTAAAAAATTAATTCCAACATGAACTAAACACGATTTAGCCATTGAAATGAAAAGTATAGGTCATTGGAGTCATCTTGAAAGCAAATTCCAGCAACATGTAATACTTCAGATATGAACTTCATATATAACAGCAAAACGTAGATCACAAAAGAACAGCTCAATTTAAAAGATATTGAAGAGCTATAATAAAGTTCATATTGGGATATCCAATCAAAGAAAGAAGGGTCAATGTGCAAGAATACACAAACTTTCACCTAAAAAGCACAAAAAGCATATATGGCTTTTTGAAGGAAAACTACTCATTAAATTTGAAAATGAGAGCAATATTATCACAAGCTATTAATATGAGAAGATGATTTGTTTTCATTTTCAAACTATATGAGTAGTTTTTCACCTTTGAAACTCAAATGGTATTTGGCATAATTAAGGTGAAAGCATATGGGTACTTTTGCACATTTACTCAAGAAAGATTCTGTTAAGACCTAAGAGTCTAACACACAAAAAAACCTAACTAATGTATTTTCAAGTGATATTGTAAGATGGAAAGAGTTCAAATGTGAAGCTAACAACATCGAAGAATGAATAATGAGTGCATTTCAACAGAAAGAAAACTAAAAAGCTGTTCAACTTTGCCAAGAAAGAGAAAGACATTGTAAAAGATTTAGCAGGATAAAACTAAAACTAAGCATAGCATACTTAAATTACTATGGAAGCTATTATATAAGACAGACAGCATGAATGAAAAATGGACAATAATTTATGAATGTTCTCTGGGAAACCTGAGCTTGCGCGCTCATCTCGTCTACGAGTAACTCTGAAATGAAAACTCTCGGTAGAGGTCCATAAATACCACTGCCATTACCAGGAAATGAGTTTCTAGGCGGAGAAAACCACAGCGCTTTCAGCTTTTTAACTGGAAACCTCAACTCTTCCTGAGGAGTATAGCCATAATCCAGGAAAAAGCTAGCCATGGAGTCGATTCCATAGCCATTAACCTGCAGTGTTCCAAATTTGCAAAAGGCAAGGGAGGGAACAGAAAATTTATCATAATTTTCAAGGAAATTATTATATAATGCATAAACAATGAAACAAATAACAAACAATTTGGCAAATCAATTCAGATTGATACTACAAATGCCTGTTCAGTATTTTTCCACCAGGTGGGAGATATTGGAGGAAGGTCTTCAAATAAAATCAAATCTAAACATGCAAATACTCTGACCAATGTATTCTAGTCATACTTAGTTCACATAGCAAAATAATTCAGATATTTTGAATTAGCTGATCCTTATACTGCTGTGTAAGATATACAGAACAAAAACTTTGGAACAAGAAAAATAAAATAAAATAAAATGAGCTCCATAAACCTCATTTCTTTATCCAAAGCAGCAAAACACTCAATAAATTAAAAACTTCAGTGAGACATGCAGCAAAGTTGGCAAATTAAATCAGAAAATCACCCCAAATGTTCTGAATGCAAGATGATCATAGCAGATTTGACTCTTGTCAGAAGATGCAACAAGGTCCAAAATTGCCTTGGCCGTGGGGTTTCTGCTCAAATACACTGATTCCATGCCTTCCAAAACGCCCCTGATAAAAGCTTCCCCTCCCTGCAGAGAAATCATATTTCTCAATTTAGAATCCAAACTCCAAAGTTTTATCACTACATATCACACAATAATAGAGAAATCTATTGCCCGAGTATCAACAATAACAATAATAATAGCTATTTCAATGTTTAATAATGATACACAACTTTTACCATTTTATAAATAATGAAATTTTCATTAATATGACTATAAGACTAAACATAAAATCTAAAATGTCCTTATAAATAATAGAGAAGGAACAAGAAAATGTTTACTTTTATGTTTATAACAGAATTTTGGACTTTTCACGTTTAATCTTATTGTCGTATTAAGAAAAATCTCATGGTAAAAGTGATAAAAGTTGGGTATAAATGTTAAACTTTGAAAAATATCCTTGATAGAAGCTAGATATAGTTGTTAAACTTTGAAAAAAATAGGGCAAAGGTCTATTATGTATGATAATAGACGTTCAACTTTAAATCAACTTTAAGTCAAAGTTTTAAATAAAATCAATTTTGCCATCAAAGTTTTAAATGAAATCAATTTTGCTTGCAAGTATTTTTAAATCTAATTTTACTCTTTTTTCTCATCAGAAAATTTTACTATGAATAAATCTTGGGAAAATCCCAAATAAATCTCTCTCAATACCTAAAAGGACAAGTGAGGAACTTAAACTTCCAAAAGGTCTATGAAGGAACCAGCACCTAACTGTCAATTTAAAATTTTGGGAAAAGACAAAATTGTCTCCATCCTAAAACACAAATCACTATCTCACCCTAAACTCACCCTAACACCTACCCTCTTCTCGCAATTTGTGTTTTAGAATGGGGTCAATTTTGTCTTTTCGCAAAATTTTAAAATGATAGATAGGTGCTAGTTCCTTCATAATCCTTTTAGAAGTTTAGGTTCCTCACTTGTCCTTTTAGGTATTGAGAGAAATTTATTTGGGATTTTCCCTTAAATAATCTTTACCCTTTATCATAAAAAAATGGGCAATGACCCTATTTTATACCCAAAGTAACCACCCTGGACCACCCACCACCATAAACTAACAGGTGGTAGAATATTACACCCAAAGTAACTAAAGTGGTCCAAAAATACCCTCAACCGACATTCTTCAACGTTTGACCGTTAGTTGGATGATATGGCGCCCACGTGTTATATTATTTCCATGCGGCACCTGTGCAAATGCCACCTGGATGCCCACGTGTTATATTTCCCATGTTTTTTCCCTTGTGTTGATGGCAGAAAGGCCTAAGGTTTTCGATTTGGGATATATAAAACATGGGAAATATAACACGTGGGCATCCAGGTGGCATTTGCACAGGTGCCACGTGGAAAAACATATAACACCAAGACGTCATATCATCCAACTAACGGTCAAACGTTGAAGAACGTCGGTTAAGGGTATTTTTGGTTACTTTGGGTATAATATTGTACCACTTGTTAGTTTATGGTGGTGAGTGGTTCAGAGTGGTTACTTTGGGTATAAAATAGGGTCATTGCCCTAAAAAAATTACTAACTATCAATGTCAAATTTATATTTAACAGTGTAACTATCATGCGATTTTTAATGAAATAGATACCTTTTGAAACTTACAATTTTTTTTTTTTAAAAAAAAAACTTTGCCCGGTGTCAATCAAAGACTCTAGGGGCAAAATTGACCCATACCTCACAATTAACAACCCAAAAAACGATTTTGTCCAGAGCTCAATAAGTACTAGAAGGAGAAAATCCTCCACATGGTCAAAATAAAGCGTTTCTTTTTGCCAAAAGAAACCCAGAAAAATTTCAAGTCGAGAAAGAACCTGAGACGATGATATGTTTGAGACATGTTGTGATCCAGCACTAGAAGACATGCAGAGATATGGGTGTTGCTTGATTGAGAGAGGAACTCTGAGAAAAGACGATTTTTTATTGAAGGCAAAACAACTGTGGAGCTTCAATGGTGAGAAAGAAGTGAAAGAAGAAGGCTTGGCGGTATATCTAACCGGGGATAACATAGTGCAAATCCCCATTAATTACTACAATTTTCTGTTTGATTGATTATTGAGAATACTTTTATCACAACCTACGACTCCAGAAGGAAAATACAAAGGTGTCAGTTTTCCGTGTTAGGCAATTTCATGATGGATTCTACGCAGGTGACGAAGCCTTACGTGGCATCTCGTTTTGTCACTACCCAATGGACTCCGTACCTCACAATCAAACTTCTTGTACTGCTTTCCATTGAGTATTAGGGTCCGTTTGGTGTTGGGAAGGAAAGTGAAGAATTAGAAAGTGAAAGGGGTAAAGATCGAAAGTAGGGGTAAATTAAGTAATGATGAAAAATAAAGTGTGGGGGGCCCAGAAAAAGTGTGAGATGGAGAGAGAAAACTTGTGGGCCCCGGGATATATGTAAATTACACAAAAACCTAAACTTTCTAATTCTTTAACATTTTCCCTACCAACCAAACAAGCCATTAGATAGTAGATTGTTTTGAAATTACTCCTATGTAATTTATTTGATTATGATGTTTTTACTATGTGTTATAATTTACATATTATAATCTAGCTTGGCTACTCCTATGTAATTTAATTTACTTATTAAAAATCATTAAACTAATTAAATTAGATAAATATATTTTATATTATTTAGGAATAAAGGGAGTATTTGAATTAGATATTTGACTACTTGAAACATGTTTTTGATTCTAGGCATTGCATATCTTGTAATTTAGATTTTAAATGAATTAAAATTTGGGAAAATTAATTTGTAGTCCCTTACAAGGGAGTTAATAGTAGAAAAGTCTCATAAACTTCACATATTAAAGTAGGGTCCCTAGGGACTTTACTTTAATATACTTAAAATACAAAAAAAAAACCAGATAGTCCCTCCCTGTGACAAGGTCATGGGCAGGGAATGACGAGGTTATGCACACGTATAACAGGATCATGAACAACTCTAACAAGATCATGACACACCCTGTGACAAGTTCATGGGCAAACATTGACGAGGTCATGGGCAAAAATGACAAGGTCATGTGTACGTATAACAAGTTCATGAGAAAGGAAAAAGGGGCAATCTGATCTTTTTGTATTTGAAGTATATTAAAGTATGGTCCCTAGGGACCCTACTTTAATATGTGGAGTTTATTAGACTTTTCTACTATTTAATTCCCTTGTGAGGGACTACAATAAAAAATGACAAATAAATACCTACGAATGTCCAAAAGGATAAAAAATGAAATCAAACTTCCAAAAAGACAAGTAAGGAATTTCAATAAAAATTAACAATTGGAATATAGTTATAAACATTTGCAACATAGCAATTAACAATTGTCTAGTTCCTTAGTTGTCCATTTGGAATTCGGAGTTCCTTACTTATCATTTTTTAAGTTTGAGTTCCTTACTTGTTCTTTTGTATATTCGAAGGTATTTATTTGTCATTTTCCCTATAAATTGTCACAAACGGTTGTGGTGTATTTATAACCTTTAAATATATCTTTTACTTACTACTAGCACCTTATTGTGTTTGTGGTGTATTCAAGTATCCGACATTGCTTTGGCAAAATAAAAGTGCTCAACTATGGAGAGAATTTTTTGTCATGTGCCTCTAGCACTCTTTTCTAATGCACCATAATATGTTTGAAGGTGCAATGTACATAAAGAAGAATTGAAAGTATTGAAAAAATAAGCCGTTGAATGCAACTGAAAAGAAAAATTGTTGTGTTAGAAACATGCACAAATTGTGATGTATATGCATAGGAAAAAAATTAAGGGAAATGCCATTTAAATCCCTCCGAATATACAAAAGGACAATTCAGGAACCTAAACTTCCAAAAGGACCATGAAGGAACTCGGACCTAGTTGACATTTCAAATTTGTGTGAAATGACAAAATTACCCCATCATTAAACAAAAATCACTTCCCACCCTAACACCCCATTTCCTCAGGGGATCCACGCATGAAGTTCTGTCGTTAAAGCCGGAAGTTCGCATTGTTAAAGCCCGAAGTTCTGTCGTTAATCGTGGAAGTTCAAAAATTACTTCACATTGTTAACACCTCATTTCCTCTTCTCCATTCAACCCATTTGAACTTCCACGATTAACAACAGAACTTCGGGCTTTAACAATGAGAACTTCAGGCTTTAACGACAGAACTTCATGCGTGAATGGAGAAGAGGAAATGGGGTGTTAGGGTGGGAAGTAATTTTTGTTTAATGATGGGGGTAATTTTGTCCTTTCACACAAATTTGAAATGTCAACTAGGTCCGAGTTCCTTCATGGTCCTTTTGAAAGTTTAAGTTCTTGAATTGTCCTTTTGTATATTCGGAAGGATTTAAATGACATTTTCCCAAAAAATTATTAGGTAATATTACCAAATGCATTATAAACATAATGACCTGTACTTTTGTCAGACAACCACAAGAACTGATATTCTATATACCTCGCTCTCCCATCATAGTTATCACCATGGTTTTGCAACTTGGCGTGTGGAAATTCTCTTCCCAAAGGTTTGTTTGATGAGGTGTCCAACCTGTAGCGTTCTACTTTATCCTTACTTGGCATTTCAATTCGACCCTATCTAAAAGGATTGGGCGACATATCAAAAGGCTAAGGCTAGGGAAATATATATATACTATTAAGAATAAGGATCAAATTTGCTTTAAAATATTTTTTAACAATTTTGCCCTTATACAAAATTGATCATTTCATAAAAAAAAAATTAATTTTAACCTATATTCTACATGGACTGTCACCTCATCATCTCATCATCCATTTAGCTCAGGAAATCTCTCCAGATTCTTCTACCACTCTCTCCCCCTGCCCTCTCTCTCCATGATCATCCATGTCAAAGCTTGGCACCTCATCCTAGGATATTTTCTTAAATTACAAAAACTTAATCTGAACATTTCACAATTTAAATAAAAATACAAGAAAAAAAAAACCATTCCTGACAATAATAATAGCCTACAATCGTGAACTGTTCAGCTCAAATCTTAATACTTTAAATTTAATGAAAATATCAACACTAAATGACATGACCTTTTTGTGCTTCAATAGCAACGTATGAAGGCAAACCGCAGCGAACCATCACTGTGGAGGAGCCAAGACATCTCCTAAATAATAATGGGTTCGTGTAATAAAAAAAAAAATAATGGGATCAGATTCTCTCATAATCCTAACCCTCCTAATCCCTCAGAATCCCTCTTTTGGGTATTATTTCGATCATTGAGATTCATCTAAGAGCTCATAATTTGTCAAATGTACCATTAAAAATAAAAGAATGTATTATGATATAAAATAACTGAAAAACTCTTAATTTTTTTTATTTTTAAAAACTTTTGAGTATAAAAAATTTCAATTATCTAGACCTATTTCACTTCAACAGAAGGATTTTTAAGAGATACAAACTTGTTCAGTTAATTGTAAAATAATTTTATAGTTAACTAAAATAGGTCTAGATAGTTCAAATTTTTTATCCTAAAAATTACTACTTTATATTATAAGACATTTTTGTTTTATTTTTAATGGTACAAGTGACAAATTATGAGCTCTTAGATGAATCTCAATGGCCAAAATGATACCCCAAAAGAGGGATTCTAAGGGATTAGGAGGGTTGGGATTCTGAGAGAATCCGAACCCATAATTGGGAAAGTTTGGCGCTTTAACATGTGACCTCATTAAAAATCAAATTGTCATCCGTGGATTTTGGGGGATGCAGATTTCCTCAGAAGCGTGGCTCCTCAGCGTCCAGATCTCCCCCATTGAAAATCAATCCAAGAGCTCATACTAGGCCACATCATCATACTATTAAAAATAAAAAAAGAATTAATAGTATATAATTGATGAAAAATTTTGAAACATTTTCTAAACTCTTTCAAAATTTCAACTTAATTCCAACTATCTGGACATATTTTATTTCAATAGAAGGACTTATAAGAGATACAGGCTTATCCAGTTAACTGTAAATTAAATTTACAGTTAACTGGATAAGTCTGTATCTCTTATAGGTCTTTCTGTTGAAATGAAATAAGTCCAGATAGTTGAAATTTTTTATGTCAAAAAGTTTTTTTTAAAAAAATTTTTTTTCATTTATTTTATATTATAGTATAATTTTTTTATTTTTAATAGTACAAGTGACAAATTTATGAGCTCTTAAATGAATTTCAATGGCCAAAAGATGACCATATAGGAAAGGATTCCGGATTCTGAGAGTCTGGATCCTGAGAGAATCCAGACCCGATTTTGGGTTGATCAATGATGACAACAAAATCTGGGTGATAGCGGTGGACAGGACACAAGAGAATGAATCTAAGGACTATATGTTGGCCGTTGGGTAAACAATGCGTATGTATTAGTGAAGGTGATTGTTGGAGATTAGCTCTGAAGTTAAGATAATTAATATAATTTTAACAACTAGGATGGACCCCGCGCGTTAACGCGCGGGGCATTAAACATTCAATTGTTTTACTTTACATCTCAGCCTATAAACACATTAGTTTGTATAGTACATGGAAAGAGATAATCACTCTTAATATATTTAAGAAGATTAAAGAAGACAAACAACTTAATTATTTTTTATTTGATACTATATCAATTCATATGTCAAGTTAATCTGTATACAAAGAAACATAAATTTTGCAGTGTGATTTAATTTATTTTAGTTTTTTTGAGCATCTCTAAAATAGTTAAATTGTTCTTTTAGTAAGAACTTCAATGAAAATTTGTTTTAGAAGAACTACACACAAATTATTAATATTTATTTTCTGATATTTGTCCCCACCCCCGGCAATTTGTCTAAACCCCCTCAAAAAATCTCTTTCATAAGCCTAAATACAAAAACTAATTAATTACTTTCTATGTTCTTCATAATAATAATCTTCTAGGTCACTGCTTATATTCTCACCATCATTATCACTTCCACCTTCTTTGATCAGTTACGAAATTGGAAAAATTATAAGGATTAAATAAGTAAATTTGTTAAAAAATAAAACTCATTGTCCCATTTATGGGTATTGTCTTTTGCTTTTTGCACCTCTCAACATAAGTAAAAATGCGTAAAATGCGTCCATGCGTAAACATACAACTTCAAAATCACTATGAAAATAAGGATAACAAAAAAGGTATCCCGATGTCAATTACAAAAAACATTTGAAAGTAATGAAAGCCTATTGATGACATGATGAAATTATCTATTAAAAATTCAGAAAACAAATTAAAAAAACCAGTCAACTCCAAAATGTGTAAATATACAACTCAAATTAAAGATTTTATACTTGAAGCAGAAGCCATGGTCATCGGAGTTTGACCGGGATGACAGTGCA
Organism: Mimosa pudica; assembly: GCA_029929735.1. Taxonomy (NCBI): domain Eukaryota; kingdom Viridiplantae; phylum Streptophyta; class Magnoliopsida; order Fabales; family Fabaceae; genus Mimosa; species Mimosa pudica. The sequence goes on from JAKELP010000036.1 coordinate 2,116,712, forward strand.
CTATGCCTACCCACTTGAAGCAGTTGTTGAACTAAAATGGCCACTAAAACTTGAAGGAGAAACAATTTAACAGATCTTATGAACTCCATGCATCATTAGAAAGGCAATAAACAAAGATAACGTGTTACTTGGGGAATAATGATACCCATGGTCAGAAAAAGGAAAAGCACAAACCAATTGGTTTCATTTGTATCCCTTTAAAGACTTACTTTGAAAAGGGAAGTCAGCATAAGTGTGCGTGAACACATGGAGGACAAATATGTTTGTGATGGCCTAAAGATGAAGGCAAAAATTATTATAGACAAAGAAGAGAAGAAATAGCTACTCCTCAATACAAACTTATATGTGACACATGAAGAATATTTACTTAGGGATACCATAATTTAAGCCAATATATGACATAAAAATGTTGAAATCAAATGGTTTACCAATACATTTGGAACAAATTAGAAATGCAACCAGGTAAAATAGCAATAGCATTTATTAAAACACTACTATCAGAATATTTCATGAATATGACATGGACGGAGTTGGGAGGGACTTGTTAGCACCTAATTTTTGTCGTGAGTTAGTGTTAGCTGAATCAGACTACACACTCTCAAGATGGAAATCATCTTGTTTCCTCTCCAAATCTGACAACAAAAAAATGAGAACATATGATTTAGATGTGAGTAAAAAGCATTCTATGTCACAGGATAAAAAAATCAAATAAAGGTATATGTACTGCAACAAAAGGAAGAGTATCACATTATCAAGTTTCTGCTTGCTTTTGTATTTCATTTTTTTATGAACACCACTAAACAAATGAATTGGGCTTCCCCCAACAGAAAATAATACCTAAAGCATCAATTTTTGAGTATGGAAGGGAACTATAAGCATATGGTCAGTTTCCTTGGAGTGTGCTCTTCGAATTTCATCTTGAAGACCCAATGGCCCAATAGATGGAGAATCCCTTTTCAACTGCATCCCATAATTAGTACATAAATCACACTATAATTTAAAAGGAGGGCGTTTGGCATTTAACTCCAGTGATAGACATGAATGTCAATAGTAAAAGCCAGTTATTTTTTACATCTAATAGAAGCAACACTTACAGCCCTTGATAAAGCTATTATTAATACATTGTTATAAAGAAAATGTAAAACAATCTTCCCATGTATTGTTTTAACAGTTTAAATGAAAATTTTTACAACAAACATTCAGATGCAAACCAAGTGAAGCTCGCCATATGATATAAAAGAATGTGATATGATATCTCAGTCCGTGGCCTTTAGAGAGAAAGAACATAGCAAAATGATTCAAATCTCGATGGGGAGATTTCAAATAGTATTTTTTTTATTTCAGAAGTTTAAGTGGTTTGTGTGTGCTAGATTTGCTAAAAATATCAAGCAGTTCAACATGAAATAATTGATTCAAGATCATATTGCTCTCTAAAATTTAAACTCACATGGTATATGATGCAGAATATCTATACTACACGAAATTATTATCTTTCCTATCCCAGAGAACACCTAAATCTTCTCCCTTTAATTTGACATCAATGTGAGGTATTTCATGAACAGTTTCATATCCAAGTCTATCATAATCATTTCCAGTATAACAGCTACCCTAAAAGAATAAAAAAGATTCCTAAATAAATGAGAAGAATGATTACATGAGCTCAAAGACAACAGCAGATGCCCATCCTCCTCCATTGCAGATAGCAGCAACCCCATACTTGCCTTTCTTTTGTCTCAAGATCTGTATCACAAAAATCAGCCAACAAATCTCAAAAATTTTGAGAAATAGTACTTCTCGGGTCCATAACATAAAAGCTCAATGATTAATTTGGATAGATCGAGACAGTTATGTAAATTAGTTAATTGTAACCCATACGAATTGATCTCTCTAAAATACCATTCTATAACAAAGGTCTTGTAGCTATCTGAATTAAGTGGTATAATTGTTTTTTATCATCATGTTATATTCTTTGCACAATCTGTGAAAGTTCTAAACCTCCTTTATCCCAACCATTTACACATATCTTTACACCATAGACTCCATTGTTCATTAGCATCTTTGACTCCTCAATCAGAAATGCTAAGAAGAGCCAATAGTAACTTATTTCTATTGCATTTTAGAAGAATCTTCCTTTTTTCCAACAATCATTAGTATAAATTATGGTTCTTAAGCACTTACCTTCCTTACTAATGTTAAGTGTAGAAGATGAGAAAGTCAAGGTTAAGAATTACCACTAATGTTACTAAGATACGGGCTCCACTGCAACCCAAAGGGTGTCCCAATAATACAACTCCACCATGCATGAACTTATCAGCTTCACTCTGTAATTAATACTAGTTGAACAAATTTTACAGGTTAGATATCTAGGCAACCAACATCTTCAGTAACCGAGAATTATTTCCAAACCCCCAAACCAATGTATGACAAAATTATAAGGGCTTTTATACATTTCCCAAAAAATTAGTTAAATTGTAAATTCATAAAACAAAGGGAAAATAAATTTAATAAAGCCAATCCTAGACATAAAAAAGGGAAAATTAATCAAAAATAGCAATCCCAGACAGAATAAAGCCAATCCAATTTCATAAATCCCTCTTCCTTCTCCTGCGTGCCCAAAGGAATACACACTCATAAGCGATATAATGATGAGGCAAGAGTTTGACGATTAATCTCCATTGATAACTAATAAACGACATAAAACAACAATATAAATAACATAGGGATTAGATGAAGCACAAATATGTGATCAAATAATGTGATGAGCAAATCATATAATAACCACAAACTCAATGCCTTAGAATTTAATTGAGGTGAGAAGAACTTAGGTCTACACAACTCGATCTAGATACTGTAAACGAATCGAAAGTAATAAGAAAAACAGGGATGAAAGAACATATAACATAGAACACTGCAGAAAAGGATAGATTAAACAATTTCTTAAACCCCAAATCCTCAAATCTCACTTAAACTGCCATAACCGAACAAATAAAGGGTGAGAATGAGAGAAGATGAGTCACCTGAGGATTGCAAATGGCTTCGGAGACCTTTTTGCATAAAATCGCCACCATCACAGTGAGGAGCATACGGGAGGATCAGCGGAATAATATTTGGGAGAGAAGGATACTTGGAGAGGCAAGAGAGAGTAATGGGAGAGAGAGAGATAGAATGTGAAATAATAAGACATGGAGAAGAGAGTGATAAGTCACCGTGCATTGGAACATGCCAAATAATTATTCACTTGCCTTCTCTATATCTGTTGTTCTGGCTGGGTGAATGTACCAGAGTTTAATTTTCAGAGACGCGTATTTATTAATTATTATTAGAAGGAAACAATGATTATTTAATTGGAGGAGTGGGGAATCCCAAGAGATCAATTGGGCATAGCCAAGAACAATTGGGGGAGGAAAATATTTCACTAAATTCATAAGTTTTAAAAACCAAAACTTTAGTCAAACCACATATTAAACCGGATCAAGTGTGAAAGCAAAGAGAATCAAAGGAATATTCCACACAAGCAATTACTATATATATTTGATTGATTTGATTGATTTGATTTGATTGATGATTTATTGATTGTAGATGCTTAACTACTAAAACTTCCAACTTAGTAGGATAAAAAAGCAATTGCTTATGGAATAATAAAACTGAAAAATTGTAAATCAAATAAAAAAGGGTTAAGGTGCATTTCTAGTACTCCACAATATGACAAAGTGCACTTACAGTAATACACAATTTCGGGGTGCATTTGTGGTAAGCAAGAATAAATATCGTTGCCCCTATAATAACTCCGTTAAATAAGTCATCTTTGACCGTTAGGAGTAACATTTGACTGTTAAAAAGTGACATGGGGAGGAATTATTAATGACATGGCAATGACTGGACGGGCATGTGGCAATGCATGCTGACTGGATTAAGTTGTCAGGCCAAATTAAATTAATACTGGAAAATTAATTAGAGGTCTCCCACAAGGGAGTTAATACTGGAAAAGTCCTAAAAGTTGAAAATATTACTGTAGGGTCCCAAGGGACCTCACATTAATATATTTGAAAAGTGAAAAGACAGTTTTGCCCCTAGCCTTAAAAAAATTTACCCCTCCTCCCCCCCACCCCCACCCTCCTCCCCCACCCTCCCTCACCCTCCTCCCTCACCTGGAGGGGGAGGGGCGCTGGAGGGGGGGCGGGTGAGGGAGGAGGGTGAGGGTGGGGGTGGGGGGGAGGAGGAGGGGGGTGGGTGGTGGGTGAGGGAGGAGGATGTGGGGTAATTTTTTATTAAGGCTAGGGGCAAAACTTTCCAGTATTAACTCCCTTGTGGGGGACCTCTATTTATTTTTCCCTTTTTTTTCCACTCAAGTAATGCACAACTAAATATCTTACCTGCTACTGGTGGAGCATTAGATAAGGGCCACCTATCAACAATTAATGCCAAATCAGCATTAAATTGACGGAAGTGAGCTCCACTTAACGGGTCATGATCGATGCAACGATATTTATTCTTGCTTACCACAAATGCACCCCGAAATTGTGTATTACTGTAAGTGCACTTTGCCATAAACAATCAGGGATATAATCAAAAATTAATTACAGATATTTACAAATCCCTATAATTTGGGATCCACCCAATCCTTATGATTCTAGATCTGATTCTACAGGATCTGATCTGATTTTACAGGATATGATTCTATAGGATTTTATCTGATTCTACAGTGAGGCATGAGAATTGAGGCGATTCTGGAATTTAAATTGGGAATCATGGATTTGAATCGATTTCGTGTTTGGTTGATGACTTCCTGGAGAGAATAAAAAATGGAATTAAATGACTGAAGAAAACCCTTATTGGTGAATTGAGAAATTGAACTAAAAATGGAAGTTTATACAAATGAATATTGCATGTAAGATGGGAACCTTGTGAAGGAAGCGTGGATTGGAGAGAGTTGATATCACAAAAGAGTTGTTCAAACCATAGGTATACTAAACCTGATATGAAGTGGATATAAAGTGGAAATCATAAGTTGGGTTTGGCTTTAAATCTGGCATGCCACTATAATACAAATCAATCCAAGGTCCATTCCTCATGTACTTTTTTAATCACTTCATAAGGAAAAATCTAATGATAGTAATGAGGCAATAATCCCCAAGAAAACCCACTTGAGGTTGGATCATCTTGGATATTCCAAGCTATTAATATTCTATTTAGATGATCTTTAAATACATTAATGCAACATCCTAAATTAGAATCAACTCCCATCCACTCAACATACCCAAGAATGAGCTATGAGCGGTGTAGAATTTATGTAACAACAGGGGTATAAACTGTGTGATAACTCTGTACTCCCAACCAACAGGTTTTGATATATAGGAGCACAGTCCAACACCCTGTGAAAACACATTTTGGAAAGAAACAACATTCTCTCCAATAAATCTACTCAGATGAAAAAGTTAAGATCTTACCACGAAATTCAAGCAATAAACAATCCAAAATAAGTAAATTCTATAACAGATTTAAGACCAATATTATATCCCGAAGAAGACAACACTACTACTTCAACCACACTCAAATCACAATTAAAAAACGATCAACATAAAGGTCAAAAGGAAGAAACAGAGTTTAAATGGTCCATGCCAAGCAACTGGATATACTAATTTATTTTCATACACCTAACCATATTTTATGATTGAACCGTAAAAGAGAAAAAAAAATTATTGTTTGAGGAAATAATTTTCGCATTATATTAGATAGAACCAACTTGAGGTTTCAAAACATATTTTGAAAAAAAAAACAGTGATTAAAGTGTAATTTACCTATTCTTCAAATATCTCAAGCATGTGGTTAGGCCTTCTATTATCACCTTAGTTCACAAAAAAAAAAAACAGAGGCTAAGTTAAAAACAACATGCAACCAAATCAAAAATTTCAACACAAACATACCAAACTCGGAAAGTCAAAAAGCTTCCCCATGTTAGAGAAAACGATGGCAGCAACCTCAGAAGCATAGAACCTCATTTTTACAGCAGTGTGATGAACCTCGTGTTTATAACAGTGTGAAAGTCAAGATTTTGGGTTGGAGAGATTTTTGTTGGCAAGAGAAAGAGGGTGGGCTACGGCGGAGGAGAGTAAGTGGAATATGGACCACTTGATATGCGAGACACGGTGGCTGTTTTGGACTGATTGATGAGGAAGAATATGAAGCATTAAATTAAGAGGATGGCAGAGGTTGAAACGGTGACTATGGTGAGGATCAGAATATGGGTTTTGTATTTTTTGGCTTGTCTTTGTTCTATGCACGGGAAATGAGAAAAGACGTGACCATAAAAGCTTTGTAAATGCATAGCTCTAAGTGTGTTTGGTTGTAAGAAGGGAAAGTGAAAAATTAGAAAGTGAAAGATGGAAAGAGAGGTAATGATGGGAAAGTAAAGTTTGTGGGTCCCATGAAAAGTGTGAGATAGAGAGAGAAAGTTTGTGGGCCCGAGATATATTAAAATTACTCAAAACCCTCTCACTTTCACTTTCCTTACTTTCATTCATGTTACCAAACGTACCCTAAATGAAGTGATCTGACTTGGGAGAGAAAGTGAACACGAAATGGTCCAGGGAGGGAAGCGGTTGATAAGGAAATGAAGAGAGAGCATTATTTATTTTTTTTTTTTGCCAGAAATGAAGAGAGAGCATTAACATTCATGGAGCTTTAATATTTTACATTAAATCAATACGATATGTGAACCGCATGCATACAGGACACGCCATTCCAAGTGTGAACAGTAAAGATTCCGCACGCACAATATAGAGTTATATTAGATAGATATAAACGACTATGCTGTATAATAATCAACGTCTCTCTCAAACCTATATTACTACCCAATTCTTTCTAAAGTACACCTTCTTCATTATCTAATTAAGCTCTTTTACTTAATCTTTTCTGATTCTCAAAATTTGTCTACCTTAAGACCTAAGACCTCTTAAGATTTTTAAGACATGTACATAATCATCCATAATAAACCAGACAAAAGAAATTGTCTATTTGAAAGCTCACAATACAAACAACCTTAAATAAATAGCAAACACTCATGTAACATTCATAGCATCAAAGTTTCATCCAATTAAAATCTCCATTCACACATACATGCCCTTAAGGATTGTAATTTCACTTCATCATTAGACAGAAATCAAAGCAGAAACCAAAACAAGGAAATGATTAAAAGAAAGCATCTTCTACACTACCCTCAATGACTTTTTAACACATGTAAACTTCACAAAACACACTCATGCATGTACTCCCAATACACAAGTTCTTCAATACCCATAGTTTATTCACAACAATCTAAATTATCATTCTAAATTGATATCAAACATCACATTCATTAATCAAGAAGTGAACTAAAATCATCCCGATTACCATATTATTCATTCTGCCAAAACAGGGAGAAGAAATGAAAGCCCATTCTATATGTTCCAAGCTTGTTTTCAAGATATGCAAAGATTTGAACTTACATGAACCATAATGTAACTAATTATTTCAAAAGCTTCCAACTTAGTTTCTCAAGTCTTAACCCTGAATTATAATAAATTCAATAAACATTCTTATATGTTATTAAACATTTCACTTAAATACTACTTAGAAGATTAGGCCATTACAATTACCTCATGTCTCAACTTAATCCCACCAGCAATTTCATTTCTAACTTCTCAACTAAACTCCCTTATATCCATATTTTTAATTCTAATCAGCAAATTCATCATGCTAACTCCCAACATCACACTAAACAACTATTATTCACATTATCCTACTATCAAAAGCTTCCCAATCTGAAAGACTGAACAAAACAGCCCTATAGTCTCAAATCATATATCCAAACAGCAACTTTACATGAGTTCTCACTATACCTTTAACAAACCTCAAGTCATATATCATCTCCTAAATAATTCAACTGCAATAATGAAACTTCAACAATTATTTTGAGTCCTTTATGCTTATTCCAAAACCATATGATTAGTTGACCATACAAACCACAAAATCCTAATTCCTACATCACCATCAAAATGTAAAACTCTAACCCAAAATTCTGAAAATTATGCTCCAACTTCAAACTATACTTCTAATCATACATACTACTTATTTTATATTCTCAAAATGAATTTCTATCACATATTTTAATACCAACAGATCCATCTTCTGCAGTACCTAAACAAAATATGGCAACCAAAGAAAGAAAGAACACATATTTTTCAAAGCATACACTAAGTCTATAAAGACTCAACTTGAACAAATAGCTTCATTCCTTTTCTTTGAAAGGCTGACCAACAGATTCAAGTTAAGAGAATGAGATGCCATAACAACATACACGCAACATCATACATAAACAGTGCTAAAACTTGGAGTTATTAAAGAAAATGAGCCAAACCCAAAATGATCTGTAAAAGCCTCTACAACAACACCAAAAGCAAAGCTCAAACTTCATTTAAATGGGTGTGAAAACTCCTAAAATTTCGGATTAATCATAACCCTTTCCCAAAAACCTCGCTTGAATCGGCCAAGAAGAGAGGAAAATAGGAAAAGAAACTCACCTAAGGCTAACCCAATCTCCTTGTACTTTCCCGACATCCATAACCATTGTAAGTTGCTTCCAATTTCCCCAACTTCACTGTCGCTGGCCGAACCGAAGTCGCAGAGAAGGAAGAAGAGGCAGAGAGAAAAGGGCGAGAAGGGAACACGGGAAGTGAAGATGGTAGAAAGTAAAAGTGATATTGAAGTGTTAAAAGAGTAATCAAACTAGTGGGAAAGTGAGGAAATTGAGAGTAAAAGAGAGAGTGATGGCTTGAGGATGAGAGTTGAAGTTGAAGAGTGAAAAGAGTAAAGTGATGATGATATGGCGGTGAAGATGATGATGGACCATGGTATTCATATGATTAAAGGTGTGGTTGGGAAATTTTGAAGAAATAAGATTAAATAAAAATTAGAGATATTTTATTAATTGAATTGAATGAATGTGGTTGAATAAAGATAATGATGGATTTGAAGAGGGTGAGATTGAATTTGGGAGGATATTTTGAGTCCTAATATGATTTATCTAGATATGTTTTAGTTCCCAAATTTATTTCTAAAATTTCCTAAATACTAAACAATACCAAAGATTCCAAATATTGCCTTATTTATTCTTATAGAAATTTGGGGTGTTACAAGTCTCTCCCCCTAAAATAATTTCGTCCTCGAAATTAAGAGAGACTACCTTGAATCATATGTTATGGTATCACTTCCTCATTTTGAATACCATTTTAACAATTTATCCTACTAAATTTAAGCCGCTTGACTTCCCATCCATCTTTTGATCCATAGAAAGAGTAATAGGAAAATAAGAGAAAATAAAAAAGGAAATTTACAATCAGTCATATAAAAGCACTAAAACTATAATTTCATGAAATAGAAAATGATAATCAAGAGAGGATTCTATATAATCATAATTTTTCTGATTCTAACAAAAGCATGCAACCTATTTCAAGACAGTAATTTGAACTTACGAGTCCTCACTATTTACTTTTAGCAAAACATATATTTTTCCCCATATCAAAAGAAAACATCATGAAAATCAGTTTAAGCTAAATTACAAATTAATTTTAACAACATACTTCCTATCATCTTTATTAAACACTCTTGTATTTACTGTAAACCTTAATCTATTAGCTCTTCACTTAGGATCCTAAACAACACAATTTCCATTGCACTATTAAAATTTATAAGTCTTCATTCTCATCAATCCCTAACTAAATAATCATCCATAACCTTGTGCTTATCTGTAATTATTCCAAACAACCACTATAATAAAATCTCATACTCCTATAAACTCAGAAATCGTTTCCATCATTTATAAAAAGAAAAATCGTTTGGAGCATAAATATTATTCACTCCAGTTAATCATCTTTCATTTATCACTAACTAGATCCTCAACTTCTTGCACCTTTTAAAATTCCCAATGTCCATCATCAAAATGCCACTCCTTCTAATTCTCCTAAAAAGACTTCAATCAACACATTAAATAAATATTCCAAACAATCAGTCTTCGCAAGCATGATCCTCTATTCTCATCACTTAGCATTTAAGCAATCATAAATACTTACTACAAATCAAGCTTACTTTGTGCGCAGATAGTAAACTAAAATCATCCTTAAATCATTCTTAAGATCCCCTTCAGCACTAAAACTAGACTAGATATCTTCAAAATTTATGATTCATTCTTGAATGCTTCAATGACACTATCTTCAGATCATAAAACTATCTTCAGATCATAAAACTAACTCTAACTTATTTAGAAATCCCAACTTCTTATTGAATGCTTCATTCTTGAAAATTATTTATTTTCTAATACTGTTACAATATCCAATTTGAACACATCTATAATTTCTTTTCATAAATACCCATCCCAAGTTCCATAGTTTACTAAGCTTGGGGACCACAATACTTTAAAACTAACCACATGACAAACTTTAAACCTTATATTATGTTCTAATTCCTTCTACAAATTCTTCCAATCAAATTCCAGCATCACCAATCTTTGGTTCCCACAATAAACTAGGCTTTATCTCATTATATGAAATTGAAATATTCCAAATTACATATCAAAATAAGATACATATTCCTTTACTTAAATCATAGGTCCAAAAACTGTTGAATATCTCAAGGTTCATATATTTATGTTAGGAAAAATCTAGGGGATTTTCTTCCCTAAAATTGATTTGATATAATATCTTCTCTACAAGGGTACGTGTTATATAGTAATGTTCATGCTCTAAATGAATCTAAGAAGAGTATCTATCATATCAGATTAAACTTTGCCTACAAACCAAGTTATCACCATTCTATAGTTCCCATCTAAAATGCACCTTGAACTTTTGATCATATAATTCTAAAGGCTTTAAGAATGCTTCTAAAAAATGATGTATATAACTTTCTCCTCTGAGCTATAATCATATGTACCTGTACTTTGTGCAAGCTATCTATCCAAGTCTCTTGTACCACTGTCTTCAAAGAAATCTTTATATCATAAATTATCAATACAACCTCTAACCAACTTCACATCATATAATCATTAAATAGATAGCCCACATCCACTTAACATTAATACATTCCCATCATTAATAAACCATATCTTGGACATCTTAGACTATGACATCTAAACTTCTTTAATTATCCTAGATGGAGAAATTTGAAATTCACTTTCTTACAAATAACCATATCTTAATTCTTTTAGGAAGTTATCCATAACTTTAACAATTCATTTAAAAATCTATTGATTCTCTAATCTATTCTTCACAATTTAAGTTTCATAAGAAACACCACAAAACTTCTTAGATCTCCCGTTCCAGAACCAGTAAGGATTCTCTCTCTCTTTTAACCCTTATTCAAGAACACATCTTTGCACTTTTTCTTGTATTCCTAAAATCACACCACCAAATATAAAACTCCTAAATTTGATATTACAATTTTGCCTACTTCTTATCCTTGAAACTCTAGGTCACTTGCTTGACCTCTTGAAATCTTGAACCTTAACTATAGCTTAGAATAATAATTTACCTCAGTATTTACAATCTACTATATAAATTCTATCTATGTCATGTTCACATTCCTAAAATTTTAACTTTGAAATTCTATAATCACTAGCTTAAATCATATCTAACACTTGTCACTTTGATCACAGAGCGGAAATTCATTCTACAAACCTTCCATTATCTAGAGTATTTCTTTAGCCTCAAATAGCGCCACTATTATATAATCCTCAAATCTACAATAACATGCTATCCAATGTTTTATGTTCCTTTATACCTAACAACTTCAAAAATATTTAAATCAACTTATTGTCTCTATAAAGTATAAGGACTCCTTGAACCCCAATAACACAAACTGAATCTTCAATATCAAGAAATTAAAAAAAAAAATTTCAATTCAGCAATAGTCATATCTCATAAAATACCTTAATTTAGATGTGCAAGATTATCACATAACCTTAAGCATCACTGAATTCTCATCTTGTCCTGAATCTTTTCTTCTTCTTTATTTTTTTTTTCTTAAGCACAACTTTATCCATCTTAATTCGTACAAAATTGTAACTAGTCCTAAATCTCAAATTGCTAGCCTAGAACAAAATTATACACTCTCTTTGAACTAAATGTATATATCTTAACTTATCTATGCTCTTTACTACTCGTTCCCTGAACAATAACTGCAACATAATTTATAAAATCTCAAGAAATCTATGATAAAATGCCTATGTTGACAAATTCCTACTCTTTCTCTCACACGACTTTTGATTTCTAAATCTGTTACTAATTATAAAACATCACACAAATCATGCATCAAGTCATAGATTCATCTATCACAAAGAAGTATCATTCTCTCTCTTACCTTTACACAAGTCAATCAACTCGCTCTCTTATCTGACTCACCAAATTCCAACTAAGACAATCATAGACCATGAAAAATAAAAATATAATTCAGCATGAATCTTATATATTTTAAAATTACAATAATTGAACAATTCCTCACTTTAATACAGTAAACCTCCTTTTTATACTTACCAAATTTCCAATTTTTGAATTTGAAATTTATCACTCACTTTTACCCCCCAACAACCTCTCATTTATATGGATGAGAATCAATCACTATCACTTTAGAATATTAAACTCAAGAAACTACTTTCCCTACTTAACCAAACTTTTTAGCTAACATTACCCATCATACCACAAAATATTTACATTTCCCATTTTTTTTAAGATAAGAACCACACAAATTTAATGCACTCCACAACTAGTACCAAGTCTAGATATCAAGAAACGAATCTGATTTGCAACATTGAACTACAATAATATTCAAACCCATTTAAACATCCAATCAAAATAACATACAAGGAAAACTTAACAATACTAGAATGATAGAATCTCATATCGAACCAGAAACAAAACATAGAAATCCACATTTTTACATCTAATCTTACACTTAATATTTCTCAATAACACATTTTCTTTCAGGGTTTCACCGCATAATGTTAATTAATATGATTTATACCAACATATATCAACAAAAACACCATCCAATTTCCACAAATGTACTTAACTTTGATGATCCTTCAGATTCTTAAAATAACTCATTCATTCCTCATTTAACATCTAACTCTCTTTTCCTCAAATCTCCATAATACACCAAATCATTAAAATATCAAATATAAACCATAATCCACGGAAAATTCCAATCTTTCGCATCCACAAAATGATTCCAATAATCTTTAACCAAGAAAAATAACATATTATTTAATACTTCCCTTTTAACCTTAAAGTTCCCAAATATTCTCCTTAATTATATATTCCTTGCTTTCCTTCTCTTATCCTACAAGGTCTTCAATGATGCCTGGACTATGATTATGTCCGGATCATAATTATATTCGAGACCCCAAAGAAGAATCCTTATTTCAGCAATCCTCTATTAAATTTTTTTATCAACCCTTCATTATTTACTATTTATTTGATAGCCATATCTCTAAAGTTTAGATTTTTCTAATAATATTTTTGTATGCCTTCACTGCATCTTATCTACTTAATGTCACAACACTTTGACTTGATAATTCACACCAATATTATCTACTTCTCAAAATCACACCTTCCCTTTATTCAAAACCTAATAAGAATATCTCTAGGCTCTAGAAACTTCACAAACCTATAGTATTTACTATAACTTTGAGTTCAACATCTCTTACAAGTAAATTCAAATTCATTCCATCATCTCAACAATAAAAAGTCTCAATTCCGACTTAAATAATCCTCTGATCAATAAACTATTTACTTTCATTTACCCTAATCTTTAACTCAATTATTCTAGATCTCACTCCATTTTTTTTTAACTTCATTTGCTAAGACATCCCTCTTTCAACCTCATTAGCTACTATATACTGAAGATTTCATATCCTATCAACTTCACCTAACACTCTTATTCATTTGGTTTTCCACCTATGAACATTTACTTCCTCTTTACCTATTAGTATCATAATGATTCCTAAGATTTACTAAAAGTGTTCTATGGTATCTATAAATATCTAACTACAGAGCAAAGTACTCCAGCTAAACTATGCCAGAAACTTTGCTCTGATACCAAAATGTAACACCTTGACTTTTTACTACTATACTATATCATTATAATAAATTTTGAAATACTTTTCTTATTGTAAAAGACCCAAAAATATCAATAATTTAAAACTTTTCTTTTCAAACAACCTTAAATAAATAGCAAACACTCATGTAACATTCCTCATTTTGTGGTAAAATACAAACAACCTTAAATAAATAGCAAACACTCATGTAACATTCATAGCATCAAAGTTTCATCCAATTAAAATCTCCATTCACACATACATGCCCTTAAGGATTGTAATTTCACTTCATCATTAGACAGAAATCAAAGCAGAAACCAAAACAAGGAAATGATTAAAAGAAAGCATCTTCTACACTACCCTCAATGACTTTTTAACACATGTAAACTTCACAAAACACACTCATGCATGTACTCCCAATACACAAGTTCTTCAATACCCATAGTTTATTCACAACAATCTAAATTATCATTCTAAATTGATATCAAACATCACATTCATTAATCAAGAAGTGAACTAAAATCATCCCGATTACCATATTATTCATACTGCCAACACAGGGAGAAGAAATGAAAGCCCATTCTATATGTTCCAAGCTTGTTTTCAAGATATGCAAAGATTTGAACTTACATGAACCATAATGTAACTAATTATTTCAAAAGCTTCCAACTTAGTTTCTCAAGTCTTAACCCTGAATTATAATAAATTCAATAAACATTCTTATATGTTATTAAACATTTCACTTAAATACTACTTAGAAGATTAGGCCATTACAATTACCTCATGTCTCAACTTAATCCCACCAGCAATTTCATTTCTAACTTCTCAACTAAACTCCCTTATATCCATATTTTTAATTCTAATCAGCAAATTCATCATGCTAACTCCCAACATCACACTAAACAACTATTATTCACATTATCCTACTATCAAAAGCTTCCCAATCTGAAAGACTGAACAAAACAGCCCTATAGTCTCAAATCATATATCCAAACAGCAACTTTACATGAGTTCTCACTATACCTTTAACAAACCTCAAGTCATATATCATCTCCTAAATAATTCAACTGCAATAATGAAACTTCAACAATTATTTTGAGTCCTTTATGCTTATTCCAAAACCATATGATTAGTTGACCATACAAACCACAAAATCCTAATTCCTACATCACCATCAAAATGTAAAACTCTAACCCAAAATTCTGAAAATTATGCTCCAACTTCAAACTATACTTCTAATCATACATACTACTTATTTTATATTCTCAAAATGAATTTCTATCACATATTTTAATACCAACAGATCCATCTTCTGCAGTACCTAAACAAAATATGGCAACCAAAGAAAGAAAGAACACATATTTTTCAAAGCATACACTAAGTCTATAAAGACTCAACTTGAACAAATAGCTTCATTCCTTTTCTTTGAAAGGCTGACCAACAGATTCAAGTTAAGAGAATGAGATGCCATAACAACATACACGCAACATCATACATAAACAGTGCTAAAACTTGGAGTTATTAAAGAAAATGAGCCAAACCCAAAATGATCTGTAAAAGCTACAACAACACCAAAAGCAAAGCTCAAACTTCATTTAAATGGGTGTGAAAACTCCTAAAATTTCGGATTAATCATAACCCTTTCCCAAAAACCTCGCTTGAATCGGCCAAGAAGAGAGGAAAATAGGAAAAGAAACTCACCTAAGGCTAACCCAATCTCCTTGTACTTTCCCGACATCCATAACCATTGTAAGTTGCTTCCAATTTCCCCAACTTCACTGTCGCTGGCCGAACCGAAGTCGCAGAGAAGGAAGAAGAGGCAGAGAGAAAAGGGCGAGAAGGGAACACGGGAAGTGAAGATGGTAGAAAGTAAAAGTGATATTGAAGTGTTAAAAGAGTAATCAAAGTAGTGGGAAAGTGAGGAAATTGAGAGTAAAAGAGAGAGTGATGGTTTGAGGATGAGAGTTGAAGTTGAAGAGTGAAAAGAGTAAAGTGATGATGATATGGCGGTGAAGATGATGATGGACCATGGTATTCATATGATTAAAGGTGTGGTTGGGAAATTTTGAAGAAATAAGATTAAATAAAAATTAGAGATATTTTATTAATTGAATTGAATGGATGTGGTTGAATAAAGATAATGATGGATTTGAAGAGGGTGAGATTGAATTTGGGAGGATATTTTGAGTCCTAATATGATTTATCTAGATATGTTTTAGTTCCCAAATTTATTTCTAAAATTTCCTAAATACTAAACAATACCCAAAGATTCCAAATATTGCCTTATTTATTCTTATAGAAATTTGGGGTGTTACACTCCCCCTCACTTTTGTAAGATAACAATACTGTTCTTCAAGCACAAGCTTTAGAACAACCTCTATCAATTAGAGGATTTAATGGTATGTTTACTCTATGAACTGATTGTGATAAACACTTAAGTATAAATGATTCTCTCTAAGAATAAATGATGTTACTCACTTAAGTGCAAACGATTTTCTCTCTAATAATATTACAACTCTAAGATCAGAGAGTAGAAGATAAGAAGAATGTAGATTACAATATCTCATACAATAGACTCTGTTCTTCCAACATCTCTTCTGAATGTAGATGTTCCTTTTATACTCGACCTCAAGGCATTCAGGCTTGGGTGGCAGATGAAATATGTCCGTTTGAATATAGCCGTTAATCCCATGTTACCGTTGAGAAGTACATCTTCATTAATGCTTAGCAGGGTTGACTTGCTTTATCTCTGAAAAGCAACTCTGGCAACTCTGCTCTGACAAAAGCATTCTGACCTCTGAGTATGTGACGTTGACTCTTGTACTCTTGCTGACGGATGATCATCGTTCATCCGGAAGAGGCAATCTTGCTCTGCAAGCGTTAGTCTCTTAGTCCCAGTGACAAGAGTATTTGCATCCGGAAGCTTATTTGCATCCGGAAGTAAACTAAGTTCTGCACATACTTGTTAGTCCATCAGAGTAGTACATATATAATCAAATGCAGTAAGAACTATATAAGCTGTGGGAAGCTTGTTTGCTATGGGAAGCAATCTTGCTTAGACTATGTTCTGACTTAATATATTGTCTACTGACGCTAGGGGATGTTTATTCCAATAGTCAGCGTAGGTCTCGTTATTTTACTCAAGTCTTCTGGAAGCGATTCTGTATCCAGTTGTACTCTAACTTAGGATTTGATTTAAGTCTAATTCTTCCTAAGTGACTTAGTGTGTCATTTACTCATGCTATGGGATGTGTAGTATAACAACACATAATCACATGCAGTGGGAGTTCACTTAGTCTAGGGGAGCTCTCTTACATCCGGAAGCAGTTCCACATCCGGAAGCACTTCCACAGGACGTTGGGTTATTATCATATTGTACTCGCTGACGCTCAGTGTTGTCCAAACCAACAGCCAGCGCTAGTCACTAAGCAATCGGAAGCAAATCCACTGGACGTTGGGTTATGATCATATTATACTCACTGACGCTCAGTGTTGTTCAAACCAACAGCCAGCGCTAGTCACTAAGCAACTGGAAGCAAATCCACATCCGGAAGCTTCCTAACTTAGTCTCAAGGATTTTATACAACTAATGTTCTTAGACTGAGTTATGACTTAGTGAAATACTTGCTGCCGCTGGGGGATGAGATGTTCATCCGCGAGAGCTAGTCCTAGTCCACATCCGGTTGTACTCTTACTTGGGGTTCTATGTTAGCCTAACTTTCTCTAAGTGTTTAGCTCATTCTTTCATATTTTAGTCTTCATCAAAACTTAAG
The DNA here is from genome assembly GCA_029929735.1 of Mimosa pudica. Lineage (NCBI taxonomy): Eukaryota > Viridiplantae > Streptophyta > Magnoliopsida > Fabales > Fabaceae > Mimosa > Mimosa pudica. Next base: position 2,134,607 of record JAKELP010000036.1, read on the forward strand.
ATTCTAACATTCTCCCCCTTTTTGATGATGACAAACTAAGTTATCTAATTAAGTTCATATGAAAGAATTGAAAGTAATAATCAGATAAGGCACAAAGAACTAAAGACAGATATCATTGATGAGCAAAAGATTACAAGTCAGATATGTATAACAGCAGTTAAAATTTACAAGTAATCAAAACTGTGCAAGTTGAGCTATGCATGAAAAATATGAAAAAGGAAAAATTTCTAAGTCAAATGTCTAGGGTAGTAGAGTGGGGTTTATAGGTGGTGTCTCTTTTTCCTTTCCCTCTCCAACTGCCTTTGCTCATTCTCCTTTTGAAGTCGGGCTATGTGGGCATCCTTCTCGCTCTGGTCAATCTGAGCAATTATGCTCTGAAGCTCTGCCTCTTCCTTCTCCCTTCTGAGTCTCTCAGACTCAACGGATTCCTCAAAGGCTCTCTTCAGATTTTCAACTTCTTCAAACCCAGGGAACCCAGTTGCATCAGAGAAGGGAGTGACCTCGCCATTGGGATAATGGACAGCCCTAATCTTCACATTCCACACAGGAAAGTTGGGGTCCTCCTCAACTTCCCTGGCTTTCCTTTTCCCTTTACCCTTGCCTTTTCCTTTGCCCTTGCCTATCGCTTGGGTAGGCTTAGCGCTTGCTCTTTCAGCATCCAGGCAAGCCATCTGACCAAACGAGATCTTGTCAGTGAATCCATACCTCTCAAACTCTTCAGGAGTCATATCATCTATTTCCAGCTTTACTTCTTTTAGTGGCGGAGGAGCATATGACTCTTGAGAGGGTGACTGAGTCTCAGGCACAATTTCAGCTTGAACAGATGGAACCTCTTGCTCATTCACAGCAGACATAGTAGTAGTAGCACTCTTGTTAGCACGCTTTCTAGCAACTGCTTTCTTCCTTGATTCGCTGTACTTGACTACTGAAGGAGGAGGAGCAGAGGTTGGCTCAGACGGAGAGACTACTAGAGGAGGAGGAGGAGCAGAGGTTGACTTAGGAGGAGGGATTGGCTTGGCTATCACCATAGGTGGATGGTTTTGCTTCTCCAGCCCATACTTCATCATGATCTCCTCAATTATGTTTCGGCCAGGCACAGAGGGAGGAGGCTCAGAAGATGAAGGCTCTGGCTCAGGCTCAGGCTGTGGGATCTCATCAGGTTGCTCATACAAAACCATTGCCCACTTTGACCTTTGCTCATCTGATCGCTGCTGTTGCATAAATCGGATGGCTTCCCCACGGATCAGACGTTCAGCACTACCCATTCTTCTTATATCCATGGCTCGGCGAAGGGCAGCAGTGATGTCTTTATCTAGCCAGAGGGATGGTTGAGTCAGGACATCCCTCGTATCCATGGTACGGCGGAGGGCGGTAGTAGCATCTCTCCCCCTTTTGTCATCATCAAGGAGGGCTAGGGCCATGAAGGATGGGTTGGGTGAAGAGGAGGGTGAAGGGTCAGGGCCAAAGGTTCTGGGTGGTGAGGATTCGGGCGAGGATGTGGGTGAGGTGTTTTCTGGTGAATTAGGAGGGTTGGGGAAGAGGGCTGTGTTTCTTTCGAAGAAGGAGGGGTTGGTGAATAGTCCATCGAAGGGGTAGGTAGAGTAGTAGGCAGGGGGTTGCTTAACTCTCCACCGAATAGGGGGTTGGTCTCTGAAGTAGTAGGTGTGAAGTGGGTGATCAGGAGAGGTAAATCCAAGAGATTGGGCTATGGTGGGTTGAGTGTTAGGAGGAGGATTGGAAGGCCCTGTGGGATTTGGGGGTGGTGAATGGTTTGGGGAGTTATGTGGAGATGGAGAGTTATTGGGGTTAAGGGGTGATTGGCGAGGGGAATGTTGGGGAGAGTTCTGAGGGGTGTTGTGAGGGGATGGTTGATGGTCATTTCTGGGTGAAGTTTGAGGTTGGTGGTTATCCTGAGGAGCTGGTTGTTGTGGTTGTTGAATGTTAGGAGGAGGGAGTAATGGTTGGTTAGGTGGAGGAGGTGGAGGTTGATTATTTTGTGGAGGTGGAGGTGGAGGTTGATCATTTTGTGGAGGAGAGGAGGTGGAGGTAGGTTACCTAGTGATTGAGGAATGTGGAAATGATTGATGATAAGGTCTAACTTAGCCTCGACCCTTCCTAGGCGATCCTCGATGCCCTGGATCCTCTGTACTTCCTGCTGAAGGGCTCCATCATATTCTGATCTGAGAGGGGCCAACAATGTTTCAGGCAGCCTGTGAAATATTTCCTCTCGCAACTCAGCCATCATTGTCTTCTGTGCAACAGACAACCTTGGAGCTCTGCTTGGGCCAACATGAGAGTCAACTTCCTGGTCTCCTGCTTCAGACGCAGAGGGAGCTATTGTATGTGAGGCACTCCCAGCCTGAGAGCTAGACCGAGCGGGCTTGGCAGGCTTGATGTATCTGACCCCCATCTTGCCAATTTGACTGCTCCTATGGGCAGGCAAGAAATATTCTCGGCTTCCTCAGTGGATTTGATCAAGAATTTCTCTAGGAGGAAAGCGATGATTTGGGGATAGGGAAGATGACCAGGTCTCTTCTCCTTGGTTTCCTTTGTCTCACACCACCGGTGCAGCTCCAAGCTTATCAGTTGTCCTGGGTTGACAGGCTTCTTGGTGAGGAACCTTGGAAGCCAGGGGTTGTCTAGCAGTGTGAACTCGTTGAAGTTCCCCCCTTTGTGCGTCATCAACCGGGAGTAGACATACTGGAGCACCCGGTTGGAATCAGGCATACCAGAAACCTTCTTCCCCTTGGTCTCATAGGCAAGTTCAAGTTCCTCCTGGCTCAGCTTCTCGGGGTAGATCCATTGGTTCATACCCTCATCAGTGACCCCTAGTAGGCTGTTGATGTCTCGCCATGAGAACTTCATATGCCTCCCCCTGACTGTGGCCTTGAAGTCAACTCTTTTAATGGTTTCCTTCTCATTAATCAACTTGTACTTAGGCTTGGCTGTGAGCGACTGATAGAACACTCGCAGGACGTTGATGTTGTATTCATTATTGATCCTCATCCAGCACATATACTTCTCCAAATGGCCCTTCAGATGCTCAAACCCTAATTCTTCAAACTTCTTCAGATCAACAAACATTCCGTTTATGAAATAGAGTTTGGTGTTCTCAAACTTGGAGGAAATCGCCTCAAGTGGCTCATCCTTGTATGTTGTCAGATCATCATCATCCTCCACTCGCTGACGTTTGGAGGTGTGTTCTTCCTCAAATCTGACTCTTTTGTGTTTCTTCTTGGACTTCCCAGATTTGTCATGATGATGGTGATGAACTCGCCCAGATTTACCAGAACCTTCATTCCTCTGCCCAGTTTTGCCAGAATGTTCTTGGCGTTCAAGCTGTTTACCAGATTTCTGCCCAGATTTCTTTGTACGTTGATCGTTGGAGTTGGAATCAGGAGAGTCGGCCATTTTGTATTGGGTTGGGGTTTAAGTGTTTGGGATGAAATGCAGAAGAAATGCAGAAATGTAGAATAAGAAGATGAAGAAGATGAAGATGAACAGGATGAATGTGATGATGAACTCGATGAATGTATGCAAAGAGTTTGGGTGAGAAATTTGTGTAAGTGAAAAAAGAGAAGTGACTGTTGGTTCCTATTTATATAAAGTTACAAAGGATGAAATGCACATAATGACTCTATATTGAAAACATACGTTTGTTCATTGGGTAACGTAAACATTTAATCGGAACGGTGCACCTTTTGACACGTGTCGCTTCACTTTGTCTGAGGAGGCACAACTTCCCATGGAGAAGATGAAACGTTTTGTGAAGTGACGTGTCCCTTTGTCCAGACACTGGCGCTCCCGGTTGCTTTGAGTCATCACTCAGCGCCAGCAGAAGAGCATCCGGAAGTGGTTTTGCTTCCGGTTGGAGTGGTGCTCCAGGTTACTTTGAGTTGTCACCCAGCGCCAGCAAAGGAGTATCCGGAAGTGGTTTTGCTTCCGGTTGGACTCACTTAAGATTTAACATTGGGGGACCTGCAAAACTAAGGATTGTCACTTCGATGCCTAAGTTAGCACAGTTGGCAGGTTTTAACAATTTTGCACAAATGTTTTCTGAAGATTAAACTTCATTTTAACATTGATAGACACGCTCAGGACTCTCCCAGTCAAACTGTTAATCTCCATAATATTATAAACTTTAGAAATTGTGCTTGTTGATTTGTTTGGTAACACAAGAGTATCACTAATGTGAAAACAGATTTTGCAACTTAGTTCACAATCTCACAGTTTCATTATCAAGCCATGAACTCTATTCATACTCTCTTTGATAAATTCTAATGTGATAGCATAAGGAGTATTGAACAGATAGCATATTTTCAGAGTTTCATAAACAGGTATAGTTCAACAAATATGCCTTGAGGATGTTTATGTTAGATTATGAAGACATTTGAAATGTCAACACAATGAAATTCTAAAGACCTTAATGTCCACACAATAGTTTAGTTTCAAGAATAAACCAAGTTTACAAAAACAACCAAATTCTCAGCATATGATCACAAGAATAATTTTCAAAAACTTAACTCAAGTCCTTTCATATATGCTTAGTGTGATCCCACTATTCTTAGGATATTAACAAGCTTTGAACTTAATTCAGATTGAACTCGGCTTGTGATAGTGTGTCAGGATACACAGCTGCCAGTGGATAGTGATTTTTACTAATTCTTTCCAGGCATGTTATCTAACTCACTTAAGCTTCTATCCTACTGCCATTTGCCTTTGGTTTTATCAACCTTTGTAGAAATTAATTCAAGGCAATTCTTTAGACTTCTTAAGTATGTCCGATAAGAGAGACTATCTATTGAATTCTACAATAGACAGAGTAAGGGATAGAAATGCTCATATATGACTGGCGAGATTTCCTCAAGATTTCAGTACAGCCAGTTTCTATCATCTTGATCAGGAGCAAATTCGTTGACATTCTCTCTTGTACATCCACATTGTTCAAGCTTTCATAATCTGTGTCAACATTCTTAAAGCACAAGCTTGAGTTGAAATCATTGAAGCTTAAGATGTGATTACATCATTTTCAAAATAAAATCATCACTGGTTTGTGAAGAAAATCATACCAGTATCACTATATTTGAAAACTATTAAGTCAATCATGTGTGGTTAGACGCTACATATTCTTCTCATTCATTCCATAGAGCAATTTGAAGTTTATCTTTAGATACATAAATGTCAATTGCCGATGAAATGAGTAAACATGCATTCATTACCCAATTAATCATTTAAATAAGGGAAAGGGTAAGAATGACATCACCAAATCTACATTTGCATCAAGTAGTAGCTTGTTTGATTTTGGCAGGCGGTGCTTGATCTTTTCTATTTCAAGAGCAGTAGCACTAGGAGCCCAGCATGAAGAACAACTTATTTAGATTTGACTCATTGCCCAGACCAGGTACAATCTTGAATATTGTTGTTCCTTTGGATCTTCTTTCCTACAAAATACCAAGTAATTCCCTTTTCCCATTTCTCAGTCTCCAAACTTGGATCTGACAGGTCAGTTTGTAGGAAGTGTAAAGTTCGCATGCACTTAAGAATCATTCACTATGAATATGGCATTGTGAATCAAACATGACTATATGCACAAGGATATATATATATTTTGATCATGACAGCATGTAGACTATGAATATTATGAAAAACTCTCTTATAAGGAGTATAGTGTTCATATACATAATGCTTGATGTAAAATCTCAATAATTCCATCCAACATTTGCATAGGAGATTTTACTATTGTATGATTCAACCCTAAGTGATCTCTTGCTTACCCAAGGTGATCTTCTATACTTATCCTTGGGCTGAAGCACTTCCTTATGAGAGACAGAATTCATAGGCTTTCTCCATGTTGATCGTGGAATCCTCTCTCTCTTGTTCTTCTCAGGATAGTTGAGTGGAACTCTGTAATAGCTCATCCTTGAGACACAACCTTTGTTCCTTGTGGTAGTGCACTGCTTCTTATGATTGGACCAGGTGGTTGCAGCAGTGACATCACCACGAGTTCTCTTCTTTGGGGCAAGAGGAACTCTTGATCTTTCCTGCACAAGTAAGGCACTAGAAGGAAGTTTTGGTACCCATTTGTACTTGGGTCCTACGTGGTTAGCGCTGGACCTTACTTGTCCTTTAGAGATTCATACAAATTTATTTCTCACATGTAAATTTTTCTTAAGACTACATGTGTGAGAAATATGACCTGATCTACCACAATAATGACAGATAATGGAATGATATTCAGAATGGGATTTCCTATCATTATCTTGTTGGTCAATTTTGTTTTCAAAGACTCTCTTTTCTTTTAAAACAACTTTTGAAATCTCAGGGCCTTTTGAAAACTTTTCATGTCCCTTCGATAAGGGTTCACAATTGGAACAACGTTCGGGGCACGTTGGAGCTTCCGCTCTCGGTAGGGAACTAGCTATCGGTAGCGATAGCTGTTCTTCCATGGATGGAACATTGGAAACCTTGGATGTAAAAGAAGCAATGAATTCCTCTAGTTTCCTCTTCTTTTTCTTTAAGCCTAGAACTTCTTTTGCAAGCTTACAGAATTCAATATGTAACTCATTATATGCGTCTTGCAATTCAGAAGGTTCAAGTTCAGATACCTCATTCTCCTCAGCTTCTGAATCTAGGCAGAGATCAACACTTTCTTCACTGCCGCTGGCTTGCTCAATATCAGCTTCCTGTGGCTCACCACCAGTTGATCCACAAGGGGCACAAAAGGAGTTTTGGACAGCTTTACTGCCAAGGGAATGACCAGAAGCATACATAGCATCAAGAGTGTTCCAAATATCTCTAGCATTAGAGCAATGTTTAATTTTCTGGAAATCACTGTCAGTTAAGCTTTTGTACAAAATTTGCATTGCTCTAATGTTCAAGTAAAATAAATTTTTCTCCTCTTCAGTCCAGTTTACTTTTGGTTTGAAATCAGAATCATTTTCAAAGACATCCCACATTTTGAAATTCGAGGATAGCACAAAACTTTTCATCCTTGCCTTCCATAAGTAAAAATCAGTATTTTCTAACAGGGGTGGGATAGTATGATCAAAACCTTCAAAACACATTTTTATATCCCAAGTCAGTCTAGGTCTTTGCACTTGAGATCGTTGGATCCTTTAAACAAGTGACCTCGCTCTAATACCAAATGAAATGTGTGGCTGTCACCCAAGAGGGGGGGGGTGAATTGGGTGGCAGAATAAAAATTAAAATTCTCCTTTAATAACTGACTGTTTGTGCTTGATGAGAGTGACGATATATCACCCCAAGCACAAGTAAGAATCTAGTGGTGTGGTGCTTGATGTGTAGATTAAACAAACAGAATAAGCACACACAAATTTATCCTGGTTCGGTCACTTCCAGACCTACATCCAGTCCCCAGGCTCCACCTGAGATTTTCAATCCACTAAACTTCTTGTTTGAACCAGGCACAAGAAAGCCTTTACACTTTAGGTTTTACGAACACGGGTTCACCTAACAACCCACAGGTTTTACCACGGGCTAACCTACAAACCTTTACAACCACAGGATTTACAACGGGATCACCTGCAACCTTACCACCACAAGTTTTGCGGGCTAACTTGCAACCTTTGGAGATTTAGAAAACCTTTAAATGCTCCCCCTCACTTTTGTAAGATAACAATACTGTTCTTCAAGCACAAGCTTTAGAACAGCCTCTATCAATTAGAGGATTTGATAGTATGTTCACTCTATGAACTGATTGTGATAAACACTTAAGTACAAATGATTCTCTCTAAGAATAAATGATGTTACTCACTTAAGTACAAACGATTTTCTCTCTAATAATATTACAACTCTAAGATCAGAGAGTAGAAGATAAGAAGAATGTAGATTACAATATCTCAGACAATAGACTCTGTTCTTCCAACATCTCTTCTGAATGTAGATGTTCCTTTTATACTCGACCTCAAGGCATTCAGGCTTGGGTGGCAGATGGAATATGTCCGTTTGAATATAGCCGTTAATCCCATGTTACCGTTGAGAAGTACATCTTCATTAATGCTTAGCAGGGTTGACTTGCTTTATCTCTGAAAAGCAACTCTGACAACTCTGCTCTGACAAAAGCATTCTGACCTCTGAGTATGTGACGTTGACTCTTGTACTCTTGCTGACGGATGATCATCATTCATCCGGAAGAGGCAATCTTGCTCTGCAAGCGTTAGTCTCTGAGTCCCAGTGACAAGAGTATTTGCATCCGGAAGCTCATTTGCATTCGGAAGTAAACTAAGTTCTGCACATACTTGTTAGTCCATCAGAGTAGTATATATATAATCAAATGCAGTAAGAACTATATAAGCTGTGGGAAGCTTGTTTGCTATGGGAAGCAATCTTGCTTAGACTACGTTCTGACTTAATGTATTGTCTACTGACGCTAGGGGATGTTTATTCCAATAGTCAGCGTAGGTCTCGTTATTTTACTCTAAGTCTTCTGGAAGCGATTCTGTATCCAGTTGTACTCTAACTTAGGATTTGATTTAAGTCTAATTCTTCCTAAGTGACTTAGTGTGTCATTTACTCATGCTATGGGATGTGTAGTATAACAACACATAATCACATGCAGTGGGAGTTCACTTAGTCTAGGGGAGCTCTCTTACATCCGGAAGCAGTTCCACATCCGGAAGCACTTCCACAGGACGTTGGGTTATTATCATATTGTACTCTTTGACGCTCAGTGTTGTCCAAACCAACAGCCAGCGCTAGTCACTAAGCAATCGGAAGCAAATCCACTGGACGTTGGGTTATGATCATATTATACTCACTGACGCTTAGTGTTATTCAAACCAACAGCCAGCGCTAGTCACTAAGCAACCAGAAGCAAATCCACATCCGGAAGCTTCCTAACTTAGTCTCAAGGATTTTATACAACTAATGTTCTTAGATTGAGTTATGACTTAGTGAAATACTTGCTGCCGCCGGGGGATGAGATGTTCATCCACGAGCGCCAGTCCTAATCCATCCGGAAGTAAATCCACATCCGGTTGTACTCTTACTTGGGGTTCTATGTTAGCCTAACTTTCTCTAAGTGTTTAGCTTATTCTTTCATATTTTAGTCTTTATCAAAACTTAAGATTCTAACAATATTCCCAGCTTAGTTGCTACCTGATTGAACTTAGCTTATTTATCAAAATTGAGTGACATAACCAAGGACCGCCATGTAAGCATGTTCAAAAAACTATGAAGCCAAATATAGAATAGGTTCAAAATGAGGGCCAAAATCTCAAAGAAAAGACTAATGTTGAAAATTGAATAAAAAGTAACCCCCCCCCCCAATTCTAAATATAATACCCTTTGACTTATTTTTTGGAAGTTAAAAAAACAAATTAGATCGATAAGCTATAATATATGTCACATGTAATTAGATTATATGTAAGTTAATAAGTAGAATAAACTAACTTTGAGAGAAAAATATAATTATAAACATTTTAAAGTGAATAATTTTCCATCCTTAATTTGTTTAAAAAATTAAAGAGATCTTATAATTATGACCAAAGGGAGTATAAGATAAAAGCGTAACATATAGTAAGAAAAAGATGTTGGGAATAATTTGGTTAACATAAGCTTAAAAGTTTCTCTTCTCTCCCAACTTTGTATCAATGGAGGAGAGGGAATTAAAGGGAGAAGTGTTGGAGTTATGAAATCTTTGTTTATTTGGAAGTCAGGAAAATATTGTTAGTTTTTTGTTTAATTGTTTTAGAGTGGAGGGGAGGGGAGGAGAATGGAACTAATTATAAGTTGATAAATAAATTGAACTATTGAAATGCTACCAAAACCTCTTCCATTTCATTGTTTTAAAACCTTCATACTTTTGATTGAAAAGCACCAAAGACAATTTTTTATATTTCCTTAATAGTATAATTAGTTAATTTATAAAATCAAAACATAATCTCCTATAGTTTTACCATTTTTGGGGAATGCGATGTTACATCGAGTGGCAGATGTCTATTCATTGCGACACTCTTTATTTCGCGCCTGTTCTAAATTGGTAATGAGTTATCTTTTACACAATATTAAATGTTATTTCTTAGTTTACTTAACATTTATTTAGGCAAATTTCTTTCAGTGGACATTGGGCTCTGGCTATACTTAGCCAGAGAGAGTACAAGATATTTTGATTTGACTTTTGAGGGCAAAGTATTCGCGACGATCACAAAGTAGTCTTTCAAAAGTTAGTTACTATTTTTTTTTCACTTTTACAGTTGATATAATAATATATCTTTATACTATAACATAATTGTTAGAATTTTATCTGTTTTTAGGGGAATTTTAAGATGGAATAAGGCACAAAACACTGACGCTCTCATACTTAGTCATAATCCAATTCGTGATATAAAGATTAAGGTAAAAGCAATTGTTATATTCATTTTCATTTATATTGCTTTTAGCCATACACAAACTATTATGATATCACTGATATTATTTGTGATTTATCAGAGTCCAAGGCAGCCGGGCAATATAGAGTGTGGCTATTATGTCTGTAAATACATGTTTGATATCGTATATTGAGATGATATTAAACCCGCGAACAAATTGATTAACCCTATTGCCGCCCTAGGGTCTATCAAATGAATACAATACTCAAACTCACTTTAGGTAAAGTGATGAGCAAGAGTCTATGTCACAATTTGGTTTCATATCTCCCTAAACCTAAGTTCAATGCCACTCAAATTAACAAGAGATGAGAGTATTAGAGTCAATTACAAAACTACAATTAAAAACCTAACAAAAACTAGAAGTGGCCGAATTGAATAGAGTTGGTAACTTCAAGAATTAGTGTCTCCTCCTTCAAGATTTCACTTACACATAGTTGATTAACCTAGCCAAGATTGCTTGTTGGTAGTTAATTAGTTTAACGAAATGAAAACCTCATTATAATTAGGCTAACTAACTCTAAAACAACCTCTCCTACACAATTCATTGATGAAGATGACTTAGAAATCCTAAAACCATGTAAGTCATTCACAAGCTAATCAAACACATACACAATCTCATATATATGAATGAAAAGCAAACTACAAAAGTCTATCAAAAATGTCTCAATCATATAGGAAAGACTAACCAAATCATAGCTCATAGTTTGAAGTAGAAATTTGAAAACTCAACACCTCTAACCTAATGCTTCCTAAATCCTAGGTCACAAAAGGCAAGCATATACATAAGAGCTAAGATTCAAGAAATACAAACAAAGTCTTGGCCAAATTATTGATGAATCTCACGTGCAAAGCAACATCTTGAAGGAGAAGAGGAAATGCTTAGCAAATCATGCTTAGAACTTCCATCTTGAAGAGGATTATGGAAGAGGAAGCCATGGAAATGAGTTTTGGAGGTGAAAATAGTGGTCTATGGTCGGCCGTGAGGTGTGTGTGGTGGAAAGAAGAGAGAAAATGGAGATGAAGAAGATGAAGGTGAGATGGAAAGTGAAGGAATGTGTCAAATGAAGTGGGAGATGAGTTTATGAAGCTGGATATTTCGTTATTTTGGGCTAAGGGAATGTGTTTGGCCCAAATGAACATGAATGGAAAATGAAATCAAGGTGAAATGCAAGTGAAATGAAATGTAAATGAGGAAATAGGTGTATATGGATGGGTATGTTGCTAGATGCATTCCTCCACTTTATTCCTCTCTTTATGCTCTTTCTCCTCTTTCCAAAGTTGCCCTCGAAGTGCCTTTTGAGTTTGAAATTTGAATATTGGCTCCATATTACCCTTTTCGGTATCATTTTTCAAAGTGCAAATCTCTTGTTTTTGACAAAAAGGGTAACATTTGTCCTTATGCCTTTGCCTTTGATCCCATGCTTCTCCTTGCCCTCCAAGCTCCTCATGGGGTATGTGGGGCCCACTTGGGACCCCCTACATATAAAAATGAACCACACAGTAAAAATGACCAAAATACCCCTAGTTGCTTGAAATGCAAGTAATTAAGGAAATATTATTCAATTTCCAACACAATAGCATGCACATCAATAACTCCCAATAAAGAACTAATATGCCAGTTAAATCTCACTAATTAAACACATTTGCACATGCTAAACTATATAAAATTAGGTCTAATCAAATCCCCCACACTTAATCTTTGCACTCCGGGCAAAGTCATGCAAAAAGAATTAAGTTATCACATGGCATAGTGAATCCAAATGAAATAGGCCTAGACTACAAGTGGAAGATCTAAACCTTTCCCCTACACATTACATAGGCCGAATTCAAGCATACAAAGTGGGTGAGAGTTTAACATGCAACTAGAGTTAGGGAAGATTGCCAATTGAGATTTTTCCTCACCGGATTAAAAGTGTTTACACTCATTCACCCAAGTTAGGAAAAATGCCTAACTAGGGACTTGGGAATCACTCTTTGGCTCAATCCTCTTTACCACACCATAAGCTTGTAATAGCTCTAAGTTCTCCACCCATTATTTTGCATAGCACAATAAAATCAAGGGGGCTTTAGGGGTTAGATGGAAAGGCTAAATATGAATGGTGAATCATGGAAAGTAGTCAGTGACCAATAATGTAAACAAGTTACTACCACATATAAATGCAATACAATGAACTTAATCTAATCAAGCATGCTACATATCACTCTTTTCTCATTTCATTTTTTTTAAGTACTTTGTGCTTTCTCTCTTTATTTTCTTTTCACTCTTATACCTTTGACATACATTAGTACTTTGTGCTTTCATTTTCTTTTCATAGGCCTTAGGCCTTCTTCTCTTTTTCTTTCTTTTCTTTTCTTTTCCTTGGCCTTTGGCCCTCTCTCTTTTCTTTTCTTTATTGTGGCTCTCGGCCATCTTTTCTTTTTCACCATGTAGCATGCTTTTCACAACATACAACAATACAATAATAATAGAAATGCAAGTATATGTTATAGGCACTTATTTAAATATTGGTCAAGGTGGAAGAAAAGAAAATGAATGGCCCAAAGGGGTAAATCATAGAGTAATTTTTGTTGGCTTAGTGTTTGGGTCAAAAGGGTTTAGAAACAAACGGCCCTATCCTTTTTAATCATGCTATACAATGTGATCTCAAACAAGAGCTAAGACAAGTCTAGGAGATAATAGAGCAATTGGCCCACTCATAAAGGTTGGAGGCTTACTCTCTTTACTGGCTTACTCATATTGGTCACTTCCTCCCTAAAAAGAGTTGCATGAGAAACTAACACTCTCTTTATAGATAAAAATGTCCCACACAATGCTTCAAGTACTCAATTCAAAAATTAAACTTGTATTCTAAAAGAAAATTTCTAGGGGATTCACGAGTCATATTCAAGCTAATCCTCCTACAAAGTCATGCCATATTAGTCCAAATATTAAGTGTGTGAGCTTTGAAAGAGACCACTTTTAATCATCAATATGCACCCCCCATGTAACATCCTAGATTTTTAATTAAGGATAATAAGAAATTATTGAGATGTTATTTAGGAAATTTAATATCTTAGGGAGGAATTCGTGATATTTAGAATAATTATGAATATTAAATCTTATTTCTTTTAGAATTTAAAGAAATATAATTAAAGTAGTCATTTGAAAATATAAACTTTTGTGAAAAGTATTGTGAATTGAGATAATATTATGATGGAGAGAAAGAGATATAGTGATATATATAAACTCTTGGGGTTAGAAATATAATTAAAATAAACAGATGGGTAGGCAAGTTGAATTTTCTCTGAAATGTTATATATATATTCAGAACATGTCTTCTTCCTCCTCCTAAACCCTAAGGAGCCGCCGACAACCCCCCTCTACTTCCTCTCCTCCGTTTTCCTTCGTCCTCCTCTCCTTCTTTGATTTTCCGGCGGCCTAGCCACCGATCTCCGGCGTAATGGGTCTCAAAACTGAGCCCCATTTGGTATTCACCGTCTCCCCCTCCCAAATTGGACCCTCTCTTCTCTTCCACCGCTGCTCACTCCTCTCCGTTCTTCCTCACCTTCGACATATCCGGCGAGCAACTGAGTCGACAGCGAGGAGGCCGGTGGTTGTCGGCGACAGCGAGATCAGTGAAGCTTCAAATGAACTCAGGTGAGTTTCCTTACTCATCTTTACTCGTTTTCTTTTCTTTTTCTGCGAATTCAGAGGGGAGGCCGAGTTTGGGTATGGATTTGGGGTGAACTAATGAACTTAGAAAGAAGTTTTAAACTTAGATTTGAGGTGTTTGGAAGAGGATATGAGTAATAACTGAAGTATCCATTAAGATAGCCTAAAACCCTAGCTTTGGTTGTTTTTCAATCTTTTAGTTTTCTCTGAAATTCCTTGTTCTAAACTTTAATTAACTTGTGTTTGAGTGCAATTGTGATTGTTAAAATTCTCTTTTGAAATTTAGATAGGCATACATGTATGGAAGGAAGAATTGAAGTTTGCTTTGAGATGTTGATTTTCTGCTCTTTCTTTGCGAAGGGAATGAACTACTTTATGGTTTGAGGATGTTTTAACTTGTAAGTTAAGTACGGTGATGTAGTTGTTAAATCTTGAACTAAAGTCTCTTGAGTTGCATTATTTTCTTTTGTAAACTGAGATTCTGTTTTGACTGATAGCATGAGCAAAAGGATGCAAAGCATTTTAATGGGGATAAAAGTATACTAAGCTAATTTTATTTGTTAGTATGTGTGTGGAATGAAGATGCATAGAAATGTATGTGTGATTAAGGGGTGAAAATATATTTGAGGTGATTTGTAAAGTTAAAATGGTTAAATTCTAACCTTATCGCTGTCAAGAATCTGAAATGTTGTTGATGTTTTGTTTGGTATGTTCTTGGACTGTGATTGATCACATTTGTTGGTTGTTGTGAAGCGATGATATTGTTGGTTTTCATTTTTGATAGTTGTAATGTGGGGTATAGTCAATGATTTATAAATATGTATGTGTGCTTTGTTGTTTGGATGAATTTTATGATTGAATTATTGTGGCTGCAGAATCTAATGACTCATGAAGAAATCCGCGAAGATAAGTGCTGAGGGTCAATAAATTGATTAAGACTTAGATAGTTATTAAGTTTAGAGATATAGAAAAAAAGTAGTAAAATTTTAATAGGACTTGGATATTTTGTTTATTGTAAATTTTATGCAATTGTTTGAACTCAATGGCTGATAAAGAGATATCAAGTTGGTAAATGAGTGATGGGTGATGGTTTTGAGACTTTGTACCTAATGTGTACTTGGAGGGAACTTGGTGTTTGAAATTGGATTATAGTAATCGACAACAATAGTGAAGATGTTTTGAGAATGTACCTTGTGCTAGAACTTAATTATAAGTAATTAAGTTTTTATGGAAGTGTTGTTCCTTTGACTTGGAGGTATTAAGAAATTATGAATGTTCTCTTGGCTGGATACTTAATTTTTGTTCATGTATGTTTTGTGCTTCGATAGATGGTTTCCAAATTTCTCTTTCTCTTTGGTTATGGCTGACGTTGATGTTAGTGAAACTTGTGTGACTGATTATTTGAATCATTTAGAGTAATTGAACTAATAAACGGGATTAGGTAGTGATATAGGGTACGAGAGAGACGCTCAAGTATTATGAAGTGTAAATGATAATAATTTATCATTTTGTGCCATAGTATTATAGGATTGGATGCGATGTGGTTTTTGTGGCATCAAGAAAGGAAGAATAGGTCAGTGCATAGTTGCCGAAGAACAGGTAATCACTCTTACCTTGCTATAACAATGAGGGTGACGTTAGTTGGGGATTTCCAAAATCCTTTCTCACCCTATATATATATATATTATCTTTTATTTTAAAACTTTACTTTGATACAAAATAGGCTATCGGATGCCTTTCAAACACGATTACTTTCGTACAAAGAATTTGACTTACTATATGTAGTACCCTGGCTGGTGGTATTGTTGGATTGTGTATGTGAGAGTGTATGATGTTGATTATTGTGGATGGGATATTGATAGGGATATGGTGAGGTTTGCATGACACTGATATATTTATGTACCATCGCGCGATGATAACTGTCGATTGGCCAATCGACAGTTATTTGTACTAATGATCCTTTTCGGATTGATTAGACCGGGGATCATAGGTCGACTTATTGAGAGAAAGTGACCTACGGTTGTTTGACATTGGAGAGTCCAACCGTTCCCATTCTGCAATGGAAACAGAATTGGGGTTCCCTCTTTGGAGGTTGTCAGAGAGGGAAATTTGCCTCCTCCTTGTAGAGAGAGGCACAGTGTCAAATCATATAGTGAAGATTGGATGCTGGAGATAAATGGCCCTTGATGGCACGATGCATCTATAGGTGAGTGTGAGAGTTGGGGTAGTAGTACGCATGGATTGGAGATAGAGATGATGAGATTATTGTTGAGAAGTGACAGAGATTTGAATGATGTTTGGGAGAAAATTTGATATATATATGTATTATTGATTTTAAAACTGTGGTACCCTTTAGACGCCCTCACTATCGCACATCTCACTGTTATAGTGAGTTAAGTAGTAGATTACTGAGACAAGTTGTCTCACCCCACGATTACTTACATTTTTGCAGGTGATCATGCACAGGCTCGGACAACAGGAAAGGGAATTAAGTTTCAAAGGTTGTTTTGATTATTTAGACATGTATATTGCCAAAATGTATAGGTTTGCATTCGCTTCCGCATATTTTTATTTGTATTGATATTATTGGTTAATCGGGGAAATGTACTAGGTTGCTCCTTTTCCTAACCATGTTAGGTGATTCTTTTCTAACATGGTTAGCTATTAATTATCCATGATAGTGTTCAGGTTGTAGTAGTTTATTCTTTTCTATCATGGATAATGATCATTATTAGGAAATTCTTTTTCTAATGATAGATTTATTGATATTATGGAAATCATTTTTCTATCATAGTTAGTAAAGGTATTATTGAATTAATTAGGGAATTAGTAACAGAATGTTACAGCCCACACTTATTCAACACATTGTCCTCAATGGGACCATTAAAATCAAACAAGAGGTGCATTATCAAGGCTAGGGCAGCAAGCAACAAGAGGGCAAATCCAATTTTCTCAACATCCAATTCGGCCAAGCATGCTTATTCACAACACAAAACACTAAACAACACTAAACAACAATCAAACAAAACACAATCCTATTTTTTTCTAAAACTAACAACCTTCCCCCACACTTAAGATTTTGCAATAAAAGAATAAGTGAGGAAAGGAAAGAGACAACCTCTTATGGAGGCTTGAAATTATCCTTGAAGAAAGGACTTTGTGGCGATAAATTTGGTGAATTCGGCCAACATGAATCTTCCTCCTTAAGCTTATTCCAAAAACATCACATGTGGCTTGAAGCTTCCTCTCAAGTTCCATTGTGACCCTAAAGAACTCCCAATATTCCTTGTGCATCCTAAAAGAGCCTACAACATGAAACAAACTTCCCTTTTACAAGGGGTTGTAGGCATGCAAATAGGGCATAGAAATGGTGGCATCATGGCTAGAAAGAGGCAAATGCTTAGGGTTAGCATCAACACAAGTAAGGAATGTATGTTTAGGAAAATCATGAAATATGCTCTCAAGCTTAACATTTACATTCAAATGATCAATCATGCAAACAATATCATGCACAAGAGTGCAAAAATCAAGAATTGGCAATCTTGAAGTGACAAGATTATTTCTATGCATAGTCAATATTCTAACATGTTGGCTTACCCAATCATCCATTAAGCCATCAATAAAGTTCAAACCAAGCAAGGAATATGTAAAGTACCTCCTACTAATATATTATTAACCTAAATCTAATTCAACTGCTAATCAAAACAATCAACATAATGGTGACTAACCATGTTAGTAAAAATACTACTAACATGGTTAGAAAAAGAAAACGATATCATTAAAAATTAAATGCCCTAACCATGTTAGTAAAAGATTCACCTAACATGGTTAGCAAAAGAATTTCTCTATTATTAAGAGACCACAAGTCTAATCTTATTACGTATCTAACTATGTTAGAAAAGGGAATCTACTTACTATCTCAGTATGGGCCAGACGGCCCCTTCCCTTTCCTCTGCGCCTCCCCCTGGGCATGATCACCTGTAAAAATAAAGGGAAAGGGGTGAGACAAAACAATGTCTCAGTAATCACCTCTTAACTCACTGTGACACTCAGAAGTGGGGTAGTGGAGCGTCTACAGGGTACTACAGTTTTCAAAACCTACATAACCACATAATATATACACATATATACAGTACAGATACATCCATCTCTCAATAGACAAAAATAAACGTGAGTGACACTGTGCCCAGTCTAAAATCTGAAAAAGCATGAAAAAGGGACCACTCTAAAATGTGAAAAATCCCTGGTTCCTTTACAATCCAAGGAACCTGTACAATTAACCTATCGATTTGCGCAAATCGATGGTTACATCGGCTGACGGTACTAATAATCTGTGTCATGCAACATACAAAAGATTTATATAAATATGAATATATATAAAGTACAGTTCAGTTGAAAGGTACCCTATAGCCCACGTTTAAATATAAAATAATATGAATTCATTTCATTTATATATATATAAGTAGAAGAGGATTTTAGAAATTCTCAACTACCGTCACCCTTAGTATCACAGTCAGTTAAGCGTGATTACCTGCTAAACTTCACTGCAGTAGATATACGCAGATAACAGTTTCCCTCAAACTCCGCCTGAAAGATCACCGTCTACAATAATGCCACCATTTAAAAATGGTTAAGACACTTTCATGCGACTTAGGCTATACTTTTCACTAATATCAAAAACAATATTAAAGTGATAATTTACTTCCATTTCAAATACACCTTTTAAGCTACCAAGTTTCTATTACCCATCCTTTTATAACTTCCAGATCATTAACCTTCACCATTACTTGAAATCCTTGAAAATTAATCCACCTTATTAAGCACCCCTTATAACACCGCATTCACATTAAATAAATCACTCACAAGGACCTCCATAACACCCAAAATGCTCTTCCAAACTCAAGCAACCTTTAATCTACCAAAGCCACTTCAAATCAACACTTTAATTATCCAACTTCCTCCCAAACACCAATCCAACTAAAATTAACATTCCAACATCAACAAACAACTTCAACTATCACTACATAATCACCAATTTAGTCCAAAGCCTCCTCCTTTAGCTAACCCTTACTTAAAGAGCCAAAACAAATTGCCAATAAAATCTTAACTCACTTCTAACTTTAATGAACTTAAAAACTTCCCAAAAATCTTTAATTTATCACTTATTCTTGCACAAATCCTTGGTTAAAGCTTCAATAATTAACTCATGGCCAAACCCTAACTTAAAAGAGGAAACTTTGTGCGAAAATCAACGCCACAAAAGATAGGAAAAGCTTACAGAGTTTAAAGATGAAAGGGAGAGTCCCCACCGCCGCCGGCCGCCACCAGGGACGCCGGAAAACACCACTTCTATGGTGGTGACCGAGCTAGAGCAAGAGGAAGGAAAGGAAAAATGAGGAGATGAAGTTGGAACAAGAGGAGAATTCAAGAAAGTGACCGAATAGGGACTCCTTACCGCTCGCCGCCATCGACCGCAGGAACTGCACCCACCGTCGCCGGAAACAAGCCGCCGCCGGAAAAGGAAGCTAAGGCCGATGCACTACTTTAAGGAGCAGATCGGGCTTACTTTTCACGGGTCTTTGGAGGAGAAGAGGTGAAAAATGGAAAGGAGAAAGCTTTATGAACTAAGAAAACCGAATGGGTGTGTGTGGGTGTGAATAAAATGAGAGAAATGGTGATGTAGGGAGGGGCGAATGAGCTACAGAATGAAGGAGGAGGAGTCCGCGTTTTTCCTTATGAGAAGGGAGGAGGGGCGTGTTTGGTTGGGAGAAATAAGGGTGGTTTTTGATAATTAAAGCCTAAATTTGCCATAGTGTACTCTTTTTAATTTAAAACCACTTAAACCAGCCTCCAATCTTCTTAACCTTCAAAATATTTTTAGCTTTACCATTCCCTCATATTTCAAACTCTTCAATTTCTTAATTAATTATATGCATATTAATTACTCAAAATTTCCAAATATCCCCAAAAATTCCTAAAAATTCCAAAATTCCTAATTTCTCCATTTATCATTTCCCAAAACACTCTTTTATCCTGTATTAAATTTTCAGGATGTTACAGAATACCTCTCAAATGAATGCTTCATGGCTTCATAAACAATGAATTTGAACAATTGATCATCTACTTGCATTGTCATGAAGCCCTCATTTAAGTGGAGAAGTATGCTTGCTTCAATTGGCTTCCCTTTTTGCTTTGAACTTCCACTAACTTGTGAGAGGCTAGAGCTCCCCTTTAAACCATCTTGACCAAGTAGAAGTTCTTCATAAAATCCTTGAGAATTAGGATGCTTTTCATCTTTCAATGCAACCCTATTTTCAGCCATATCCATTGGAGCATCACTCAAGACAACATCATCATCATTGGTTGTAACAAATTCAAGTGTTTCTTTGGATTCCATGTCAACAGCCAAATGACTAGAAACATCATCATCAATGAAATCTAAAAATTCATGAGTAAATGCACATGTATGGTTTGGCAAAGAGGGAGTAAGAACATGCTTGACATCATGTAGAAACATGTGATCATGATAAGGCAAAGTATCAAGCTCAAGTGAAAAAAAAATCAAGCTCACGTGAATCAATAGGTATGTGCTTATCAAGAGTTAATGCATCATCAATCAAAGAATTAGAAATGATCAAAGAATCTTCAAGTAATGACACATCAAACTCATGAAAGCATGCATTCTTTTAAGGGTTAGGATTCACCTTATCTTTTGTCCCACTCTTGGCACTCAAAGAATTAGATCCTACACTTTAGTAATGGCGCCATGCATAGCAAACCACACACATGCTAAACTCATCACATTCACAAGTCCTATGAGTTGTAATATCAACACTAACATCATTGGATGTATCATGCAAAGAGTCATGCAAAGGCGTTGAATCCTCACAAACACAATGGTCATCATTGGATGTATGCAATACTTTCATTTTTTCTCTCCACATTTCCATGAGATAAGAAGACTTACCCTCATAACAAACAACACACATGTTCAACTCATCACATGAACAAGTCATAGAATCATCAATTTCAACACAAACATCATCACCATCATTGTCATGCCTAATATCATGCAAAAGGGCATGCAAAAGTGTTGAATCCTCACACACAATACTCAAACTCACTTTAGGTAAAGTGATGAGTAAGGGTCTATCTCACAATTTGGTTTCATATCTCCCTAAACCTAGGTTCAATGTCACTCAAATTAACAAGAGATGAGAGTATTAGTGTCAATTACAAAACTACAATTAAAAACCTAACAAAAACTAGAAGTGGCCGAATTGAATAGAGATGGTAACTTCAAGAATTAGTGTCTCCTCCTTCAAGATTTCACTTACACATAGTTGATTATCCTAGCCAAGATTGCTTGTTGGTAGTTAATTAGTTTAACGAAACGAAAACCTCATTATAATTAGACTAACTAACTCTAAAACAACCTCTCCTACACAATTCATTGATG
Organism: Mimosa pudica; assembly: GCA_029929735.1. Taxonomy (NCBI): domain Eukaryota; kingdom Viridiplantae; phylum Streptophyta; class Magnoliopsida; order Fabales; family Fabaceae; genus Mimosa; species Mimosa pudica. Next base: position 2,156,106 of record JAKELP010000036.1, read on the forward strand.
AAGATGACTTAGAAATCCTAAAACCATGTAAGTCATTCACAAGCTAATCAAACACATACACAATCTCATATATATGAATGAAAAGCAAACTACAAAAGTATATCAACAATGTCTCAATCATATAGGAAAGACTAACCAAATCATAGCTCATAGTTTGAAGTAGAAATGTGAAAACTCAACACCTCTAACCTAATGCTTCCTAAATCCTAGATCACAAAAGGCAAGCATATACATAAGAGCTAAGATTCAAGAAATACAAACAAAGTCTTGGCCAAATTATTGATGAATCTCACGTGCAAAGCTACATCTTGAAGGAGAAGAAGAAATGCTTAGCAAATCATGCTTAGAACTTCCATCTTGAAGAGGATTATGGAAGAGGAAGCCATGGAAATGAGTTTTGCAGGTGAAAATAGTGGTCTATGGTCGGCCGTGAGGTGTGTGTGGTGGAAAGAAGAGAGAAAATGGAGAGGAAGAAGATGAAGGTGAGATGGAAAGTGAAGGAATGTGTCAAATGAAGTGGGAGATGAGTTTATGAAGTTGGATATTTCGTTATTTTGGGCTAAGGGAATGTGTTTGGCCGAAATGAACATGAATGGAAAATGAAATGAAGGTGAAATGCAAGTGAAATGAAATGTAAATGAGGAAATGGGTGTATATGGATGGGTATGTTGCTAGATGCATTCCTCCACTTTATTCCTCTCTTTATGCTCTTTCTCCTCTTTCCAAAGATGCCCTCGAAGTGCCTTTTGAGTTTGAAATTTGAATATTGGCTCCATATTACTCTTTTCGGTATCATTTTTCAAAGTGCAAATCCCTTGTTTTTGACAAAAAGGGTAACATTTGTCATTATGCCTTTGCCTTTGATCCCATGCTTCTCCTTGCCCTCCAAGCTCCTCATGGGGTATTTGGGGCCCACTTGGGACCCCCCTACATATAAAAATGAACCACACAGTGAAAATGGCCAAAATACCCTTAGTTGCTTGAAATGCAAGTAATTAAGCAAATATTATTCAATTTCCAACACAATAGCATGCACATGAATAACTCCCAATAAAGAACTAATATGCCAGTTAAATCTCACTAATTAAACACATTTGCACATGCTAAACTATATAAAATTAGGTCTAATCAGAAATTTAGTCATGTACGAACAATTCTAACATTTATCTCTAAAATTATTGATAGTTATACTTGTGTTTTTTATCATTATTGTTTAATTATGTTGCTATTTTTTATGTCTGTAAATACATGCTTGACATCGTATATCAAGATGATAGTTATACTTCTCTACTATGTTTTTTATGTTTACTTCTCATTCCTCGTTTCTATCAAAGGAATGAAATGGAGCGCATCAGACAACGATTGTAGAGTTTAGAAGATGGAAAACGATCGGATGAATGGATGACGTACGAAATTGAGGCATTGGTTCTTGAGAGAATCAAGTATCCTCAGGATGCGAATAGAAAGATCTGGAGTATCATTTCTATGGAATTGGTGAAATTCTGGGTCAATAGGAGCGCCAACTCCTGCTCCACCAAGTACAGAATTCTATGGGAAAAGTTCTGACAGAGGAGGGCTAATAGACGCGCACTTGATCCATGGATGGTCCCTCTCTCCACATGGCAATGACTATGTAAGTTGTTATTAAAATATTGACAAATATGCTTTTATTTTCCGTGGCATTTTGTTTGTGGTTAATTTTGTTTGTGGCACTTCACTAAAATGTTTAGGTGAGCATGCTCTCCTTCTTCCTACCATTTTATTTGTATTTTAGGTAGTGTAAATGATTTTAGTGAAGTTTAAATTTTGATTTTCAGTGAGTAGGAGAGGATTGTATGATTAATTTCAAGATTCAATGAATTATGTAAAAACCTCAGATTTTTGGGTATGTAGGATTCAATGGGTTTCTGGGATTTTGGGTTAAAAACTTTTATGAAGTTGGGTAGAAGAAAAGGCGAATAAGTCTTTGACCTGAAGTGATTGGGAATGAATAAATTAGTGATGTTAACAACCTTCCTCTGCCTTTTTAGTGGTAACATACGAACATACATGTTGACATAATATACAACTAGATATAAATAAATTAATGATGGATAGCTACTCATTTGAATGAATCTGTTAGTTTCTTATTTGTTTGGTATAGTTTTTGAGTTCATCTCGTCTCCAATCATACAAGCTCTACTTACTCTAGTGAAAGGCATGTTTTAGCTCAGAGACTTGGTGTTTTCCTTTCCTCATTTTCTTGTATCAGAATTCTGCTAAATATTGTATGCTAAATGTAACATCCTGAAAATTCAATTAAGGATCAATGGTGATTTAAGATTTGATTTCAGAATTAATTATGAGTTTGGGGAACTCCCATGTGAAATTCATCCAAAAATTGAAGCATTTTGGTGAATAAATATATTTTTTAAGAAATTTATATGCGTATTTTCCTTTGAAATTAAAAGAGTACTAGTTAGAAATCAAATTATTGATTGGAGAAAAATACATAAGTTGATGTATAGATTATTTTATATTTTGTTTTAAGAAGGAAATTTAAAATGGAGAAGTAAATAAATATAGGTAAGAAGGCAATTGGGAAAATTGCCAAAATCTAACACTTCTATATATATATCCAAACACACCCTTCTCCTTCCTTAAGAGCCAAAACAGCCGCCCCCTCCTTTTTCCAACACCCTCCTTCGTTCATCTCTCTCTCTGCTTCCTCTTCATCACCGGCGACCTCCACGGGGACTAGAGCTCCGACGCCGACGTCACCTTCTTTTACCTCACTCCCTCTATCATTTCCGTCCAGCCCTCACTGTCCCTCTTCATTCTCGTCGTTCTTCTTTTCCCAGCAGTGACGACCGGCGTTTCCGGTGGTGAAGAAGACCGTTTCCGGTGACAGACATGTAACACCGGATTCAGGCCTTGGTGAGTCTCTTTTGCTGACCTCTGCCCATTTTTCTTTTGTTTGTGCAATTTCATATGAGAGGCCGAGTTTGGGGTTTAGGATTGGGACTTGATAATCCATAAAAATGATGTTTAGGCTTTGATTTTCAAGTTTTGGGAAAGAGTTGAGTAATGATTTGGTGTTTGGTTGACTTCCTTAAGAAACCCAGATTTTTAGTTCCTCAAATCTGATGTTGTAGGAGTTTGTTGGAATAATATGATGAGTTACACATAGGCAATCTTTGGGTTTTTCTGTTTTGACCAAACAGATTTGAAGAAAGGAAGATGAGATTCTTTTTAAACATGTTTGTGTTCTATGATTTTTATTTTTATCAGTAAGGGGTGCAGAAATGACTTGAAAATGGGTGTATGTAGCTTTATAAATTTCTTACTGCTATCATTGTCATGCCTGGACTGATATTTTAAGGGTCTAACAGTGTTTTGGAAAAAAAAATGAGAAGAAGGATTACTCATTTGTTCTTGTCTTTGTTAAATAACATATTAATAAGGGAAGTAGCATAGGTGATTTTGACGAATGAAGATTGAATGCTTATTAGCTTACAATGATTTCTGTTTTGATCTTGCACTAACCTAATAATTATGGAGTTGAATCATGAGCTAACAGAGATTAATTAAGTTAGGAATGTGTATTGTGAATGTGACTGGCTTAATGCTATGAGCTAATTTGAGTGTTATTTGTTATGCATTAAGTATTTCGAAATTAGAAAATTTTGCTACCTTTTGAGAATGAAGTTTAGAAGAAAGATATTAATTTGGAAAGAATAAAGGTTAAGAATCTGATTTGAGATGATAGAGTTTTTTAGTAAACCATTGAGCATTCCAAAGATAACTCTCGCTTGAAATTTATAGTTTGAAACGGGAATTTTGAAAATACAATGTTGTTTGTCCACTGGTAGTTTATCATGAAAGGACCAAAGAATGGATGTATTGAGAAAGTAGTTGTAATTCATTGTTGAGTGCTTTCTAAATGAGTCCTGAAATAATGTTTTAAGTTTAAAGAGTTGAGAATTTCTTACTAAGGTCATTGAATTGAGCACATGTTCATAAACTGTAAAACTGGAGTACTCTCAAACATTGATGATTAAATCTGAATTTAAATGGTGATGAGAGGTTAAGATTGACTATATCAAAAGTCATTTAGAATTCAAGATCTTTAAAAGGGTAATTTTAATTATGAATTGTCATTGGGGTTCATTAGTATGTCATGGTTATAAATTGTTGTTTAATTGTCACCTTATTATACACTACAATTTACAATGTTCTTGGGAATATGTGTATGTGTAATGGCTATTTCAAAGATCATAAAGTTGGTGATTGATGAGGAAATACACGTGGAATGTTTAGTTATTGTGTTAAGGTTGTTTGGAGAGAAGTCCAATTATTCCAAATTTAGGTAGATTGAAGAGGATAGCATAATGACTTGGCAAATAAAAAAGGCTTGAATGATCATGTTGTGGTTCGTTATGGTGATAGGTAATTATTGTTAATGTGTGTTGATTTTCTAAGTGAAATGAAGTTGTTGCAAAGTGATTAATATAAATAAACATACCTTAGGCTGATTGTAAATGGTGTGTTTTATGTGGGTGATTAATAGGCTAATGGCTGTGTTGATCAAGGAATTGTGTGGTAGTGCAACAATGAAGGGATGTGGTAGTAATATAGGATCTTAGAGAGAGACGCCAATGTATTATGAGGTAAAAATGATATTAATTTACCATTGGGTATTACATTATTATAGGAATGGATGTACTGTGGCTTTTGTGGCATCAAGAACGAAAGGATGAGTTATTGCATAGTTGCTGGGGAACAGGTAATCACTCTTACCTTACTATAACATTGAGGGTGACGTTAGTTGGGATTTTTCAAAATCCTTTCTAGCCCTCAAAATCTTTAAAAGTTATTTTTATATAAAACAGGCTATTGGGTGCCTTTCAAACACGATTATTTTCGTATAAAAGAAATTTGGAACATTATATACATATTATCCTGGTGCTGGTGGTAGCTCTTGAATAGTGTGATATACAGGTACCATATTCTGACAGTGGTTAGAGAGGATTGAGGATAGAAAGGGCTTGAAATATTGAGGTTTAGATTGTGAGAAATTTATATAGTATTCTGTTAGGGATGTTGATAGTTAAGTTGAGAGGAGGAATTGAATTGTGGTGATTGGGATATTGAAGGAAATTGTAATTGAAATGCTGAATAATGTGGATGAGATGTGGATAGGGATATGGTGAGAATTGCATGACACTGCTGTTTATGTACCATCGCGCGATGATAACTGTCGATTGGCCAATCGATAGTTATTTGTACTGATGATCCTTTTCAGATTGATTAGACCGGGGATCATAGGTCGACTTATTGAGAGAAAGTGACCTACGGTTGTTTGACATTAGAGAGCCCAACCGTTCCCATTCTGCAATGGAAACAGAATTGGGGTTCCCTCTCTGGGGATTGCCAGAGAGGAAAATTGCCCCCTCATTATAGAGAGGGGCACAGTGTCAAATCATATAGTGAAGATTGGATGCTGGAGATAAATGCCCCTTGATGACACAATGCATCTATAGGTGAGTGTGAGAGTTGGTGTAGTAGTACTGATGGAGTGGAGATAGAGATGTTGACGTTATTGTTTGGAAAGTGATAGAGAAATGTGAATGATTTATGGAGAGAAAATCCGGAATATATGTGTTATTGATTTTTAAACTGTGGTACCCTTTAGACGCACTCACTACCGCACATCTCACTGTTATAGTTAGTTAAGCCGTGATTACTGGGACAAATTGTCTCATCCCACGATTACTGACATTTTTGCAGGTATTCATGCACAGGCGCAAGCATCCAGAAAGGGAATTAGGTAGTGGAGGTTGTATTGATTCTTTAGATATGTATATTGCCAAATGTATATATATTTATTCATTGTTTAATATCAATTAGTTTTGTTTATTAACCATGTTAGTCAAATCCTTTCTAACATGGTTAGCTTTTAATTATTCATGATAGTATTTATGTTGTATCAGGAAATCTTTTTCTATCATGGATAATGTCTCATTCAATAGAATGTTCTTTTTCTAACTATAATAGGTATATTGATGTTATAGAAAATCCTTTTCCTATCATAGTTAGTAAATAGATTATAGAATTAAAATGAATATCTTAGTTTAATTAAGGAATTAGTAACAGTATGTCACACTAAACATGTATAAGGTAAATATATGATTGTTTTGCTTTGAAGATTATATGTTCGTTTACTCTTGTGCTGGTTGTAATGAATTAATCTTAGATGAAACTTCTCTTTTTTCTAGGACCAAAAGGTGTTGTTAAAACTCTAGTATGATAAGACCTGCTTAACATATGATCTTCTTTTACTTTTACTTTTACTTTTGTAGGTGGACATGATCTTAGTTTGACCTGTAAGGCTGGTGGAAGATTAGCATGTGATATGAATATGGATTCATGCTGCATAATCATTTCTCAAATTCATCAATTTGTACTTTAAATTAGAAGCCTCATCATTTTTCCTTTGTAGTTTTTGATTATCGTCATATTAATATGGACTATGAAAAGGGATGACCAGATGAACTGAATCGCCACATATGTAAACAAGTTTTACATTGCAATACCAAAGCAACAATAACACTTGGGTCAAACCAACTTTTGGTCCCTATAGTTTGGTGTGAATTGGGTTTTAATCCCTAGAGTTTAAAAGTGGGGGTTTTGGTCCTTGAAGTTTAAATCAAGTTTGGTTTTGGTCCCTACACTTTGAAAGAAGAGGTTTTAGTCCTCCAAGTTTCATTTTGTTAAAACAAATGGTCCCTATAGTTTTGATAAGGACTTGATGGATGGAAAAACAAATTATAAATTGTTACAAAATTACCAAAAGCCCCTCCTCAAACACATGCATCTTCTTCCCCAAACATATTTGAACACCATCACCAGATCAGAAACCCACCCCAACATTTCTAAAGCCCAAGCACATCTTCGTCTCTTTAACAAGATTTCCTCACATCACAAACCCACTCTCACCACCATCTTACACACCGTCACCCCCACCACAACCGAGTTCGTCGCCACCATCCAAGCCCCCTCGCCGTCTCTGTCGGAGCTAGAAACCCCTCCGCCCCTCCCTTTTCACAACAAGATCTAAAGCTCGGCCAACCTTATTTCTTAAAGGTTGACGGTGGTGGCCTAAAGAAAGGATAACATGATGATAAATGATAGTTAAGGAAGAGGAATGGAAGGTTGATGTTTCAATGGTTGTGGAGGGTGGGGGAGAAGAAGAAATAGAATATGGAGGCTGGGTTTCGACTACAATGGAGGTGTAAGGGGCTGTGATTTTGTGGAGGTTCAGTGAAGAAGAGAAACCGATGGTGATAATGGCAAGGGACGATGACAGCGGCCGCAGGCTGAGTGTGCTTCTCATGGTGGAGCTGGTGTTTGGGGAAGAAGATGCATGTGTTTGAGGAGGGGGCTTTTGGTAATTTTGTAACTATTTATAATTTGTTTTTCCATCCATCAAGTCCTTATCAAAACTATAGGGACCATTTATTTTAACAAAATGAAACTTGGAGGACTAAAACCTCTTCTTTCAAAGTGTAGGGACCAAAACCAAACTTGATTTAAACTTCAAGGACCAAAACCCCCACTTTTAAACTCTAGGGACTAAAACCCAAATCACACCAAACTATAGGGACCAAAAGTTGGTTTAACCCATAACACTTTATCCATAATATGAAATTAAACAAAATGACATTTTTAAATATTACTCTTTCAACATTAAGCTTAAAAATTGCTTTATGGCCGGGTATCCCGCGCAACGCGCGGGGTCACCGCTAGTTAATACAAGTGTAGCAATTAAATTATTATAAAGAGTTCAACAAAATATATGACACCATTTTAATTTTTTTTAAATAAACCCCCAATTTATTTTACCAATTAAACATTTACTTGTTGCTCTGACTGTATTTTTTTCCAGTAGGTCATTATATATATATATATATATATATATATATATATATACACACACACACACATGAAATTCAGTCATGTACAAACAATTATAACATTTATCTCCAAAAATATTGATAGTTATACTTGTGTTTTTTACAATTATTGTTTAATTATGTTGCAGATGTTGGAGAGCTTTATGGACTTAGTACTGACCAGTTTGATCAAGATGCGGAGCTTGACTTGGTTCGTAACCAACTTGCGGAGTATTTTTTGTCTTTGTAATCAGCAGAACTTGTAGACTAAAAGTACTTGTTATATATAATACATGTTTTGTATGTCAAATTCACAAATAGAAATCTTCGCTTAGAAAGTGCTCGAGTATCTGAATGTTGTGTATACCTTTAGTATCTGAATGTTGGCTTAGTGTAACATCCCAAATTTTGATTAAAGATAATTAGAAATTATTAAGGTGTCATTTTAGGAAATTTAAAATCTTAGAGAGGAATTTTATGATATTTAAGAATATTGAATTTTATTTAGTTTAGAATTTGAAGAAATATAGTTAAAAGGATTAATTGAAGCTATAAACTTTCATGAACAAGTATTTTTGAAACCTAGAAAATAGTATGAAAAGAAAGAGATATAGTGATATTTATAAACTTTTGGGTTAGAAATATAATTAAGAATAAACAATAGGGTAGTTAATTGTAATTTTCTCTAAACTATATATATATATATATATATATATATATATATATATATATATATATATATATATATATATATATATATATATATATACCTCAAACACCTCCTCCTTCATTCTTGACAAGCCCTAGCCGCCTCACCCTCTCCTTCCTCTTCCTCTCCTCCGCCCTCGCGATTTCCAGCGGCCAAAGGCGTGGCAGCGTCGACGACCCCCCCCTCACAAATTCATCGTCTTTTTCTTCTTCCCTTCATCATTCTCACTGAAACCCATCTTCTGTCTCACTCCCTCGCGTCTTCTCTCCTCTGTTTCTTCTTCGTTCTCCGGCGACCACAGTGGTGGACGGCGGCGGAGATTAACGGTAAAGCCTCGACCTTTTTGTGCTCTTGAGCTATGTTCCTTCAATGTTGTTTCTTCACTGTTCTTCACTTCTCCAGTTCGTTTTCCTTCGATCTCCGACAGGCTAGGCGGTTTCCGGCGACAGCGAACTCCGGCGAGTCATTGAGGACCAAAAGTGAGTTCAAGTAACTTCATTTCTTTCATTTCTTCACTCGTTTTTCGTTTTGGCCGAGGTCTATGAGAGGAATCCGAAAATGGGTTTTAGGATTTGATTCCATATATGTAACATTGTGTTACTAATTCCCTAATTAACTAATGATATTCATTTTACAACTATTTGATCCTCCAATCAATAATATCTATTAGCAAGTTTACAATTCACACACAACCTCAACTAAGTAGTACACACTTAAGTAGTATTCAAAATGTCAAAACTTCATTTAATCACTAATATTTCACATCCTTTTACCTCCTCTTTCCTTACTTACATCTAAAATCACATTGACATCACTTTAAAATGATTACAGTGGATCTCTTCAAAACAATAATGAACTAATCCATTTGCCAATACATTCCAACACTTAACACAAAAGAAGTCCTGTTACTGCGTTTCTTAAGCACTCAATCATCTAAGCATTCAAATCAATCTTCCTTCAACACAATCTAATTGATTAAATCTACACAAACCCTCTATTACATATGTTTTATCCCTGCTTGAATTTTTCTAAGCTTAACACGTAGAATCAATAACTCCCTTATTCAAAGATCATTACATGCACCAAAACAAAACACATCTACATATTATAGCATCCAACTCTAAGCTTAAAATAGTACACGGAATCAAATTCTTCATTTTAGCCTCATCATCATCACCTTAAGTATTTTAAACAAATTCATAACATAAATTTTTAGTTCAAAACAAAATCAATGCACATTTATATTCAAATCACATCACAATCAAAAATCACAACAACATGCATCATGGCGGCGTTTTTCTAAAGAAAATTTTTCAAGAAAGCCTTACAAAAACATCAAACTTATTTAGTTTACCAATGAGGTCCAATGAAAGACTATCAATCATTCTTCAATAAAATCTAACATTACTATAACACATTTAACATAATATGTAACTTAGCTTATTAATCACATATATATGCAAGCATCCATATCCACTTGACAATCAAAATGTACACAACTTTATTTATATAGTTTTTAACAGTAGAGAGTATGATAACAAACAACAAATTCTGCTAATTGAAATCACAAAATCCAATTTAATTCACTCTTAAAACAAACACATAAGCAATATTTACTTTAACAACCATCGAATCACAATTAATCATCAACAATTTCTCAACTAATTAAAATCATAAACACACCTAAACAACAACAGCAAGGTCAACAATTCTTATCTCATCATTTTCATTTTTTTTATCCATTATCAATTGTTATTTTTCAATTTCTTTAATCCCTTAACCCAATAAGGGATCTCATGATGCCTCGACTATGATTATGGCCGGCACATAACTATAATCGAGACCCCAGAGAAGCATCCTTATTTCGTCATTCTTCCTAAATTCTTATCTATATCTTTATCTATTTCGTTATTCTTTCTATATTCTTCTCAAACTCTCCACAATACCTATTCAATTGCTCTTATCACTCTCTCCCCACCACGGGATGAGTGATATTCCTCTCAAAAGACAGATATTCATGCACATAAGGAAGGGAATACAAGGAATGTATATTGCCAATCTACATGCAATGCAGCACAGTCCAGGGTTATCGTATACCAAATACTGATAACCAAGTTGTAACATTGTGTTACTAATTCCCTAATTAACTAATGATATTCATTTTAGATCTAATAACCTCTTTACTAACTATGATAGAAAAAAGGATTTCCATAATATCAATATCCTATCATAGTTAGGAAAGGAATTTCCTAATGATTAAATACTATCCATGATAGAAAAGAATTTCCTGATACAATATAGGTGCTATCATGGATAATTAAAAGCTATCCATGTTAGAAAGGATTTGCCTAACATGGTTAATATACAGAACTAATAAATATCAAATCATAGATAAATATATATATATGCGGAAACGAATGCAGACCTATACAAATTGGCAATATACAATTCCAAATAGTCTATGTAACTACTACTACCTAATTCCCTTTCCTGCTGCTTGCGTCTGTGCATGAATACCTGCAAAAATGTCAGTAATCGTGGGATGAGACAATTTGTCCCAGTAATCACCGCTTAACTCACTATAACAGTGAGATGTGCGGTAGCGAGGGCGTCTAAAGGGTACCTCATTTTAAAACCAGTACTATATATATATATCCGTGTCAATTCTTCTTTCATTCATCTTTCAAGTCCCTCCTTCTAAATCAATTCGAATTCATCATCTCTATTTCCCACATATCACTCAAATTCCTCAGTCAGTTCCAAAACAACTCAACAGACGAAAATAAACGTGATTGACACTGTGCCCAGTCTCAAATCTGAAAGCATAAAAAGGGAGCACTTTAAATAGTGAAAACGTCCCTGAAAAGGGAGCACTATAAAAAGTGTACACATCCCTGGTTCCTTTACAATCCGAGGAACCTGTACAATTAACCTATCGATTGCGCAGATCGATAGGTTACATCGGCCGACGGTACTAATAATCAGTGTCATGCAATACTAACAATCCCTATTCTATATTCCATCAACATAGCTCTCAACAATCTCAACTCAACATGTAACTCTCTTTTCTATCCTCATTACCTCTTAAACCACTACCCAACACTATCTCTATATACATTTCACGCCATTCCAGATCAATGGCCACCACCAGGCAGGATAATAGGTATAATATTTCAAATTCCTTTTATATGAAAATAATCGCGTTTGAAAGGCACCTGATAGCCTGTTTTGTATAAAAATACCATTTTAAAGATAATATATAATAATATATATATAGAGGGTGAAAAGGGATTTTACAAAATCCCTATCTAACGTCACCCTCAATGTTATAGCAAGGTTAAGTGTGATTACCTGTCGCCCTTTAGCAATTTACGCCATTTCTCAACCTTTCTTGGTGCCACGGAAGTCATATCGCAATCAATCCTATAATGTAGTACAAAATGATAAATTAGTATCATTCTACTTCATGTTAAACGTCTCTCTCTCGTATCCACAATACTACCCATTTTCCCCTCTTTAAATAATTCTTTTCATGTCATCTTTCTAACATCCAAATTCAGCCAATAACTATCACTGAAATGCGTGGCTGTCACCCAAGAGGGGGGGTGAATTGGGTGGCAGAGTAAAACTTATGAAAATTCTCACTTTTAAAACATTACTCCTTGTGCTTGATGAGAATGATGATGTATTACCCCAAGCACAAGTGAGTATCTAGTGGTGTGGTGCTTGATGTGTAGATTAAACAAACAAAATAAGCACACACAAATTTATCCTGGTTCGGTCACTTCCAGACCTACATCCAGTCCCCAGGCTCCACCTGAGATTTTCAATCCACTAAACTTCTTGTTTGAACCAGGCACAAGAAAGCCTTTACACTTTAGGTTTTACGAGCACGGGTTCACCTAACAACCCACAGGTTTTACCACGGGCTAACCTGCAAACCTTTACAACCACAAGTTTTGCGGGCTAACTTGCAACCTATGGAGATTTAGAAAACCTCTAAATACTCCCCCTCACTTTTGTAAGATAATAATCCTGTTCTTCAAGCACAAGCTTTAGAACAGCCTCTATCAACTAGAGGATTTGATACTGTGTTCACTTTATGAACTGATTGTGATAAACACTTAAGCACAAATGATTCTCTCTAAGAATAGATGATGTTACTCACTTAAGTACAAATGAATGACTCTCTAAGAATGTTACAACTCTAAGATCAGAGAGTAGAAGATGAGAGGAATGTAGAATACAATATCTCAGACAATAGGCTCTGTTCTTCCAACCTCTCTTCTGAATGTAGATGTTCCTTTTATACTCGACCTCAAGGCTTGGGTGGCAGGTTGAATATGTCCGTTAGAATATAGCCGTTATTCCCAAGTTACCGTTTGAGAAGTGCATCTTCATTAATGCTTAGCAGGGTTGACTTGCTTTATCTCTGAAAAGCAACTCTGACAACTCTGCTCTGACAAAAGCATTCTGACTTCTGAGTATGTGACGTTGACTCTTGTACTCTTGCTGACGGATGATCATCGTTCATCCGGAAGCGGCAATCTTGCTCTGCAAGTGTTAGTCTCTGAATCCCAGTGCCAAGAGTTTTTGCATCCGGAAGCTCAGTTGCATCCGGAAGTAAGACTAAGTTCTGCACATACTTGTTAGTCCAACATAGTATTATATATAATCAAGTATAGTAAGAACTATACATGCTGTGGGAAGCTTGTTTACTATGGGAAGCATTCTTACTTAGATTATGTTCTGACTTAGTGTATTGTCTACTGACTCTAGGGGATCTCTATTCCAATAGTCAGCGTAAGTCTCGTTAGTTTTCTCTAAGTCTTTCTAAGTGACTCAGTGTGTCATTTGCTCATGCTATGAGATGTATAGTAAGTCAACACACAATCACATGAAGTGGGAGTTCACTTAGTCTAGGATGTATCCGGAAGCACTTCTACATCCGGAAGTAAAACTACTGGATGAAGGATTTAGTTTACTATTATTTACTCTCGCTTAGTGTCTTTCATTCCAACAGTCAGCGCTAGTCACTAAGCTATCGGAAGCACTTTCACTTGACGTGGTAAACTCACTGACGCTTAGGGTTATATCTATTCTATCAGTCTGCGCCAGTCTAAGTCTAACAGGAAGCAATTCCACTTGACGAGGTAAACTCACTGACGCTTGGGGTGATATCTATTCTATCAGTCTGCCCCAGTCTAAGTCTAACAGGAAGCAATTTCACTTGACGAGGTAAACTCACTGACGCTTGGGGTTATATCTATCTTATCAGTCTGCGCCAGTCTAAGTCTAACAGGAAGCAATTTCACTTCCGGTTGAATCATAGCTTAGTCTTAAGGTTTTGTATATCTAGCGTTCATGGACTAAGTTAAATCCCTAGTGAGTTACTTGCTGCCGCTGGGGGATGAAACATTTATCCGCGTGCGCAAGTTCTAGTCTATCCGGAAGTAAATCCACATCCGGTTGCACTCTTACTTGGGATCCTATGTTAACCTATAGCTTTCTAAGTACTTGGTCTATTCTTTTATATTTTAGTCTTCATCAAAACTTAAGATTCTAACATTCTCCCCCTTTTTGATGATGACAAACTTAGTTTTATCGATTAAATTCATAAGAAAGGATTAGCGAAAGAATAAAAGCAATAGATAAGAACAAGTAACTTAGACAAATATTATTGATAAGCATAAGTTACAAGTTAGAGTATACAATCAAATAACATTTACAAGTAAAGAACATATACAAGTAAATGATACTAAGCAAGTATGAAAGTATGCATGAAAACAGAACAAGAAGGAAAAATTTCTAAGTTAAAAAAAATGTTTGGATTGGGGGTTCATGGTTTGTGTTTCTTTTTCCTCTCCCTCTCCTTTTGTCTCTCTTCATTTTCCTTTTGTAGTTTGGCTAGCTCGGCCTCACACACACTCTGGTCTATCTGGGCAATGATCTCCTGAAGCTCTTCTTCATCTCTTTCCCTTCTGAGCCTCTCTGATTCAATAGACTCCTCGAATGCCCTTTTCAGGTTCTCCACTTCTTCATACCCAGGGAACCCAGTAGCATCGTCGAAGTAGGAGACCTCTCCATTGGGATAGTGAACAGCCCGGATTTTCACGTTCCATACAGGGAAGTTGGGATCCTCCTCAACTTCCTGGGCTTTCCTTTTCCCTTTCCCTTTGCTCTTCCCTTTGCTCTTGCTAATTGGAGGAGTGGGCATGACACTTGCTCTGTCAGCATCGAGGCAAGCCATCTGACCAAAGGATAGCTTGTCTGTGAATCCAAACTTCTCAAATTCCTCAGGAGTCATGTCTTCAATTTCCAATTTGACTTCCTTCAGAATTGGGACTGCTTGAACCACTGGAGTTTCTTGCTCAACCTGAGCAGATGAAGTTCCTTGCTCAGGTAGGTCAGATGGAGTCTCTTCTTCACTCTCATCGGATTCAGTGGAGGCAATTATCTTCCTGGCACGTCTTCTAGCAACGGCCTTCTTTCTGGGCTCACTGACACTGGCTGCTGGCTCAGACGAGGGAGGAGGATCAGAAGATTGCTCAGATGAAGGGATCTCAGACTCTTGCCCAGTGGATGCAGGAATAGGCTTGGCTATCACAATGGGAGGATGGTTGGGTCTCTTCAGCCCGTACTTCATCATAATCTCCTCAACAATGTTTTTGCTTGACTTAGTTGGAGAAGGCTCTGATGAAGACGACTCAGGCTGTGAAGGTCGTTCATTTGACTCAAAGACAACCATATCCCATTGTGGTCCTTGCTCAGCCGTTCTCTTCTGTTGCATGAACCGGATTGCTTCTCCCCTTATAAGGCTCTCAGCACCACCCAGCCTTTGGGATTCCATAGCACGACGAAGGGCTGCTGTTATATCTTCATCAATCCAGAGGGATGGCTGGCTGAGGACATCTCCTGTGTTCATTGACAGGCGCAGAGTGGACATTACATCTCTCCCCCTTTTGGCATCATCAAAGAGGGTGAAGGCCAGGGATGAAGTTGAGGAAGAAGAGGGTGGAGGTTTTTGGGGTGAGGTCTCTGGGGAGGAGGTAGATTGGGTACTTTCTGGTGATGAGGTAGGGTCGGATGAGGTGGGGTTGGGGAACCAATTGGGGGTGACAAAGAGACCCTCAAAAGGATGAGTGGAGGAGTATTCCTTGTAGTTGGTGGAGGCTGGGGTAAATGGTAAATGGTCATCAGAGAGTGGTTGAAGGCGGGGGTACTCTCTTATATAGAGTTGGCTGAGGGGGTGAATGGCTGTGTCAGATCCTATGGGTCTAGGTCTTGGATGGGTAGGGTTGGAGAGACGGAGTGGAGAGCGTGTAGGAGCGCCAGGTCGTGAGAGAATGGGTGAAGGAGGTGGAGATGGAGAATTTAGTGGGGATTGGCGTGGAGAGTGTTGAGGTGAGTCTTGGGTTTGGTGTGGAGAGTGTTGAGGTGAGTCTTGGGTTTGGTGTGAAGGTGGGGATTGGTGGTCATTTTGTGGTAGTGGCTGAGGTTGTTGAGTGTTAGGTGGAGGAGGAGGGGGAAGTTGAGGGTGATTAGGAGGAGGAGGAGGTGGGTTTTGAGGAGGAGGAGGTGGTAGGTTACCTTGTTGTGGTTGGGGAATTTGTAGGTGTTGGAGGATGAGATCTAATTTGGCATCCATCCTGGCAAGCTGATGTTCTACCTGGCCAACTCTGTCCTCAAGCCGCTGGATCCGTTCCCCTTGGTGCTGGAACCCAGCATCACAATCAGCACGGAGAGGGCCTACCAAGGAGTCAGGCAGCCTGAAGAGAAGCTCTGCCTTAACTTCCTCAGCAAAGGCTCTCACAGAGGCTGGCACTCTTGCAGCACGGCTTGGTCCAGCATGGGAGTCCACTTCTTGATCCCCTGCACCAGATGTAGAGGGGACTGAAGTCTGAGAGGCGCTCTCAGCCTGTGATCCTAAGCGAGTGGGCTTAGCAGGCTTGACATACTTGATTCCCATCTTCCCAATGTTGGTAGCTCCCACATGTCTACACTTGATATTTTCTTCCTCCACAGCAGATGTGGCCTTGATCAGGTGCTTCTCAAGGAGGAGGGAAATGATAGTGGGATAGGGAAGATAGCCAGACTTGTCATTATTTATCCAGCGCTGAAGCTCAAGGTAGATCAACTGGCAGGGGTTGATTGGCTTGCGGGAGAGGAGTCTGGGGAACCAAGGGTTATCCAGCAGTGTGAACTCGTTGAAGTTGCCTCCCTTATGAGTCATCATCCGGGAGTAGACGTAGTACAAGAGCCTGTTAGAGTCAGACATCTTGGATACCTTCTTGTTGTTGGTGCCATACAACTCCTCGAGTTCCTCCTTGCTGTACTTGAGAGACTCAGGGTAGATCCATTCATTCATACCTTCTTCTGTGATTCCCATCATCTCATTCAAGGTCCTCCAAGTGAACCTGAAGGTCCTCCCCCTTACAGTGGCAGTGAAGGAGAGTTTGTGGACTTGCTCTTTCCCATCCACCTTCTTGTACTTAGCCTTGCCAGAGAGGGATTGGGAGAAGACTCGCAGGACGTTGACGTTGTAGTCCTGGTTGATGCCCAGCCAAGGCATATACTTCTCCAAGTAAGGGCGCAGATGGGGAAACCCTAGTTCATCAATCTTGTCCAGATCGATGAACAGCCCATGGTTGAAGTAGGGGACGGACGTCTCAAATTTGGCAGCAATTGGCTCCAATGCCCCATCTCTGTACACTGTAGGGTCGTCTTCTTCAACCCTTTGCCTCTTGGAAGAAGGCTCCTCAGCGAACTGAACCTTCTTCTTTTTCCCTTTCCTCTTGGCTTCCCTTGCCTGCTCTTGCCCAGAAGTCTCAGCCTGTTCATGTACTCGCTCAGAGTGGCCAGGCTGTTCCTGGACTTGTTCATCTTGCCCTTGTGTACTCTGCCCAGAAACTTCACGGTGTTCATGATGTTCATCGCGATGTTCTTCACGATGCCCAGATTTACCAGAATGTTTGTGACTCGATTTCCCAGATTTCGACTTGTGTTTCTTGGATGAAGAGGTTTTCTGTGTATCTGGGTTGGATTCATGAGATCCGGCCATTTTTGTATGAATTTTGTGGTAAAAGGGATGAAATGCGAAGAGTTGTGCGAAAGAAAATGAAGAACACGATGAAGAAGATGAAGAGAATTTCAGAGAAAATGGTGAAAGTGAAAGTGATGCAAGTAAAAAGTGAAAGTGAAAAATGATACCCTATTTATAGGTAAAGTTACTAAGGGTATAATGGTCATGTCACTTCAGATTTTCACACATTGGGTAACGTAAACAATTTAAGTTGGAACGACACACCTGATGACACGTGTCGCTTCATCTTAACAGAGAAGGCATAACGTCTCATTGAGGGAGTTGAAACGTTTTCTGAAAGACGTGTCCTTTGGGCTGGCACTGGCGCTCTTTTGACTTGATCATCCAGTGTCAGTGAGTGTTTATCCGGAAGTGTTTTTGCTTTCGGTTGCACTTGCTTAAGATTTAACATTGAGCACCTGCAAAAACATATATTGGCACTCCGATGCCTAAGTTAGTATTTTTGTACGTTTTAAAACAACCAAGTATAATAAATAAAAGTTACACCTCATTTGGGTTTACCATTCCCAAATCCCCTCTTATGAAAGTAAATTGGTCAACCCCTAGAGGCTTGGTGAAGATGTCAGCAAGCTATTGTTGTGTAGGGACAAATTGAACCACCAAGGAAGGCGCATTGTCTACTGGTGCTCTTTCTATCTGTTTTATAACCTGCATGGTCAGAGTCAAAGTAAGCCCACAAGAATTCTTGGTTACCTCTGGGATACCAAAGACCAAGTTCTTGTGTTCCCTCAAGGTATCTCAAGATACGTTTAACACATGTTAGATGTGATTCCTTGGGGTTGGCTTGAAATCTAGCACACATGCCATCACTAAATTGAATGTCAGGCCTGCTGGCTGTTAAGTATAAGAGGGAACCTATCATTCCCCTATACATGGGCAGGCTGACAGATTTACCCTTTGCGTCAGCATCGAGTGCGGCAGTGGTGCTCATGGGAGTGTCATACTCCTTGCATTCATACGGAATCTGCGTAAGGTTCTTGTGTTTCAGTGTCATGGAGAAGTTATCTTCTCTGCCATGTTGCATGTGGGAAGTTGGATATAATTCTATCAAATCTTCTCATTTTCAAGTATGAATGAAATTTCATTAGAGTTGCACCAACTCCATGCCACACATCTGCTCCCAGCTTAGTTAAGCCAATTAAATTTGACTTTGCCTTTTTGTACTTCCTCATAACTTCATCATTAGTGTCAGGGGAAGAAGCAACAATGTTGAGAGCTGAACCAAAGGACTGAGTCAAGCAAAGAGAGATGGAAAAATCATCATCATCCACCAAAAATATTTGGTGATGAGAGGAATAATGTTTCACTTATTTTTCTTCTCCATCATCATCCTTGTCATTGAAGACCAAACAGTATATCAAGAGAGAAGTCTTCCATTGATTGATTTAGTATGACTAAGCATCATTTGTATTGTGATGAATGTCAAGTAGTAGCTTGTTTGATTTTGGCAGGCGATGTCTGATCCTTTCTATTTCAAGAGCAGTAGCACTAGAAGCCCATCATGAATCAACAGCTTATTCAGATTTGACACATTCCTCAGACCAGGTTCTATCTTGAATATGGTTGTTCCTTTGGATCTTTCCTTTTTTTTTAAAATACCAAGTGATTCCCCTTTTTTTTTTTCCATTTTTCAGTCTCCAAACTTGGATCTGACAGGTCAGTTTGTAGGAAGTGTAAAGTCCGCATGCATCTAAGAATCATTCACTATGAATATGACATTGTGAATCATACGTGACTGTATGCACAAGGATATATATATATATATATATATATATATTTTGATCATGACAGCATGTAGACTGTGAACATTGTGAGAAACTCTTATAAGGAATATAATGTTCATATACATAATGGTTGATATAAAATCTCAATAAGTCCATCTAACATTTGCATAGGAGATTTTACTATTGCATGCTTCAACCTTAAGCGATCCCTTGCTTACCCAAGGAGATCTCCTATACTTATCTTTGGCCCGAAGCACTTTCTTATGAGAGACAGAATTCATAGGCTTTCTCCATGTTGATTGAGATATCCTCTCTCTCTCTTGTTCTTCTCAGGATAGTTGAGTGGAACTCTGTGATAGCTCATCCTTGAGACAGAACCTTTGTTCCTTGTGGTAGTGCACTGCTTCTTATGATTGTACCAGGTGGTTGCAGCAGTGACATCACCACGAGCTCTCTTCTTTGGAGCAAGAGGAACTCTTGATCTTTCCTGCACAAGTAAGGCACTGGATGGAAGTTTTGGTACCCATTTGTACTTGGGTCCTTCATGGTTAGCGCTGGACCTTACTTGTCCTTTAGGGATCCATACATATTTATTCCTCACACTTAAATTTCTTCTAAGGTTGCATGTGTGAGAAATATGACCTGTTCTACCACAATAATGACAGATAATGGAATGATGTTCAGAATGAGATTTCTCATCATTATGTTGGTCAGTTTTCTTTTCAAAGACTCTATCTTTATTAACTTTTGAAATCTCAGGGTCTTTTGAAAATTCTTCCTTTAAGGATGGAACTTTGGACTCCTTGGTTGTAGAAGAAAGGATAAGTTCCTCAAGTTTCCTATTCCTTTTTCTTAAGCCTAGGACTTCTTTTGCAAGTTTACAAAATTCAATATGTAACTCATCATAAGTGTCTTGCAATTCAGAAGGTTCAAGTTCAGGTACCTTATTTTCTTCAGTTTCTGAATCTTCTAGGCACAGATCGACACTCTCTTCACTGATGCTAGCTTCCTCTATATCACCATCCAGTAGCTCATCAAAGGTGGATTCACAGGGAGCACATAATGAGCTTTGGACAGCTTTAACTTCAGGAGATTGATTAGAAGCATACATAGCATCAAGAGTGTTCCAAATATCTCTAGCATTAGAGCAATGTTTAATTTTCTGGAAATCATTGTTAGGTAAGCTTTTGTACAAAATTTGCATTGCTCTAATGTTTAAGTAAAATAAATTTTTCTCCTCTTCAGTCCAGTTTACTTTTGGTTTGAAATCAGAATCATTTTCAAAGACATCCCACATTGTGAAATCCGAGGATAGCACAAAACTTTTCATCCTTGTCTTCCATAAGTAAAAATCAGTATTTTCTAACAAGGGTGGGATAGTATGGTCAAAACCTTCAAAGCTCATTTTATAACCCAAGTCAGCCTAGGTCTTTGCACTTGAGATCGTTGGATCCTTTAAACAAGTGACCTGGCTCTGATACCAAATGAAATGCGTGGCTGTCACCCAAGAGGGGGGGTGAATTGGGTGGCAGAGTAAAACTTATGAAAATTCTCACTTTTAAAACATTACTCCTTGTGCTTGATGAGAATGATGATGTATTACCCCAAGCACAAGTGAGTATCTAGTGGTGTGGTGCTTGATGTGTAGATTAAACAAACAAAATAAGCACACACAAATTTATCCTGGTTCGGTCACTTCCAGACCTACATCCAGTCCCCAGGCTCCACCTGAGATTTTCAATCCACTAAACTTCTTGTTTGAACCAGGCACAAGAAAGCCTTTACACTTTAGGTTTTACGAGCACGGGTTCACCTAACAACCCACAGGTTTTACCACGGGCTAACCTGCAAACCTTTACAACCACAAGTTTTGCGGGCTAACTTGCAACCTATGGAGATTTAGAAAACCTCTAAATACTCCCCCTCACTTTTGTAAGATAATAATCCTGTTCTTCAAGCACAAGCTTTAGAACAGCCTCTATCAACTAGAGGATTTGATACTGTGTTCACTTTATGAACTGATTGTGATAAACACTTAAGCACAAATGATTCTCTCTAAGAATAGATGATGTTACTCACTTAAGTACAAATGAATGACTCTCTAAGAATGTTACAACTCTAAGATCAGAGAGTAGAAGATGAGAGGAATGTAGAATACAATATCTCAGACAATAGGCTCTATTCTTCCAACCTCTCTTCTGAATGTAGATGTTCCTTTTATACTCGACCTCAAGGCTTGGGTGGCAGGTTAAATATGTCCGTTAGAATATAGCCGTTATTCCCAAGTTACCGTTTGAGAAGTGCATCTTCATTAATGCTTAGCAGGGTTGACTTGCTTTATCTCTGAAAAGCAACTCTGACAACTCTGCTCTGACAAAAGCATTCTGACTTCTGAGTATGTGACGTTGACTCTTGTACTCTTGCTGACGGATGATCATCGTTCATCCGGAAGCGGCAATCTTGCTCTGCAAGTGTTAGTCTCTGAATCCCAGTGCCAAGAGTTTTTGCATCCGGAAGCTCAGTTGCATCCGGAAGTAAGACTAAGTTCTGCACATACTTGTTAGTCCAACATAGTATTATATATAATCAAGTATAGTAAGAACTATACATGCTGTGGGAAGCTTGTTTACTATGGGAAGCATTCTTACTTAGATTATGTTCTGACTTAGTGTATTGTCTACTGACTCTAGGGGATCTCTATTCCAATAGTCAGCGTAAGTCTCGTTAGTTTTCTCTAAGTCTTTCTAAGTGACTCAGTGTGTCATTTGCTCATGCTATGAGATGTATAGTAAGTCAACACACAATCACATGAAGTGGGAGTTCACTTAGTCTAGGATGTATCCGGAAGCACTTCTACATCCGGAAGTAAAACTACTGGATGAAGGATTTAGTTTACTATTATTTACTCTCGCTCAGTGTCTTTCATTCCAACAGTCAGCGCTAGTCACTAAGCTATCGGAAGCACTTTCACTTGACGTGGTAAACTCACTGACGCTTAGGGTTATATCTATTCTATCAGTCTGCGCCAGTCTAAGTCTAACAGGAAGCAATTCCACTTGACGAGGTAAACTCACTGACGCTTGGGGTGATATCTATTCTATCAGTCTGCCCCAGTCTAAGTCTAACAGGAAGCAATTTCACTTGACGAGGTAAACTCACTGACGCTTGGGGTTATATCTATCTTATCAGTCTGCGCCAGTCTAAGTCTAACAGGAAGCAATTTCACTTCCGGTTGAATCATAGCTTAGTCTTAAGGTTTTGTATATCTAGCGTTCATGGACTAAGTTAAATCCCTAGTGAGTTACTTGCTGCCGCTGGGGGATGAAACATTTATCCGCGTGCGCAAGTTCTAGTCTATCCGGAAGTAAATCCACATCCGGTTGCACTCTTACTTGGGATCCTATGTTAACCTATAGCTTTCTAAGTACTTGGTCTATTCTTTTATATTTTAGTCTTCATCAAAACTTAAGATTCTAACAATCACAAGTTCTTAATGATATTTAAGTACTTTTCAATATCACAAGTAACCTTCAATCAACAATTAACATTACCCAAAGACAAGAATAAAGACTTCCTTTAATATTGTTTCTATCATCATCACATAACAAAGAATTTACAAAATCTATCATGTTACTCGAGCATATATCATTTCAATTCACCTTATCAATCATACATGATTATACCAATTAATCATGCACATCAAACATTTCCCCAAACAACCAGATAGGTAAATTAAATTCCAATGCATACATTATAGCATATACTTCACTCATTTGCCTAAATTCCTTCAGAAGTTAAACAAACAGGACTTTCATTCTTCAATTCTAATAAGCTATCAAGCATGCAAAACCAACATTAAGTACATGCTCCAAACAAAGAAATCAAAAGACATTTAGTTCCAAAAATCACACAGAGAAAGAAGCATATTCAGCAGAAACACTAGACTAACAAAAATTTTCATCACACACTTTCCTTTTCTTAAACATTTGGCCTACAAGCTTGTTTATATATATATCCACCCTTTCCTTTAAATGTCCTTAACTACCAAATTAAACCTTACAATCAAAATTTCCAGCTTACAGGGAAGAAAAACAAGAACTCATTTCCATACTTTAATAAAGCTAACTCACAACATTCTACTTCTCCAATCACCTAAAGATCCCAACTCTTCCCATTGTTGGCTAAGCCAACCAAGTCCAATAGCATTCTCAATAACTCAATAATCATCCACAAAACCATAAATCAAGTTTAGCAACCCCTACTTAAGGATTTCCAATCATTTATTACTTTAATCATCACCTAACAAAATACCACGTAGGGATTCACCTAATTCTATATTAGTCCACAACCACAAATGAATTAGTTTTTAGCCTTCCAACAACACTTTTAACCAAAGATCGTAACACTCATGGCCTAGGCATTTAATAAAATTTCTTTTAATTATTTTTCCACATTGTCAGCATCAAGATTAACTAAGATGATATCACAATTAATTTCATCCAATCCCAGAAATTTAATACACTTCATTAGTATCCTCTAATATGAAATTACATTATTAAGAGTCAAACACACAAATCCCATGTATGTTCCATAATACCACTCACATGTAACATCAATAATCAAGAAAAGACAGCTCCATTCAACCATATATCAATTCAGCCACTATAAGCAAAATAACAGTTTCCAAACAAAAGAGAGCATAAACAGTAATGACAGTTCCCATCAATACTAATTTACACTTTACAAAACAACCAAGGGATACCAATGATGAGTGACTATTAATTCAAATCTTTATGATCACAAAGAAGCAAAACTACTCCTTAATAACTCATATAGATACAATGAGCGGCTACAAATCTCTAAGGCCCTCTGATTTACAACTACAACTTTAATCATCAATTTTCCATATTCAATATCAACAACAAATACTCACTTTAGTCTAATTGACATTCTACAAGTCATTCATCAAATCCAACATGTCCACCTTAATCAAATAATTAATTCATGAACATTTTCCTATAACATCAACCACTTTTATCCTACAAATTAACTTGATTCCAGTCACAAAACATTATTTAAACATCCCTACAATACCACTAATATCAGTTTCCCATTCCTGCAAAAATTCTTAATCAAACAGAAAAGCTAACAGCCATAGCATACATTCAATAACCAATTTCAGCATTTGCAAATCAGCCCAACTGAAAAGGAAACAGAAATTCTAAAATTTATATGCAACATTCAGCCATATATAATTTCACTTCCTAACTCCTATGCCAGTGAAAATGTACCCAAAATAAATCAAAAACTCCAACCAAGTGCAGGACATTGTTAATTCTATAGTCAATTAGAATTCTTTCCATTCTTAACCAAAAATCAATCAGCCATAGCAAAACAAGAAAAAAGAAAATTATGAATAAATCACTTCCAATGAAAATCAAACATACAGCAGCATCTTATAACTCAACAAGTTTTTACCATAATTAATTAATTCAAAGTTTGAAACCCCAAATGCCTTAGAAACTCATCAACCCTCAAAACCCTAAACTCTCAAAAGTCTCAAATCGTATCTAGGGTAAGGAGAGTGTGAAAAATACTTACGGAATTCAAGAATGAAAGGAGAGGGTACCACCGCCGCCGGCCGCCGCAAGGCTCGCCAGAAAATGTAGGGAACGAAGAACAATGGAAAGAGAAGTCGAAAACAATGAGAATGAGAAAGAAGGATAAAGAAAAAGAAGGAAAAATGCAAGCTTTTCTTACCTTGCCATCGGTTGCCGTCTCTCGCCGGAAAACCGAAGGAGACGCCAGAAAAACGAAGCCGACGAAAGGAAATGGGAAGGAAAACAGAACGCGAGGCAGAGAAGTGAGAAAGGAAGAAAGGTGTGATGATGATGCTGATAGTGAGGTGGCCGGCGCCGCCGCGCCCTAGGCCGCCACTGTGCAGCCGTGAAGAAGAAAAACGAAGAAGACGAAGGCGGAGGGAGGAGAAGGAAATGAAGAAGAAAAATGAGAGAGGGGGGTGTGTCGGCAGTTTTTTATAAGGAGAGAGGGGAAGGGCATGTTTGGTTAGGTGAAATAAGGGTGGTATATGATAATTTGTAACCCAAACTTGCCATAGTGTACTCATTTTGATTTAAAACCACTTAAACCAGCCTCCAATCTTCTTAAACTTCAAAATATTTTTAGCTTTACCACTCCCTCATATTTCAAACTCTTCATTTCTTAATTAATTATATGTACATTAATTACTCAAAATTTCCAAAAATATCCCAAAAATTCCTAAAAATTCCAAAATTTCCCAAAACACTCTCTAATCCTGAATTAAATTTTTCAGGATGTTACAATACACATCTAAAATCAAGCTTTGAACTTTCTAAAATATATATGCAAGTTTTTGTGAGTTGAAATCTGCAGGTTGTTTGGAATAGGAGAGGTATGATGGTGTGGTTCTGTTTTGAGATTATATGAATCAAATCTGGATTTTATGGTATCTTTTGCTACATGTGTGATGTTTAATGTTAGATGTGTATTTTGTTGTTTGGTTGAGTTTAAAAGTGGTAAAGTTTTGGTTGTGAGCATTTAGAAGGTTTTGTTATTCTAAGTCGCTCCTTTGGAAGATTTTTGGATCATACCTTATCAGTAATTGGATTTAACGTGGATCTGTTAAAATGCTTGCTTTGTTAAAAATTTGATGTTAAAATGTTTTAGGAGGTTAATGAAACTAAAAAGTTTCACTTTTTGTTTCATTTGTTTGAGTTTGGATGATTTCAAATTTTTTTTAGCTCCTTTTCTTTTCTGTTCAGTTGGGGTTACTTGGTTGGAGTGATCTTCTTAGGAAACATTATTCTGCAAATAGTGGGTAAAAGAGATTTTTGGAAGTTGAAAATAATTTTCTTATTATTTCTCCTTGATATAATGATCTGAAATCATTGGGTGAAGTTTACCACTTGTCGATTAAAAAGATGTGTGATTGTTTGCAAATAAGAGACTTATCATGTGATGATTTTTGGATACTATAAAAGCATTTGTAACTTGTGTTATTCTTGAATTAAAGCTGATTTGTGAGCATTGAATTGGAACTGTTGTGACTTATCTTGTTTGGGCGGAATGGATGCCATAATAATCGAGTAGTTTCAGTTTCCTAATTTGTGCACTACTGAACTAATTATAATGGAGGTTCCTTATGTATTTTGTTATGAGTATTACTGATTTTAATGGGATTGCATATGATCTCTTTCCAATTGTTGGTAAAAATGCACACCGTAGTATAATGGGTTGTTGTTGTGACTTCTTAATTTATATATATGCAGAATTGTAATCTGTTATTTAAATTTATTGTTATGTGCTGTAAATTTGGCATCATTTGAAAGAACGAGAGGTTTTATGTGGATATTTAAGTTTATTGTGATGTTGGTGTTAAATGTGAGTGGTACTATGGATCATACCTGAGATTTGTGTGTATGAATCTTAATTTTGTAATTTCATATTCTGGGTACTAATGAAGTGTCCAACAATGAAGTATAATGTTTAGATTTAAAGAACATGGGCTAAATAAACATCAACTTGATTGCTTGAAAGTAATGAGTATTCTTACTCTATGTTTGTGCGAAAGTAATTGTATATTGTTTGTATGTGCAAGTGCTGATTTGACAGAAGTTATTCTTTTCTCTGTTTTGACATGGCTTGTGTGAATGAATGATTATAACTGTTGTGGATGCATTGGTGTGAAATGAAGGGATGTTGTTGAAGTTGATCACTATGGATTCTTATGAAATTGTAAAGTGGAGAGTTATAAATGGATTTAGATAGTAATGCGAAATTTGGATATTAGGAGGATGACATGAATAAAATCATTTAAAAGAGGGGAAAGTTGGGTAGTAATATATATCATACGAGAGAGACGTCAAAGTGTTATAAAGTGAGATGATATTAATTTATCATTTTGTATCCTATCATTATAGGAGGAACTAAGAGGAAAATATTTGGAGGAAATCTAAAGAAATGGTAAGGACGAACGTCAAAGTGCTAAAGGGCGGCAGGTAATCACACTTAACCTTGCTATAACAATGAGGGTGACTTAGTTGGGATTTTCTTAAAATCCTTTCTCACCCTCTGTATATATATTATATTTGAAAAGTTATTTTCATACAAAACAGGCTATCGGGTGCCTTTCTAACACGATTATTTTTGTATAAAAGGAATTTGAAACATTATATATATTATCTTGGCTGGTGTTTGTTCTGGTTATGATGTGAGTGGTTTAGATAGTATTCAGTCAGGGATGTTGATAGCAAGGTTGAGGAAGAAGTTGCATAGTTGGAATTGAGATATTGAAGGGAATGGTAAGAGTGCATGTTATTGATGTTGAAATTGAGATATTAAATGTGATTGAGATTGATGGATATTGTGAGCGTTTCATGACACTGATATATATATACGTACCATCGCGCGATGATAACTGTCGATTGGCCGATCGACAGTTATTTGTACTGATCATTTTCGGACTAGAGACCGGGGATCATGAGTCTACTTACTAGAGAAAGTAAGTGACCTACAGTTGTTTGGCATTAGAGAGCCCAACCGTTCCCGTTCTGTAATGGAAACAGAATTGGGGTTCCCTCTCTGGAGATTGCCAGAGAGGGAAATTGTCCCCTCATTAGAGAGAGGGGCACAATGTCAAATCATATAGTGAAGATTAGATGCTTGAATGCCCCGTGATGGCACAATGCATCTATAGGTGATTGTGAGAGCTGTTGTGGTAGTATTATTTGAATGTAATGGATGCACAAGAGGGGGGGTGAATTGTGCTTCAAAAATAAATACTCAAATAAAACAACACAAGATTTATACTGGTTCGGTCTACCTGACCTACGTCCAGTCCTCAACCACCCAGGCCGAGAGTTCCACTATAACTCAGGTTTTAAATCGGGTTCACCTGAAACCTTACAACCGCAAGTTTTGCACGGGATCACTTGCAACCTTTCAACAAGTTTTACACAGGCTCACTTGTAACCTTTCTAACTAGCTCCCTCTCACACCAAGCAAGGGGTTAACCTTTACACTTAAAGGATTTTGACTAAGTTCTCTCAAAGAACAGATGGTGTTACACACTTAAGTACAATAAATGCTCTTATAACACGAAGAGACTTAACTACAAGGAGTACAGAATAAGTAGGTGAAAAGAATCACTCGATGTGTTAAATGCTCTTCGCTTTTCTGGGCAGCTTTGAATGCTTGAAGATGTTCTTAGTTTTCTCGCTCTAACTTCTCTCAAGAATATTCAAAGATGATTAAATTCTTCATAAATGAAGTTGAGCTCCCTTATATAGTCTTCAAACATTTTGAACTCTTGGTAGGTGGGCTAGCCGTTTGATTATGGCCGTTTTCACCATGTTACCGTTTGCCCATTAAATGCTTCATCAATGTATAGCAGGGTTGACTTGCTTTATCTCTGAAAAGTAGTCCTGGCACCTCTGCTCTGACATAAGCATTCTGACACTGCATCTCTGAACGTTCTGACATTCTGATTGCTTGCGGAAGCAACTTTTCATCCGGAAGCAACCTTACTTAGTGTGCTGCACTTGAACGTTAGTTTAGCAATATAAGCACATAGTCACATGCAGTGGGTGTTCCCTAAGTCTAAGGTGTATCCGGAAGCACTTCTACATCCGGAAGTGATTCCACTTGATGAAGGATCTTGCTCACCATCACTTACTCTCGCTCAGTGTATTTCATTCCAACACTCAGCGCTAGTCACTAAGCTATCGGAAGCACTTTTACTTGACGTGGTGAACTCACTGACGCTTAGGGTTATATCTCTTTTATCAGCCTGTGCCAGTCTAAGTCTATCATGAAGCACTTTTACTTGACGAGGTAAACTCACTGACGCTTGGGGTGATATCTATTCTATCAGCCTGCGCCAGTCTAAGTCTAATAGGAAGCAACTTCACTTGACGTTGCATTTTCACTGACGCTCGGGGTTATATCTAATTTATCAACCTGCGCCAGTCTGAATCTAACAGGAAGCAATTTCACTTCCGGTTGAAACATAGCTTAGTCTTAAGGTTTTGTATATCTAGCGCTCATGGACTAAGTTAAATCCCTAGTGAGTTACTCGCTGCCGCTGGGGGATAAAGCATTCATCCGCGTGCGCGAGTCCTAGTCTATCCGGAAGTAAATCAACATCCGGTTGCACTCTTACTTGGGAACCCATGTTAACCTAATTGCTCTAAGTACTTGGTCTAATCTTTTATATTTTAGTCTTTATCAAAACTTAAGATTCTAACATTCTCCCCCTTTTTGATGATGACAAACCTAGTTCTATCAATTGAGTTCATAAGAAAGGATTTAGCAAAAGATTAAAAGCAATAGATAAGGACAAGTAACTTAGACAAAATATTATTGATAAACATAAGTTACAAGTCAGAGTATACTATCAAATAACATTTCGAAGTAAAGAGCATTTACAAGTAAGTAACACCAAGCAATTATAAAGGTATGCATGAAAAAAATTTGGATTGGGGGTTCAGGGTCTATGCTTCTTTTTCCTCTCCCTCTCCTTTTATCTCTTCAGCCCGTACTTCATCATGGTTTCCTCAACAATGTGGTCCTTGCTCAGCCGTTCCCTTCGCGAGACATCCCTCGTGTGAACATAGAGTGAACATTACATCTCTCCCCCTTTTGGCATCATCAAAGAGGAAGATGATTCTCGGCTTGGTACATTCTGTCCTTAAGCTGCTGGTTTTGTTCCCAGTCTAAAGGGAAGCTCTTCCTTTTGTATTTCCGGCAGATTTGATCACTGCAGCCTCCTCCTTAGGGATGGACTTCCTCTTCTTATCAAGCTTCTCTTGATAAGAATCCACTAACTGTTCTGCCATTCTACCAGAAGTTTCAGGTTGACCTTGAATATTTTCATTCTGCCCCGGTGTATTCTGCCCAGAAACTTCATGGTGTTCTTGATGTTCATTGCGATGTTCTTCACGATGCCCAGATTTCCCAGAATGTTGAAGGCTTGATTTCCCAGATTTTGACTTGTGTTTCTTAGATGAGGAAGGTTTCTTTGAAACTGGGTTTGTTTCATGGGATTCGGCCATTTTTGTGTGGGTTTGTGATAAAATGCGAAGAAAATGAAGAACATAGAAGAAGATGAAGAGTTTTACATGCAGAGAATATGTGAGTAAAAGTGAAAAGTGAAAGTGAAAATGATGTCCTATTTATAGGTACAGTTACTAAGGGTAAAATGGTCATGTTCCTTCATACTTTCACACATTGGGTAGCGTAAACGACTTAAGTTGGAACGACACACCTGATGACACATGTAGCTTCACATTACCAGAGAAGACATAACGTCTCTTTTGGGAAGTTGAAGAGTTTTCTGTAATGACGTGTTTCTTGACTAGTGTTGGCGCTCTCTTAGCTTGATCATCCAGTGTCAGTGAGCGATCATTCGGAAGTGGTTTTGCTTCCGGTTGCACTTGCTTAAGATTTAACATTGAGTACCTGCAAAAACATATATTGGCACTCCGATGCCTAAGTTAGTATTGCTGTAAGTGATAAAGAATCAAGTATAATGAATAGAATTTACACTTCATTTGGGTTTACCATTCCCAAATCACCTCTAATGAAAGTAAATTGGTCAACCCCTAGAGGCTTGGTGAAGATGTCAGCAAGCTGTTGTTGTGTGGGGACAAACTGCACCTTGACATCCTTCTTTTGAACATGGTCTCTGATGAAGTGATGTCTGACGTCAATGTTCTTTGTCCTTGTGTGCTGAACTGGATTCTTGGCGAGGCTGATAGTGCTTGTGTTGTCACAGAGGATAGGTGCCTCAGGGAACTCCAAGCCAAGATCTCTCAACTGGTTCTTTAGCCACAGCACTTGAGCACAACAACTTGCTGCAGCAATGTATTCTGCCTCAGTGGATGACAGAGACACACAGGTTTGCTTTTTGCTAGCCCAAGACACCAGACAACCACCAAGGAAGGCGCATTGTCCACTGGTGCTCTTTCTATCTGTCTTATAACCTGCATGGTCAGAGTCAGAGTAAGCCCACAAGAACTCTTGGTTGCCTCTGGGATACCAAAGACCAAGTTCTTGTGTTCCCTCAAGGTATCTTAGGATACGTTTAACACATGTTAAGTGTGACTCCTTGGGGTTGGCTTGAAACCTAGCACACATGCCTACACTAAATTGAATGTCAGGCCTACTCGCTGTTAAGTATAAGAGGGAACCTATCATTCCCCTATACATGGGCAGGCTGACAGATTTACCTTTAACATCAGCGTCGAGTGCGGCAGAGGTGCTCATAGGAGTGTCATACTCCTTGCATTCATCCATCCCAAACTTTTTGAGTAGTTCTCTGCAGTACTTAGTTTGGGAGATGAAGATTCCATTCTTTTTCTGTTTGATTTGCAGGCCTAGGAAGAATGTTAGTTCTCCCATCATTGACATCTCAAATTCACCCTGCATAGTCTTAGAGAAATCTTCACAAAGCTTCTCGTTAGTTGCCCCAAATATAATATCATCAACATAAATTTGGACAATTAGCATATCTCTATCTTTGTGAAGGATAAACAGTGTATTATCTAATTTGCCTCTTGAGAAACCCTTGCCCAGCAAAAAGCTGCTGAGTCTCTCATACCAAGCTCGAGGAGCTTGTTTCAGGCCATATAAGGCTTTCTTTAATCTATACACATGTTTGGGGTGCTTATGGTCCTCAAAGCCAGGAGGTTGTTCTACATATACCTCTTCTTTAATATAACCATTAAGAAATGCACTCTTTACATCCATTTGATATAATCTAAAACCTTTCATGGATGCAAAGGCTAGAAGAATTCTTATTGCTTCAAGTCTAGCAACTGGAGCAAAGGTTTCTTCATAGTCAATGCCTTCTTCTTGGTTATATCCTTTGGCTACTAGTCTGGCTTTGTTTCTGGTGATTTGACCTGTCTCATCCAGTTTGTTTTTGAAGACCCACTTGGTCCCCACTATGGATTGATGAGACGGCCTTGGGATTAGTTCCCACACTTGACTTCTCTCAAATTGATTTAGCTCTTCCTGCATGGCAATAATCCAGTCGCAGTCCTTAAGAGCTTGTTCAACTGAAGTTGGTTCGATTTGAGATAGAAATGCTCCAAACTCAACTTCATTTTGAACTTGTCTTCTAGTTCTGACACCAGAAGAAACATCACTAAGCACTTGATCAAGAGGGTGATCCCTGTGATGTCTCCTAGCTATTGGCAACTGTGCCTCCTCAGGCATGGGTTGCACTCTAGGTTCATCACTGGGTTCACCTTCTTCTTTGGGATTGCTTGTTGGTGTTTCTTTTGGTGGTGAGGAAGATGATGGTAGTTTTGGAAGGTTAAGTGCTTCATCATCTTCTGTGGATTGTCCCCATGTAGGAGTTTCATCAAATACAACATGCATGGATTCTTCTACAGTTTTAGTTCTCATGTTGTATATCCTATATGCTTTGCTCCTAAGGGAATATCCTATGAATATACCTACATCAGCCTTTGGATCAAACTTACCCAAATTTACCTTTCCATTATTATGCACGTAGCATTTTGATCCAAATATTCTGAGGTGGCTGATGTTGGGCTTCCTCCCTTTGTATAGCTCGTATGGAGTTTTATCCAGGCCCTTGCGAACATAGGCTCTGTTGGAGATATAGCAAGCAGTGCTCATAGCGTCCGCCCAGAACACTTGAGAAACCTCTTTCTCGTTGAGCATGCTTCTAGCCATCTCTGTCAGAACCCTGTTCTTCCTTTCGACTACTCCATTTTGTTGAGGAGTTCTCGGAGCTGAGAAGTTATGTTCAATGCCGTTTTGCTCACATAGCTCAGAGAAGCTATGGTTCTCAAACTCTCCTCCATGGTCTGTCCTTATGGCTGTGATTTTGAGCTCCTTCTCATTCTGCACTTTCTTAGCCAGGACAACAAAAGCATCAAAAGCATCTTGCTTAGAGGCAAGAAACATAGTCCACGTGAACCTTGAATAGTCATCCACCACCACTAAAGCATATAGGTTTCCACCCAAGCTTTTTACTCTCGCTGGCCCAACCAAATCCATGTGGATTAGTTCCAAGGGCCTGCTGGTGGAGACTCTCTTCTTGGTTTTAAACGAGGACTTTGTTTGCTTCCCTCGTTGGCAGGATTCACAAATAAAATCATGCTTAACTTTAAAAGAGGGAATACCTATAGCTAGTTCATTTTTAATTAGCATATCCAATTGAGTAAAATTGACATGAGCTAACCTCTTATGCCAAAGCCAGCTATTCTCGTCACTAGATATTAAACATTTTTCTTCTAACTGTTGACATAAGTCTAAGGTATATAGATTCCCATTCCTATTTGCCTTAATCTTGCATTTTAAGTTGGCCTTATCTATATTCAGATCCTGCTTATCAACTATTAAGCACTCATTTGAATCAAATATTACCCAGTTTCCTCTGTCCGTGCTCTGGCTCACGCTCAGCAGGTTGTGACAGAGACCGTCCACTAGATAGACATCTTTGACTGGTCCAACTTCTCCGACTCCAGTGATCTTACCACTTTGATTTCCTCCAAAGGTCACTGTGGCTCCATCTTTGATCACCAGAGATTTGAACTTGTCTCTGTCTCCAGTCATATGTCTCGAGCATCCGCTATCGATGTACCATTTTCTGTTCTTGGATGCCTTGAGACACACCTGAAATAATCAAGCAAACTTAGGTACCCAACCTCTCTTGGGTCCTCTGTCATTAGTATTTAGTGCCCTTGGTCTAGTTTTGGTCTTACCCCTGGGCTTATGATCATTTGGAGCCTCTGGCCTAGTGCTGGCTCTAGGCTCTTGGGTTTTCCCTGTGGAATGATTCCAGGCTCGGGATCCTTGTCCTCTCTTGGTTTCCTTTGCAGGTGGAGGATCCTTTGTAGCCTTGGTTCCTTTAGGGACCCATCTGTAAGAGCTACTAGCTCCATGCTTCTTAGCATTACAGGTGGACGTGGAGTGTCCTTTCCTGTTGCAGTAATTACAGAAGCTAAAGGGTGAGGAGCTATGATTGGTGGCTTTATGGAAGAACTTCAAGTAAGGCTTTACTTTTGGTTCTACCCACCTTTTTACCTTAGGGGTATACCCCAAGCCAGTTCTATCCCTATATGCCCTTTGGTTCATTAAGAGTATATTTAGCATTTCTGAACCATTGGTAAACTTCTGCAGGGCAATTTGCAGCTTGTTATTTTGCTCTGAGATTTTGCTGCAATTAGGGCATCTCTCAGGTGTTGGGGCATTGGGTTCTACTTGGGAAGAACCCTGGCCATTCACTACCGGAAGTCTTCTAGCTTCAGCTAGTTCCTCACTTAGTGAGTCCACCTTGGACTCGAGTGATTCCTTTTTGGTTTTCAACACCTTATAGGCTTTACATAATCTAGAGAATTCTTCATGAACCTCATTGTAAGCCTCTTGTAGTTCAGGAAGAGTTACCTCATGATCTTCATTGGTGAGGTCAAGATCTGAAGATGCTTCTTCATCCTCTTCTCTGGCTACCAGGCAGAAGTTGGCAGCTTCTTCTTCATCACTTGCTTCCTCATCTGAGCTATTTACCCAAATGGAGGAAACAAGAGCCTTTCTTTTGTCCTTGCCTTTTG
This sequence comes from Mimosa pudica, assembly GCA_029929735.1. NCBI lineage: Eukaryota > Viridiplantae > Streptophyta > Magnoliopsida > Fabales > Fabaceae > Mimosa > Mimosa pudica. The sequence continues at coordinate 2,191,199 of JAKELP010000036.1, forward strand.
ACCTCTGCAGGCTGGGACACTCAGCCTTGAAGTGACCAGGCTTATTGCATTCAAAACACACAGGGACCTTTTCTTTCTTGTATCCCTTTCTCTGGCTGGAATCACCTCTCTGATAGCTTCCCTTCTTTCTGAAGAATTTTCTAAATTTCCTCACCATCATAGCCATCTCCTCATCGTCCATCTCCTCCTCATCATCCTCATCATTGTCATTGATCTCCTTGCTGGGAGCAACGAGAGCAAGGTTCTTGTTCTTGGATGAGGGTTGAGGAGCTCTCATAGCCAGCAAGGTAGGTTCATATTCAGCAAGAGAGCCAAATAGTGCGGTGATGGAGCTGATTGATTCTCCTTGCACTTCTTGCAAAATAGTCACTTTGGTGATCCAGTCACCCTTCAAGATCTTTAGAATCTTGCTCACTTGCTCTCTTTCAGGGATATCCTTACCCAGCGTGGCCAAATTGTTGATGAGATGGGTGAACCGAAGCTCCAGCTCTCGGATAGGCTCTGTGGGACTCAGCATGGCGAATTTGTGAAATTCTTCCACCAGCATTTCAATACGTCTCGCTTTTACTCCCCTGGTTCCAGAGTGTGCAGCCTCAAGAGCCTCCCACATATCTTTTGCATTTTTGTGGTGGCTGATCCTGTGATACTCTTTGGGGCTGAGAGCACACTAGATGTAGTGCATGGCCCGATGGTTCATTTGGACTAGGGCATAGTCCTCAGGAGTGTATCTGGCTCGTACTTTTGCAAATCCATCCTCATCTAGTGGAGTTTGATCCCCTCGTTCTATTACGTCCCAGAGTCTGATTTCAGTTGATTTGAGATAAGTCTCCATTTTGAACTTCCAGAATGAATAGTTGTACCCATCGAAGCCTGGGGGCTTGTTGGGTTGAACGGAGACATCTGGTAGAGAATAGTCTGTGTCCATCACTGGATCTTTGCCTTCTGATTCGTTGGAATCGAGTGAGAAGGACCTTGCTCTGATACCAAATGAATGTAATGGATGCACAAGAGGGGGGGTGAATTGTGCTTCAAAAATAAATACTCAAATAAAACAACACAAGATTTATACTGGTTCGGTCTACCTGACCTACGTCCAGTCCTCAACCACCCAGGCCGAGAGTTCCACTATAACTCAGGTTTTAAATCGGGTTCACCTGAAACCTTACAACCGCAAGTTTTGCACGGGATCACTTGCAACCTTTCAACAAGTTTTACACAGGCTCACTTGTAACCTTTCTAACTAGCTCCCCCTCACACCAAGCAAGGGGTTAACCTTTACACTTAAAGGATTTTGACTAAGTTCTCTCAAAGAACAGATGGTGTTACACACTTAAGTACAATAAATGCTCTTATAACACGAAGAGACTTAACTACAAGGAGTACAGAATAAGTAGGTGAAAAGAATCACTCGATGTGTTAAATGCTCTTCGCTTTTCTGGGCAGCTTTGAATGCTTGAAGATGTTCTTAGTTTTCTCGCTCTAACTTCTCTCAAGAATATTCAAAGATGATTAAATTCTTCATAAATGAAGTTGAGCTCCCTTATATAGTCTTCAAACATTTTGAACTCTTGGTAGGTGGGCTAGCCGTTTGATTATGGCCGTTTTCACCATGTTACCGTTTGCCCATTAAATGCTTCATTAGCCGTTTGATTAGGGTTGACTTGCTTTATCTCTGAAAAGTAGTCCTGGCACCTCTGCTCTGACATAAGCATTCTGACACTGCATCTCTGAACGTTCTGACATTCTGATTGCTTGCGGAAGCAACTTTTCATCCGGATGCAACCTTACTTAGTGTGCTGCACTTAAACGTTAGTTTAGCAATATAAGCACATAGTCACATGCAGTGGGTGTTCCCTAAGTCTAAGGTGTATCCGGAAGCACTTCTACATCCGGAAGTGATTCCACTTGATGAAGGATCTAGCTCACCATCACTTACTCTCGCTCAGTGTATTTCATTCCAACACTCAGCGCTAGTCACTAAGCTATCGGAAGCACTTTTACTTGACGTGGTGAACTCACTGACGCTTAGGGTTATATCTCTTTTATCAGCCTGTGCCAGTCTAAGTCTATCATGAAGCACTTTTACTTGACGAGGTAAACTCACTGACGCTTGGGGTGATATCTATTCTATCAGTCTGCTCCAGTCTAAGTCTAACAGGAAGCAACTTCACTTGACGTTGCATTTTCACTGACGCTCGGGGTTATATCTAATTTATCAACCTGCGCCAGTCTGAATCTAACAGGAAGCAATTTCACTTCCGGTTGAAAGATAGCTTAGTCTTAAGGTTTTGTATATCTAGCGCTCATGGACTAAGTTAAATCCCTAGTGAGTTACTCGCTGCCGCTGGGGGATAAAGCATTCATCCGCGTGAGCGAGTCCTAGTCTATCCGGAAGTAAATCAACATCCGGTTGCACTCTTACTTGGGAACCCATGTTAACCTAATTGCTCTAAGTACTTGGTCTAATCTTTTATATTTTAGTCTTCATCAAAACTTAAGATTCTAACATTATTTGGTTGGAGTATGGGAAGACGAAACTTGGTTAATGAGGAATTGACTGAGGGATGTTGAGTGATACATGGGGAGTAGAGATGATGAATTTGAGTTGATTGAGATGTGACAGAGGGATTTAAGTGATGGATGGAAGAAAATTGTGAAATATATATGTATTATTGATTTTAAAACTGTGGTACCCTTTAGACGCCCTCGCTACCGCACACCTCACTGTTATAGTGAGTTAAGCGGTGATTACTGAGACAAATTGTCTCACCCCACGATTACTGACATTTTTGAAGGTATTCATGCACAGAAGCAAGCATTAGGAAAGGGAATTAGATAGTGGAGGTTGTGTAGTTTATTTAGAATTGTATATTGCCAATTTATTGGCCTGCATTCGCTTCCTCATGTATATATATATTTATTGTTTAATATCAATCAGTTTTATTTATTAACCATGTTAGGCAAATCCTTTCTAACATGGTTAGCTTTTAATAATCCTTGATAGCATCTATATTGTATCAGGAAATCCTCTTCTATCATGGATAATGTTTTATTCACTAGAATATTCTTTTTCTAACTATGATAGGTATATTAATATTATGGAAATTCCTTTTCCTATCATAGTTAGTAAAGAGATTATAGAATTAAAATTGGATATCATTAGTTAATTAAGAACTAAGTAACAATATGTTACACTTAGATTATGTTGTATACGCCTTTAGTATCAGAATGTTGTGTACGCAGACTTGCATTGGTATGTAAATGATCTGCAAAATGTAGATGGATATATTTACAATTTCATTATAATTTTTTTTAAAAAAAAATACAATTCACGACCAAACTTTTGAGAGTTTGGTCGTGATAGGTGTTATTTAACACCTATTACGACCAAAGTTTGGTAACTTTGGTTATCACGACCAAAGGTACCAACCTTTGGTCGTGATAGGTGTTTCAGGAGACACCTATATATGTGTCACCTATAACACCTATCACGACCAAAGTTTGGTAACTTCAGTCACAAAATGTGATCGTGAAAACACACTTTTTTACGACGCTCTGTTTCACGACTACATTTTGGGGTCGTGAAAGACCTTATTTCTAGTAGTGTGTTCCACCTGAAGGCTCTTCAGTTTTGGGCTTCTTCTTGCGTGGAGAGTGAAGGCAGGAGATCCGAAGTCACCACCTCAGGTAGAGGCTAATGAAGCTGCTAGAGGTGGAGGATAATTCATCGTAGGCATGTGGGAGGTGGGGTCTTATCAATATACTACTTCAAATGTGGGTTTAAACCCTTTTGATTTCACACACTGAACCACTTCAAAAGGTGGATTGACCTAAGTTTGTATAATTATGCATAGATAAACCTTACAAACTTTTAAATTTGGTGAGCTCTCTTTTCACTATTACCAATGCCCTTATATACACCTACTTTCATTAATGTCTCACCGCTCACCACCACTTGCTTCTTCAATACTCAAGCTTTTTCATTTTAGAATACCCGCCTCCTTCCTTTACAGCCTTTCTTTCTCTCTTCCTTCCCAACTCACCCTGAAGATAAGCTTCGGCCTCTCCGTCAACTCTTCTCCATGCTTGCTGTTGCCCATTGACACCTATATCATCCCTTCCGACTATGTTTTCTTCACTTTTCACTTTTCATTGTTATGCCTTCATTTAAGTGCATATATGAGAGGGCTCTAATGCTATTTATATATTATTTTATACAACAGTCATCATATTTTTTCTTCCTTCTTTCCTTTAAAAGCTAAGATTTCATCAGTAACGATAGTGGACATCAGAGGGTCTGTAGCGGCGCCGTGTCCCATCCCTTCTCAATCTTTGATTTGTAACGTTGTCTCATTTCCTTCTTCGATCTGTGACGTGAAGCTTTGATTTGTGCTGATGGTGAACGATGAGTGAGTTTGCAAGTATAAGAATAGGTGATGACTCTCAATACTTATTTTGTTTTCCTCTTTTCAGAATAAGAAGAAAAACTGCTGCTGAAGGAGATCAATCAACAACAAAAATTGTCCTCAATGTTAAGAATGTCTCATGTAGTATGCTTTTATTTTTGAAGTTATTGACTTCCTCAAAAATTTTTGAGGTTATTATGAGGTTGTCATTATGGGGATCTTTTGTATCTCTTAATATATATGGTTAAGAAGGTTGGACAAATTACTCTAAGAATCTTCTTTTTTTATTGTGGCAGAATCAATGGAGATTTTGTACTATTGATGTTGGTTGTAGCAATTGGTAGTTGAACTTTATTAACACCATTATTTGATGCAACATTGCAATTTACTGATAGTTACTCAGAAAATTGGTACTCCTAAGCCTTAGTTTCCACGCTGCATACAATTTAAAATTTGGAATGGTTGGTGATTTAATCCACTTATCTGTAGCACTAGGTAATTTAAATAATATATGGTATAGTTGCATTTTTTAATCAGCTATATGAGGATGTAATTTATTGTGAATGATTGTGTAACATCCTGAAAATTTAATACAGGATTAAAGAGTATTTTGGAAATGATAAATGGAGAAATTAGGAATGTTGGAAATTTTTAGGAATTTTTGGTGATTTTTGGGAATATTTTGGAAATTTTGAGTAATTAATATGCATAAAATTACTAAAGAAATGAAAAGTTTGAAATATGAGGGAGTGGTAGAGCTAAAAATATTTTGAAGTTTAAGAAGATTGGAGGCTGGTTTAAGTGGTTTTAAATCAAAATGAGTACACTATAACAAGTTTGGGCTTTAAATAACCAAAACCACCCTTAATTCCATCAACCAAACACGCCCCAGCCCCCCTTTTTGACTTAAAACATCGGATCTCCTTCTTCTTCCTCATTTCTCTCTGCGCGTTCGGACTCCTCCCTCCCCTCACCATTTTCTCCATTTTTCCACTCCAAAAAGCTCTCTCATTTTCGGTCATCTCTCTCTTTTATCCACAGAGCCGTGAAGGTTGAGCTCAATCTGTGTGGGTGTGTGTTGTTCGCGTTTTCCTTTCCTCTCCGGCGACGACGAGTGGGTTCTCCGGCGATGACAAGTGATCTCTCCGGCGAGAGCAAACTTTGAGGTAAAGATGAGATTTTTCTTGTTGTCCATGAAAGTTCTTCCTTTTTCCAACCTCCTTTTGCGTTTTCTCAACTCCCCTTTCCTTTTCCAGTTTCGGCCGACGACTTGGTGACATTTTCCGGCGAGCTTCTTCATCTTTTCCGGCGGCCGAAGGTGATAAAAAGGTAGGAAGGTATTTTCTTTGGATTTTTACAAGTTATGCCTTCCTTTTCAACTCCACCTCTTCATTCCTTTATACTCTTAGTTTTCCAGTTTTTCCGGCGGCCTGGGGTTGTTTTCCGGCGTGCTAGGCGGCGGCCAACGGCAGTGGTACCTTCTTTTGCACCTTGAAAACTAAGTAAGCATCTTCACCTTTGGATTTTGGAATTTTTGGATGGATTTGCCTATTGGGAGTTATGGTTTTGGAGTGTATTGGAATTTTTGACCATTATTGTCTTAATACTGAAATTGGGATATTGAAATGAAGTATTCTTGGGAGAAATTGGAATTTTTGAGAGAAGTGAAGCAATTGGAATTTTTATTGTGAGTTGGTATTGGCTCTTTGAATTGGGGTTTGGTTAATGAAGGTTGATTTGAATAAATTGGTGGTTAGATAAGGTTTGTTAAGGTTATAATAAGATGTGGGAAGTTGATTTTGATTAAATTGGAATTTAGGAAGGAATTTGGAAGATAATGGAGCATGTTTGGATTCTTTAAGTTAGGACTATGTTGGTAGAGGATGTTCTGGAACAAATTAGTATTTATGTAATGTTAGTTGAAGCTGTTTGGTGATGTTGGAAGGTTGGTTTTAGAAGGATTGATGTTTGTAAGGAATTTTGTTAGTTAAAGTGTTGATTTGAAGTGACTTTGGTAGATTAAGGTTGTTTATTGACATTGGAATGTTAATGTTGATTAGATTGAGGTTTGAAAGGAAGTTGGATAGTTAAAGTACTGGATTGTAAAGATTTGGTAAAGAGAAGTTGGAAAAGGAAAGGATATGGATGTGGTTTTGGTATTGAAGTATTTTTATACTTTTAGTATTAATGAAAGTTATTTAAAAAGTTGAGTTAAGTCACTCACAAAGTGTCTTGACCCATTTTAAATTGTGGCATTATTGTAGACGGGGATCTTTCAAGCGGACATTGAAGATAACTGTTATCTGTGTATATCTGCTGCAGTGAAGTTTAGCAGGTAATCACACTTAACTGACTGTGATACTGAGGGTGATGGTAGTTGAGGATTTTCTAACATCCTCTTCTATTTATCTATATATATATATAAAATGAATTCAGATTTATGTTATACTTAAACGTGGGCTATAGGGTACCTTTCAACTGAACTGTACTTTATATAAATTCATATTTATATATATTCTTTGGTATGTTGCATGACACTGGTTATTTGTACCGTCGGCCGATGTAACCTTTCGATTTGCGCAAATCGAAAGGTTAATAGTACAGGTTCCTTGAATTGTAAAGGAACCAGGGATGTATACACTTTTTATAGTGCTCCCTTTTTTCATGCTTTCAGACTTGAGACTGGGCACAGTGTCAATCATGTTTATTTTTGTCTATTGAGAGATGGATGCATCTATTCTGGATATATATGTCTATATAGTTGTAAATGTTATGTACTGTATGCAGGTTTTGAATTGTGGTACCCTGTAGACACTCCACTACCCCACTTCTGAGTGTCACAGTGAGTTACGTTGTGATTACTGAGACATTGCTTTGTCTCACCCCATTCCCTTTATTTTTACAGGTGATCATGCCCAGAGGGAGACGCAGAGGAAGGGGAAGGGGCCGTCTGGCCCATACTGATATAGTAAGTAGGCCAGAGGTGACCTTTTTAGGGAGATATATCGCCATTTTACTAGGCTGCACCAGCTTCTGCATATATTGAATGTTGTTTTGAGTGAATTTTATTGTATATGTGAACTGTATGACTTGTAATGTATCTTAATGTACTGTTTTGGTTGTGATATAGCATTGTTCCTGCTACTGTGATAGTTCAGGAATTACCTTGACTAATATGTCAAGCTTGGTTGATATATATTTTGTTTTCCAGGTGATGAGAACTGGAATGAATGTATATAGGAAACTCAGTTTTCCTTGTATGTTGATGTGGTAGATGATGGATATATTGAGTGTTTTATGTTTTCTTGTGTGTGCAATCATATTAGATGTGTCCCGCTCTAATATGGTTTATTTTTAGATTTAGGTTATGATATTGATTGTGTGATCCATTAGGTGATTCTTTTGCTAACCATGTTAGGTGAATCTTTACTAACATGGTTAGTCTCCATTGTATGGATTGATTTGTTTAGCAATTGGTTTAGGTTAAGGTTAAGTTTTACTTTAGTAGGAGGTACTTTACAATTTGGTATCAGTTTTATGGTAAACGATACCCTGCCTGTTGCATTGCATATAGAATGGCGATATATAAACCCCTTCCTTCCCTTCCTTATTGTTATGATCACTAACCCGTTTTATGATTATTATCATTATTCCCTAGGTGGGTGGAGAAGAAGATAATTATAATCAATTCCAAGATTCACAACAATCTATACCGGCACAAAACTTTGGGTCGGAGTTTGTGAATCAGTTGAGGGATGTGATTTTGGAGACAATGGAAGAAAGGTTACAGAAATTTAAGCAAGATATGGGCCATCAGCATCAAAGTGAAGGAGAGTTTGAAATTGGTCATGAGAGTGAAACTCATGGGACCCAGCAAGAAGTTACCCAAGAAGACCATGTTGTTAATAGAGTTTGGAAAGATGTGTCTAGGCACAATCCTGGTACTTTTGAAGGAGGTTGCCAACCTGAAGTAGCAGAAGAATGGATCGATAGATTAGAGACAATTTTCCAAGCTGTTGCTTGTAATGAGTACCAGAAAGCCAGGGTTGCTATCTTACTTTTGACCGGTGATGCCAAAAGATGGTGGAAGTCAACTGGGGGTATGGATGACTTCATGACTGTGTGGTCAGAATTTAAAGGAAAATTCCTCGAGCATTACTTTCCCATTACAATCAGACATGAGAAAGAACTTGAATTTAATAAATTAACGCAAGGCAATATGCATGAGGATGAATTTGTTGCCACTTTTAATGAGTTATCACGCTATGTGACGTATTTGCAATATAGAGATGATCCCGAATGGAAGCATACTCAGTTGATTCAGAAGGCTAGACCTGTGTTGCAGCCATATCAGTATGCTAGGCCGTTTGTTAGTTTTGAGGATTCTTGTGAGTATCTTTGTCTTGTGGCCAGAAACTTGAGAAGTTCAGGTACCTTGGATCGTATTGATAATCAGTTTAAATCTACTAGCTACTTAAGGCCTTCAGGAGGTATCTCAAAAAGTCACAGTGCTGGTACGAGTACTTCTGGGAGTTCTGGGAGAAGATCTCAAGGCCAAGGTCATACGCAAGGGTATAACCAGAGGGGTAGTTTTCGCAGACAACATCAGGGAAGATCTGGGCAGAGAAGTCAGTTCAGGGGTGGTAGGACCCAATCTTTTGGTGGTAGAGGTCGAGCAGGTGCTAGTCAGGGGTCTCATCAGGAGTCACTGCCTCAGCATCTAGCGTGGGAAGTCCTTGTGTTAGATGTGGGAATTTTCATGCTGGAAATTGTTGGAGATGTTATAACTGTATTGAGTTGGGCCATACCTACAGGTTTTGCCCTAGGATGGGGCAGCAAGGTAGGCAAGTCATAGCAGTTGCCCTATGGCTCCTGGACGTGTGTATGTTACCACGAGAAAGGAGGCCACAATGTCTCCTAATGTGATTCAAGGTATGGTTTCCATCCGAGGTCATAGTGTTGAAGTGTTATTTGATTCTGGTGCAACACATTCTTTTATCTCCTATGACTGTGCTAAGAAACTTGGCTTTACTTATTCTGCATTATCTTATGATTTGAAAGTAACTACCCCTAGTGGAGCTGAGTTTGTAACTGCTCACGTATGTAAAGGCTTGGACCTTCAGTATGAAGGTCGAGACTCTGTGATTGACCTTGTATGTTTACCCCTTAAAGGAATAGAGGTGATTATTGGCATGGATTGGTTGATAGCCAATAATGTCATTTTGCTTTGTAAGGAACGGGCTGTGAGATATGCAGTAAATTCTTTATCTGTTGAGGGTTCCAGTGGTTCCTTGTTACTATCCGCCACACAAGCTGAGAAGTGCGTGCGGAGGGGTTGTCAGGTGTTTGCTGTTTTCTTCTCAATTAAATCTGAGGAGGAGATTAGCATTGAAGCTATAGATGTGGTTAAGGATTATACTGAAGTTTTCGCTGATATTCAGGGTCTTCCACCTGAGCGAGAAGTGGAATTCACCATTGATTTAGAACCAGGGGCTAGTCCGATTTCTAAGGCACCATATAGGATGGCTCCGGTAGAATTAGCTGAGCTGAAGAAGCAGATTGAAGAATTGCTTGAAAAAGGTTTTATTCGACCTAGTGTGTCACCGTGGGGAGCTCCAGTCTTGTTTGTTAAGAAAAAGGATGGTAGCATGAGGTTGTGCATAGACTATCGTCAGCTGAATAAAGTCACAATAAAGAATAAGTACTCGTTGCCCAGGATAGATGACTTGTTGGATCAATTAGTTGGGGCATCTGTGTTTTCTAAGATTGACTTGAGATCAGGTTATCATCAGTTAAGAGTTCAGGTAGAGGACGTTCCTAAGACTGCCTTTAGAACCCGTTATGGCCACTATGAATTCTTGGTGATGCCTTTTGGTTTGACCAATGCTCCTGCTGTGTTCATGGATTATATGAACAGAATTTTCCGGCCATATTTAGATAAGTTCATTGTGGTGTTTATTGATGATATTCTGATTTATTCTAAAAATGAAGAGGAGCATCGTGAGCATTTGGGTATCGCCTTGAGAGTTCTAAGGGATCATCAGCTTTATGCTAAGTTGTCTAAATGTGAATTTTGGCTGAACGAAGTAAAGTTTTTAGGGCATGTAGTTTCTTCTGAAGGTGTTGCGGTGGATCCTAGTAAAGTTGAGGCGGTATTGCAGTGGGAATCTCCGAAATCAGTAACTGAAGTACGGAGTTTTGTAGGATTAGCTGGTTATTATCGGAGATTTATTCGTGGTTTTTCCCAGATTGCCCGTCCTTTGACAAATTTGACCAAGAAAGATCGCCCTTTTGTATGGACAGAGCAATGTGAAGCAGCGTTTCAGGAGTTAAAGACTCTTTTGACTACCGCTCCAGTGTTGGTTTTGCCAGATTCGTCTCAACCGTTTGAGGTGTATACTGATGTGTCATTGATGGGTTTGGGATGTGTGTTGATGCAAAATGGCAAAGTGATAGCTTATGCCTCGAGACAGTTGAGACCACATGAAGTAAACTACCCAACTCATGATTTGGAGTTGTGTGCAGTAGTGTTTGCCTTGAAAATCTGGCGTCATTATCTTTTTGGGGCTCAGTTTGAAGTATTCAGTGATCATAAAAGTCTTAAGTATTTGATGGATCAGAAAGAGTTGAATGGTAGGCAACGTCGTTGGATGGAGTTGCTAAGTGATTATAAGTTTGAAATCAAGTACCACCCTGGGAAACCCAATGTGGTTGCTGACGCTTTAAGTAGGAAATTGGCTCATGTCTTTGCAATGAGTCTTGAGGAACAGGCTTGGTTGGAAACGTTACGTGACATGCGAGTTGTTCCTGGGGTGGAGCAGGCTATTTTGAGAGCAGTAGTAGTTGATTTTGACTTGTATACCGATTTGCGGGTATCACAGGAGAAGGATGACAAGTTAAGTAAGATTCGAAAAGAATTGGAGGATGGTTCAGTCTTAGATTTTGAGATTGATGGTCATGGGATTCTACGGTTTAAACATCGTATTTGTGTTCCTGATTGTGCTGAGATAAAGCAGACTATTTTGGAAGAGGCTCACAGGAGTAAATATGCCATGCATCCGGGAATCACTAAGATGTATAATGATTTGAAGCGAGAGTTTTGGTGGCCAGGGATGAAAAAGGATGTGACACAGTTTGTACTTAAATGCTTGACTTGCCAGAAAGTCAAGATTGAGCACCAAAAGCCCGGTGGATTGTTACAGAGTATTGAGGTGCCTCAGTGGAAGTGGGATGATATATCTATGGATTTCATTGTGGGGTTACCGCGTACTCAGTCAGGTCATGATTCTATTTGGGTGATTGTGGATCGGTTGACAAAGTCAGCACACTTTTTGCCTGTTCAGATTTCTAGTCCAATGGAAAAGTTGGCTCAGTTGTATGTTGATGAGATTGTGCGTTTGCATGGGGTACCAAACAGTATTATTTCAGATAGAGATCAGCGGTATAGATCCGGATATTGGACGTCACTACAGGCTGCTTTAGGCAGTAAACTTAAGTTCAGTACCGTGTATCACCCGCAAACAGATGGTCAGACAGAAAGGGTTAATCAAATCCTTGAGGATATGCTGCGGGCATGTGCTATTGAGTTGCCTGGTAGTTGGGATAAGCATCTTCCACTAGCAGAATTTGCTTATAATAATAGTTACCAGTCGAGTATTGGTATGGCTCCTTATGAGGCTTTGTATGGTAGAAAGTGTCGATCGCCAATCTGTTGGACGGAAGTGAGTGAAAGGGCTGTTATTGGCCCGAATATTGTGGATGAGACGACCCAGAAGATTGAGATGATTCAGGAGAAATTGTTGACGGCCCAGAGTAGACAGAAAAGCTATGCAGATAAACGACGACGACCACTGGAATTTGAAGAGGGTGATCATGTGTTTTTGAAAGTTTCGCCAATGACAGGTGTTGGCAGATCAATACGGGCTAAGAAGTTATCCCCTCGATATATGGGTCCTTTTGATGTGATTGAGAAGGTCGGTGAAGTTTCTTACCGGATAGCTCTTCCGCCACAGCTATCGAGACTACACGATGTGTTTCATGTGTCACAGTTGAAGAAATATCACCCTGATCCTTCTCATGTTATTGAGCCTGAAGAAGTAGAGTTGGAGGACAATTTGACTTATCGTGTGGAGCCTGAAAGAATTTTGGATGTCAAGGATAAGCAATTGAGAAATAAAACCATTCGCCTTGTGAAGGTTTTCTGGAGAGGTATGACTCCAGGAGATGCGACTTGGGAAGCTGAGGAACAGATGCGTGAGAAGTACCCTCAGCTATTCCTAGGTACATTTTACCTCATTTCTCTATTGTTTTCATCTGATTAAGATGCGATGGTATTGAATTTTGAGGGTAAAATTCCTAAAAGGTGGGGAGAATTGTAACATCCTGAAAATTTAATACAGGATTAAAGAGTATTTTGGAAATGATAAATGGAGAAATTAGGAATGTTGGAAATTTTTAGGAATTTTTGGTGATTTTTGGGAATATTTTGGAAATTTTGAGTAATTAATATGCATAAAATTACTAAAGAAATGAAAAGTTTGAAATATGAGGGAGTGGTAGAGCTAAAAATATTTTGAAGTTTAAGAAGATTGGAGGCTGTTTTAAGTGGTTTTAAATCAAAATGAGTACACTATAGCAAGTTTGGGCTTTAAGTAACCAAAACCACCCTTAATTCCATCAACCAAACACGCCCCAGCCCCCCTTTTTGACTTAAAACATCGGATCTCCTTCTTCTTCCTCATTTCTCTCTGCGGGTTCGGACTCCTCCCTCCCCTCACCATTTTCTCCATTTTTCCACTCCAAAAAGCTCTCTCATTTTCGGTCATCTCTCTCTTTTCTCCACAGAGCCGTGAAGGTTGAGCTCAATCTGTGTGGGTGTGTGTTGTTCGCGTTTTCCTTTCCTCTCCGGCGACGGCGAGTGGGTTCTCCGGCGATGACAAGTGATCTCTCCGGCGAGAGCAAACTTTGAGGTAAAGATGAGATTTTTCTTGTTGTCCATGAAAGTTCTTCCTTTTTCCAACCTCCTTTTGCGTTTTCTCAACTCCCCTTTCCTTTTCCAGTTTCGGCGACTTGGTGACATTTTCCGGCGAGCTTCTTCATCTTTTCCGGCGGCCGAAGGTGATAAAAAGGTAGGAAGGTATTTTCTTTGGATTTTTACAAGTTATGCCTTCCTTTTCAACTCCACCTCTTCATTCCTTTATACTCTTAGTTTTCTAGTTTTTCCGGCGGCCTGGGGTTGTTTTCCGGCGTGCTAGGCTGCGGCCAACGGCAGTGGTACCTTCTTTTGCACCTTGAAAACTAAGTAAGCATCTTCACCTTTGGATTTTGGAATTTTTGGATGGATTTGCCTATTGGGAGTTATGGTTTTGGAGTGTATTGGAATTTTTGACCATTATTGTCTTAATACTGAAATTGGGATATTGAAATGAAGTATTCTTGGGAGAAATTAGAATTTTTGAGAGAAGTGAAGCAATTGGAATTTTTATTGTGAGTTGGTATTGGCTCTTTGAATTGGGGTTTGGTTAATGAAGGTTGATTTGAATAAATTGGTGGTTAGATAAGGTTTGTTAAGGTTATAATAAGATGTGGGAAGTTGATTTTGATTAAATTGGAATTTAGGAAGGAATTTGGAAGATAATGGAGCATGTTTGGATTCTTTAAGTTAGGACTATGTTGGTAGAGGATGTTCTGGAACAAATTAGTATTTATGTAATGTTAGTTGAAGCTGTTTGGTGATGTTGGAAGGTTGGTTTTAGAAGGATTGATGTTTGTAAGGAATTTTGTTAGTTAAAGTGTTGATTTGAAGTGACTTTGGTAGATTAAGGTTGTTTATTGACATTGGAATGTTAATGTTGATTAGATTGAGGTTTGAAAGGAAGTTGGATAGTTAAAGTACTGGATTGTAAAGATTTGGTAAAGAGAAGTTGGAAAAGGAAAGGATATGGATGTGGTTTTGGTATTGAAGTATTTTTATACTTTTAGTATTAATGAAAGTTATTTAAAAAGTTGAGTTAAGTCACTCACAAAGTGTCTTGACCCATTTTAAATTGTGGCATTATTGTAGACGGGGATCTTTCAAGCGGACTTTGAAGATAACTGTTATCTGTGTACATCTGCTGCAGTGAAGTTTAGCAGGTAATCACACTTCACTGACTGTGATACTGAGGGTGATGGTAGTTGAGGATTTTCTAACATCCTCTTCTATTTATCTATATATATATATAAAATGAATTCAGATTTATGTTATACTTAAACGTGGGCTATAGGGTACCTTTCAACTGAACTGTACTTTATATAAATTCATATTTATATATATTCTTTGGTATGTTGCATGACACTGGTTATTTGTACCGTCGGCCGATGTAACCTTTCGATTTGCGCAAATCGAAAGGTTAATAGTACAGGTTCCTTGAATTGTAAAGGAACCAGGGATGTGTACACTTTTTATAGTGCTCCCTTTTTCAGGGACGTTTTCACTATTTAAAGTGCTCCCTTTTTCATGCTTTCAGACTTGAGACTGGGCACAGTGTCAATCATGTTTATTTTTGTCTATTGAGAGATGGATGCATCTATTCTGGATATATATGTCTATATCGTTGTAAATGTTATGTACTGTATGCAGGTTTTGAACTGTGGTACCCTGTAGACACTCCACTACCCCACTTCTGAGTGTCACAGTGAGTTACGTTGTGATTACTGAGACATTGCTTTGTCTCACCCCATTCCCTTTATTTTTACAGGTGATCATGCCCAGAGGGAGGCGCAGAGGAAGGGGAAGGGGCCGTCTGGCCCATACTGATATAGTAAGTAGGCCAGAGGTGACCTTGTTAGGGAGATATATCGCCATTTTACTAGGCTGCACCAGCTTCTGCATATATTGAATGTTGTTTTGAGTGAATTTTATTGTATATGTGAACTGTATGACTTGTAATGTATCTTAATGTACTGTTTTGGTTGTGATATAGCATTGTTCCTGCTACTGTGATAGTTCAGGAATTACCTTGACTAATATGTCAAGCTTGGTTGATATATATTTTGTTTTCCAGGTGATGAGAACTGGAATGAATGTATATAGGAAACTCAGTTTTCCTAGTATGTTGATGTGGTAGATGATGGATATATTGAGTGTTTTATGTTTTCTTGTGTGTGCAATCATATTAGATGTGCCCCGCTCCAATATGGTTTATTTTTAGATTTAGGTTATGATATTGATTGTGTGATCCATTAAGTGATTCTTTTGCTAACCATGTTAGGTGAATCTTTACTAACATGGTTAGTCTCCATTGTATGGATTGATTTGTTTAGCAATTGGTTTAGGTTAAGGTTAAGTTTTACTTTAGTAGGCGGTACTTTACAGATTGTTTGACTATAAAGATTTATTTCTTTTCCTCCAACGAAATATAAGATAGAGTGGGTTTTGTTTTTTGTTTTTGTTGGGGGGGCATTATTTGCTTATCATCTTCTTCATAGTATCCAAGGTTTTCTGAGTTATACTTATGGGATCTCATATCTATCTCTAATACTCCTGCCTAAACCCCCTTGCGTTCACATTGCCATCTGTTTCACAAAAGATTTGGCTTTATAATAGTATGTTTTGCTGCCTTTTTTGTCCAGTTATTACACTTACATAAATAACCATTGATGTCTTTAAACAATGAAAAATGCACAAGCCCAATGATATTATTTTACTCAGATGGACCCAATTGTTGTTGTGCCATTATTTAATATTGACGGCTGCTTTTTAACTAATGAAGCCTTCTATACATAATTAATTAGATGGCCCAAGTTGCGTCTTTAATTAAGGTGGTCTATTTTAATTTGGTTTTTTGGTTTTAAGAGAATGTTCGCAGTTTCACTTCTACCTTTGGCCCGCTCCTATATATATGTGGACAATGAAAGACTTAAGTTTTACACCTCACCAGAATTCTTCTTCTTATAACACTTGTCCAAAACTTCAGTTTTACACCTCACCAAAATTGTTCTCATTATAACACCTGTCGAGAACATCACTTTCGAAATGTGTGGCTGTCACCCAAGAGGGGGGTGAATTGGGTGGTGGAATAAAACTTAAGATGCTCTTTAAAACATGACTTCTTGTGCTTGATGAAAATGACGATGAATCATGCTATGCACTAATAAGTATATGATGGTGTGGTGCTGGAAATAAGAAGATTAAAGACAGAATAAGCACACACAGATTTATCCTGGTTCGGTCACTTCCTGACCTACATCCAGTCCCCAGGCTTCACCTGAGATTTTCAATCCACTAAACTTCTTGTTTAATCCAGGCACAAGAGAAGCCTTCACACCTTAGGTTTTACGAACACGGGTTCACCTAACAACCCACAGGTTTTGCAACGGGCTTACCTACAAACCTTGGAGATTTAGAAAACCTCTAAATACTCTCCCTTACTCTTGTAAGGTTACAACACTGTTCTTCAAGCATCAAGCTTTAGAACAGCCTCTATCAATTAGAGGATTTGATAATATGTTCACTCTATGAACTGATTGTGATAAACACTTAAGTACAAATGATTCTCTCAAGAATTCTCTCTAAGAATATTACAACTCTAAGATCAGAGAGTAGAAGATAAGAAGAATGTAGACTACAATATCTCAGACAATAAGCTTGTTGTTCTTCATCTCTCCTCTATAAATGCTGAAGATATTTCTTTTATACTCAGCTTCCAACACTCAATGGCTTGGGCGGCAATTTGAAATATGTCCGTTTGAATATAGCCGTTGATCCCTTGTTAACGTTAAGAAGTACATCTTCATTAATGCTTAGCAGGGTTGACTTGCTTTAGCTCTGAAAAGTAGCTCTGACCATACTGCTCTGACAAAAGCAATTCTGACATCTGACTACTTGTACGATCTCTGACTCTTGTACTTGCTATCGGATGGGTTTTCGCTACCGAAAGTAGGAACCTTGTTCTGCAGGTGTTAGCCCAAGTATATGCAATGCAAAGAGTGTCCACTATCGGAAGCTCATTTGCCATCGGAAGCGAATCTAAGTTCTGCACTCAAATGTTAGTCCAACAAAGTAATATAATCAAGTGCAATGGGAAGCGTTTTTGCTATGGGAAGCTTATCCTACTTAGACTAGGTTATATAGGATCAGACTTAGTGTTCAAGTGTAGCACTATGGGAAGCAAAAGTGCTATGGGATGCGAATCAGCTAGTGGAAGCCAAACAGCTAGGGGAAGCACATATGCTTCCGCAAGCGATATCTCTGTTAATTCTACTGAGGTCTTCCTATAGCATTTTTGCATCCGATAGAGACTTAACTTAGAATCTGAATCCAGTTGGGCTTCCTAAGCATCTAGTCTATATAAGGTAGTCCACTAAGCTGTTAGGATTCATACTGATCAAGAACTTAGACTATGTTCTGCTAGCATAGTCCATCCCATGGTGCTTTTGCTTGTGGTAGTCATTCTTAGTCAATTTCAATATTGTTCAATCTAAGTTCAGGCTAAGTGTACATCTCTGGATTTGCTACAATGAAGATCTTAGTGACAGTGATATAAACATCTCAGATTATTCTAAGTCTTCATTGTCTATTGCTGTCCCAAGCTATCCTAAGCTATTCCAAGCTATAGCTTCTCATTCATTCACATTCAACGCTCACTAGCTATTAATCTAATAGTCACACGAGCAAGCATGCTTCATACATATTCAAACATTCAAGATTCATCATGCTTTAAAACAATATTTTTGCTTATCATTTATACATATGGTATTGATGTCAAGACTTAATCATATTCATCATAATATATTTGACATCATCGATATCTATATTTGACATCATTAAAACTTAAGATTCTAACAACTTTTACACCTCACCAGAATCTTCTCATTATAACACATGTCTAGAGATGGTAACAAATATCAACAGCCGTCCAAGGACAAACGTGCGGGGAATTAACAATGGTGGTCCTGAGGGATCTCACACACTCACAAGCCTCCCAACTGAAATTCTCCTTGAGATAATGAAGAAACTTAGAAAAGAATCATACATAAGCTTTGTGAATGCAAAGGCTACCTGCAGCACTCTCAGGGACATCACATCCATCGTCAAGCATTTGTCTATTAAGCAGCTTCCCATGTTCTATGAAGAGGAGTATCCAGCCGTTGAACGAGTCATCGATTTGTCACTCATTTTTGGTAACCCCCAAGCTCTGTTTTGACATGAATTCTTGCATTCATTCATTCTGTGCCACGGGCAGCTTTAAGTATGGTTACCAGATATTTAGGAATGTTGCTAGGAAAGGTATCACAATGTTGTGTATGTTTGGTCCTTGGAGCTCGCTTCTCATTCCGGGTGCCCAAATTATAATTTTGGGTCCAATGTCGTTGCTTTGTGGGATAGTATCTATGATGAAGAAATGATCCATAGGATAAGGATCAGGCTACAACTTTGATTCCCGATTATTGCTCCAAGAGTGATCGGCGATAACATTTTTTATGTCAGAGGTTATTCTCAGTGTGCTATTCACCATCCCATGGACAAGTGCCCACAACAATGCAGAAGGTGCCAGTTAGACCTGGAAGTTAGGTGGTTTGTTGAAACCATAAGTAGAGAGTATGTTATGCTTCTGTATTGTGTCAGGAAAGTTGTTTTGTGATCAGATGTATTGACCAAGTTATGTTTGTATGTCTCATTCCCAGTGCTTTTATGGTTGTTTTTGTTATGTTTCATCTGCTGACTGCATTTGTATTTTGGGAAGTATCGTTTTGCTTTTGTTTATCATCTTTAATTTTAGCAATTGTAACACTACATTAGTGGCAATATATTTTATGTTTTCCTTCAGTCTTCTGCAAGTTTATGATGAAGTTTT
This sequence comes from Mimosa pudica, assembly GCA_029929735.1. Lineage (NCBI taxonomy): Eukaryota > Viridiplantae > Streptophyta > Magnoliopsida > Fabales > Fabaceae > Mimosa > Mimosa pudica. The sequence continues at coordinate 2,210,442 of JAKELP010000036.1, forward strand.
ACATATTGGGCAATGAAAAGTTGATGTTATTGGTGTGTTATTGTGGTCTATGTTTAAGAGCGGCAGATATTTTGGTGATTGCATAACAAAGAATGGATATGACCTAATGAGGACTTGTTTTTATGTACTCTGAACACTTACAGTTTAACTGTCAAATATATATATATATATATATATATATATATATATATATATATATATATATATATATATATATTGTTTGATTTAGAGATTTAGATAGCTTGTCTAAAATCTTTCTGGCTTTAGTATTTTATATATATATCATATCACATACATTCTGTATTCTCATTTACTTTTGGGAATCTAATAATCTTCTCTTTTAGTAATTAGATGTATGATGGTTTCAATGACAGATCAATAAGTTTCTTTCAATAGATGGGTTATTGGCGTGACACATCCCATTTATTGAATAAACTAGATTTTCATCCCTGGGCGTTGCCCAGAAGAGTAGCCTATGTCTATCAAATAGGTAAAGAAAAACAAACGAATAAAAGGTTCTATATGGATTAAAAGGAATGTAAATGGATTTGCAAGGAAATTGTACAAGTAAAGTAAACTATAAACAGACATGTACCACAAAGTAAATGGTCAAAAAAAGAAAAGTACATGGCACTATAATAAGTCAGGTGTTAACAATCTGGAAAATTTCCTTGAAAACAATATTAAGTTTTATTGATGTTGCTTGATTAGTTGTTGGAAAAAGAATCTTTAAGTCATCAACACTTTTAACCCAAGATAAAACAACATATAGTAGGCGATAAGTAAAGATGGGCTTCGGAAGATAAACACCAACTTGTTTAAGTGATTGTCCTTGACTCTTATTAATTGTCATTACAATAGATATCACAATAGGAAATTGTCGCTGTTGCATTTGGAAAGGCCATCGAGTTTTAGATGGATTTATATTAATTGGTTTGAATTTAAACCTTTAATTCAAATGTTAAAAATCTTTTTTTAATGAGAAAACACCACAAATCAAAATTTTTCTGCTAACTTGAGAAGGTACGCTTTGATATTTACTATTTTTAACTGAATTTAGATCAATGATAGAATCATCACATTGATTGTTTGGACAAAGAATCATACATTGCTTGCCTATTATCAAAATAATATAGCTGTTTCAAAATTCTATAACACAAAATTCTATAACTAACTTTTAAGTAAGGATCATGGAATCTTAGTCATATCAAGGTCAGAATAGACATTATAATCCATATAGTTTTTTATAAAAAAAAATTGCTAAAACACAGTAGTGGGAAACATTTAAGAGCATTACAATATAGATCACTAAGTATTTCTGAATCAATCGCATCATTCTTTCATAAGCATCAAGCTCATTGCTCTGCCATGCTGCATCAGAGAAGGAGCTGGCTGACTTGGATGAAAACTCTGTGCCACTGGGAACTCCTTGAGAGCAAATGTCACTGAAGCCATGTGTTCTCTGAATTCACATATATACCAGAAAAATTGACAGTAAAACAGAGCAAATCACCAGGACAGATAATGCCAGAGGCTATGATAAAGTCAGCAGATCAAGCATTGCCCATGTTCCCTGAAATCAAATAAAAGAAAAAAAAAATTAATTTAAGCTCTCAAGCTATGGTAAAGTTCATGAAAAGAATGTGGCATGGGTTTTTATTTTAAAATCAGAATCAATCCCAAAAGATCATGATGAATTGACATATTAGCTAACCATCATGCAGACAAGCCTAATGGAAGGACAACATCCTGAAATGCAAAAATGTAATCATTATCTCCAACTCCTCCTTGACTATATGGAATATTCACACAGTACCATTCTGCACCCATGGAACCAACCTGTAGAAATGAACCAAGACTAACTATTACGTATAGCAGTCCTTGCCCATTGAAATGTATAAATGGTTAAATGGAATACAATATCCAGAAAGTTCAGGTAAGCTTGAGGCAAATGACAATTAGTAAAATTATAGGATAAACAGATGAAAGTATTAAATTTACCAAAGCATACGAAGTTAAGATACTTATATTTGTCGCAACACTATAGTACCAAAAGCAAGCATACCATGATGGCTCAAAACAATCAAGGCATCAGTCCAAAATTGAGACACAATGAATGATAGAGTGTATATTCTTTTATAATTTTGAAAACCTTGCTTAGATATAGACTCGACATTGCTATATTTTCAATAAGGATAACAATATAGAACCGATGAAATAGCAAACCGGTGAAAGAAAAGGTTTCAAAAATAGAGAACAAAGACATAGGTTTCAAAAATTACCCATTTTCCCCGTTGTAAGAATACATTAAAGCATCACAAATGGCTCAAATTAATGGTGCTGCTCCCTTTCATTGAGAATCTTTTGACTCTTTGCTTGTCTCTCCTCTCCAACTTGCAGTTTCTTTTCTCATTCACGCAAGTCCTCCTCCCTTAGCTTAGAAAATTTATCCTCGTGCAACTCGTTCCTGTCATGAACAAAATAAGTTGCATTTACAACCATCAATAATGATAATGACATTGATAATAACTTACTTGGAAATACACTTTAATAAATGATAAGTGTAGATTCAACACATAAGTCCTTGATTTTTTTTTTCTTTTATCAAAACATCCATAAAATGTTTTTCCAATCGCTTAGGCTGTTATATTCCACATTAATAAATAAGTGAATGCCAACAACACAAATGCTAGAGTAATTGCAAACTGAAAAAGATAGACATCATTCAACCCATTTCTAAACTCCAAACCATCGTAGACACTTAAGACAAATCTCAGCTTCACTTATGTGGGTATCATCTTTACACTAATAATAACATTTCAACACATAAGTTTTTTTCTTCTTTTATCAAAAGATCCATAAAATGTCTTTACAATCGCTGAGGTAGTTAAATTACCCATTTATTCAATGATATCCTAGTGAATGCCAACAACAAAAATGTTAAGAGAATTTGCAGATTGAAAAAGATGTTCAACAACCAAGAGCCTTGTAGCTCGGTGGTATGCATCTCCCCTTTAGGTGGGAGGTTGCGAGTTCGATCCCGCTTGTAACCTCAAGCCGATAGTGTTTGCCCCTTTAAATAAAAAAAAGATGTTCAACTAATCATTATTGTTAGAATCTTAAGTTTTGATGATAACTAATTGAGATCATAAACAGTGCAATCACTAAGTAAGACATAGCAATCATAAGACATTGCAATCATATATAGACATAGCGATCATAAGACATAGCAATCACAAGACATAGCAATCATGCTAAGACATAGTGATTTAACTCTTTTTCGTCGTCTAAAAAGAGCTAAAACAAATTAAACTAGAATTAAACTACAGTAGTTAGCAGCAAGTCCTAGGTCAATTCACAGTTTGGTTTTATCTCTTGCTTAGGTCAAATAATCACAAATTAAGCAAATTATCAAACAGGTTGTGTGCGAGCTTTATATCTAAGACTAATTAAAACTAGTAAGAATTACAATTAATCAGAATTAAAAGTGTGAAAGTATGGAATGGAAGGTACCTCCTTCTCCAAGTACTTCGTGCTTACATTTAATCAAACTTCATATACTTGTTCCTCTTAATATAAACTAGTTAAATTCTCGAGATCTCTTTAATCAAAGAAGTCTACAAGAGTTTAACTAATTTAATTAAGGCTTAAGCTCTTTCAGGCTAAGAACATACCAAAAGCAACTCTAAACACTAAATCTAGCATTTAGGAAACAAATTCATTCCACAAATGTAAGAGGAGCTAATCGCACACACATACATGTATGAAACTACAAGAATTAAGCCTCGGTTTTCATGTTCTTAACGTAAAAGAGAGGTTACAAGCTAACATAAAGTAGAACACCTAAATTACAGATGCTCTAACCTATATAAGCCTAGATCTAGACATACATAGGCAAAAATTTACATATAGCTTGAAACCTAAAAGAGAAAATTACAAACATATGAAGCCATAGGTTGATTCTACAAGCACATTTCCTTGGAGAAGAAGGCTAGGCGATCTAGCCTGACATGGAGATGAAGGTGGATGAAGGTAGGTGTGAGATTCTGGACATGGCGGAGGTTTGCGAAGTGAAGAAGATGAAGAAGATGAAGATGGAGTTGAGAGAGTTTGTTAGAGGAAAGAGAAAGTGAGAGTGAAGTAAGAGAAGTCGTTCTGAAAGTTAGTTACGTTTGGGGTTTTATAGTGGTGAGTAGCTTTGGGATTATCGCCCAAAGGGTATTTTTGGTATTTGGTAAAGGTTAGGACGAATGTGGACTAGATCTCATCTCCATGCATTTCTAAAGGTTCCTCCTTTTTCTCCAAGTGATTGTGCTTCCCTTTTTGCCCTTAATGAGGCCTCCAGATTTGAATTTGACATTGGCGCCAATTTTGCCTCATTTGGAAAAATGTTTCCCACACCTTCAGGCTGTAGGGCTGACTTTGCCTTAAATTAACTCTGCACAAAAGACTTCTGAAAAGTAGCTGACATTTCTGAACATTGTGCAGTCTGACTCTTGTACTCGCTGACTGATAGCCTTAAGCTTCCAGATGTAACACTTCGTCCGCCAGCGCCAGCACGTTCACTTCCGGATGTAAATCCACTTCCGGATGTAAGTTCCCTTCTTTAAGTTTCTCAGCTTCCGGATGTGAACTTGCATCCTGATGTGAGTATGCTTCCGGATGTGAACCTGCATCCGGATGTGACTTTGAATATTTGTCATCTAGCCTTTCTTCTTGCCAAGTTATCTCCACTGAAGCTCCACCAAGGGTATGTGGGGCCCACTTGGGACCCCCCCTACATGAGAAACACATCACATAGTCAAAATGACCAAAATACCCTTAGTTTCCATAAATGCAAGTAATAAGACTATTATTCTTCAAATATTTATACATAAGCATGTGCATGATTCATATACCAATAATAATCAAATATGACAAATAAACCACACTAATTAAGCTTAAATGCACATACTTAAAGGTATGAAATTTAGTCCAATCACATAGCAATCAAAAGACATAGCAATCATCCTAAGACATAGCAATCATAAGACATTGCAATCAGACATAGACATAGCAATCATAAGACATTGCAATCAGACATAGACATAGCAATCATAAGACATTGCAATCATGTATAGACATAGCGATCATAAGATATTGCAATCATGTATAGACATAGCAATCAGACTAAGACATAGTAATCACTAGAAAATTGCGATCATGAATAACTTAGAATCAAGCGATCATGAAATAATAAAGAATATTTTTCTAAGCTAAAATAGTGATTGGAATATCAATCAGAGCAAGCCTAAGCAAAACTAAGAAGGATAGATCACTAACTGATCGGAATCATAATCAAGTTGTGATCGGAATGTCAAGTGATTGAAATTGTTATGCTTTTAACATGTGATCTAAGTGTGCAACATCTGATCGAAGCAAGTGCAATCAATGCCTGATCGAAATGTCGAGTAAAAAGCAAATCAAGTTCAAAAGTACTCTGTCATGTTCAGAATGCCTTTTCAAAAGACGTTAGACACATTCCTCTGCCATATAAGTAGTTAAGGCAACTTCTCTCCTACAATAAGCATATATGGTGATAAAGCCTGGAGCTGCATTTAATGTTTATCATCCTCTTCAAGCTACAAGAGAAGAACAAGAGTACAAGGCATTCATGGAGCTTAACGGATACAAGTTTTTCACTCCTCTGTGTCAAATGGACATATCCTTCACTGAAGAGTATAAATAGGGAACTTGAATTTAATGCACACTACCGAAGATATTCAATTCTGCACCTACTTTCTGAAAAAGCATTCAAGTCTCAGTGCGATCACAAAAAGCTTAAGTGTTTAACATCATTTGTTCTGTTTGTGAACTTAAACTTGTTTTTTCTAAATCCTCTTATGTTCTGAGGTTGTTCTAAAGCTTAGTGACTAGCGCTGAGTGTTGGAGTAAAGGACACTGAGCGAGAGTGAGTAATAGTGAATATAATCCTCCATCCAGAGGATTTACTTCCGGATGTAGAAGTGCTTCGGGATACACCTTAGACTAAGTGAACTCCCACTGCATGTGATTGTGTGTTGATATACTATACATCCCAAAGCATGAGTAAAAGACACACTGAGTCACTAAGGAAGACTTAGAGTAAAATAACAAAACTTACACTGACCTTTGGAATTGAGATCCCCTAGCGTCAGTAGACAATACACTAAGTCAGAACATAGTCTAAGTAAGAATACTTCCCATAGCAAACAAGCTTCCCACAACATGTATAGTTCCTACTATACTTGATTATATATATAATGCTATGTTGGACTAACCAGTATGTGCAGAACTTAGTCACACTTCCGGATGCAAATGAGCTTCCGGATGCAAAGACTCTTGGCATTGGACTTCAGAGATTAACACTTGCAGAGCAAGACTGCCACTTCCGGATGAACGATGATCATCCGTCAGTAGGAGTACAAGAGTAAACGTCACATACTCAAAAGTCAGAATGCTTTTGTCAGAGCAGAGGTGTCAGGACTACTTATCAGAGATAAAGCAAGTCAACCCTGCTAAGCTTTAATGGAGCGTTTAAGAAGATGTACTTTCCAACGGTAACAAGAGGTTAACAGATATTCAAACAACATTGTTACCTACCAAGCATGAGGAGTATGAGAGATAAGGAGAACATAATCTGAAGATTCATTCAAGGTGTCAAAGCTCATACTACCCACAAGAGTCAGAGTCCATAAGAGAGCTTCTGATAGCAAGAGAGCATCCAATAGCAAAGCGCTCTTATCATTCATGGACAAGTGCTTGGAAGACAAAGTTCCTCTATGTGATAGCAAGCAGAATGTTAGAGTCCACGAGCTTCACTTCAGATAGCAAGAGAGCTTCCGATAGTAAGTCTCTTAGCATCCTGGACTTATGCTTGAGGAACGAAGTCCTCATCTGACAACAAGCAAGAGTCAGACCGTACAGTGTATAGATGTCAGAACGACTTTTGCCAGAACAGTGTTGTCAGAACAGTGTTGACAGAACAGCTGGTCAAAGCACCTTTTCAGATAAAGCAAAGTCAACCCTGCTGTGCATTAATGAGGACAACGTAAACAAGGCCCCAACGGCTATATTCAAACGGTCATATTCAACCTGCCGCCCAAACCTTTGAAGCCGAGTATAAAAAGGAACATCTACATTCAGAAGAGAAGAGTGTGAGAGAACAGAGCATATTGTCTGAAACATTACATTCCTCTCATCTTCTACTCTCGGATTCAGATTTGTAATATTATTAGAGAGTAAGTCAATTGTACTTAAGTGAGTAACATCATCTGCTCTTAGAGAGAGTCAATTGTACTTAAGTGAGTAACATCATCTGCTCTTAGAGAGAGTCAATTGTACTTAAGTGTTTATCACAATCAGTTCATAGAGTGAACAGAATTGTTATCTTACAATTGTAAGGGGGAGCATTTAGAAGTTTTCTAAATCTCCATAGGTTGCAAGTTATCCCGCAAAACTTGTGGTTGTAAGGTTGCAGGTGATCCCGTTGTAAAACCTGTGGTTGTAAAGGTTTGCAGGTAAGCCCGTTGTAAAACCTGTGGGTTGTTAGGTGAACCCGTGTTCGTAAAACCTAAAGTGTAAAGGCTTTCTTGTGCCTGGTTCAAACAAGAAGTATAGTGGATTGAAAATCTCAGGTGGAGCCTGGGGACTGGATGTAGGTCTAGGAATGACCGAACCAGGATAAACTCGCTTGTGCATATTCCACTTATTTAAATCTCCACACCAAGCACCACACCACTTCATACTCACTTGTGCTTGGGATGATTCATTGTCACTCTCATCAAGCACAAGGAGTAAAGGTTTAAAAAGGGCAAATTACAAGTTTTCATTCTGCCACCCAATTCACCCCCCCCCCCTCTTGGGTGACAGCCACGCATTTCAAGCATCAGTGAGTTTACCTCGTCAAGTGAAAGTGCTTCTGATAGCTTAGTGACTAACGCTGACTGATGGATTGAAGGACACTGAGTGAGAGTGAGTAATAGTGAACAAAATCCTTCAACCAGTAGTTTTACTTCCGGATGTAGAAGTGCTTCCGAATACATCATAGACTAAGAGGACTAACGTTCAAAGTATACAATACACTAAGTCAGAACATAGTCTAAGTAAGACTACTCCCCATAGCAAACTTCCCACAACATGTATAGTTCTTACTATATTTGATTATATATATTGCTATGTTGGACTAACCAGTATGTGCAGAACTTAGTCACACTTCCGGATGCAAATGAGCTTCCGGATGCAAAGACTCTTGGCATTGGATTTCAGAGATTAACACTTGCAGAGCAAGACTGCCGCTTCTGGATGAACAATGAACGATGCACGATGATCATCCGTCAGCAGGATTACAAGAGTCAGAAGTACATATGCTCAGAAGTCAGTATGATGTTGTCATAGCAGAGTGGTTAGAATTGCTTTTCAGAGATAAAGCAAGTCAACCCTGCTAAGCTTTAATGGAGCGTTTAAGAAGATGTACTTTCCAACGGTAACAAGAGGTTAACAAATATTCAAACAACATTGTTACCTACCAAGCATGAGGAGTATGAGAGATAAGGAGAACATAATCTGAAGATTCATTCAAGGTGTCAAAGCTCATACTACCCACAAGAGTCAGAGTCCATAAGAGAGCTTCTGATAGCAAGAGAGCATCCAATAGCAAAGCACTCTTATCATTTATGGACAAGTGCTTGGAAGACAAAGTTCGTCTATGTGATAGCAAGCAGAATGTTAGAGTCCACGATCTTCACTTCAGATAGCAAGAGAGCTTCCGATAGTAAGTCTCTTAGCATCCTGGACTTATGCTTGAGGAACGAAGTCCTCATCTGACAACAAGCAAGAGTCAGACCGTACAGTGTATAGATGTCAGAACGACTTTTCAGATAAAGCAGAGTCAACCCTGCTGTGCAATAATGAGGACAACTTAAACAAGGCCCCAACGGCTATATTCAAACGGCCTTATTGCCTCTCCAACGGTTGGATAATCAGAGGCTGGTATAAAAGGAGATATTCTTCATTTCTGAAGAAATAGCTTCATGAGTTTGATAAGCAAGAGAAATAGAATGAAGAAGCTCAAGCCTACTATCTGAAATATCCTTCTCATCTTCTACTCTCAGATCTAGATTTGTAATATTATTAGAGAGTAATTCAGTTGTACTTAAGTGAGTAACATTATCTACTCTTAGAGAGAGTCATTTGTACTTAAGTGTTTATCACAATCAGTTCATAGAGTGAACATAATTGTTATCTTACATTTGTAAGGGGGAGCATTTAGAGGTTCTCTAAATCTCCATAGGTTGCAAGTTAGCCCGCAAAACTTGTGGTTGTAAGGTTGCAGGTGATCCCGTTGTAAAACCTGTGGTTGTAAAGGTTTGCAGGTGAGCCCGTTGTAAAACCTGTGGGTTGTTAGGTGAACCCGTGTTCGTAAAACCTAAAGTGTAAAGGCTTTCTTGTGCCTGGTTCAAACAAGAAGTTTAGTGGATTGAAAATCTCAGGTGGAGCCTGGGGACTGGATGTAGGTCTGGGAGTGACCGAACCAGGATAAACTCGCTTGTGCATATTTTGCTTATTTAAATCTCACACCAAGCACCACACCACTACATACTCACTTGTGCTTGGGATGATCCATCGTCACTCTCATCAAGCACAAGGAGTAAAGTTTTAAAAAGGGAAAATTATAAGTTTTTATTCTGCCACCCAATTCACCCCCCCCCATCTTGGGTGACAGCCACGCTTTTCATTTGGTATCAGAGCCAGGTCACTTGTTTAAAGGATCCAACGATCTCAAGTGCAAAGACCTAGGCTGACTTGGGTTATAAAATGTGCTTTGAAGGTTTTGATCATACTATCCCACCCGTGTTAGAAAATACTGATTTTTACTTATGGAAGGGAGGGATGAAAAGTTTTATACTATCCACGGATTTCAAAATGTGGGATGTTTTTGAAAAGGACTTTGATTTCAAACCAAGAGGAAACTGAACTGAAAAGGAGAAAAATTTGTTTTCCTTAAACATTAGAGCAATGCAAATTTTATACAAAGGCTTAGCTGAAAATGATTTCCAGAAGATCAAACACTGCTCTAGTGCTAGAGATATTTAGAATACTCGTGATGTGATATATGCTCCTAACCCATCTCTTGAAAGCACAGCTGTCCAAAGCTCAACTCGTGCTCTTTGTGGATCATCTACTGATGAGCTTCTGGAAGGTGATATTGAGGAAGCAGGCTTCAGTGAAGAGAGTATTCATTTCTGCCTAGAAGATTCAGAAAGTGAGGAAAGATCAAGAGTTCCTCTTACCCCAAAAAGGAGAACCCGCGGTGATGCAATTGCTGAAACCCCTGGTACAATCATAAGAAGCAGTCGGCAACCACAAGGGACAATGGTTCTGTCTCAAGGATGAGCTATCACAAAGTTCCATCCAACTATCCTGAGAAAAACAAAAGAGAGTGGATTCCTCGATCAACATTGAAAAGGCTCTTGAATCCTACCTCTCAGAAGAAAGTGCCTCTAACCAAGGATAAGTATAGAAGATCTCCTTGGGTAAGCAAGGGATCACTTAGCAACGAAGCATTTGATAGTAAAATCTCATATGCTGATGTTAGATGGACTTATTGAGATTTTACATTAAGCATCCTAAGATGTGAACATTGTATTAATCATAGAAGAAAGCTTAAAGAAATTAGTAATGTTCATAATCCACATGTTGTCCATGATTGCCTTGATCAAAAAACCTTGTATATCCTTGTGCATATAGTCATGATAGATTCACCATGCCATACACATAGCAAGTAATCTCTAAGTGCATATGAATTATATATAACCTACAAACTGACCTTCAGATCCAGACTTGGATACAAAAGGAAGGAACTATCTGATATTTTGTAGGAAAGGCAATTCCGAGGTTCAGCAAGACAAGGGTGAAGAAGACTCTGGCCTGGTATCAGACAGTGAAGAAGAGTCAATTGCTGATCCTAAGAATGTTCTGAATGAACAAGAAGGAAAAAGGGAAAGCTAGGTCAATCCAACCTCAAGACCCCAGCAACCCTGTCTGATAAACTCAGAATTCCCAGTTTGAAGGTTGAGATCAAAATGTTTATCTCCCTCACGGATCCATTACAATAGGAGATGCATCAACATTTGAAGGATCTGTTGAATTTAGTGAGACTGTTGATCTGAAAAGCCATAGTAGAACCCCTGGAGCTTCAACAGATTCTTGTCCAGATCAATCAATCAGAGTTAGATGAGTTATGGGCTAAAATGAACAAGGAGCATGAGCAAAATCAGAGAGAGATAGGCTAAGATAGCCATCCCTCGGACTTGACCAGGATGTCACTGCTGCCCTCAGAAGGGAAATTGAAATGAAGAGGATTGCCCAAGAAGGAAGGCTCGCCCTTGGGGAAGCCATCTGGTTCATGTGCCCCCAACAGTCTTCTAGCACAGAGGCAAGCTTGAGATAGCGCTGAGTGATCAACCTACGGAGATACCCTCTGCTGAGCCTGTATCTCCGTCTGCGCCAGCACCCAATCTGATTGAAGAGCTGTGTATGAAGTATGGGTTCAAGAGGCCAGAGATGCCAGTGGTAGTGATCACAAAGTGAATTCACCCCTCTGCACCAGCTCCAATCCATCCTATTAGCCTCAGCAAGACTCAGGACTGTACCTCATCTGAACAATTAGTCAAGTCTTGATAAGCATTCGTCACGCATAGATTTTGGTGCTGCTCTGAAAATAGAATCCTTGCATTGCCAACCAAAATCAAGCGAGCTACTGCTTGATGCGAATGGAGCTATGGTGATATCATTCTTACCTTCCTCTTTACTTGAATAATCACTTGGGTAGTAAATGCATGATGGGCTCAACAGCTTTTATTTCTCTGAAACTGATATGATTTCCCTTATCTGTGATGACCTTATTTTCTGTAAAAACGATCCTATCATACCAAATTCATTTTCTGATATAATGCATACTGATCTTACAAATTCAAGAAGTCTGACACCTTGAAACTGAACTTTCTTCAAAACCTTCTGAATTTGTGCATGCTGAATCATTGTGTTCCAAGATTTCTGACATTGTTAAGAAGATTCAGAACTAGTTTCAGAATTTTGACACTAAAACTAAAAACCTTCTTCAGAGTTTTCATATGGTGTCTAAATCGTTTTACTCATATATGCTTAGTGAATCCTTTTAAGGGCACCTCTCATGGAAGAAAATAGTTTATGCATTCACCTTGATTTTTGAAAGATCCTTTTTGAAATACAAACTTTCAAAACAGATTCCGATCCTCTCTAAACTTACATGACAACCATACCTCATGATAGCATTCAAAAGTTATTTCTGATTTTCCATTTCATGTGGTATCTCGTGCATCAAGTTTTTCAATACATAAGCAGCTATGGTTTCGAGAACAATACATCCCTCTTAATTACATCTTTAAGTTCTCAATCTACTAATGATCTCGGTTCAAGGTTGTGGTTTAAGAATGTTGACACAGATTATTGAAGCTTGAACAATGAGTATAACCAAGAGAGAATGGCAACGAAAATGTCTCTTATCAAGATGTGTGGAATGGCTATACTAAACCTTAGAAACTCTCGCCAATACACATGAGCATTTCTATCCCTTACACATTCTGTTGTGAAATTTAATGGATAGTCTCTCTCTTGTCTGACATGCATTAGAAATCTTAGGAAATGCCTTGAATTAAACTCTGCTAGATCTGTAAAACATGGCATAGTATCACAAGCATGCTATAATCTGTATTAATTTCAAGCTTGTTGATATCCTAAGAACAATGAGATCACACTGAGCATATCTAGAAGAACTTGAGCTAAAATTTGGAAATTATTCTCGTAATCTTATGATGAAATTTGGTTGTTTTTGTAAAACGGAATTAGTCTTAAAATCAAACTATTTTGTGAGGATGAAGATTTTTTTTTTTTTTTTCAAAATTTCATTGTGTTAATAATTCACATGTCTTCATGATCTAACATGAACATCCTTGAGGCATATTTATTGAACTATACTTGCCTATGAAACTCCGAAAATATGCCACCTGTTTGATACTCTCTGTACTATAACATTGATATTTATCTATGAGAGTATAAATAGAGTTCATGTCTTGATAATGAAACTATGTGAACGTATAGACAATTTCAAAATTAGTTTTCACATAATCATTGCTCATATTTTCTTAAACCAATTAGCAAGCATGATTTCTTAAAATTATTAACTTGTGCTGATTAACACAGATTGACTTGAATGTCCAGAGGATGGTCTCCAATGTTAAATCTTAAGTTCTTTCACTGACCATCAGGAAGCATGCTTATCTGCATATGATTCAGATTCATGAGTCTAATAGAGTATGAGGATTCCTCATCTGTGGTAACATCTACACCTTACCATCTCTTATATATGATGCATACATGGCATTGGTAAGGGTGTCAATTTAGGATGTTTTTTCTCAATCTGCATTGACTTCAAAATCATTCACTGTCTAAGAAAATCATCCTAGCTCACACATCTGTATCCTTTATATGACACGCTGGAAAGTAATTGATAACATACCTCTCTTATATGCTTCCTTTATTGATTTTGTGATGATTAATCTTAATATAGAAGAGAAGTAGATGGACATTACTCGATAATGATCCCTTGAAAATAAAGAGTTACATGTTGTCATCGATAATAAACTCTTGAGATGCTGTGATGCAATTTGTTTGGAAATTACTTTTGGCATTTTAATCTCACAAATTTCATTTGATTTGGTTTCATTTCATATGGTATCACAAATTTCACTTGGCATTCAATCATTTCATTTGATATCACAAGTTCAAACTCACATATTTCATTTGATTTCATTTGGTATCACGAATTTAAAATCACAAATTTTCAATTGATCTCATAATCATCATTTTAAACGCACCAAAATTATTTTGATATCATGATTAGCTATCCTACATAATGTTTAGGGAGAATACAATCATTTAGGATCATGAATCATTATTGTTATCCCTTGTTAATTCTCGTATGTTGTATTGAATAGTCTAGAACAAATCTTTATTAACGGTACATAGGGAGAGATATTAGGTAGAAAGCCCATTCCTAGGAGAACGATAGAAGTATCCCCATCCCTAAGGCTAGCTTGCACTTGTTGAATTTTGATGAAGCCAAAAGGGGGAGAGAGATGAGATATAAGATGTCTAGCTGATGTCTAGCTAGAGATGAGACATGAGATGTCTAGAGCTGAGAGATAAGATAAGATATCTAGATATCCGGGGAGAGAGCTGGGGAAAGAAATATAGCTCTGGGAGTGATCTAAGTTTAATTATGTTCTCTAGTCATCTATGGGTTTGTCATCATCAAAAAGGGGGAGAATGTTAGAATCTTAAGTTTTGATGGTGACTAAGGTATGATATGGTCTAGTACTTAAAAGAACATAATCAACACTTAGGAAGGATTAGATGACATGGTTAGAATCCTGAGTTAGATCACTTGCGAATGCAAGATCACTTCCGGAAGTATTAGCACTAGAGCTCGCGGATGGAGTACACATCCCATAGGGGACGCAAACGGAAGCAAGTGAGACACTTGGTTAGAACCCAGTCTAGATTGCTAACACTGAATCCTAAGTTAAGTCACAACCGGATGCGGATTCACTTCCGGATGAATTAAGACTCGCGCTCACGGATGAAAGACTCATCCCACAGCGGAATCACAACCGGATGCGGAATCACTTCCGGATAGACTAGGACTAGCGCTCGCGGATGAATGATTCATCCCCCAGCGGCAGCGAGTAACTCATTAGGGAAATAACTTAGTCCATGAGCATTAGGTACACAAAACCTTAAGACTAAGGTATGATTCAACCGGAAGTGAAATTGCTTCCTGTTAGATTTAGACTGGCGCAGGCTGATAGAATAGAATAACCCCAAGCGTCAGTGAAAAAGCCACGTCAAGTAAAATTGCTTCCTGATAGATTTAGACTGGCACAGACTGATAGAGGTGATATAACCCCAAGCGTCAGTGAATCAGCCACGTCAAGTGAAATTGCTTCCTGTTAGATTTAGACTGGCACAGGCTGATAAAAGAGATATAACCCTAAGCATTGTTAGAATCTTAAGTTTTGATGATGACTAAGGTATGATATGGTCTAGTACTTAAAAGAACATAATCAACACTTAGGAAGGATTAGATGACATGGTTAGAATCCTGAGTTAGATCACTTGCGAATGCAAGATCACTTCCGGAAGTATTAGCACTAGAGCTCGCGGATGGAGTACACATCCCATAGGGGACGCAAACGGAAGCAAGTGAGACACTTGGTTAGAACCCAGTCTAGATTGCTAACACTGAATCCTAAGTTAAGTCACAACCGGATGCGGATTCACTTCCGGATGAATTAAGACTAGCGCTCACGGATGAAAGACTCATCCCACAGCGGAATCACAACCGGATGCGGAATTACTTCCGGATAGACTAGGACTTGCGCACGCGGATGAATGTCTCATCCCCCAGCGGCAGCAAGTAACTCACTAGGGAATTAGCTTAGTCCATGAAGCATTAGGTACACAGAACCTTAAGACTAAGCTATGATTCAACCGGAAGTTAAATTGCTTCCTGATAGATTTTGACTGGCGCAGGCTGATAGAATAGTATAACCCTAAGCGTCAGTGAATCAGCCACGTCAAGTGAAATTGCTTCCTGTTAAATTTAGACTGGCACAGGCTGATAAAAGAGATATAACTCTAAGCATCAGTAAGTTTACCTCGTCAAGTGAAAGTGCTTCCGATAGCTTAGTGACTAGCGCTGAGTGTTGGAGTGAAGGACACTGAGCGAGAGTGAGTAATAGTGAATATAATCCTCCATCCAGAGGATTTACTTCCGGATGTAGAAGTGCTTCGGGATACACCTTAGACTAAGTGAACTCCCACTGCATGTGATTGTGTGTTGATATACTATACATCCCAAAGCATGAGTAAAAGACACACTGAGTCACTAAGGAAGACTTAGAGTAAAATAACAAAACTTACACTGACCTTTGGAATTGAGATCCCCTAGCGTCAGTAGACAATACACTAAGTCAGAACATAGTCTAAGTAAGAATAATTCCCATAGCAAACAAGCTTCCCACAACATGTATAGTTCCTACTATACTTGATTATATATATAATGCTATGTTGGACTAACCAGTATGTGCAGAACTTAGTCACACTTCCGGATGCAAATGAGCTTCCGGATGCAAAGACTCTTGGCATTGGACTTCAGAGATTAACACTTGCAGAGCAAGACTGCCACTTCCGGATGAACGATGATCATCCGTCAGTAGGAGTACAAGAGTAAACGTCACATACTCAGAAGTCAGAATGCTTTTGTCAGAGCAGAGGTGTCAGGACTAATTTTCAGAGATAAAGCAAGTCAACCCTGCTAAGCTTTAATGGAGCGTTTAAGAAGATGTACTTTCCAACGGTAACAAGAGGTTAACAGATATTCAAACAACATTGTTACCTACCAAGCATGAGGAGTATGAGAGATAAGGAGAACATAATCTGAAGATTCATTCAAGGTGTCAAAGCTCATACTACCCACAAGAGTCAGAGTCCATAAGAGAGCTTCTGATAGCAAGAGAGCATCCAATAGCAAAGCGCTCTTATCATTCATGGACAAGTGCTTGGAAGACAAAGTTCCTCTATGTGATAGCAAGCAGAATGTTAGAGTCCACGAGCTTCACTTCAGATAGCAAGAGAGCTTCCGATAGTAAGTCTCTTAGCATCCTGGACTTATGCTTGAGGAACGAAGTCCTCATCTGACAACAAGCAAGAGTCAGACCGTACAGTGTATAGATGTCAGAACGACTTTTGCCAGAACAGTGTTGTCAGAACAGTGTTGACAGAACAGCTGGTCAAAGCACCTTTTCAGATAAAGCAAAGTCAACCCTGTTGTGCATTAATGAGGACAACGTAAACAAGGCCCCAACGGCTATATTCAAACGGTCATATTCAACCTGCCGCCCAAGCCTTTGAAGCCGAGTATAAAAAGGAACATCTACATTCAGAAGAGAAGAGTGTGAGAGAACAGAGCATATTGTCTGAAACATTACATTCCTCTCATCTTCTACTCTCGGATTCAGATTTGTAATATTATTAGAGAGTAAGTCAATTGTACTTAAGTGAGTAACATCATCTGCTCTTAGAGAGAGTCAATTGTACTTAAGTGAGTAACATCATCTGCTCTTAGAGAGAGTCAATTGTACTTAAGTGTTTATCACAATCAGTTCATAGAGTGAACAGAATTGTTATCTTACAATTGTAAGGGGGAGCATTTAGAAGTTTTCTAAATCTCCATAGGTTGCAAGTTATCCCGCAAAACTTGTGGTTGTAAGGTTGCAGGTGATCCCGTTGTAAAACCTGTGGTTGTAAAGGTTTGTAGGTAAGCCCGTTGTAAAACCTGTGGGTTGTTAGGTGAACCCGTGTTCGTAAAACCTAAAGTGTAAAGGCTTTCTTGTGCCTGGTTCAAACAAGAAGTATAGTGGATTGAAAATCTCAGGTGGAGCCTGGGGACTGGATGTAGGTCTGGGAATGACCGAACCAGGATAAACTCGCTTGTGCATATTCCACTTATTTAAATCTCCACACCAAGCACCACACCACTTCATACTCACTTGTGCTTGGGATGATTCATTGTCACTCTCATCAAGCACAAGGAGTAAAGGTTTAAAAAGGGCAAATTACAAGTTTTTATTCTGCCACCCAATTCACCCCCCCCCCTCTTGGGTGACAGCCACGCATTTCAAGCATCAGTGAGTTTACCTCGTCAAGTGAAAGTGCTTCCGATAGCTTCGTGACTAACGTTGACTGATGGATTGAAGGACACTGAGTGAGAGTGAGTAATAGTGAACAAAATCCTTCAACCAGTAGTTTTACTTCCGGATGTAGAAGTGCTTCCGAATACATCATAGACTAAGAGGACTAACGTTCAAAGTATACAATACACTAAGTCAGAACATAGTCTAAGTAAGACTACTCCCCATAGCAAACTTCCCACAACATGTATAGTTCTTACTATATTTGATTATATATATTGCTATGTTGGACTAACCAGTATGTGCAGAACTTAGTCACACTTCCGGATGCAAATGAGCTTCCGGATGCAAAGACTCTTGGCATTGGATTTCAGAGATTAACACTTGCAGAGCAAGACTGCCGCTTCTGGATGAACAATGAACGATGCACGATGATCATCCGTCAGCAGGATTACAAGAGTCAGAAGTACATATGCTCAGAAGTCAGTATGATGTTGTCATAGCAGAGTGGTTAGAATTGCTTTTCAGAGATAAAGCAAGTCAACCCTGCTAAGCTTTAATGGAGCGTTTAAGAAGATGTACTTTCCAACGGTAACAAGAGGTTAACAGATATTCAAACAACATTGTTACCTACCAAGCATGAGGAGTATGAGAGATAAGGAGAACATAATCTGAAGATTCATTCAAGGTGTCAAAGCTCATACTACCCACAAGAGTCAGAGTCCATAAGAGAGCTTCTGATAGCAAGAGAGCATCCAATAGCAAAGCACTCTTATCATTTATGGACAAGTGCTTGGAAGACAAAGTTCGTCTATGTGATAGCAAGCAGAATGTTAGAGTCCACGAGCTTCACTTCAGATAGCAAGAGAGCTTCCGATAGTAAGTCTCTTAGCATCCTGGACTTATGCTTGAGGAACGAAGTCCTCATCTGACAACAAGCAAGAGTCAGACCGTACAGTGTATAGATGTCAGAACGACTTTTGCCAGAACAATGTTGTCAGAACAGTGTTGACAGAACAGCTGGTCAAAGCACCTTTTCAGATAAAGCAGAGTCAACCCTGCTGTGCAATAATGAGGACAACTTAAACAAGGCCCCAACGGCTATATTCAAACGGCCTTATTGCCTCTCCAACGGTTGGATAATCAGAGGCTGGTATAAAAGGAGATATTCTTCATTTCTGAAGAAATAGCTTCATGAGTTTGATAAGCAAGAGAAATAGAATGAAGAAGCTCAAGCCTACTATCTGAAATATCCTTCTCATCTTCTACTCTCAGATCTAGATTTGTAATATTATTAGAGAGTAATTCAGTTGTACTTAAGTGAGTAACATTATCTACTCTTAGAGAGAGTCATTTGTACTTAAGTGTTTATCACAATCAGTTCATAGAGTGAACATAATTGTTATCTTACATTTGTAAGGGGGAGCATTTAGAGGTTCTCTAAATCTCCATAGGTTGCAAGTTAGCCCGCAAAACTTGTGGTTGTAAGGTTGCAGGTGATCCCGTTGTAAAACCTGTGGTTGTAAAGGTTTGCAGGTGAGCCCGTTGTAAAACCTGTGGGTTGTTAGGTGAACCCGTGTTCGTAAAACCTAAAGTGTAAAGGCTTTCTTGTGCCTGGTTCAAACAAGAAGTTTAGTGGATTGAAAATCTCAGGTGGAGCCTGGGGACTGGATGTAGGTCTGGGAGTGACCGAACCAGGATAAACTCGCTTGTGCATATTTTGCTTATTTAAATCTCACACCAAGCACCACACCACTACATACTCACTTGTGCTTGGGATGATCCATCGTCACTCTCATCAAGCACAAGGAGTAAAGTTTTAAAAAGGGAAAATTATAAGTTTTTATTCTGCCACCCAATTCACCCCCCCCTCTTGGGTGACAGCCACGCTTTTCATCCACATCTCCTTCGTCTTCTCACACCTGTCCTTCATAGAATACACGTGCTCCCTAAATTTCCTATCCCTTTCCTTCGTATCTTCCATCACTTTGATAATCAAATTCTTAGCAAACTCCATACTAAACCCCATCTTCTATTTCTTCCTCTGTCAAACCCCATAAATCAAAAATCAATACCCAAAATTTTTGTACCCACAAAATAACTCAGGCACATCCAAAAGGTAGTTTTTGGTTTGATTTCACAATAAAAATTTAAACTTTGAGGGTTCAATGTAATGAAACACATATGAAGATCCAGAAATTAAAATCTAAAATACATACAAAAGAATTTAAAGTCTCTAAGTGGTTTAGAGACTGCAATTACATACCAGTAGAAAAACCCACCAATTTAAAATAATCCAAAATGTCCGAGTAACTTGCTATGCAGATTCCTAACAACGAAGGAAAAGAGAAAACAACAACAATCAATAAAGATTACTTTCAAAAAAAGGGGAAAAATATATGAAGCTAAAAACGAAACTAACTTACTACTTCTCAGTGACCGCAACAGAAGCTTTCACGCCTCTTTGGGGATGGAGCCTATTCGAAGAATAAGAGAAAACGGCAACAATCAGTACAGATTACTATTCGATAATGGCTTCCAATTCAAACTTTTTCTACGGCGACGAAGTTTGAATAGAGAGGGAAGAGTGAGGGTAAATGGGGTTAGCATGAGAATAATGCAATGAATCAGAGTGAGCACACATCTGGCTTGGATGAAGAAGGGGAAAATGTTTGAAATTTGAATGAGGAGAAGGTAAAACCTGCCCCAGTTCTAGGTGATAGAGACAACTTTGATTAGGTCGAATGAAAAATAAAAGTTAAAAAGAAAAAAAGAAACTAAAATAAAAGAATAAGGAAAAGAGACAAAAAAAGCAAAAAAGACAAAAAGAGCACTGTTAAATGAACAGTAATATTTCCATTGGCTTTATATATATATATATATATATATATATATATATATATATATATAGGATTGAAGAACACAAAATTTCTATAAATGTGTTTGGGTGCATATGACTTAGGGTGGTTTAGTTCTCACACTAAAATGATTACATTTTTGCTTATATCTAATCAGCTGCATTAGTAACTAGGTGTATAAGAACCTGCACTCTTGGTTACTAAATGTATTATATTTTCAATGATGGTGTGACCGCCCTTTTTCTTATTGAATTTATTTTAGGTAGACTACTAATTATTAAATAGCAGCATAGCTATATTATATTTCACTTATATTTAATCATCTGCATTAGTAATTTGAAGTATTGTGGTTGAGTTCCAACTAAATATTAATTGATATGCTCCACTAAGTGACAAATTTGTAATGCAGTTAATTATGTCAGATTTTCAAAGTGTATTAAGTGATTATATGCTCTGACTATATATTACCTAGATATCTAATATGATCCTATTAGTATTAAATTTGTTTTGGAGTTCCAATGGAAGCATGTGTCTACATTTCAGTAATAATGATATTACTAAAAAATAAGTATTATGGTTTCAAGAATGGTGTGTCCTGCTTTTGTTATTGCTAAGTCTTATTTTTTTAAGTATGGTTTGATTCCAAACAAAATAAGATGCAATATAATGTAATGAGTATTTGCTATATACTTAGTTGTCTGCAGCACACAAATATTAATTGTATTTGAGTTTCCAATATAATGTAATGAGTGTATGACATAATTATATATGTTAGATGGTGCCTTTTTGATAAAAAAAGATGGTGCCTAGATACCTGGAATGCTCCCCTCAGTGAAATAGTTATTAATTAAATGGGATTTCCCATACATTTATCTGATTGTAGCACACACATATTTGTTAGAATCTTAAGTTTTGATGATAACTGACCTAGAATAACAATGAGGTTATGACAGAAGTAACTAAAGAATAACAATAAAAGAATGATATTAACTAGATAATCGTTACAATAAATTTGGAAGTTATCCTTTAGACAAAGCGATTATTAGTTAGAATGATTACTATGTCACTTAGATTAATAGATAAAGCGATTATTAGTTAGAGCGACTACTATGTCACTTGAATTATTAGGCAAAGCAATTATTAGACAAAGCAATCACTCAGATCATGTCAATCATTGAACTTAGTGGTTAGAAAGACTAAGTATGAAGAGTATTCGTAGTAAGGTGACATATAGAAGATAATTGAAGCAGCGAATCAGATAGACAATAATCGAAGTAACGCTTAACTGAATTATCTATGTGTCTAATCTATGATCTAATTATGAATAGATAATCGGAGTTGTATAATCGAAGCTTGGCTTGTAATCGAAGTTCCAACCATAAAGAAAAACCAAGTACAAAGAACACTGCTGCTATCAGAATGTCGTTTCAGAAGAACATTAGACTCAGATTGCAGAATGTATACTCGAAGAAGAAAGTTTCTTTTAGCGGATATACAAAGTCAACTATAAAAGGTGAAGAATGGCATTAATTGATCACCAGATCTTCAAACAACATAGCTCAAGCCTCAGATCTCAGCATTTATTGCTCTCAATGGAAATAAGCCTCCAACGGTCATATTCAAACGACTGCATCTACTTTGAGACTATAAATAGGCTGAAGACTTGAATGCTATATCGACCAAGCACCTACTCTCTAAGCAAAGTTTACTAAACCATTCAATACTATCTTTGAGCAATTATTCAGATAAGTGATTATCATTACTTGTTCATTTCAATGAACTTTATTATTTGAAATCCTCTTCTGCTTGAGGTTGTTCTAAAGCTTAGAGCTTTAGAACAGGTTTAGTTCCTTGTAGGTAGTAAAAAGGAGAGTTAGAGAGATTCTATACTCTCTAAAGGTTATCAAGTGAACCTGGTCTTGTAAAACATGAATTTAGTGAAACCCAATAAGGTGTTGGTGAACTGGACGTAGGCAAGAGATTGGCCGAACCAGTATAAATCTTGTGTTTTGTGTCTTTAATTTGCTTTAATTCTAGAAGCACAATTCACCCCCCCCCCCCCCTCATGTGTATTCTCTAGTCTTTCAGTATTAACTATATTCGAGTTTCTAGGTGTATAAAATGATTATATGCTTTGACTATATATGACTCCCCTTAGTTACAGATTTGTCTTGCAGTTCCAATGGAAATTTGGGCACGCCATTTTCATGGAAAATTCCTTTTTCTGTATACCACTAATTTAATTCAACCCTCATGATGCCCCTATACCTATTTGTTGAAATAATTGTGGCATCCCAGTAATGGTTGTATTACATTTTCAAAAATAGTAATACCTCATGTAAGACTATTATACTGCTTCAGCACACATATATTAATAAGATTCGAGTTTCAACGTGTATGAAATGATTATATATATGCTTTGCCTACTTATTACCTGGATATCTAATATTGCTCCCATTAGTGATAAATGTCTCTTGCTTTACCAATGTAAGTTTTGGCACTCCTCTTCCTAATAAATTTCTTTTTTAAAAATACGAAATTAGTACTGACTGGCATACCCACCATCTAACTGTGTTTGTTAGTCAATAAATAATAAATTTTGCAGAATCATGCTTTACTGTAACTATAAATGTAATAACAAACCATATACAACTACCCATTCTTAAAGCAGCTCTGTAAAAGTTTCATTTCAACTCGTGTTAGTATCTTCAATAGTTTAAAATCTCTTAAGGTGCTTTCTTTTTCCTAATTTCTATCATGTCTATGGTGTATTGATTTTGATTTTTTCCCACTCTTTTTAGTAGAACTAAGTTCATTCCCACCAATGGAGAAAACATTGCTGAAGAATTTGAATGCTACTAGAGAAACTTGGGTCATTGCAGCCCGTGTTATTAAGAAGTGGGAAGTGCATAGGAGAACACCTCCTTTTCTAGGGTTGAAGATTTCTTTGATGCTCATGGACGAAGAGGTACAAAATACTCAATTTTTTATTATGAGAATTGAAGGATGTTATTACCAACAATTTCTCATTTAGGATCTTCAATTTCAGGGCACTAGAATTGAAGCTTATGCAACAATCAAGACATTAATTGAACGTTACAGAATGTGTCCAAAAGAGGGAGAGGTGTATCATTTTTAAATTTTTAAAGTTCATAAGAACTCTGATGAATATCGTGTTACTGATCATCCTCATAAGATTTACTTCAATTTTTCTACAAAGATAGTCCAATGTCAGAATATGTGCAAGCGAATACAATTTTGTAAGTGTAAAAGAAATAGTAGAACGATCAGCTGAGAATGTTGGGATAATAGGTGATGTATATGCAAGTTATGTTGTTTGGTTTAGTTATCTTTGCATCAAATCTTAATGACATAAAACTAAAGATTTACTGCTTATATTTATTTAACATGTAGATGTCATCGGATTTTTGAAGCTTTTGGATATCTTGATGAACAAAAAAGAGACTATGATTGTAGGAATCTGAGATAATTATGTGACATATTTTATG
Organism: Mimosa pudica; assembly: GCA_029929735.1. Lineage (NCBI taxonomy): Eukaryota > Viridiplantae > Streptophyta > Magnoliopsida > Fabales > Fabaceae > Mimosa > Mimosa pudica. The sequence goes on from JAKELP010000036.1 coordinate 2,234,619, forward strand.
AGATTTGAGTAGAAATTGTAAATGGAAATTTTATTTTTTTGACTTTTCTTATTGATTGTAAATTCCTGAAAATCGGCCATTAACATTATGAGGCTAAATCACATATACATGTATATATATCCTAGCTATCATGAATAAAAATTATCGCAGTACTCAAATTCATCTTTCTCTTCATGGTATCAAAACTGTTAAGCTTAAAAGATGAAAAAATTGCTAATGAAAGTAAAAAAGGAGGACTCTCAGTCGGAATTGATCATTTCAGGGTCAAATCCGATGGGTGGGAGTCTTCCGAAAAGTAAAGTTCTTACCTGATGTCCGCCGGGTTGGATAACTCTTTGTTTCATGCAATCCCTGTTGTGCTCAACGATGACAATTTCAATGAATGGTCACATGCTGTTTTTCGCATGCTTAAGGGAAGAAGCAAGATGAAGTACATCGATCAAAACTCGAAGCCCCCTCCTTCGTCCGATGAAGCGAAGTTGCAGACGTGCACGTGGGTGGCCGAAGATGCGGTGGTCTCTGGATGGTTGATCAACTCGATGATTCCCTCCCTCCGTCGCTGCTTCATGTATCTGACCACTTTGAAGGAGATATGGGATGGTGTTAAGGCTGTGTTTGGGGCAAGAGGAAATTCATCCAGAATCTTTGACGTCAAAATCAAGGTATGAGATCTAAAACAAGAGTCCCTTTCTTTAGGTGATTATTATATTGCCAAAACAACTCTTTGGTCTGAACTTGATACACAGCATGAATATGAATCCTTCAGATACAAAACTTTTCAAGATGGATATGAGATAGTTTCCAGTCATTATATCATTTGCAATTGCATTGACAATCAACAAGAGCCAAGGACAATCAATATCAAATGTCGGTTTATATTTGCCAAACCCAGTATTCTCTCATGGACATACTCTGATCTACGTTGCTATGTCTAGAGTTAAATCTATAGATGGATCAAAAGTTCTCATACTTAACAAGGACAAGGAAGCAACTAATGTAACAACAAACGTTGTATACATAGAAGCATTCCAAAACGTCCGGCAATATTCCTACTCAGATATCAAGATAATGATGATTTTTTGGGAGCTTGAAACCGACAGATAATTTGTGTTTATGTTCGATCTAATAGAGTGAGAAACATGATAGTACAATTATTTATGTTTAGTCTAATATCCTGAAAATTTAACACAGGATTAGAAAAATGTTTTTGTAAATGACATTTAGAAAGTTAGAATTTTTAGATATTTTGGAAGTTTTGGTAAATAATTGCTTAAAATATCAATTAAATAGTTAGAAAAATTAGAATTTATGAAGGTATTGTGGAATTAGAAACATTTTTGGATGTTAAGGAAGTTGGATGCCTAACCTAGTGAATTGAAGATTAAAGAGGGCACTTTGGTAGTTTTCCCTAAATGTTACACCAACCCATTAAAATAAACAAAATAAAACACCAACTCCTTCCTCCTTCCTTACATTCGCCGACCACCCTCATCTTCACCATCTTCATTTTTTTTTTCTTTCTTTCCTCTTTCTTTCTCTCTTCCACACACACTCATGGCTATTTTCTCTCATCCTCCACCACACCCATTTCGTTTCTTGCACTCTCTTCACCTTAAAACTGTTAAGCTTGAGTCAGATCCATGGTCCCTTTGTTCTTTTTTTTCTCCGGCGTCGAACTACGTTTTCCGGCGAGGGGTTAGTGTCCCGCGGCGGCCGGCGGCTTTTGGAAGTGAGTTCATAATTTCATTTGGTTCTTCAAGTTAGTTTTCCTTTATAACTTCACTTTCTCACCTCCTTCCCTTTTCTATGGAGGCTTAACTCGGCCAGCCACCATGAGTGGCCGATTCCGACGAGCTTCTGGCGGCTGTGAAGGATGGGTAAGCCCCCATACACTTCTATTGCTATTTAAACCTTGATTTCTTAATTTTTTTTATATATGATAAAGCTACGGTTTTGCTTGTTTGATCAAAATCTGAGTGATTGGGTTTAATTTGTTGATATGGTACATTTATTAAGGCTATATAATGATGATGATATGATTAAATTTATTAGATTTGATTGTATCAGTTATATGTGTTAGAAAAAGTTTGATTTGGGTAGGCTTTTAAGGGGCTTTTGAATTTTGTGGCAATTGTCATGGATTTGATAATTTCATTTGACCTATTAATGCTTACAAATGATTGTTAGTGGATTAATGAGTTGAGATATGAGCTAGATTTCACTGTTGGTCATATAAAGTGTTGAAATTCCTTAAGTCCTGGGGTATTTCGAAATTTACGATGGTTTTAGGTATTTTACAGATGCCTTAAGGTTTGTGTATCCAAATCGACGAATTTTAATTGTTTGGCTAGCTGGGGAAACTCTTGAATCAAATTTTGAGCTTAAAATGTGAGATCTTGCATAGAATTTGGGGATTGAGATCAAATATGATTAAGACAGCTGTTGGGTTCAATTTTATTGTTTTACAACCATTTTTGGTTGGTTTTTAAGTACCCTATAGGTTTGAATTATTTGATTTTGGGTTAGAATGAAGTTTTGACAGATTATAGTGTTTATAAGCTACGGTTTATGGGTAATTTCGAAAATGCAGCAATATTTTAGGAATTTATGGTTCTAACTTGTTTAGGTAAGTTAAATGGTGATGACGATTGGTTTAATATAGTTAGAGATAATCGTAAGTGAAATTTTGTTTGTCAAAAGATTGATTAAGACAGGTTTCAATAAAGAAATCCTTGGAGATCCTTTGTAGTGTGGCTTTTGGATGTTATTTATAGTTGTGCAGTGGCGTTTAGGTTTAATGAAGGTGTTATTTAGTTAGAAAAAATTGTTGGATGGGATTGGGAGCTCTTGTGTGCTTTATAAGGGGGGCTAAATTGTTGTAATAGATTGACTTGAGTATTGGGGACGATCTAGATTAATGATGTGAGAAAAATCAGGCTATGCTCAATTTAGTTAAGAATGATAATTGATGTGGAAGGATTGTGGAAGTTTTTAGTTAGTTACATGGATTTGTTGTGCAAGAATGAAAGATGGTGTTTCGTGTGATTTATATTGATTATGAAGATGTGGGTTAACTTGTTGATTGAAGTAGTAAAAGATTAAGTAGATGATATTCGAAATATTTTAGTAGAGTTAGGCATTGATGGTTTTAGGATGATATGTGGTCTAATTAGAGACCATGACTTATCATAAAGGTAGTGGGAAATTACATATGAGTTGTTAAGGATCATTATGGTTGAGAATGATATAGCTAAGTTCGAGAAAAATCTTGTAGGTCTCAGATTGATGATCTAAAGTGAATTTGTTACATAGGGCCTAATATTTAAAATAAACGATGGGATTGAGTTTATAATGGATAGGGGATGATGTCACTTTAGGTTTGTTTTAATTTAGATAATTTGATTATTGATGATTGAGATTGTTGAGAATTTGGAATATCAAAGATAGGATATCAATGGTATAAGAAGAATTTTTAGCTTGTATTGAGAATGACTAATGGTTGATTGATATTGGGGATCAATAGGATATTAATAATCATAGTTAGTGATTTGGAAAGACTTTCCTAAGTATGATTTTTGGGGTTTCTTGATTCGATAAGATAATTGAGGATGAGTAGTTATCTTAGACTTTATATGGTTTTAACTTTAATCAAGTCATATAGACGTGAATTGTATTGACACAATGTTGTCGCATTGTCTAGTGATTGTGGATATCAATAGGCGAGCTACGAGCGAGGACTTCATTGATATTGTATTGTCTTGATGTGGAGCAGGTTCAGGTAATCACTCTTACCTTGCTATCACTCTTACCTTGCTATAACATTCAGGTAATCACTCTTACCTTGCTATAACATTGAGCAGGTTCAGGTAATCACTCTTACCTTAAATTTTCAAAGCCTCAAACCCTTCAGCGAGAGATGAAGGGTTTGAGGCTTTGAAAATTTAAGTTGAGGAATAGTGATTTGAGTTAGAAAAATTGTATGTTGTGGTTGAAGAAATTTGAAAGAGGTGTTGCAGGAAAATATCACAGGATATATTGATATGTTGAAGGAAATGGTGATTGAGATATTGAATGGGATTCAGATTTTGAAAGGAATTGGGTGCATTGTATGACACTGAGAACTATGTACCATCGCGAGATGATAACCGTTCGATAGGCCAATCAACGGTTATTTGTACGGGTCAACAGATTGGAGACTGTGACCAATGGTCAACAGATTGGAGATTGTGACCAGCAGTCTTCTGATTGGAGACAGGGACTGTTCCCTTTCTGATTGGAGACAGATTGAGGTTTCCCTCTCATGGGTTTACCAGTGAGGGAAATTGCCCCCTCACTTTTGAGAGGGGCACAATGTCAAATCATTTAGATTATATAAGGCTCGAGTGTAGTGCCTCCAGGATGGCATGAGTAGAGCACCAGGGTTGTACATGGATGAGAGACGAGAAGTTGGATGACGAGAAGTTGGATTTGAGAACTATGTGTATGAGATTTACAATAATGACTACATGAATTTGGAGATTGGATGGTGCAGTTTATCGATGTGGAAATTGATTGAGGGGTTTTGAGTGATATTTGGAAAGTAGAAATGATGGACTTGATTTGTGTTGGACGTGACAAAAGGGCCTGGAATGGTAAATGGAAGAATGCTTGGTTCTTGTATATATATATTGATTTTAAAACTGTGGTACCCTTTAGACGCCCTTACTACTGCACATCTCACTGTTATAGTGAGTTAAGTAGTAGATTACTGAGACAAGTTGTCTCACCCCACGATTACTTACATTTTTGCAAGTGATCATGCACAGGCGCGAGCAACAGGAAAGGGAACTAAGTTTCAAAGGTTGTTTTGATTATTTAGACATGTATATTGCCAAAATGTATAGGTCTGCATTCGCTTCCACATATTTTTATTTGTATTGATATTATTGGTTAATCGGGGAAATGTACTAGGTTGCTCCTTTTTCTAACCATGTTAGGTGTTTCTTTCTAACTGGTTAGCCATTAATTATCCATGATAGTGTTCAGGTTATATTAAGAAAATTCTTTTCTATCATGGATAATGATTATTATTAGGAAATTCTTTTTCTAACTATGATAGATTTATTGATATTATGGAAATCATTTTTCTATCATAGTTAGTGAGGGTATTATTGAATTAATCAGGGAATTAGTAACAGTATGTTACAACTTGGTTATCAGTATTTGGTATACGGTAACCCTGGACTGTGTTGCATTGCATTTAGATTGGCAATATACATTCTATAACTTTCCTTTTCTGTTGTGCATGATCACCGGCTGTCTGTGAGGTTATGATCAATCCCTTGGTGGGGAGAGTGGTAGATCCGTAGCAAGATTGCCTGGTGATGTTGGTAAAGGGATTAGCATTTTACAAGATTCCACTGTGAGATTGAATTATTGGAAGAGATTGTTGGTTTGATTGAGTTATTCTATTATTTTGGAGTTTAGAGATTTAGAGATATGAGAGGTGGAAATGATTATGGGTTATAATATGAGACATTGTGAATATTGGATAAGTTCTATATGTTATTGTGATGATATAACGAAACTGATTTAGTCGGAATAGTTACAAGATCTTTGATGACTAAAGTTAGAATGAATTGTGATTTAATTGAGTAACCTTGTGATTCTGAGTAGTGGAGCTTGATTAATGGATTTAAAGAGTTAGCTTATACCGAAAATAATGTTCATGTGAAGTGGTTTAGTTAGGTTGGATGCAAGTTGTGGATGTTTAGGCTGTTATAAAGCTTAAAGTATATTGACAATCTATATCAATATTTGTAAGCATATGAGGTGAGATTATAGATTTGAGGATTTATTGTAATAGGTTGATTACTAACTTAGAAAAAGAGATCAAATCTTGTGGTGATGATCAAGTGGATTATCTTACATTGGTTAGAAATGGTGTTGGATTATGTGATTCGTGCGAATTGAGATTAATATGGATTGTGATGTTGGGATTGATTATGTATAGGATAATAGAAGAACTTAGTTTGGTTAGAATAATTAAATGAAATTTGACGGAATTTCGACAAAATATTATGTTGTGAAGTTTATGAGTGCACTTTTAGATGAGAATTTTAGAATGTATGGATTGACTATCTAGATGGTGATTGAAGAATTTAGTTTGGTTGGAATGACTATCTAGGATTCATAAAGGAATTTTGATACAATATCAAGTTGAAAAGGTTATAAATTACGCTTTTAGGTGGAAATTTAAGAGTTCTGGAAGTTCTTGCTTTAGATCTATGAGTGTATAGAAAGATTTATTGAGTAAAATTGTGAAACTAAAGTTGGTTGGTTTGAAAGAAGTTGGAGTTAATAGAAAATTTGAGGATTTAGACTAAATATGTCGATAGATGAATGAGTTTGATGGTATAATTGACATTGAGATGAAGTGTAAGATTGAGGAATCAAGTTGACTAAGGGTAACTTGTTTAGTTCAAATGGTAGAGTTTTAGGATTTGGGTTCAATGATTAAATAAGATCAAGGTTTAACTTTCTAATTCCAGGTTGGGCAAGGATTTCCTATCTTTCTATACAAGTTTCTTGTAACATTCTGAAAATTTAATACAGGATAAAGGAGTGTTTTGGGAAATGATAAATGGAGAAATTAGGAATTTTGGAATTTTTAGGAATTTTTGGAGATTTTTGGAAATTTTGAGTAATTAATGTGCACATAATTAATTAAGAAATGAAGAGTTTGAAATATGAGGGAATGGTAAAGTTAAAAATATTTTGAAGTTTAAGAAGATTGGAGGCTGGTTTAAGTGGTTTTAAATCAAAATGAGTACACTATGGCAAGTTTAGGCTTTAATTATCAAAAACCATCCTTATTTCTCCTTAACCAAACGCTCCCTCCCTCCTTCCTTATCAACAAAAATCGGACTCCTCCTCCTCCCTCTGAACCAGAACGCGCCGGCCACTCCTCCTCCCTTCACTTTCTTCTGTTTCCCACACCCACACATACACTCATTCGACTTCCTTGGTCCATAAAGCTTTCTGATTTCTGTTGTTCATCTTCCCTTCTCCTTCTTTATTTGCGTCGGTCACCCCTTCCTTTCCCCATTTCTCCATTTTCTTCTCATCAACCATATACCAATCCGGCCCTCTACCTCCATAAAGCTTCTCATTTTTGCTTTATCTTTCACTCCTCTTCATGAATATGTAAAGCACGAACCCGATCCGTGCTTGGAAGAGGTGCACCGATTTTGGCATTTTTCGGCGATGGTGGTCCTATTTTCCGGCGAACGACGGCGGCGGGTGGCAAGGTGGACCCTTGTTCTATCATTTTCATGTGTTTTCTTCTTGTTTCAACTTCATTTTTCTTATTTCCTTTCCTTTCTCTTGCTCAAGTTCGGCCGGCTATCTGGAGAGGTGTTTTCCAGCGACTTTAGGCGGCGGCCGGAGGCAGTGAGACTTTCTTTCTCATTTTTGAACTCCGTAAGTCCTCCGATCATCTTATGATTTTGATTTTTGGTTAAAGTCCTCTCTTTAAAGTTAGGGTTTGACCATGAATAAACCTTTAGAGCTTTGAATGTGAATCTATGTTATGTATAAGTGAGAAATTGATTATTTTTGGAAATATTTAGTTGGTTGAAGGTGGAAAAATTAACTTGAGGGTGTGAATGGGCATTTTTGATTCTTTGAGTTAGAATTTGGATAATGCAAGATGGTTTGGGATAAATTGGTATTTAGGAAATGTTAGTTGAAGTTGTTATTGATGTTGGAATGTAATTTGTGGTTGGATTGGTGTTTAAGAAAAGTGAAGAGTTAAAGTGTGAATGGAAGGATCCCTTGAATGTTTAAAAGGTTGCTTGGATTTATGGTGAATTTTTGGGATGATATGGAGTTTTCTTTGTTGGCCAATATAATGCAAAGGTGGTGTTTTGGTTGGGAAATGCTTGATGTGATAATTTTTACAATTGCAGGTTATTACATATGAAGTTGTAAAGGAATGTTTAGGAAGGAGTTTGGAAGTTAATAGGGCATTTTTGGACTCTTTAAGTTAGGGCTATGTTAGTGGATGATGTTCTGGAACAAATTGGTATTTATGTAGTGTTAGTTGAAGTTGTTTAGTGATGTTGGAAGGTTGGTGTTAGAGGGATTGGTGTTTGTAAGGAATTTTGATAGTTAAAGTATTGATTGAAAGTGATTTAGGTGTTTTAAAGGATGGTTTGGTTATGGTGGGTAATGTTATAAATTCTTCAAGAGATGATGAAGGTTGAAAGTGTTGGTATTGTAAAGATTTGGTAAAGAAAAGTTGGAAGAGGAAAGGATATGGATGTGGTTTTGATATTGAAGTATTTTTATACTTTTATTGTTAATGAAAGTTATTTAAAAGGTTGAGTTAAGTCACTTGCAAAGTGTCTTGACCCATTTTTAAATTGTGGCATTATTGTAGACGGTGATCTTTCAAGCGGAGTTTGAAGATAACTGTTATCTGCGTATATCTGCTGCAGTGAAGTTTAGCAGGTAATCACGCTTAACTGACTGTGATACTGAGGGTGATGGTAGTTGAGGATTTTCTAACATCCTCTTCTACTTATATATATAGATAAAATGAGTTCAGATTATGTGATACCATAAACGTGGGCTATAGGGTACCTTTCAACTGAACTATACTTTATATATATATATATATATATATATATATATATATATATATATATATATATATATATATATATATATATATTTTATATTTATATTTATATAAATCTTTTGTATGTTGCATGACACTGATTATTAGTACCGTCGGCCGATGTAACCATCGATTTGCGCAAATCGATAGGTTAATTGTACAGGTTCCTCGGATTGTAAAGGAACCCGAGATTTTTCACATTTTAGAGTGGTCCCTTTTCATGCTTTCATATTTGAGACTGGGCACAGTGTCATTCACGTTTATTTTTGCATATTGAGAGATGGATGTATCTATTCTGTATATATATATGTGTGTATATATTATATGGTCATGCAGGTTTTGGAAACTGTGGTACTCTGTAGACGCTCCACTACCCCACTTCTGAGTATCACAGTGAGTTAAGAGGTGATTACTGAGACATTGGTTTGTCTCACCCCATTTCCTTTATTTTTACAGGTGATCATGCCCAAAGGGAGGCGCAGAGGAAGGGGAAGGGGTCGTCTTGCCCATACTGATATAGTAAGTAGGCCAGAGGTGACCTTTTTAGGGACATATATCGCCATTTCACTAGGCTGCACCAGCTTCTGCACATATGAATGTTGTTTTGAGTGAATGTTATTATATGTGAACTGTATTACTTGTACTATGACTTAATATAAAGTTTTTGGGATGTTATGTAATATTGTTCCTGCTACTGTGATAGTTCAGGAACTACCTTGACTAATATGTCAAGTTTGGTCGGTGTATATTCTGTTTCCAGGTGATGAGAACTTGAATGGATGTAAATAGGAAACTCGATTTTCCTAATATGTTGATGTGGCAGATGGAGGATGTATTGAGTGGTTTTATGTTTTCCTGTGTGTATAATCATATTAGATGGGCCCCGCTCTAATATGGTTTATTTTTGTGTAGTTTGGTTAGTTCCTTTTCTAACCATGTTAGGAGATTCTTTTCTAACATGGTTAGATTTAGGTTTTTGTATTGAATGTGTGATTTGTTAGGTGATGATGGTTCTTTTTCTAACTATGTTAGAAGATTCTCTTTTCTAACATAGTTAGATATGTAATCTCTTATTAATAGGGAAATTCTTTTGTTAACCATGTTAGGTGAATCTTTTTCTAACATGGTTAGACTCCAATGTTTGATTGTTTTGATTAGCAGTTGAGTTAGGTTAAGGTTAATATTATATTAGTAGGAGGTATATTACAATTTGGTATCAGTTTTATGGTAAACGATACCCTGCCTGTTGCATTGCATATAGAATGGCGATATATTAACCCCTTCTTCCTCCCTTCCTTATTATTATGATCACTAACTCTTTTTATGATTATTATCATTATTCCCTAGGTGGGTGGAGAAGAAGATAGTTATAATCAGTTCCAAGATTCACAACAATCTATTCCGGCACAAAACTTTGGGTTGGAGTTTGTGAATCAGTTGAGAGATGTGATTTTGGAGACAATGGAAGAAAGGCTACAGAAATTTAAACAGGATATGGGCCATCAGCATCAAAGTGAAGGAGAGTTTGGATTTGGCCATGAGAGTGAAACTCATGGGACCCAGCAAGAAGTTACCCAAGAGGACCGTGTTGTTAATAAAGTTTGGAAAGATGTGTCTAGGCACAATCCTGGTACTTTTGAAGGGGGTCGCCAACCTGAAATAGTAGAAGAATGGATCGATAGATTAGAAACAATTTTCCAAGCAGTTGCCTGTAATGAGTACCAGAATGCCAGGGTTGCTATCTTACTGTTGACCGGTGATGCCAAAAGATGGGGGAAGTCAGCTGGGGGTATGGATGATTCCATGACTGTGTGGTCAGAATTCAAAAGAAAATTCCTTGAGCATTACTTTCCCATTACAATTAGACATGAGAAAGAGCTTGAATTTAATAAATTAATGCAAGGCAATATGCACGAGGATGAATTTATTGCTATTTTCAATGATTTATCACGCTATGTGACTTACCTGCAATATAAAGATGATCCTGAATGGAAGCATACTCAGTTGATTCAGAAAGCTAGACCTGTGATGCGAACATATCTGTATGTTAGGCCGTTTGTTAGTTTTGAGGATTCTTGTGAGTATTTTTGTCTTGTGGCCAGAAACTTGAGAAGTTTAGGTACCTTGGGTCGTGTTGACAACCAGTATAAATCTACTAGCTACCTAGGGCCTTCAGGAGGTATATCTAAGAGTCACAGTGCTAGTACGAGTACTTCTGGGAGTTCTGGGAGAAGATCTCAAGGCCAAGTTCATACGCAGGGGTATAACCAGAGAGGTAGTTTTCGCAAACAACAAGGAAGATCTGGGCAAAAAAGTCAGTTCAGGGGTGGCATGACCCAATCTTTTGGTGGTAGAGATCGAGCAGGTGCTAGTCAAGGGTCTTATCAGGAGTCAGCTGCCTCAGCATCTAGCGTGGGAGGTCCGTGTGTTAGATGTGGGAATTTTCATGCTGGAAATTGTTGGAGGTGTTATCACTGTAATGAGTTGGGCCATACTGTTAGGTTTTGCCCTAAGCGGGAGCAACAGATTCAGGCAAGTCATAGCAGTCGCCCCGTAGCTCCTGGACGTGTGTATGTTACCACGAGAGAGGAGGCCACAACGTCTCCTAATGTGATTCAAGGTATGGTTTCAATCCGAGGTCATAGCGTTGAAGTGTTATTCGATTCTGGTGCGACACATTCTTTTATTTCCTATGACTGTGCTAAGAAACTTGGCCTTACTCTATCTGCATTATCTTATGATTTGAAAGTAACTACCCCTAGTGGAGCTGTGTTTGTAACTGCTCACGTATGTAAAGGCTTGGACCTTCAGTATGAAGGTCGAGACTCTGTGATTAACCTTGTGTGTCTACCCCTTAAAGGAATAGAAGTGATTATTGGCATGGATTGGTTGATAGCCAATAATGTCATTTTGCTTTGCAAGGAACGGGCTGTGAGATATGCAGTAAATTCTTTGTCTATTGGGGGTTCCAGTGATTCCTTGTTACTATCCGCCACACAAGCTGAGAAGTGCGTGCGGAGGGGTTGTCAGGTGTTTGCTATTTTCTTCTCAATAAAATCTGAGGAGGAGATTAGCATTGAAGCTATAGATGTGGTTAAGGATTATATTGAAGTTTTCGCTGATATTCAGGGTCTTCCGCCTGAGCGAGAAGTGGAGTTTACCATTGATTTGGAACCAGGTGCTAGCCCGATTTCTAAGGCACCAAATAGGATGGCTCTGGTGGAATTAGCTGAGTTGAAGAAGCACATTGAAGAATTGCTTGAAAAAGGTTTTATTCGACTTAGTGTGTCACCGTGGGGAGCTACAGTCTTGTTTGTTAAGAAAAAGGATGGTAGCATGAGGTTGTGCATAGACTATCGTCAGCTGAATAAAGTCACAATAAAGAATAAGTACCTGTTGCCCAGGATAGATGATTTGTTGGATCAGTTAGTTGGGGCTTCCGTATTTTCTAAGATTGACTTGAGATCAGGTTATCATCAGTTAAGAGTTCAGGTAGAGGACGTTCCTAAGACGGCCTTTAGAACCCGTTATGGCCACTATGAATTCTTGGTGATGCCTTTTGGTTTGACCAATGCTCCTGCTGTGTTCATGGATTATATGAACAGAATTTTCAGGCCATATTTAGATAAATTCATTCTAGTGTTCATTGATGATATTCTGATTTATTCTAAAAATGAAGAGGAGCATCGTGAGCATCTAGGAATTGCTTTGAGAGTTCTGAGGGATCATCAACTTTATGCTAAGTTGTCTAAATGTGAATTTTGGCTGAAAGAAGTAAAGTTTTTGGGGCATGTGGTTTCTTCTGAAGGTGTTGCGGTGGATCCTAGAAAAGTTGAGGCGGTATTGCAGTGGGAATCTCCGAAATCAGTAACTGAAGTACGGAGTTTTGTAGGATTAGCTGGTTATTATCGGAGATTTATTCGTGATTTTTCGCAGATTGCCCGTCCTTTGACAAATTTGACCAAGAAAGATCGCCCTTTTGTATGGACGGAGCAGTGTGAAGCAGCATTTCAGGAGTTAAAGACTCTTTTGACTACCGTGAAAGTAATGGATGCACAAGAGGGGGGGTGAATTGTGCTTCAAAAATAAATGCTCAAATAAATCAACACAAGAGTTATACTGGTTCGGTCTACCTGACCTACGTCCAGTCCTCAACCACCCAGGCCGAGTTCCACTATATCTTCAGGTTTTAAATCGGGTTCACCTGAAACCTTATAACCGCAAGTTTTGCACTGGATCACTTGCAACCTTACCACTATAAGTTTTACACAGGCTCACTTGTAACCTTTCTAACTAGCTCCCTCTCACACCAAGCAAGGGGTTAACCTTCACACTTAAAGGATTTTTCTGACTAAGTTTTCTCAAAGAACGGATGGTGTTACACACTTAAGTACAATCAAATGCTCTTATAACAAGAAGAGACTTAACAACAAAGAGTACAGAATATGTAGATGAAAAGGATCACTCGATGTGTTAAATGCTCTTTTCTTTTCTGGGCAGCTTTGAATGCTTGAAGATGTTCTTAATTTCTCGCTCTAACTTCTCTCAAGAATATTCAAAGATAATTGATTGCTTCATAAATGAAGTTGAGCTCCTTTATATAGTCTTCAAACATTTGAACTCTTGGTAGGTGGGTTAGCCGTTTGAATATGGCCGTTTTTCCCACGTTACCGTTTGCCCAATAAATGCTTCATCAATTCATAGCAGGGTTGACTTGCTTTATCTCTGAAAAGTAGTCCTGACACCTCTGCTCTGACAAAAGCATTCTGACACTGCATCTCTGAACGTTCTGACATTCTGATTGCTTGCGGAAGCAAACTCACATCCGGAAGCAACTTTACTTAGTGTGCTGCACTTGAACGTTAGTTTAGCAATATAAGCACATAGTCACATGCAGTGGGTGTTCTCTTAGTCTATGATGTATCCGGAAGCACTTCTACATCCGGAAGTCAAACTACTGGATGAAGGATTTTGTTCACTATCACTCACTCTCGCTCAGTGTCCTTCATTCCAACAGTCAGCGCTAATCACTAAGCTATCGGAAGCACTTTCACTTGACGTGGCTTATGTTCACTGACGCTTGGGGTTATCTTATTCTATTAGCCAGCGCCAGTCTAAATCTAACAGGAAGCACTTTCACTTGACGTGGCTTGTGTTCACTGAAGCTTGGGGTTATCTATTCTATCAGCCAGCGCCAGTCAAAATCTAACAGGAAGCAATTTCACTTCCGGTTGAGTCTTAGCTTAGTCTTAAGGTTTTGTATACCTAATGCTTATGGACTAAGTTAATTCCCTAGTGAGTTACTTGTTGCCGCTGGGGGATAAAACCTTCATCCGCGAGCGCAAGTCCTAGTCTATCCGGAAGTAAATCCACATCCGGTTGCACTCTCACTTGGGATCCTATGTTAACCTATTGCTTTCTAAGTACTTGGCCTATTCTTTCATATTTTAGTCTTCATCAAAACTTAAGATTCTAACATTCTCCCCCTTTTTGATGATGACAAACTTAGTTTTATCGATTAAATTTATATGAAAGGATTATCAGAAGAATAAAAGCAATAGATAAGAACAAGTAACTTAGACAGATATTATTGATAAGCAGAAGTTATAAGTCAGAGTATACAAACAAATAACATATACAAGTAAAGAACATATACAAGTAAATTACACTAAGCAAGTATGAAGTATGCATGAAAACAAAGAAAAAATTTCTAAGTTAAAAGAAGGTTTAGATTGGGGGTTCATAGTTTGTCTTTCTTTTTCCTCTCCCTCTCCTTCTGTCTCTCTTCATTCTCCTTTTGAAGTTTGGCTAACTCGGCCTCATGCACATTCTGGTCTATCTGGGCAATGATCTGCTGAAGCTCTTCTTCATCTCTTTCTCTTCTGAGCCTCTCTGATTCAATAGACTCCTCGAATGCCCTTTTCATGTTCTCCACTTCTTCATACCCAGGGAACCCTGTAGCATCGTCGAAGTAGGTGACCACTCCATTGGGATAGTGAACAGCCCGGATTTTTACGTTCCATACAGGGAAGTTGGGATCCTCCTCAACTTCCTGGGCTTTCCTTTTTCCTTTCCCTTTACTCTTCCCTTTGCTCTTGCTAATTGGAGGAGTGGGCATGGCACTTGCTCTGTCAGCATCGAGGCAGGCCATCTGACCAAAGGATAACTTGTCTGTGAACCTAAACTTCTCGAATTCCTCAGGAGTCATGTCTTCAATTTCCAACTTGACTTCCTTCAGAATTGGAATTGCTTGAACCACTAGCATTTCTTGCTCAACCTGGACAGACGAAGTTCCTTGCTCAGGTAGGTCAGATGGAGTCTCTTCCTCACTCTCAGCAGATTCAGTGGTGGCAATAATTCTCTTAGCACGCTTCCGAGCAACGGCCTTCTTTCTAGACTCACTGAAGGTGACTGCTGGCTCAGATGAGGGAGGAGGGGCAGATTGCTCAGAAGACGAAATCTCAGACGCTTGCCCAGAGGATGCAGGAATAGGCTTGGCTATCACAATGGGAGGATGGTTGGGTCTCTTCAGCCCGTACTTCATCATAATCTCCTCAACAATGTTTTTGCTTGACTTAGTTGGAGAAGGCTCTGATGAAGATGACTCAGGCTGTGAAGGTTGTTCATTTGGCTCAACGACAACCATATCCCATTGTGGTCCTTGCTCAGCCGTTTTCTTCTGCTGCATGAACCGGATGGCTTCTCCTCTTATAAGGCTCTCAGCACCACCCAGCTTTTGAGATTTCATCGCACGGCGGAGAGCAGCTGCGATGTCTTCATCAATCCATAGGGATGGCTGGCTGAGGACATCCCTTGTGTTCATGGACAGGCGAAGGGCGGACATAGCATCTCTCCCCCTTTTGGCATCATCAAAGAGGGTGAGGGCCAGGGAGGACGGAGTGGATGGAGAGGAGGGTGGAGGTTCAGGGCCAAATCTTTTTGGGGGTGAGGATTCTGGAGAGGAGGTAGGTAAGGGAATTTCTGGGGATGAGGCAGTGTCGGGGAACCAGGAAGGATTCACAAAGAGATTTTCATAGGGATGAGTGGAGGAATATTCAGTGTAGGAGGTGGTGGAGTGTGGGGTGAATGGTAGGTGGTCATCAGAGAGTGGCTGAAGGCGGGGGTAATCTCTTATATACACCTGGCTGAGGGGGTGAATGGCAGTATGGAAGCCAAGGTGCTCGGCCAAGGTGTTGGATCTGGGTCTAGAGTTGGGGTTGATAGGGTTAGAATGGGGAAGGGGTTCGGCAGAGAGATTTAGAGGTGAGCGAGTAGGGGCGTTAGGTCGAGTGAGAATGGGTGAGGGAGGTGTAGATGGAGTGTTTCGTGGTGATTGGCGAGGAGACTGTTGGGGTGAGTCCTGGGGTTGCTGGTCATGGGTAGGTGAAGGTTGGGATTGGTGGTCATTGTTTGGTGAAGGTGGGGATTGGTGGTCATTTTGTGGTGGGGGCTGAGGTTGTTGAGTGTTAGGTGGAGGAGGAGGGGGAAGTTGAGGGTGACCAGAGGGAGGAGGAGGTGGATTTGGGGGAGGAGGTGGAGGTGGTAGGTTACCTTGTGATGGTTGGGGAATTTGTAGGTGCTAGAGGATGAGATCTAGTTTTGCATCTACCCTGGCAAGATGATTTTCGACTTGGCCAACCCTGTCCTCAAGCCGCTGGGTCCGCTCTCCCTGCTGCTGGAAGCCAGTGTCACACTCAGCACGGAGAGGACCCACCAATGAGTCAGGCAGCCTAAAGAGAAGCTCCTCCTTTACTTCCTCGGCAAAGGCTCTGACAGTAGCTGGCACTCTTGCAGCACGGCTTGGCCCAGCATGGGAGTCCACTTCCTGATCCCCTGCACCAGATGTAGAGGGGGCTGAAGTCTGAGATGCACTCCCTGCCTGTGATCCTAAGCGAGTGGACTTTGCAGGCTTATGATACTTAATGCCCATCTTCGCGATGTTGGTAGCTCCCACAGGTCTACACTTGACATTTTCTTCCTCCACAGCAGATGTGGCCTTGATCAGATGATTCTCAAGGAGGAAGGCAATGATAGTGGGATAGGGAAGATAGCCAGACTTGTCATTAGTTATCCAGCGCTGAAGCTCAAGACAGATCAACTGGCCGGGGTTGATTGGCTGGTGGGAGAGAATTCTGGGGAACCACGGGTTGTCCAGCAGAGTGAACTCGTTGAAGTTACCCCCTTTGTGTGTCATCATTCGGGAGTAGACGTAGTATAAGAGTCTGTAGGAGTCAGACATCTTGGACACCTTCTTCCCCTTGGTGTCATACAACGTCTCGAGATCCTTTGTGCTGTACTTCAGTGACTCAGGATACAGCCACTCATTCATGCTCTCGTCTGTGATCCCCATCATCTCATTCAATGTCCTCCAAGTGAACCTGAAGGTTCTCTCCCTTACAGTGGCAGTGAAGGAGAGTTTGTGAACTTGCTCTTTCCCATCAACCTTCTTGTACTTAACCTTGCAAGTGAGGGATTGACAGAAGGCTCGCAGGACGTTGGCGTTGTAGTCCTGGTTGATCCCCAGCCAAGGCATATATTTCTCCAAGTAAGGGCGTAGATGAGGAAACCCTAGATCATCAATCTTCTTCAGATCGATGAACAACCCATGGTTGAAGTAGGGAATGGACGTCTCAAACTTGGCGGCAATTGGCTCCAATGCCCCATCTCTATAGACAGTAGGGTCATCCTCTTCAACCCTTTGCCTCTTGGAAGAAGGCTCTTCAGCGAACTGAACCTTCTTCTTCTTTCCCTTCCTCTTGGCTTCCATCGCCTGCTCATGCCCAGAAGCCGCTGACTGTTCTTCCACTCTGCCAGAAGTTCCAGGCTGATCCTGGATATGTTCATCCTGCCCCTGGGTTTGCCCAGAAACTTCATGGTGTTCATCACGGTGTTCATCATTTTTCCCACATTTCCCAGAATGTTCATGGCAAGATTTCCCAGATTTCGACTTGTGTTTCTTGGATGAGGAGTGTTTCTTTGTAACTGGGTTTGTTTCATGTGATCCGGTCATTTTTGTGTGGGTTGAGGGTGAAAAGAGATGAAATGCGAAAAAGTGTATGAAGAATGCGAAGAACACAGATGAAGATGAAGAGTTGTGTGCAGAGAATATGTGGGTGAAAGTAAAAAGTGAAAGTGAAAAATGACATCCTATTTATAGGCGAAGTTACTGAGGGTAAAATGGGCATATATTTTCAAATGAAACCAAACGTTTACACATTGGGTAACGTAAAATTTTTAATTGAAACGGCGCACCTTATGACATGTGTCGCTTCATCTTGTCAGATAGGGCACAACTTCTCATAGAAGGAGTTAAATCGTTTTCTGAAGTGACGTGTCCCTTGGTCTGGCACTGGCGCTCTCTTGGTTTGATCATCCAGTGTCAGTGAATGATCATCCGGAAGTGGTTTTGCTTCCGGTTGCACTTGCTTAAGATTTACCATTGAGTACCTGCAAAAACATATATTGGCACTCCGATGCCTAAGTTAGTATTGTTGTAGGTTTTAAACAATCAAGTATAATAAATAGAATTTACACCTCATTTGGGTTTACCATTTCCAAATCACCTCTTATGAAAGTAAATTGGTCAACCCCCAGAGGCTTGGTGAAGATGTCAGCAAGCTGTTGTTGTGTGGGGACAAACTGCACCTTGACATCCTTCTTTTGAACATGGTCTCTGATGAAGTGATGTCTGACGTCAATGTGCTTTGTCCTTGTGTGCTGAACTGGATTCTTGGCAAGGCTAATTGTGCTTGTGTTGTCACAGAGGATGGGTGCCTCAGGGAACTCCAAGCCAAGATCTCTCAACTGGTTCTTCAGCCATAGCACTTGCGCACAACAGCTTGCAGCAGCAATGTATTCTGCCTCAGTGGATGACAACGACACACAGGTTTGCTTTTTGCTAGCCCAAGACACCAGACAACCACCAAGGAAGGCGCATTGTCCACTGGTTCTCTTCCTATCTGTTTTATAACCTGCATGGTCAGAGTCAGAGTAAGCCCACAAGAACTCTTGGTTACCTCTGGGATACCAAAGACCAAGTTCTTGTGTTCCCTCAAGGTATCTCAGAATACATTTAACACATGTTAAGTGTGACTCCTTGGGGTTGGCTTGAAACCTAGCACACATGCCTACACTAAATTGAATGTCAGGCCTGCTTGCTGTTAAGTATAGGAGGGAACCTATCATTCCCCTGTACATGGGCAGGCTGACAGATTTACCCTTTGCGTCAGCGTCGAGTGCGGCAGTGGTGCTCATAGGAGTGTCATATTCCTTGCATTCATCCATCCCAAACTTTTTGAGTAGTTCTCTGCAGTACTTAGCTTGGGAGATGAAGATTCCATTCTTCTTCTGTTTAATTTGCAGGCCTAGGAAGAACGTTAGTTCTCCCATCATTGACATCTCAAACTCACCCTGCATAGTCTTAGAGAAATCTTCACAAAGCTTTTCATTAGTTGCCTCAAAAATAATATCATCAACATATAGTTGGACAATTAACATATCTCTATCTTTGTGAAGGATAAACAGTGGATTATCTAATTTGCCCCTTGAGAAACCCTTGCCCAGCAAAAAGCTGCTGAGTCTCTCATACCAAGCTCGAGGAGCTTGTTTTAGGCCATATAAAGCTTTCTTTAGTCTATACACATGTTTGGGATGCTTGTGATCCTCAAAGCCAGGAGGTTGTTCTACATATACCTCTTCTTTAATATAACCATTAAGAAAAGCACTCTTTACATCCATTTGATATAACTTAAAGCCTTTCATGGATGCAAAGGCTAGAAGAATCCTTATTGCTTCAAGTCTAGCGACTGGAGCAAAAGTTTCTTCATAGTCAATGCCTTCTTCTTGGTTATATCCTTTGGCCACTAATCTGGCTTTGTTTCTTGTAATTTGATCTGTCTCATCCAGCTTGTTTTTGAAGACCCACTTGGTCCCCACTATGGATTGATGAGACGGCCTTGGGACTAGTTCCCAAACTTGACTTCTCTCAAATTGATTTAGCTCTTCCTGCATGGCAATAATCCAGTCGCAGTCCTCAAGAGCTTGTTCAACTGAAGTTGGTTCGATTTGAGATAAAAATGCTCCAAACTCAACTTCATTTTGAACTTGCCTTCTGGTTCTGACTCCAGAAGAAATATCACCAAGCACTTGATCAAGAGGATGATCCCTGTGATGTCTCCTAGTTGTTGGCAACTGTGCCTCATCAGGCACTGTCTGCACTCTAGGCTCATCAAGGGGTTCATCTTCTTCTTTGGAATTGCTTGCTGGTGTTTCTTTTGGTAGTGAAGATGATGATGGTGGTTTAGGAAGATTAGGTGCTTCATCATCTTCTGTGGATTGTCCCCATGTAGGAGTTTCATTAAATACAACATGCACTGATTCTTCTACAGTTCTAGTTCTCATGTTGTATATTCTATATGCTTTACTCCTAAGGGAATATCCTATGAATATGCCTACATCAGCTTTTGGATCAAACTTACCCAGATTTACCTTTCCATTGTTATGCACATAGCATTTTGATCCAAATATTCTGAGGTGGCTGATGTTGGGCTTCCTCCCTTTGTACAGCTCATAGGGAGTCTTGTCCAAGCCCTTGCGAACATAGGCTCTGTTAGAGATATAGCAAGCAGTGCTCATAGCATCCGCCCAGAACACTTGAGAAACCTCTTTCTCATTGAGCATGCTTCTAGCCATCTCTGTCAGAACCCTGTTCTTTCTCTCGACAACTCCATTTTGTTGAGGGGTCCTAGGAGCAGAGAAGTTGTGTTCAATGCCATTTTGTTCACATAGCTCAGAGAAGCTATGGTTCTCAAATTCTCCTCCATGGTCTGTTCTTATGGCTGTGATTTTGAGCTCTCTCTCATTCTGCACTTTCTTAGCCAGGACAACAAAAGCATCAAAAGCATCTTGCTTAGAGGCAAGAAACATAGTCCAAGTGAACATTGAATAGTCATCCACCACTACTAGAGCATATAGGTTTCCACCCAAGCTCTTTACTCTCGCTGACCCAACCAAATCCATGTGGATTAGTTCCAAGGGCCTGCTGGTGGAGACTCTCTTCTTGGTTTTAAACGAGGACTTTGTTTGCTTCCCTCGTTGGCAGGATTCACAAATAAAATCATGCTTAACTTTAAAAGAAGGAATACCTATAGCTAGCTCATTTTTAATTAGCATATCAAGTTGAGTAAAATTAACATGAGCTAACCTCTTATGTCAAAGCCAACTATTCTCATCACTAGATATTAAACATTTTTCTTCTAGTTGTTGACATAAGTCTAGAGTATATAGGTTTCCGTTTCTGTTTGCCTTAAGTTTGCATTTTAAATTGGCCTTGTCTAAATTCAGATCCTGCTTATCAACTATTATGCACTCATTTGAATCAAAGATTACCCAATTTCCTTTGTCAGTGCTCTGGTTCACGCTCAGCAGGTTGTGACAGAGACCGTCCACCAGATAGACGTCTTTTACTGGTCCGACTTCTCCAACTCCAGTGATCTTCCCACTTTGATTTCCTCCAAAGGTTACTGTGGCTCCGTCTTTGATCACCAGAGATTTGAACTTGTCTCTGTCTCCAGTCATATGTCTCGAGCATCCGCTATCAATATACCATTTTCTGTTGAGACACACCTGGAAGAATCAAGTAAGCTTAGGTACCCAATCTTTCTTGGGTCCTCGATCATTAGTTTTCAATGCCCTTGGTCTAGTGTCAGCTTTGACCTTGGGCTTATAATCATTTGGAGCCTCTGGCCTAGTGCTGGCTCTAGGCTCTTGGGTTTTCCCTGTGGAATGGTTCCAGGCTCGGGATCCTTGTCCTCTCTTGGTTTCCTTTGCAGGTGGAGGATCCTTTGTAGCCTTGGTTCCTTTAGGAACCCATTTGTAAGAGCTACTTGCTCCATGCTTCTTGGCATTACAGGTGGACGTGGAGTGTCCTTTCCTGTTGCAGTAGTTACAGAAGCTGAAGGGTGAGGAGCTGTGACTAGTAGCTTTGTGGAAGAACTTTAAGTAGAGCTTTACTTTTGGTTCCACCCACTTTTTCACTTTAGGAGTATATCCTAAGTCAGTCCTATCCCTATATGCCCTTTGATTCATTAAGATTACATTTAACATTTTTGACCCATTTGTAAACTTCTGCAGGGCATTTTGCAGCTTGTCTTTCTCAGCTGAGATTTTGCTGCAATTAGGGCAGCTCTCAAGTGTTGGGGCATTGGGTTCTGCTTGGGGAGAACCCTGGCCATCCACTACCGGAAGCTTTCTAGCTTCCGCTAGCTCTTCACTTAGTGAGTCCACCCTGGACTCAAGTGATTCCTTTTTAGTTTTTAACACTTTATAGGCTTTACATAGTCTAGAGAATTCTTCATGAACCTCATTGTAAGCCTCTTGTAGTTCAGAAAGAGTTACCTCATGATCTTCGTTGGTGAGGTCAAGATCTAAAGATGCTTCCTCATCATCTTCTCTAGCTACCAGGCAGAGGTTGGCAACTTCTTCCTCATCACTTGCTTCGTCATCTGAGCTATTCACCCAAATGGAGGAAACGAAGGTCTTTCTTTTGTCTTTGCCTTTTGACCTCTGCAGGCTGGGACACTCAGCCTTGAAGTGACCAGGCTTCTTGCATTCAAAGCACACAGGGACCTTTTCCTTCTTGTATCCCTTCTTCTGGCTGGAGTCACCTCTCTGAAAACCTCCTTTCTTTCTGAAGAACTTTCTGAATTTCCTCACCATCATAGCCATTTCCTCATCATCCATTTCCTCCTCATCATCCTCATCATCATCATCGATCTCCTTGCTGGGAGCAACAAGAGCAAGGTTCTTGTTCTTGGATGAGGCTTGAAGAGCTCTCTGAGCCAGCAAGGTAGGTTCATATTCAGCAAGAGAGCCAAATAGTGCGGTGATGGAGCTGGTTGATTCTCCTTGGACTTCCTGCAAGATAGTTACTTTGGTGATCCAGTCACCCTTCAAGATCTTTAGGATCTTGCTTACTTGCTCTCTTTCAGGAATATCCTTACCCAGCGAGGCCAAATTGTTGATGAGATGAGTGAATCTAAGCTTCAGCTCTCTAATAGGCTCAGTGGGACTAAGCATGGCGAACTTGTGAAATTCTTCCACCAGCATCTCAACACGTCTTGCTTTTACTCCCCTGGTTCCAGAGTGAGCAGCCTCAAGAGCCTCCCACATATCTTTAGCATTTTTGTGGTGGCTGATCCTGTGAAACTCTTTGGGACTGAGAGCACACTGGATGTAGTGCATGGCCCTATGGTTCAGTTGGACTAGAACATAGTCCTCAGGAGTGTATCTGGCTCTCACCTTAGCAAATCCATCCTCATCTATGGGAGTTTGATCCCCACGTTCGATTACATCCCAGAGTCTAATGTCACTTGACTTGATATAAGTCTCCATTCTAAACTTCCAGAATGGATAGTTGTACCCATCGAAGCCTGGGGGCTTGTTGGGTTGAACAGAGACATCTAGTAGAGAATAATCTGTATCCATTACTGGATCTTTGCTTTCAGGATTCGTTGGAATCGAGTGAGAAAGACCCGCTCTGATACCAAATGAAAGTAATGGATGCACAAGAGGGGGGTGAATTGTGCTTCAAAAATAAATGCTCAAATAAATCAACACAAGAGTTATACTGGTTCGGTCTACCTGACCTACGTCCAGTCCTCAACCACCCAGGCCGAGTTCCACTATATCTTCAGGTTTTAAATCGGGTTCACCTGAAACCTTACAACCGCAAGTTTTGCACGGGATCACTTGCAACCTTACCACTACAAGTTTTACACAGGCTCACTTGTAACCTTTCTAACTAGCTCCCCCTCACACCAAGCAAGGGGTTAACCTTCACACTTAAAGGATTTTTCTGACTAAGTTCTCTCAAAGAACGGATGGTGTTACACACTTAAGTACAATCAAATGCTCTTATAACAAGAAGAGACTTAACAACAAAGAGTACAGAATATGTAGATGAAAAGGATCACTCGATGTGTTAAATGCTCTTTTCTTTTCTGGGCAGCTTTGAATGCTTGAAGATGTTCTTAATTTCTCGCTCTAACTTCTCTCAAGAATATTCAAAGATAATTGATTGCTTCATAAATGAAGTTGAGCTCCTTTATATAGTCTTCAAACATTTGAACTCTTGGTAGGTGGGTTAGCCGTTTGAATATGGCCGTTTTTCCCACGTTACCGTTTGCCCAATAAATGCTTCATCAATGCATAGCAGGGTTGACTTGCTTTATCTCTGAAAAGTAGTCCTGACACCTCTACTTTGACAAAAGCATTCTGACACTGCATCTCTGAACGTTCTGACATTCTGATTGCTTGCGGAAGCAAACTCACATCCGGAAGCAACTTTACTTAGTGTGCTGCACTTGAACGTTAGTTTAGCAATATAAGCACATAGTCACATGCAGTGGGTGTTCTCTTAGTCTATGATGTATCCGGAAGCACTTCTACATCCGGAAGTCAAACTACTAGATGAAGGATTTTGTTCACTATCACCCACTCTCGCTCAGTGTCCTTCATTCCAACAGTCAGCGCTAGTCACTAAGCTATCGGAAGCACTTTCACTTGACTTGGCTTATGTTCACTGACGCTTGGGGTTATCTTATTCTATTAGCCAGCGCCAGTCTAAATCTAACAGGAAGCACTTTCACTTGACGTGGCTTGTGTTCACTGACGCTTGGGGTTATCTATTCTATCAGCCAGCGCCAGTCAAAATCTAACAGGAAGCAATTTCACTTCCGGTTGAGTCTTAGCTTAGTCTTAAGGTTTTGTATACGTAATGCTCATGGACTAAGTTAATTCCCTAGTGAGTTACTTGCTGCCGCTGGGGGATGAAACCTTCATCCGCGAGCGCAAGTCCTAGTCTATCCGGAAGTAAATCCACATCCGGTTGCACTCTCACTTGGGATCCTATGTTAACCTATTGCTTTCTAAGTACTTGGCCTATTCTTTCATATTTTAGTCTTCATCAAAACTTAAGATTCTAACATATCGCTCCAGTGTTGGTCTTGCCAGATTCGTCTCAACCGTTTGAGGTGTATACTGATGTGTCGTTGATGGGTTTAGGATGTGTGTTGATGCAAAATGGCAAAGTGATAGCTTATGCCTCGAGACAGTTGAGACCACATGAAGTGAACTACCCAACTCATGATTTGGAGTTGTGTGCAGTGGTGTTTGCCTTGAAAATTTGGCACCATTATCTTTTTGGGGCTCAGTTTGAAGTGTTCAGTGATCATAAAAGTCTCAAGTATTTGATGGATCAAAAAGATTTGAACGGTAGGCAACGTCGTTGAATGGAGTTGTTAAGTGATTATAAGTTTGAAATCAAGTTTCACCCTGGGAAAGCCAATGTGGTTGTTTACGCTTTAAGTAGGAAATCGGCCCATATCTTTGCAATGAGTCTTGAAGAACAAGCTTGGTTGGAAACTTTATGTGATAAGCGAGTTGTTCCTGAGGTGGAGCAGGCCATTTTGAGAGCGGTAGTAATTGATTTCGACTTGTATAAAGATTTGCGGGTATCACAGGAGAAGGATGACAAGTTGAGTGAGATTCGGAAAGAATTGGAGGATTGGTTCAGTCTTAGATTTTGAGATTGATGGTCATGGGATTCTACGGTTTAAGCATCGTATTTGTGTTCCTGATTGTGTTGAGTTAAATCAGACTATTTTGGAAGATGTTCACAGGAGTAAATATGCTATACATCCGGGAATCACTAAGATGTATAATGATTTGAAGCGAGGGTTTTGGTGGCCAGGGATGAAAAAGGATGTGACACAGTTTGTACTTAAGTGCTTGAAATGTCAGAAAGTCAAGATTCAGCACCAAAAGCCTGGTGGATTGCTGCAGAGTATTGATGTGCCTCATTGGAAGTGGGATGATATATCGATGGATTTCATTGTCGGGTTACCGCGTACTCAGTCAGGTCATGATTCTATTTGGGTGATTGTGGATCGGTTGACTAAGTCAACACACTTTTTGCCTGTTCAGATTTCTAGTCCAATGGAAAAGTTGGCTCAGTTGTATGTTGATGAGATTGTGCGTTTGCATGGGGTACCAAAGAGTATTATCTCAGATAGAGATCAGCGGTATAGATCTGGATATTGGACATTATTACAGGCTGCTTTAGGCAGTAAGCTTAAGTTCAGTACTGCGTATCACCCGCAAACGGATGGTCAGACAGAGAGAGTTAATCAAATCCTTGAGGATATGTTGCGGGCATGTGCTATTGAGTTGCCTGGTAGTTGGGATAAGCATCTTCCACTAGCAGAATTTGCTTATAACAATAGTTACCAGTCGAGTATTGGTATGGCTCCTTATGAGGCTTTGTATGGTAGAAAGTGTCGATCGCCAATCTGTTGGACGTAAGTGAGTGAAAGGGCTGTTATTGGCCTGGATATTGTGGATGAGACGACTCAGAAGATTGAGATGATTCGGGAGAAATTGTTGACGGCCCAGAGTAGGCAGAAAAGTTATGCAGATAAGCGACGACGACCGTTAGAGTTTGAAGAGGGTGATCATGTGTTTTTAAAAGTTTCACCGATGACAGGTGTTGGCAGATCAATTCGGGCTAAGAAGTTATTCCCTCGATATATGGGTCCTTTCGATGTGATTGAGAAGATCAGTGAGGTTTCTTATCGTATAGCTCTTCCGCCACAGTTATCGAGACTACACGATGTGTTTCATGTGTCACAGCTGAAGAAATATCACCCTAATCCTTCTCATGTTATTGAGCCTGAAGATGTAGAGTTGGAGGACAATTTGACTTATCAAGTAGAGCCTGAAAGAATTTTGGATGTCAAGGATAAGCAGTTGAAAAATAAGACTATTCGTCTAGTGAAAGTATTTTGGAGAGGTATGTCCCCAGGAGATGCGACTTGGGAGGTTGAGGATCGGATGCGTGAGAAGTACCCACAGCTATTCCTAGGTACATTTTACCTCTTTTCTCTATTATTTTCAATTGGTAAAGATGTGATGGTAGTGAATTTTGAGGGCAAAATTTTTAAAAGGTGGGGAGAATTGTAACATCCTGAAAATTTAATACAGGATAAAGGAGTGTTTTGGGAAATGATAAATGGAGAAATTAGGAATTTTGGAATTTTTAGGAATTTTTGGAGATTTTTGGAAATTTTGAGTAATTAATGTGCACATAATTAATTAAGAAATGAAGAGTTTGAAATATGAGGGAATGGTAAAGTTAAAAATATTTTGAAGTTTAAGAAGATTGGAGGCTGGTTTAAGTGATTTTAAATCAAAATGAGTACACTATGGCAAGTTTAGGCTTTAATTATAAAAAACCATCCTTATTTCTCCCTAACCAAACGCGCCCTCCCTCCTTCCTTATCAACAAAAATCGGACTCCTCCTCCTCCCTCTGAACCAGAACGCGCCGGCCACTCCTCCTCCCTTCACTTTCTTCTGTTTCCCACACCCACACATACACTCATTCGACTTCCTTGGTCCATAAAGCTTTCTGATTTCTGTTGTTCATCTTCCCTTCTCCTTCTTTATTTGCGTCGGTCGCCCCTTCCTTTCGCCATTTATCCATTTTCTTCTCTTCAACCATATACCAATCCGGCCCTCTACCTCCATAAAGCTTCTCATTTTTGCTTTATCTTTCACTCCTCTTCATGAATATGTAAAGCACGAACCCGATCCGTGCTTGGAATAGGTGCACCAATTTTGGCATTTTCCGGCGACGGTGGTCCTATTTTCCGGTGAACGACGACGGCGGGTGGCAAGGTGGACCCTTGTTCTATCATTTTCATGTGTTTTCTTCTTGCTCAAGTTTGGCCGGCGATCTGGAGAGGTGTTTTCCGGCGACTTTAGGCGGCGGCCGGAGGCAGTGAGGCTTTCTCTCATTTTTGAACTCCGTAAGTCCTCCGATCATCTTATGATTTTGATTTTTGGTTAAAGTCCTCTCTTTAAAGTTAGGGTTTGTTAGTGGATGATGTTTAGGAAGGAGTTTGGAAGTTAATAGGGCATTTTTGGACTCTTTAAGTTAGGGCTATGTTAGTGGATGATGTTCTGGAACAAATTGGTATTTATGTAGTGTTAGTTGAAGTTGTTTAGTGATGTTGGAAGGTTGGTGTTAGAGGGATTGGTGTTTGTAAGGAATTTTGATAGTTAAAGTATTGATTGAAAGTGATTTAGGTGTTTTAAAGGATGGTTTGGTTATGGTGGGTAATGTTATAAATTCTTCAAGAGATGATGAAGGTTGAAAGTGTTGGTATTGTAAAGATTTGGTAAAGAAAAGTTGGAGGAGGAAAGGATATGGATGTGGTTTTGATATTGAAGTATTTTTATACTTTTATTGTTAATGAAAGTTATTTAAAAGGTTGAGTTAAGTCACTTGCAAATTGTCTTGACCCATTTTTAAATTGTGGCATTATTGTAGACGGTGATCTTTCAAGCGGAGTTTGAAGATAACTGTTATCTGCGTATATCTGCTGCAGTGAAGTTTAGCAGGTAATCACGCTTAACTAACTGTGATACTGAGTGTGATGGTAGTTGAGGATTTTCTAACATCCTCTTCTACTTATATATATAGATAAAATGAGTTCAGATTATGTGATACCATAAACGTGGGCTATAGGGTACCTTTCAACTGAACTGTACTTTATATATATATATATTTTATATTTATATTTATATAAATCTTTTGTATGTTGCATGACACTGATTATTAGTACCGTCGGCCGATGTAACCATCGATTTGCGCAAATCGATAGGTTAATTGTACAGGTTCCTCGGATTGTAAAGGAACCCGGGATTTTTCACATTTTAGAGTGGTCCCTTTTCATGCTTTCAGATTTGAGACTGGGCACAGTGGCATTCACGTTTATTTTTGCATATTGAGAGATGGATGTATCTATTCTGTATATATATATATGTGTGTATATATTATATGGTTATGCAGGTTTTGGAAACTGTGGTACTCTGTAGACGCTCCACTACCCCACTTCTGAGTATCACAGTGAGTTAAGAGGTGATTACTGAGACATTGGTTTGTCGCACCCCATTTCCTTTATTTTTACAGGTGATCATGCCCAGAGGGAGGCGCAGAGGAAGGGGAAGGGGGCGTCTGGCCCATACTGATATAGTAAGTAGGCCAGAGGTGACCTTTTTAGGGACATATATCGCCATTTCACTAGGCTGCACCAGCTTCTGCACATATGAATGTTGTTTTGAGTGAATGTTATTATATATGAACTGTATTACTTGTACTGTGACTTAATATAAAGTTTTTGGGATGTTATGTAATATTGTTCCTGCTACTGTGATATTTCAGGAACTACCTTGACTAATATGTCAAGTTTGGTTGGTGTATATTCTGTTTCCAGGTGATGAGAACTTGAATGGATGTAAATAGGAAACTCGATTTTCCTAATATGTTGATGTGGTAGATGGAGGATGTATTGAGTGGTTTTATGTTTTCTTGTGTGTATAATCATATTAGATGGGCCCCGCTCTAATATGGTTTATTTTTGTGTAGTTTGGTTAGTTCCTTTTCTAACCATGTTAGGAGATTCTTTTCTAACATGGTTAGATTTAGGTTTTTGTATTGAATGTGTGATTTGTTAGGTGATGATGGTTCTTTTTCTAACTATGTTAGAAGATTCTCTTTTCTAACATAGTTAGATATGTAATCTCTTATTAATAGAGAAATTCTTTTGCTAACCATGTTAGGTGAATCTTTTGCTAACATGGTTAGACTCCATTGTTTGATTGTTTTGATTAGCAGTTGAGTTAGGTTAAGGTTAATATTATATTAGTAGGAGGTATATTACATTTCTCTAGCATCCGGTGAGGATTTTGAGAACGTAAGTAATGAGACTACGGGTTTATGGAAAGTATTAGAACTTTAATATTCAATCAATTGATAAATTGGTTTAATTGAGATGTTATTTGATTGTGTTGGATGCTAGTTTGGAATTGTGTATTGTTAATTGGATGTTTATTGTAGGCCTGTATGAATTCGAAATGACTTCGTGTGTCTGATCATGTGCTTAAATTGATGTTTCCCAATGTTTCTCTTCTCGTTTATGCTGGACAATTTGTTGATATGTTTGGAATTGATTTTGTGATTTAAAGATGCCAGATGAAGATTGTAGTGCTGATTTCTGTGCGTGCATGGTTATATGTTGAGTTTTGTGTAGATTGCGAATGTTGTTTCTTTCTTTTCTTTCCTTGCTTATTCAAACTGCTGCTTGGAAATGGAACTCTAATGTTCATGAATTGATATGTGTACGTATGTTCAATGTTGGGTTTGGTGGATTTTTGTTTTGGTTGTTGTTGTCTTTTCTGTATCGCCCATGATTCTGTTAGGTTATGGTATGATGAAATTGATATTGAATTTTCTAGAATGCAGAGTGATGGATTTTTGGATTGTTATTGATTTAGTTTGAGTTCCTTGTTTATTTGGAGTTTTTGATGTGATTAATGTGAACTTACTGCATGATAATGAAGTAAAATAAAGAAGTAAAATAGAATTTGAAATAGTTAGCAATTATGAAGTAGAGATATAAGCTAGACAAGATGTAATAAGTAGATATTGATAGATGGATAGGAATGATAGGAGAAAATTGACGGAATAAGAATTCTTCTTTTGGGGTCTCGGATATAATTATGAACCTAGGCATAATCATAGTCGAGGCATCATTGAAGACCTTATGAGTCAAGGGAAATAAAAAAAAAATTAGAAGTGATTGGATATAATTAAAATAGGTTGAAGTAGGAAATATTAAATTTCTCTTATGGTTTCTAGATGAGGGTGCTTATTATTATTATAGGAGACTTATCAAAAGTGTGTATTTTGTTGAGGAATGAGATTGAAGAATGATGTTGGGACACTAAAGAAAAATTTATATAGGGTAAGTTGGAATCAGAGGAAGTTAATTTAAGGTTCAGTTGGGAGATTTTGATCTAGAGAGTGTGTCATTGTGAATTTTGGGGACAAAATTCCTAAAAGGTGGGTAGAATTGTAACATCCTGAAAATTTAACACAGGATTAGAAAAATGTTTTTGTAAATGACATTTAGAAAGTTAGAATTTTTAGATATTTTGGAAGTTTTGGTAAATAATTGCTTAAAATATCAATTAAATAGTTATAAAAATTAGAATTTATGAAGGTATTGTGGAATTAGAAACATTTTTGGATGTTAAGGAAGTTGGATGCCTAACCTAGTGAATTGAAGATTAAAGAGGGCACTTTGGTAGTTTTCCCTAAATGTTACACCAACCCATTAAAATAAACAAAATAAAACACCAACTCCCTCTTCCTTCCTTACATTCGCCGACCACCCTCATCTTCACCATCTTCATTTTTTTCTTTCTTTCCTCTTTCTTTCTCTCTTCCACACACACTCATGGCTATTTTCTCTCATCCTCCACCACACCCATTTCGTTTCTTGCACTCTCTTCACCTTAAAACTGTTAAGCTTGAGTCAGATCCATGGTCCCTTTGTTCTTTTTCTTCTCTGGCGTCGAACTACGTTTTCTGGCGAGGGGTTAGTGTCCCGCGGCGGCCGGCGGCTTTTGGAAGTGAGTTCACAATTTCATTTGATTCTTCAAGTTAGTTTTCCTTTATAACTTCACTTTCTCACCTCCTTCCCTTTTCTATTGAGGCTTAACTCGGCCAGCCACCATAAGTGGCCGATTCCGACGAGCTTCCGGCGGCTGTGAAGGATGGGTAAGCCCCCATACACTTCTATTGCTATTTAAACCTTGATTTCTTAATTTTTTTTATATATGATAAAGCTAGGGTTTTGTTTGTTTGATCAAAATCTGAGTGATTGGGTTTAATTAGTTGATATGGTACATTTATTAAGGCTATATAATGATGATGATATGATTAAATTTATTAGATTTGATTGTATGAGTTATATGTGTTAGAAAAAGTTTGATTTGGGTAGGCTTTTAAGGGGCTTTTGAATTTTGTGGCAATTGTCATGGATTTGATAATTTCATTTGACCTATTAATGCTTACAAATGATTGTGAGTGGATTAATGAGTTGAGATATGAGCTAGATTTCACTGTTGGTCATATAAAGTGTTGAAATTCCTTAAGTCGTGGGGTATTTCGAAATTTACGATGGTTTTAGGTATTTTACAGATGCCTTAAGGTTTGTGTATCCAAATCGACGAATTTTAATTGTTTGGCTAGCTGGGGAAACTCTTGAATCAAATTTTGAGCTTAAAATGTGAGATCTTGCATAGAATTTGGGGATTGAGATCAAATCTGATTAAGACAGCTGTTGGGTTCAATTTTATTGTTTTACAACCATTTTTGGTTGGTTTCTAAGTACCCTATAGGTTTGAATTATTTGATTTTGGGTTAGAATGAAGTTTTGACAGATTATAGTGTTTATAAGCTACGGTTTATGGGTAATTTCGAAAATGCAGCAATATTTTAGGAATTTATGGTTCTAACTTGTTTAGGTAAGTTAAATGGTGATGACAATTGGTTTAATATAGTTAGAGATAATCGTAAGTGAAATTTTGTTTGTCAAAAGATTGATTAAGACAGGTTTCAATAAAGAAATCCTTGGAGATCCTTTGTAGTGTGGCTTTTGGATGTTATTTATAGTTGTGCAGTGGCGTTTAGGTTTAATGAAGGTGTTATTTAGTTAGAAACAATTGTTGGATGGGATTGGAGCTCTTGTGTGCTTTATAAGGGGGGCTAAATTGTTGTAATAGATTGACTTGAGTATTGGGGACGATCTAGATTAATGATGTGAGAAAAATCAGGCTATGCTCAATTTGGTTAAGAATGATAATTGATGTGGAAGGATTGTGGAAGTTTTTAGTTAGTTACATGGATTTGTTGTGCAAGAATGAAAGATGGTGTTTCGTGTGATTTATATTGATTCTGAAGATGTGGGTTAACTTGTTGATTGAAGTAGTAAAAGATTAAGTAGATGATATTCGAAATATTTTAGTAGAGTTAGGCATTGATGGTTTTAGGATGATATGTGGTCTAATTAGAGACCATGACTTATCATAAAGGTAGTGGGAAATTACATATGAGTTGTTAAGGATCATTATGGTTGAGAATGATAAAGCTAAGTTCGAGAAAAATGTTGTAGGTCTCAGATTGATGATCTAAAGTGAATTTGTCACATAGGGCCTAATATTTAAAATAAACGATGGGATTGAGTTTATAATGGATAGGGGATGATGTCACTTTAGGTTTGTTTTAATGTAGATAATTTGATTATTGATGATTGAGATTGTTGAGAATTTGGAATATCAAAGATAGGATATCAATGGTATAAGAAGAATTTTTGGCTTGTATTGAGAATGACTAATGGTTGATTGATATTGGGGATCAATAGGATATTGATAATCATAGTTAGTGATTTGGAAAGACTTTCCTAAGTATGATTTTTGGGGTTTCTTGATTCGATAAGATAATTGAGGATGAGTAGTTATCTTAGACTTTATATGGTTTTAACTTTAATCAAGTCATATAGACGTGAATTGTATTGACACAATGTTGTCGCATTGTCTAGTGATTGTGGATATCAATAGGCGAGCTACGAGCGAGGACTTCATTGATATTGTATTGTCTTGATGTGGAGCAGGTTCAGGTAATCACTCTTACCTAGCTATAACATTGAGGGTGATGTTAGGTGGGATTTGAAAATCCTTTATAACCCTCTATATAAATATAAAATCTTTAAAACTTACTTTTATACAAAATAGGCTATCGGGTGTCTTTCAAACACGACTATTTTCATATAAAGAAATTTGTGACACTATATATATATTATTCTGGCTGGTGGTTGTTATTGAGCTGTAATGGTTTGAAAGGTATATAGGTATAGTGTTATGGCAGTGACATTGAGAGTTAATATAGATAAGAGAAGGTGAGAGATGAAGGGTTTGAGGCTTTGGAAATTTAAGTTGAGGAATAGTGATTTGAGTTAGAAAAATTGTATGTTGTGGTTGAAGAAATTTGAAAGAGGTGCTGCAGGAAAATATCACATGATATATTGATATGTTGAAGGAAATGGTGATTGAGATATTGAATGGGATTCAGATTTTGAAAGGAATTGGGTGCATTGCATGACACTAAGAAATATGTACCATCGCGCGATGATAACTACCGTTCGATAGGCCAATCAACGGTTATTTGTACGGGTCAACAGATTGGAGACTGTGACCAATGGTCAACAGATTGGAGACTGTGACCAGCAGTCTTCTGATTGGAGACAGGGACTGTTCCCTTTCTGATTGGAGACAGATTGGGGTTTCCCTCTCATGGGTTTACCAGTGAGGGAAATTGCTCCCTCACTTTTGAGAGGGGCACAGTGTCAAATCATTTAGATTATATAAGGCTCCAGTGTAGTGCCTCTAGGATGGCATGAGTAGAGCACCAGAGTTGTACATGGATGAGAGACGAGAAGTTGGATGACCAGAAGTTGGATTTGAGAACTATGTGTATGAGATTTACAATAATGACTGCATGAATTTGGAGATTGGATGGTGAAGTTTATCGATGTGGAAATTGATTGAGGGGTTTTGAGTGATATTTGGAAAGTAGAAATAATGGACTTGATTTGTGTTGAACGTGACAAAAGGGCCTGGAATGGTAAATGGAAGAATGCTTGGTTCTTGTATATATATATTGATTTTAAAACTGTGGTACCCTTTAGACGCTCTTACTACTGCACATCTCACTGTTATAGTGAGTTAAGTAGTAGATTACTGAGACAAGTTGTCTCACCCCACGATTACTTACATTTTTGCAGGTGATCATGCACAGGCGCGAGCAACAGGAAAGGGAACTAAGTTTCAAAGGTTGTTTTGATTATTTAGACATGTATATTGCCAAAATGTATAGGTCTGCATTCGCTTCCACATATTTTTATTTGTATTGATATTATTAGTTAATCGGGGAAATGTACTAGGTTGCTCCTTTTTCTAACCATGTTAGGTGTTTCTTTCTAACATGGTTAGCCATTAATTATCCATGATAGTGTTCAGGTTATATTAAGAAAATTCTTTTCTATCATGGATAATGATTATTATTAGGAAATTCTTTTTCTAACTATGATAGATTTATTGATATTATGGAAATCATTTTTCTATCATAGTTAGTGAAGGTATTATTGAAT
Organism: Mimosa pudica; assembly: GCA_029929735.1. NCBI lineage: Eukaryota > Viridiplantae > Streptophyta > Magnoliopsida > Fabales > Fabaceae > Mimosa > Mimosa pudica. Next base: position 2,269,394 of record JAKELP010000036.1, read on the forward strand.
TAATTAGGGAATTAGTAACAGTATGTTACATTTAGCTTTAAAATTAGCAGACTATAGAACATGACTTTATTTATCAGCCACCGAATTTGATTACTTAGCACTTGCATATTTAGCTATTCAATAGATTACAACAACCTTAATTACTTATCATCTTAATCAAATGAAATTTTAACTACTCAACATGAAAGAGGATTTTACATGACCACTATCTAATAATTGTCATAGTATTTGCACATTTAATAACTTTAATACAACTATGATATATGAATTTCTACAAAAAAAGTTTTACCTCCCGTGCAACGGGTAAAATACTTGTCTATATAAATCTCCTATTTGAACCACTTTTCCTTTCACACCAAAAACCTAATTTTAATGTGGTTAAATAGTTTCTACCATATGCACAAGTTTAATGACACCTATGATTCTCCAATATTATCATCCTTTGATAGTTGTCCATTTAATTACTCTCATAATTGGCCATCTGTAACCTACTGTCATTCCCTTCATCATCAGATAAAGTCAAACACGGATTTCCTTCCCTTCCCTTCATTAATGCATATCGCCCACTACCAACTCATTCCTCAATCCTCACCTTTTAGTTTTATTACTCCATTTGTTTTGGCTGCTCCTCTCCTCAGTGCTCACCTCATTCACTCACCGTCATCTTCCTCTCTACCTTCCCAACCCACCTTGAAGCACGGTGAATGGGACTTTAAGGACGACGACAAACCACGAAGATGACGGTGGAGGACGTGGGAGGATCTGTAGCAGCACAGTGTCCCATCCCATCCCTTCTCCATGTTGTTCTGTAGCGGTGTCTTATCCCTTTTCCTTCTTTGGCGTCTTATCCCTCCCCATCTTCCTCTCCATGAAATCGGAGTGGTCCCAGTAAGGTTCTTCGACTATGCTCTCGGCCTCTTCGTAGGATTTTTCTTTTTCGTTGTTGGTGGGGATGGATTTGGAAAGTTTTGGTTTTGTTGAAGAAACCAGTGTGTAAAAAGTGAGCATGAGATATATGATTGAAAATTCTGCGTGAAACTGAGATGGTATGACTTTGAGCAAAGAGCAAATCAATTGTTTGAAATGTTTGTTTGTAGAGTTTTACTATGAGTTCCATGCTTTGGTATAGTTGATTGAATAATAGTCTTGTGGTATGTAAATGAATATGCTAAAGAAACCGGAGATTCTTCACATGTTGGGTCAATTAGAAAGTTAAAGGATAATATGCTTATTATGTTTAATTGAAGTTTTGATTGCTTGAATTACTTTTTAGCACAGTTGTTTGATCTAATTCAGTTTTTTAATTGGAGTGTGGTATATGATGTTAGATGGACTCTTGACATTTTTTGGTTGATTTATTGATATGGTGTGAGTTTGGTTAGTACTTACACGTGTATGTTGTCTTATTTGTTGGAGATGTCTCACTCAAGAAGTTTGATCTAACGAATAACTAAACTGGTAAGAATCATCTACCCTTCTTGCTTAGGTTTACTGCCATTCAAACAAAAGAATGTGTCTCATAAACTACTAATCTTGTACAAATTACTGATTCAACAATTATTGGCACTGATTTAATGAAATGATATTTTACTCACCAATTCCTGAATTTGATTACAACAAACGTAAAGGTCTTCTTCTAAGGACTGTTCAAGAATTTGTAATTTGAATATAAATTCATATTCTTATTTTACTAATTCATTGTTTGTTTACTGCTCTATCTTTAAATTGAGATGTTTCAATTGTTAGTTTTGTGTTTCTTATTGTAGGTAACTGACGTGCAGTATGCACTTAGTGTTTCCCTAACTCATTTCATTTTTCCTTCTACTGCATATTTTATTTTCATCCCTTCTTTAATCATCCCAATCTTACCTTGCCTTTGATCGAGCTAAAATGAGTGGATCTTGCAAATATGATCATTTAAACTTATTTTTTTGAGATATTTTTGTAATCATTGAACTGTATTTTCTGGATATATTTTTTGCATATGCTTATTTACTTTCAAAACTTGATGCTGCATCTTTAAACATGGCAAGTCACTTTGAAAATAAACCAAAAGAAAAAAGTTCAATTCACTAATCAACTTTAAACATGATACTCCGTGTTTGATTTGCTGACATGTCATTCAATTATTACTGTGTGTAGTTTGCTCTGTGAGAGGTGGCAGGTGTAATTATTGAGCTTTCACATCTGTTGGCGCCTTGGTTTCTTGCCCATGACAAGATCTCATCTGCTGATAGGCATCTCGAATTTCTACGGATCTGTTTTATATATTATGTGGACTCTACATGTATGGTGACTTTTTACTTTTAAAGTTCTACTCCTCAATCTTTAACATACATAAATAGGTCTGAATTAGAGTAGTAAGTTTACTTAATGATTAAATGGAAAGGGGGAAGCAGATGTCATGGTATTCATGTATGGTTCTGTGTTAGGCTAAGCTTTTTGTGAATTTGATTGTTAATAATGTGACATGAGTTTTTCAAATAGTTCTTAAGTTATATAACTTGTACGTGTGCGTGTGCGTGTGGATTGTATGTTCATAGGTTGGGGATTAGGTGTTCACATTGGTGTTGCTGAAGTAATTTGTTTACTTTCTCACGTAGTAATGAGGTTCAACAACTCACGTGCATACTCAGTTTCATATAATCAGCATAGCAAATTTTAGAGAAATGGAAGATGAATAAAACCATGCTAGCCAACCAAAGTGGTGGTGCTTTGCCCTTTTTTTGGCCAAATCTAAGTAATTTTGCTTGATTTGCTGGAGGACATTTATAAATTGAGGAAGACTAAATGTAATATTCTATAGTCTGAAAAAATACATAGAAAACATAAAAAGATAAACATGGATAGGCCAGGAGTGAGCCGCCGCCGTCACAAAAACCCTATCATCTTCTTCATCTTTCCTTCATGAGAATTTGTGAGTAGAAAAGAACCGTCACCGGTAGAAAAGTCATTGAGTAGTGGTTGTTCAAACAACCATCTCAAAGGATCCACACCTCTTATCGGCAATAAACCAATCAAATTGATTTTCAAAGAAGCTCCATGAGTAGATCTCACAGAAACAAATATACCCAAAAAACTAATACATAAGATGAAGATTGAGTAGAAGAAATTTCTCATGTCGTCGAAACTCCTAGACCAATTTATTTGAAAATGAAAGAAACATAAGAGCAGACTAATGAAAGTGACGAACGTCTTCTTCCCCGGCATGAACCGGAGAAGGAGATGCTGATGAAAAAACTCGTACGACGACGAGAGAAGAGATCTCATCACCACCCAAAAACTTTGAGAGAAGGGGGAGAGAGGATAGAGCCAACTAGAGAGCCAGCCCTGAAGAGCAAATCAATTTATTAAAGCCTTTTATAGAAGATTGGAACAAAATAAATATTAATATTGATTTAATCTTGACATCGTTGAAGCTTGAATACTTGATTGATGAAGGAAAGGTTTTATATCATTAATACTTGACTTAGAAACTTAAGGGTGAAGGTGCAAAACTAGCCACCGTAAATTTTAAATGGGACAACTGAGACATCCCTAAATTTAATGGGGCAAAACCGTACATTGTAATTAAAATGGGACAAATTTAACCCCACTGTTAAATAGAGGCAAATAGACGTTAGTTTAAGCGTAGGTCTCACCTTCATTAAAGGACATCGCAAAACAGTCAACATGGAAATTCTCATTTACAAGCAACACCCAGAAAAATATGCGTGTGATTGACAACCAAGTCTTATCAAGAGAGGATAAAAAAAATCTCATTTATTTCTTCTTCCCTTAATCCTGTTTGGTCTGCTTCTGCTTCTTGGAGAAAAAAATTACAGCCATATGTTTCTTCCATTATTTAATCATTTTCTTCTGCTGCTTCTTGGAGAAATGTTGTGCGCGTTTCATTCAAGCGGTGGAGAAGGCAAGATAAGGCAGAGAAATGTTGTACACACGTGGCCCCTTTTTCAGTTCTCACCATTATGTGATTCTTTGGGACTTTGTGGTGGTAAAATCTTTTCCTTGGGACTTCACTGCAAATTTCGCATTTCATTTCCCTGCTGAATGTGTTGCCACATCATTTAATAAAGCGGGACCCACACTTAAACTAACGTCTGTTTGCCTCTATTTAATAGCTGGGTTAAATTTGTCCCATTTTTATTTACAATGTACGGTTTTGCCCCATCAAATTTAGCGGTGCCTCGGTTGTCCCATTTAAAATTTACGGTGGCTAGTTTTGCACCTTCACCCGAAACTTAATTAGTTATTTTTATATTCTTGACTAACGTTAGAATTGCCAAATTTAGGGGTGCCTCGGTTGTCCCATTTAATTATGAATAGTATAGGAGAATTGCCAATTTTTTAACATTAGAATTGTATTTTTGATATTTTCACATATACCAAAAATTGTTGAATTAATCATGAAATTTAACATATATTGATAGTATTTTCCAACAATACCCTTATATTGAATTGCTTATTTTTTAAATTATTTTTTACTTCAAATAGCTAGCCCTATAGGTTATCATTATTGCCCACATAAATTGGCAACTTGGCACCTAGATCATGGGATGAGATTCAAAACTCAAATATTATTTGCAATGTTATGGATACATAATCTATTAATCATCATTGTTTTCAAGGATTAACTGACACGATAATAATGAGATTGAGTTTCAAAAATTAGAATTCAAAGTATCATTATCATTCATAACGGTGGATTATTATGGTGATGAAATGTCAATTCTTCTTCTTACATCTAACTATAAAAACCAACTAATTAAAATAAATCTTTCTCAGAAGCTTCAAAATAAGTTAATAGGTGTTGGGGAAATTTCATTTGATCATGGGCTTTCTAACAATATATATTTTAGGCTTCTGAAAGAGATTTTTTTGGGAGTTTAGGCAAATTATGGGTGGGGGTAGGGACAAATTTCTGAAAATAAATGTTAAGAATTTGTGCTTAGTTACCCAAAAATAAATTCTCATTCCGGTTCTTACTAAAGAACAAGTTAACTATTATGGAGATACTCAAAAAACTAAAATAAATCACACTGTAAATTTTATGTTTCTTTGTATACAAACTAACTTGACTTATGAATTGGTAGAGTACAAGTGTATAACATAATAAGCAATTAAGCTGTTTGTCTTCTTTAATCTTCTCAAATATATGCAGAGTACTGTGTAAATATCTCTTTCTATGTATGACACAAACTAATGTGCTTATAAGTTGAGATGTAAAGTAAAACAACTAAGTTGCGTGGGGTCCATTCTAGTTTATATGAATGGTTTTACTTGAACAAGGTGCTGGTGATTTATTTTGACTTGATGAAAATACTGCATGATGATAATGATTGTATAACAGTCAATTGTTATCACATGTCTGATTAAATCTGATGTTGAGTTCCAACAACCAATACTTGAGGAGTTTTGTTAACTCTTATATATTCATGACATTTCAGTATGTTTACTTCAATTTTGAACCCTAATTTGGATATTTGTGCAAGTTTTGGGTTTTGAAAGAATAATTTGTGCATTTGATTTTGGATTGCATTTTCTTGTTCAAATATTTAAATTTTGATTACATTTTAGTGTTAAAACCATTTTTTGTTGAAAGAGTAGCGAAACATCAAGTGGAGATAAGATGCATCGGGAAGGATGACAAAAGAAGTTTCTTGGAGTCTGGGCTAAATTCGGAAGCCTAAGCTAAATAACTTGCAAGAATCAGAGCAAGTCACATGGCCTGGGTTAAATTTTGAAGCCAGGCGAATTCATTTCCAGGGATCAGAGCAAATTCACGAACATCACAAGGCCTGGGCTAAAGTTTTGGGCCTAGGCGAAACTACTCTCACAAACTAGCTAAGCAAGTTACAGAATGTTATGGAGTCCAGGCCATATGTTGTGGCCTAGGCGAAATGTCATGAGATTTTCAAAACGCACAGTTTTGTTAAAATGAAAGGTTGGAGGTATTTAAGGTGAAAAAAATGAAACCTAAGAGAGCTCTTCGACTTGGGACTCATATTGCGCAATTCTTAGGGTACAAAACACTCTTCTCTTGGGTTCTTTGGCTTTTGCTTTGCTTGGGGATTGAAGATTGAAGGTTGAGAAGTTGGTGAAAGCATTGAAGGACATTTAAAGCTCCCTTCTTTTGGTTTCCTCTTCATCTCTCCTTTCTTATATGCATTTATGACTATGTAATCCTCTTGGAGTTGTAGTTTTATTTGAATATGAGTAGCTAAACCTATTTATCTAGGATTATTTTGAACCCTTGTATGGAGTAACTCTTTAAAACTTCTCTTCTTTTGTGAATGTATATATATGTGTTTATTTTACTCTAACCCTAATGCTTCTAAATGCTTGATCACCATTTAGTTGGTTTGTTCATTTGTCGTATGACTTGAGAGAGCTAGGTTAAGTGTAGAACTTGAGTAAAATAGTGTGAGAATTTGAAGTTTGCATGACAAATGAATGATTTTGTTATTAAGATAGACATATACTTACTAGTCTCACATAGCCACATTAGGGTTGAAATTTAAAAATTGAGTTTTATTAATTGTGACAAGAGATCGCATGATTAATGGAATTAAACACTTGTTCTTGACTCGACGGAGCGTTTACAAGTATTTTAGAACCCTAGGTTAACACATATATAAACATATAAGCAATATGGAAAGGAGTTGATTAAATGTTAAAAGATACAAGGGAGATAAGTAATTAGTCATCATTGTCCAATTTTAATTTTAGAAAATAGTTTTTACTCATTTAATCCTCAAATCACTTTAATTAATAGCTCAACTTAATTTAATCGTTAAGCATCTTACTTGACCGGATTTGTATCCCAATCCTCGTGGGAACAATCTCTACTTGTCATTTTATTACTTGACGCGACCCGTGCAATGCGAACAAGTTTGATTTTGAATTAACGATAGAACATCATTCATATGACCTGTGGAGTAAAATAATTAATCCTTTTTTAAGTTACTAAATGTCTATCAATTCAACTAAATGCTTATTATATTAATTGGGAAAATGACAGAAAAATGTCACTTGAATTTCATTTGGACAAAATGGGGTCTCCAATTTCAACTTGGACAAATATGGGATAGTCCCCTATTTGTCCAAATGAAATGTTGGGCAAATGTCATTTCTACCCTTCAATGAAACAAAAGGACACGTCATCTTCTTCGTCGAACTCTAGCAAAGCCCCAATCTTTCCCTTCTTCATCAAAACAAAACCCCTTTATCTTCTTCCTTCAATTTTTATAATTGGGATTCATCATTCATATATTATTTTTATTGGTTGTTGGATTTAATGTTATCTTACATTTCTCTATTGATCTGAAAGTAAAATAATGAGATGTTAAATCATGTAATAAATGATTATATTTTTGAAAGTTGCTAAGAGATTAAGATGAAGTATTATCATGCATTTCTTTCTGTCCTTTAGCTAGCATAGGTTATAGTTTGGTGTAATTGTCATTGGACATGTGGACTTCTAGCTTTAGCTATCTCTGACCCTCCCAAAATCAGCATGGAAAGCCCTATATGTGGTGCTTATAGAATGTTATGCTTTAAAATGTTATGCTTGTGTCTCCTCTAATGTAGTTTGCTGACAATCTAGAACAAAAATGCTTAATGATTAAAGAAGATCTGTTGGTACTGCTTCAATGCTTATATATGTTATCAGTTCTGCTGAATGGTTTATTGGTCTGCTTTTGCTTTTGCTTTTGCTTTGCCTTTTGGATTGGGGAATATCATATTATTATTTCTGACTGTTCAAATTTGTTTGTTTTTCCTCTGCTGCAACTCACTAGTTTGTGTTTGTTTATGGTATGAATCATATTCTGCTCTCTCTAAATAAAACATTAACACATTGCTACCTTCATTTTATTTCTTCTTTGATAAGTGCGCACTGGAGGTGGCTCTCAAAGTTTAATTCTTTGCAGCATAATTCTTTTCTTGGTACATCTTTTATCTTTTTTTCCTCTTCTCAATTTGTGAATCGGTTTAATCTACTTACCTTAATTGGGATGCCAAATCCCCTTGTTTGCTTGTTACCTTAATTGAATTTTCTAAAGATATTGCATTGCTGATATGTCTCATTACAAGAGCAACAAGGTGATTTACTTTATGCCTATGGAATTTATTGTGAAAGTAATGGATGCACAAGAGGGGGGGTGAATTGTGCTTCAAAATAAATGCTCAAATAAAACAACACAAGAGTTATACTGGTTCGGTCTACCTGTCCTACGTCCAGTCCTCAACCACCCAGGCCGAGTTCCACTATATCTCAGGTTTTAAATCGGGTTCACCTGAAACCTTACAACCGCAAGTTTTGCACGGGATCACTTGCAACCTTACCACAAGTTTTACACAGGCTCACTTGTAACCTTTCTAACTAGCTCCCCCTCACACCAAGCAAGGGGTTAACCTTTACACTTAAAGGATTTTTTCTGACTAAGTTCTCTCAAAGAACGGATGGTGTTACACACTTAAGTACAATCAATGCTCTTATAACAAGAAGAGACTTAACAACAAAGAGTACAGAATATGTAGATGAAAAGGATCACTCGATGTGTTAAATGCTCTTTACTTTTCTGGGCAGCTTTGAATGATTGAAGGTGTTTTTAGTTTCTCGCTCTAACTTCTCTCAAGAGTATTTAAAGACAATTTTTTTTTTCATAAATGAAGTTGAGCTCCCTTATATAGTCTTCAAACATTTGAACTCTTGGTAGGTGGGCTACCGTTTGAATATGGCCGTTTTTCCCATGTTACCGTTTGCCCAATAAATGCTTCATCAATGCATAGCAGGGTTGACTTGCTTTATCTCTGAAAAGTAGTCCTGACATCTCTGCTCTGACATAAGCATTCTGACACTGCATCTCTGAATATAGGCTACTGATGGTTGACATAAGCAAGTCAACCCTGCTATGCATTGATGAAGCATTTATTGGGCAAACGGTAACATGGGAAAAACGGCCATATTCAAACGGTAGCCCACCTACCAAGAGTTCAAATGTTTGAAGACTATATAAGGGAGCTCAACTTCATTTATGAAAAAAAAAAATTGTCTTTGAATATTCTTGAGAGAAGTTAGAGCGAGAAACTAAGAACACCTTCAAGCATTCAAAGCTGCCCAGAAAAGTAAAGAGCATTTAACACATCGAGTGATCCTTTTCATCTACATATTCTGTACTCTTTGTTGTTAAGTCTCTTTCTGTTATAAGAGCATTGATTGTACTTAAGTGTGTAACACCATCCGTTCTTTGAGAGAACTTAGTCAGAAAAATCCTTTAAGTGTAAAGGTTAACCTCTTGCTTGGTGTGAGGGGGAGCTAGTTAGAAAGGTTACAAGTGAGCCTGCGTAAAACTTGTATTTGTAAGGTTGCAAGTGATCCCGTGCAAAACTTGCGGTTGTAAGGTTTCAGGTGAACCCGATTTAAAACCTGAGATATAGTGGAACTCGGCCTGGGTGGTTGAGGACTGGACGTAGGTCAGGTAGACCGAACCAGTATAACTCTTGTGTTGTTTCATTCGAGCATTATTTTTGAAGCACAATTCACCCCCCCTCTTGTGCATCCATTACTTTCATGTTCTTCTAAGCTTGTCACTTTAATTCCCTCTTACTCTAATTAGCGGTGGTTTGTTCTTTTTTGAATAATAAGTAGTCATTCTGAATTTGATTTTCCATCTGAAATGACGAGAACAAATCCTCAATATTATGCAACAAGTAAAAAAGACTTTAACCAGAAAAGGTAAGAACCCACAATAACATTTGGTATTAAAATGAACACAAAACACTGCACTATGCATGAACTAATTTAAGGATATACATTTTCTTTCAGGGATGCAAATCAATGGCCCATAATATTATGATGGATTAGCATATACATCAAAAGACTAAGTATTTAGAAAACAAAGATGTGAAAGATTGTCATGTTTCAAAAAGTGAGGGAACCTTAACTACTACTCACATGAGTATATTATAAATAATAAATTAAATGACATATACAAGCATAGAAAAGAAACAACACTAAGCCTTAGGGATGCAAGCTCTTGTCCATCAAAACCACACCTGCCAAATACTGTGAGGTCTGCCACACTTGCAGATTAGCACAAGTAAAATTGTCATCTCAGCATCCCAAGTGGTTTCTTTGTAATATAATGAGAAAGTATAATATTTGGCATCAAGAAGTAATAATTTGACATGATATAATAACAATATGGCTTTGTAATATAAGGAAATGCTAGAAGTTATCAGAGAAAAAACCTTACATAGGATAATCCAAGGGATCGTACCATAATTGATATGGTTTATTGCTTACAGAAGATAAAAAAATGCATTAGTAGGGACATGTAATACATGTATAGAAAAATGGAATTAAATCTATTAATGGACTTACCATGGTAGTCAGCACCCCAGGACTATGTTGAAAGGCACCAAGAAGAAAAATGATTATCTCTGTGCAGGACAAGGAAAATCATTTGAGGGGGAAGATGCTGTTGGACAAATTTTTGACAATATATTCATGAAAATGTTTTATATAAGCAGTAGAAAGTTATGACTATTTTTTTATACAAACAAGGAGTGCAACTTTCAAGTGTGTATGGTACAGATTGGGAAGGAAATGCTAGAAGTTATGAGAGAAAAAGCCTTACCTCGGATAGTCCAAAGGATCGGTTCAAAAAGGCTAGTTCTAGGTTCTACGGTGCAACTTTCAAGTGATGTTTATTGCAAAAAAACAGCATTAATAACTCTACCTTGATTTTTTTTAGCCAACCCTTTAAAACTTACACTGTCAATTTAAGCCTCATAAAAATTAAGAGACAAAGGTATTTAACCAACCTTATCCCTCACTCTTGGATGGCTTAAGTTGCCCAGTCAGATCTGAAATTCTAGAAATCTCTGCCAAAAACATTCACAAGACCTGACGGTTAGAAAGACATACATTAATAGGCCCTTTAAATCACAAGAACACGACATGAGACATGACAAGTATTGCCAGGTTCAATGTTCTATTGTGATAACCAAAGAAAGAGACCCCAAAAAATTAACACCAATCAAGCAAGACGATTACACTCATTAAACAAAATAATACCCATGCAACCTATTATACTGGCCACAAGAACCCAACCATCATAGAGAAAACTAATGAGTAAGATTCCAGCTCAACCAAAAATATAAGTTGGGTACTTCAACATGTGGCGTTAAGTAAAAGTTGTTAGACCATAAATTTCAACCAGTCAAACATCTAAATCTCAATCATAGTATATCCAAAGTAACTATCAAAAACCTAAGGTACTCATAACAATTAGGTATATAATGTATCAATCTGAAATGGCAAAATACAAGGTTTAGCACTCAATATCCTTAGTGAAAATTAGGTTGGATCTTGCAAGCAGAGGAACTACAAAACAAAAATCATAATTCTAAACATCACAAATAGAATATGATTGCAAGTTAAGGTTAAGCATCACAAAATAAAAATCACAAATAATGAGCATCACAGTCAACAGAACAACGCCAAGCATGTTCAGGAATCATTAAAAAGATGGGGGATATAACTTATAATAACAGAAATCCCTTCATCCCACCAAGCATGCCAAAGGAAGCATGCTAACCAAAAATTGTGAGCAAAAAAAAAGGTTCACTTTTGATTTTTTACGAAAAGCTTCTCTGTCTCTGGTGATAGATAGTTATTTTCATGGATGAGATGGTTTTTAGGGCATTTGAACATACAAAGAATAAGGCATTTGAACATACAATGAGAAGGTTTACCTTTTCTTCAGATAACGACGGCAAAAGGACCGAGGCAGAAATGGTCACGTACGCAAAAGATGGCGGAGACAGTTCGATGAAGAAGATGAAAAAGGGATGAGTAGGTTGGGTTGGTTAGAAGAAGATGAACAATTTTTTTTTGTTAGTGAGAGTGAATATTTCTTTTGTTGTATAAGGAGTGAATGGGTGTTTTAGTGAAGGGCAAAAAAGACATTTTACCAACATTTCATTTTGGACAAATAGGGGACTATCCCATATTTGTCCAAGTTGAAATTGGACTGTCCCATATTTGTCCAAGTTGAAATTGGAGACCCATATTTATCCAAATGAAATTCAAGTGGCATTTTTCTGTCATTTTCCTATATTAATTGCTTAAAATCAATTCTACTAAATTCTTATCAATTAATTGGAAATATCATTTGTAGTGCATTCAAAAATTAATTTGGTGTTTTTAATTTTATTTATTTTATTTCACTTTTAATAATAAGAATTTCAAACATAATAGGGAAAATTAGATTAAAGGACTTGATCATGAATATTTATATAGTATGAGGATCTTAAAAATTTAATTCCTTGAAAATATCAATCACCAAAACAATTTGGTTCAAGTGTACTTTCATATGGAAAGTGTTTAGAGGATTTTTTTTGGGTGGAGGGTGTCTGATGGGGTTGATTGGGGAACTAGTTTGACATTTTTTTGTTTTTACACACTTCTCAAGTTTAATTAGAGTTAAAAATATATTACATGTGATTTAAATTTATGGGGATTGGAGAGGGGAGGATTGAGGTAGAGTTTAACTCTTCTTTCCTTTTTATAAGCAGGCGAGTGTAATTTTTTGACGAGTTAAATATATTACATGTGATTTACGTTGAAATTATTTGAGAAGATCAAGTGTCTGGGAAATTTTTTTTGGGAGTTAGATGAGGGAGGTTGGAGATGTAGTTACACTCTTATTATGTTTTTATTAAAATGTGATTTTGATTCTTTACCATGTTAAAAATAACCCGTGTAATGTAAATTAAAATTATTTGAAAAGATCAACTACTGTTTATTTGTTGTTTGGAGGGGTCTTCTATTGTTTTTAAAAAATGTGTAAGTATGCTTTTTGGCCAAAATATAAAATATTACTCCCTCCGGTCCTTATTATAAGTCACCAACCGCCTCTAAATTTTGGTCCTTAATATAAGCCACTAACTACAATTAATTAACTCATTTATTAAAATTTTCTCAATATACCATTGTCATTGGAAAATGAACATTGTAAGATGAGAAGAGAACGAAGATGAAAAAGGCACATGTATACTCACAAAGATAGATGATTAATGAAAAGAGAAAAAACGTTATGAGCCATAAAAATAAGATAAATTTAATGATGCAACTTCCATTAACCTCAATTCCTTAATATGTACAATTTGGGCCGTTGATGACTTATAAATAGGACCAGAGGGAGTACATGAGATCTAATATTTTTTAAATGATTCATTGATAGTAATCCTGAATATTGTATTGGTATATAAAAATGGTTGGATAACACATTGAATTTCATATGAGACTCTCATTCACGTTTTTTTTATCAATAGACTCTCATTCACTTAGAACATACAAATATACTTTTATATTAAAAAGGTATGTGATATTTCATTACAAGTAAAAACACCTCATGCATTGCATGGGTAAACTGCTTGTTTAAAGAACAAAAGAGAGGCACGTGGGAGGGAGGGGGAGTTTTGGTATTTTTACACTAATCTAGTCACATGCTTAATTTATTAAAACAATGTAGTTTTTTTATGAGAAGGATGATGAGCATGGAATTGTAACCTGTAGGTAGAGCCGGGAATATGAGTTGACCCGTCCAAACCCAAGAGTCAGATGGGCAGGGTTAGAGCGACCCGTTTTAAATGGGTTTAAATTTGATCAACCCTAGTCACAAGCCTATGCGGTAGTGGAATGCACATAAAAATATAAAAATTCTAAATTCTAAATTCAAACTGATATGAGTGGCCTAATCACGGCCCGTGCGATAGTGGAGTTGCATCATTCTAATAATATCATAATAAAACAAGTCTAGCCAAATTCAGCCAAATGATAAAAGTCTAGTACACTAAAATTCAAAATCTAAAGGTCAAATAAAGCAAACTAAAACTCTATCATTCAATATCTTACACAATTGAAACTTCAATAACCTCCTCCTCCTCAACTAAAGACTTAATCGATAACTACTAAATAAGTTAATCTTTGTTTTTTTTTGTTTTAGTACTCATGGATTTTGGGTTTTGGCTTGGACCTTGGAGAATGAGATTTTGAACTTTTGTGTTTTGTGGATTTTTTTAAAAAAAACAGGGTTGGCCTGCCAACCTACCGTGCTAATCCTTGTTAACCCAATGGTTGAATGAGTTGAGTCAGAATGATCCGTTTTAAATGTGTTAGAATTTTACCAAACCTAACCCTGTAAAAACTCGCAATTTCTGAGCTCAACCCGCAATTCCCGGTTCTACCTATATGCAGTCTATAGCTGGGACTTTCAGCCCAGTTTGTCGGGCTGAACCCGAATCGCCACAAAAAAACGAGTCATGCTGGAAAAACTAAGCCCATTTCATTCGGGCTGAAAACAAACTTTTAGCCCGATTAATGCGGGCTACATTCGGGTCAGCTTGCTTTTAATTCGGGCTGGCCCGAATTTTTTATAAAAAAAATCAGAAAGCCTACCTCTCTCTCTCTCTCTTCTTCTCTTCTTCACTTCCTCACACTCCCGTTGAACTCTCCTCACTCTTTTTCGATTTTCTTCTTCTCGAGCTCAGCCACCAACAGCGACGGCCGAAGCCATATCCGGCGAACTCGAGCTCCTTGGTTCTCGTCCTCAATGGTGAGCTTCCATTGGAGACTGAAGCTCTTTAGTTGGCCTGGCGTGAATTTCCTCTCTATTTCTCAATGATTTTCTTCAATTCGTGCGAGGAGTGAAATAGGAAAACGATTGTGCTTGCTTCTTTGTATTCTGGCTTCTCAAAAGAGAAAGAAAAGCTGCCACTGTGAATTTCATTTTTGCACTGCTTAACTTCAATCCCTCTTTCCTTCTATAGAAACCAAAACCATTCCCTTGCTCCTATTTATTTCCCTCTTCCATTTCATTTCATTCCACACGACGTCGTTCCATTTTTAGCCACAGATGCGGTGGCGCACTTCACAGTCCCTTCTCTTCAGTGGCCTTCGCGCGTTGCATCAATGCAGAAATGTACGGACGATGTCGTTTCTGCTATGCACTTTGCCAGCTCGGACGACGAAAGGTGTTCCTTACTTTTACTTTTCATATTTATTTGCCTCTTAATTTGTTTGTTGTTGTTATGTGCTAATGTTTAATCATTCACTGAATATTGATCTTCCTTCGTTGCTTCCCTGAGTGTCGCGCCAAAAGCTGAACTTGATTTCAATTGTTTGGAGAATATTGAGCTTCTCGAAATTGAAGGATTTAATCTTTGGCTTTGAATGTTTATTGCCACTGCCTCGTGCAATAGTTAAATCTATGGTTGTTAAAGGGTTAAGGTGCAATTTTACATGGACTACACAATTGATCATAAAAATGTGCAGAATTATCAATCGACCTTTTAAGCAGGAGCATATTTATCGAAATCTTTTATTTTAGGTGAACAAGTTTGCGATTTAAATCCTATATTTGTTACCCAAAATAGAAGGTATTTGTGAATATGCTACAGATTAAAAGGTTGGTTGTAATTCTGCATCATTTTATTGTCAATTGTGCTAACCGCAACTTTTGCACCTTAGCCCATTGTTATATATGGAAACTGCATATGGCAAATTTCTTAAAGGCGGAATTTCATTATGACAGTTATACACATATTTGGACAATTGCTTAGCATGTGTTTGTTGATATGTATTTTTGAAAATTATGTGTCTGACCTTGGGATAGCTCATTGGTTATATTTAATTTCAATATTCTGGGTCTTGTGATGTTTTTCATCAAGTTAATTATATTTCTGAATTCAGTTTAACTTAATGGTTGCCTTTCATTTCAATCTAATGTGTCTTGTGATATTCTTCACTGAGCATATTGTTTGTTTAAACTTAGCTTATCTCATGGCTGCCTTTCGTTTCAATCTTTTGGGTATTGCGATATTTTTCACTGAGCAAATTTTTTGTCTTAACATAGTGTGACTTAGCTGCTTTCTATATGATAACCAAGTATTCCACATGGAAGCCTATCCCTAAAAGGAATATGAGAAACGATTTCATTTCAAATCAGCCATATAAGTAAACATTTTAGAAGGCTCATGCTTTCTTACAGGATGTTACTTTATTTTGAAGTGAATGCAACTGAATGCAAGATGTGGTTTGCCTAATAAAATGATGGGTAATGGACCTAATCTACCCTCCAAGTAACCACCCAGGAGCACTGGGCACCCTGAACTAACAGGCCCTTATTTGTACTCGAAGTAACCAAAGTGGTTAAAAAATACCCCGAGTGGACGGTCAATCACGTTTGACCGTTAATATGCCCATGTGGCCGCCACGTGGGTTAAATTTTTGCCACGTAGGATAAGGATAATGGACCTAATTTACCCTCCAAGTAACCACCCATGAGCATTGGGTACCCTGAACTAAGAACAGGCTCATATTTATACCCAAAGTGTTTAAAAAATACCCGAGTGGACGATCAATCTCGTTTGACTGTTAATCTTTCCATGTGGCCGCCACGTGGGTTAAATTTTTTCCATGTAAGATTTGTCATGTGGAGCCCACATATAATAAAAATACAATTCCCTCTCTCTCTTCATCACTTCCAAACAGCCCCACCCCCTCCCCCCAACACAACCACCGCCCCACCCCTAGAGGGAATTAATTTTTTTATATCTGGGCCCCACATGACATATCCTACGTGGCAAAAAATTAACCCACGTGGCGGTCACATGAGCAAATTAATGGTCAAACGTGATTGACCGTCCACTGAGGGTATTTATTAACCACTTTGGTTACTTCGAGTGCAAATATGGGTCTGTTGTTAGTTTAGGGTGCCCAATGCTCTTGGGTGGTTACTTGGAGGGTATATTAGGTTCATTACCCTTATCCTACGTGGCAAAAATTTAACCCATGTGGCGGCCACATGAGCAGATTAACGGTCAAACGTGATTGACCATCCACTCGGGGTATTTTTTAACCACTTTGGTTACTTCGAGTACAAATAAGGGCCTGTTGTTAGTTCAGGGTGCCCAGTGCTCCTGGGTGGTTACTTGGAGGGTAGATTAGGTCCATTACCCTAAAACGATTTGCAGTTCCATTACCAATCACCACTAATTGTTGAAGCCTTATTTAAAAAGTTCTAGTTTGACAGTTTTCTGATTTATGATTAACAGTCTCATACAGGTTCTCAACGATGGCAGAAGTATCACATGGACCTGCCCCTGGAAATGATTATCTGTCTTTCATCAAAGCCTCACTAGATGAATTTGAAGGTATTGAATTGGCTAATTTAGTATGTTATTAACAGATATTCGTTTCTCCTACTGTCCTGTGATTCTTATTTCTTTGTGTATAATATTCTTAAGCAATTTTCGCTTTAAAATCTTTTTTGCATCCATTAGAATTTTGATCTCATGTCCAAGCACTTGGAGAATCAAGGGGGCTTCCACAAGTGATATTTGACTGCTAAAATTTTTATTTTTTACATAAAAGCATACATAGTTCCCTTAACATGGGAGGATACTTACAAGAGAAGATTTGAAACTTAAAAGTCTTGAGCACAAATATTAATATAACATTCAGCCACTATAAAATATTACTAAAATATATTAAATATTCCTTCTATGCTAAATATCCCAAAATATCTCTCTTATATCTCATCATTTCTCCCCTGCTTGGAGAACACGGCTCTTGACTAGTTAAAATGGAATTACATAATTGTGGAGTGAATGATAGAGCTTGACATAGTACTTCAATCTGGAAATCTATACAAACAAACAAGGTAACTCAAATTTAGTCTTTGCAAAGAGTGAACATTCTTCTGCTCTTTCATTGCATCTACAACTTCTGGATTATAAGGAGCATGAGATTGATGAGCCTACACCCTATGAGGGCAATGTGAAGTAATCATCTCATAGATTTGAGTACTTGTAGTGTCAAGATTCTCAGTTTGATAGACCTGCAAGGCCAGTAACTGATTATCTTTGATTGCTAACTCAAAATCTGGATTCAACGCAAGACTCATGCTTTCATAATTCATGGGGTTTTGTTCTGGCTTGACTTCTTTTTCTCTGTCAGCTTCATTCACCACTTCAAGTTTTTCTTTAGCTATGTTTTCTCTTGCAATAGGATATGTCACTTTAGGACCATCAATACTGTTAATAGATCTTTGTGGGACAGTGGTGGTGTGGTTGTATCAATTTCATGAATAACTTTCATAGAAGTTAGGGTTAAGGGTCAAATCTAGCACTCTACTATTGCCAAAAATTCACCCAACATAAACAAGAATTCGATGGCTCAAATGTAGCACACATCTTTTAAAAAATGACTCAAATTTAGCATTTTCGTCAAATTAACAGGTTTGACTTGACCATGCCACGTCACTCGCCACGTCACCCAGTTTTGACATGTGGCCTGCCACGTCACCCAATAATTGATATTAAGTGGGCCCATTGGGTGATATGGCAGGCCACGTGGCAAAAAATGGGTGACGTGGATGGTGACGTGGCATGGTCAAGTCAAGCTTAACGGTCAAACCCGTTAAAGTTGACGAAAATGCTAGATTTGAGCCATTTTTGAAAAGATGTGTGCTACATTTGAGCCAGCGAATTCTTGTTTATGTTGGGTGAACTTTTGGCAATAGTAGAGTGCTATATTTGACCCTTAACCCTAGAAGTTACAAGTTTTGGTTGTGAGGAAGGGACTGCTACCTTTGTTGACATACTTGTTGCTTTCTCATCTACTTGATTGTACTGCTGCTCTTTCTTTGATGCATTATTGTTGGGCTTTAGAGATAGTGAAACAGTATTCATAATGGCATCCCATTCAAACTGATGTAAAACAAGTTTAGAACACTCATATATGTTCAGATTTAGAGCTGGGCAGATTAGGATTTAGGGAGGAATTGAAGAAATAGTGAGGAAACAGGGGGATGCAGAAATAGAAATATGAAGAGGGAGGAATAGATTAGAAACATAGGGGGAAGTCAGAAGAACTTGTGCTTTCAGTGGGGGGGGGGGGGGAAGAGATCACATAATCATCATATATTCATTCATAATCTTCAACTAACTAATAGAAGAGGGAGCATGTCCTATTTATAGATGGAAGGTTTCCTTCTCATGAAGTAACCTTTCAATTTGCTAATATAAAATTATAAAAGCATACATAGTTCCCTTAACATGGAAGGAAACTTACAAGAGAAGATTTGAAACTTGAATATCTAAAGCACAAATATTAAAATAACATTCAGCCACTATAAAATATTACTAAAATATATTAAATATTCCTTCTATGCTAAATATCCCAAAATATCTCTCTTATATCTCATCATCAAGTTATTTCACAAGTGGCAAAGTTCATATACTGAAATCATATATACAAAAGCACGGGGAAATTGATGGAGATCTTGCTCTGAATTTGAGTTGATTGGTTTAAATGTAAAAGGCACTCAGAGTTATTTGTAATTAAGAAATATCTAATAAGGAAAAAGGGAAGTTTTATTGTTCTGCTATAAGACCAACAATGTGATAGGAAGTGTATCAAGAAAGGTTTAAGAGGGAGACAAATAGATCAAGAATGGGTTGTATAAGGGACAACATGCGTATATAGTTGGGGTAGCTAAGATGAGAATGTTTAGATGAATGTGGTTATACAAGAAATGATAAATTTCGTGATGATCTTATAAAGGAAGAGTTCGAATCATGATTCCTATTGAAGAGAAAATGATTAAAAATCATTTGAGGTGATTTAGACATGAACAAAGAGTGTCATTGGAGGAGTTAGTGAGGAGTGTTGATTGGGAAGTATGGTATCCTCTCAAAAGGGATAGAGGAAAACCTGAGAGAACATTTAATGAAGTTATGGAGAAAGACCTTTTGGTTGACAATTTATCTAAGTATTTGATTGTTGATTGTTGGGAAGTATGGTATCCTCTCAAAAGGGATAGAGGAAAACCTGAGAGAACATTTAATGAAGTTATGGAGAAAGACCTTTTGGTTGACAATTTATCTAAGTATTTGATTGTTGATTTAGCACAATGATGTTATGCAATCTATATAGCTATCCCTATATAGCGGGATACTGCTTCTTTTTGTTGTTATACTCCAATTACCTCTCTGTGTGAACCGGTTGGCACATTATTGGTCATTGAGTAGGTTAGGACGAAAATAAACAAGTTCTGTTGCTTGTTGGAGAATCATGTGAGCACATATCGTCTTTGCTTTTTGGAGAAACATGGGTATTTATACTGGGACATTTTTGTGCAAAATTCATTATAAGTTTCACTAGAATGAACTTATGTTCCGTTCGGTTCTTAGTTTTTTTTTTATTTATTTATTGCACGGCATTGTACATGATGTATTCCTATATACTATTTTATTCTAAAAATGTTTAAATTTGGTGAAGATTACGACGGTCGAATGACATTTTAGTTTTACACCTCCCTTTAATCACTGCTTTGTATGAAACCTGTAGGCCCATATCATTGTTGGTTGAATAGGTTTCACAAAAATGAACAAGCTTCTGTGGGAGACAAGACATTCTTGGTTCTTTTTGCGAGAACTTTTGACCATGTATTTTTGTTTGAAAATATAAAGAAAATTAAGAAAAGGTGAGGAAGGCTATGTTTTAATTTCTCTTCCCTTTTTATAATTTGTTTTCTATTCACTTTGTGATTACAAATTGCTGTTGATGGAGTTGCTAAAAAATACTTTTGATGGCAGGTTTCCTCATCTCTTTATCATGGGCTTATTCTTAATTCATTCTTCAGTAGATACGAAGCACCTGATCTGGTTATTGATGGCTGAAAACATTAGTTTCCCCATATTATTTTCAAAGAAGTCATTTCCTGAGGTAATGTGAAATCCTTGGTCCTATTGTTAAATAAAAACTATTATCCTTGGTACAATTCTTATTGTGGAAACAAAGATCACTAAACAGTCCGATGAATATTTCATAAATATGATATCATACTTATAATACAAAAACTTTTTTAAAAAAAATAATAACATTCTCCTACAAGTTTACCTAATACAATTCCCTAATTATAATATAATATTCTTATTCTAAAAATTTCCAAATAATATAATTTATAATTATGACTAAGATATACAAATATTCTACTAATAGAAAATATTATCATTATTTTTATTATTTCCTACACTTCCACTCAAGTTGGGCTATGGGTATTTGTCATATCTAACTTGCTAACAAATCTTCATTCTTCAATCATTGACCTCAATTATTGTGACTTTATATGTGGGGAATAATGATCCCAACTTTAGAAATTCTATGTGGGGAATGACCTTCCCATCGCAAATGCTCATTCTTCAAAAACACCTTGTTTATGTACGTGTGGAATGACCGTCCCATCGATATATCTTTATATGTGGGCAATGACTGTCCCATCGTAAACACTCATG
Source organism: Mimosa pudica (assembly GCA_029929735.1). Classification (NCBI taxonomy): domain Eukaryota; kingdom Viridiplantae; phylum Streptophyta; class Magnoliopsida; order Fabales; family Fabaceae; genus Mimosa; species Mimosa pudica. The sequence goes on from JAKELP010000036.1 coordinate 2,290,766, forward strand.
TGAGGAATGACTGTCTCATCGCTGCAATCTCTTTATATGTGAGGATTGACCATCTCACTAAAACTACTTGAGTGTGGGGAATGACCATCTCATCGCAATGTACATGCACATGTACGTGAGGAATGACCATCCCATTGAATTTTTCTCTTCAGCACTACCAATCATCTTCATCATGAGAGGATCCTATTGAGGAAATGAGGTAGAGTCCTTCTGGTTTGACATAGTTGTTTCAATCTAGTTTATACCCAATGTTCAGGGTTGATAGCTCAGTGGTTTCAGGTAGAGGATGCATTTTGTTGCCTCCATTAGGTGACTCGATTCTACCTATTCAGGTTTAATTATTCAGAGCTGTAAACTGACCAAAACTGATCATTGTGAGGATTCTTGCTCTGATATCATCAAGGTTAGCTGAGCAATTGATGACTTACCTCAATTGTTTTTTAACTTAGTGTGCTACGTATAGGAAGAAGCAGAATGGCTTGATTATAGGGTTTCCAAGATACTCAAAATATAATGTTTCAAATAACAAGAAAGAAAATAAAATGAAACAATTTATTAAATAGAAAAATAAAACTTTCATTTTGGGTGTGACGATTACATGCCTGGTGTCGTTTTATGGTTCTGTAAAACTTGCATAAATAGTGCTTGAAGCGTTTGGTGGGAGAGAAATTCTTGCACCTTTATGGCTTGTCCTGTATATTTGGAGCTGTGGGGAAGAATAGCATTTGTCTCTTCGATTTGCTATTCTGCTATTGTTTTTTTCTTCTTCTTCAATGTCGTCGCTATCTTAGATTCACGAAGAGATAGGGCTACTTTGCTACAATTTTGTTTAAATATATTTTCATTCTTTAGTTTTTAATGTTTCTTTTGGAGACATCTTATCCTTTATAATTTCTTGTATAAACTGAAGCCTGCTGTAGTATGCATAATTATTCTAAATAGGTTTTCAAGTTAACTCTCATATTTGTTTTATTTACACGCATGTGTGATATTATTTCTTTATATGAATTTTATTTAAGTTATTTTCTTTTATATTCATAGATGGAGAAAGGTGCATGCTATTTGTTATTTAAAAATTTCGAGAGCCCAGCAGTTTATTCAGAGAATGATGTGGATCTTGAAATGCTATGCCAAGGTGATGATGCATTTTTCCTTACACAATCTTATGTGCAATGCGTCAAGACTCTTGTATTCTTTTTAATTATGTTTATGCATGATTTATTTCCTGATGAGGGTATTTTGAACAGCTATTCAGAAGTTACATATGCTGCCTATTGCGAAGTCAAAGTCAGTCAATCAATTGGAATTCACTTCTTGGAAGCAAGATGGGATCACGAAGGAGTATTACATGTGTTCTCTTCAGAATTTACTTTTCTTTTATCCAGGTATATAACAAATAGGAAAATGACCCTATTTTACCCTTCAAGTAATCACACTGGACCACTAACACCTTAAATTGTTGTAATAAACTATTTTTTTAAACTAAATAACTAACTAATTAATTATGGAATAGTGTGATAATTGTGTTAATTAATTAAAATATTAATAAAATAATTGGGTCGGGCCGCCCTATTGGTCATGAGCGTATGCCTTGGTCCTGTCTAACCCGATGTTCGGATCAGTCTCGTCCTAACTGGGCTGGTCCCGGGCTACATTGTGACAAACCAATTTTTGCATAGGACCGGATCGGGTCATGATGGGCCAATCAGGATGCCGGCCTTTTGTGCAGCCCTACTTGCAGTAATGAATTAGTGATAACTGAGTTGTAATCATCAGTGAGCAATAAAGTAGGTAGGTCATCAAAGTAATTCGCTTGAGGGGTGGAAAAACAAAACAAGTCAGCCGAGTGACTAATGCGAAAGAGAGCATCAGCACTTTGATTTGATGTTCTTGACTTGTAAATGAAATCAAAGGGCAGCAGCTTTATAAGTAGTCTCTATTGTTCTGGAGTAGTCACATGTTCCAAGAGAAATTTGAGGCTAGAATGGTCTGTATGAACCACAAACTTCCTTCCCAACAAGTAATGCCATTTTTGAAGCGACATTACCAAGGTTAACAATTCTTTGTTATAGACTGACTTGTGGTGATTGCTAGGAGATAACCTTTTGCTACTAAAATAAGTAATTGTTTGTCCGTTTTGTTGAAAGACAGCCCCTACACCAGTCCTAGAAGCATCCCAATCAACTACAAAAGTATGGTAAAAGTTGGGAAGTTGTAATAACGGGAGACTTGTCATAGCTTCCTTTAGTTTGTTGAAGGCAGCCAATGATCCTCCGTTACACAAAAAAAGGAATTTTTCTTGGTAATGTCAGTCAATGATTTAGCAATAAGCCCATAAGCTTTCACAAAGTGCCTATAATAGCCTGTGTGGCCTAAATGCTGCTTAGTTCTGTGACGGTCTTAGGTTGAGGCTAGTTGAGTACAGCAGTAATTTTATCCTTGTCCACAGCTACATCAACGTGTGTAATCTCATGATCCAAGAAAGAAACTTCAGTTTCCATGAATACACACTTTTTGGGATTTGCCGAAAATTGATTCTGTTGCGACAACAGAGTAAAGTTTTGAGTGCTCTTGATGGATGATTTTTGGAGAATGTTGTTTGTTATTGTTGAAGGATTTAACAACAAGAGAATGTGAGCAAAATTTGGTACTATATCTTAGGATATGAATTAGATAGATTAATGAAGCTGATAATAAAATGGAAAATAGTAAAGCTAATGGACTTCATAGCTTCCCTAGTGTAAGTTTGGTAGTTTTACACAAAGATTTGTTTTTGATTTCTAAGATATTAAATGGAATTTTTGATCTAAAAAAATTCTTGATAAATGAGTGAATGAGCTTTAGTTTTTATTAATAAGAATAAAGGGGATGTCTAAACTGTAAGTTGCAGAGGGATAAAACTTATGAGCCATATCCCTCTCCACCTGAATGAGAGTTTTGGGATTACACGGTTGATCCTCTATAATTGTTGCATTAATAGGAAGAAAATATTTCTTCTTAGAGGGTGAATATCAACAATACCTTTTTGAGTATGGGTTTAAGCTAGATTATACATTTAGAATTCAGATGGTTTGGCTGATGATGCTTTTTAGATAATGTTGAAAACAAAAGGGTTTCGCAAAAATAATAGTCTTCACTTATTTCATTGATGTGATTACATATTTATGGCTTAAGTATACTTTTGGCCCCTTATGTTTACATCAAGTTTCAATTTAGTCCTTTATGTTTGGAAAGTACACTTTTAGTCCTTTTTTGTTAACGGAAAATGTTAACTTAATTTTAAATGGTTATTAAATACTGAAAAAATGTTCAGATTACAATATTTAAGTGTAAATATTCTTATATTTTCAAAATTTATCATTTTTTGTCCAATTTCATTAGAAAATAATCATTTAAAGTTGTTAAGTTAGCATTTTCCGTTAAGTTAAACTAATGGTGTTAACAAAAAGGACTAAAAGTGTACTTTCCAAACATAAATGACTAAATTGAAACTTGATGCAAACATAAAGGACCAAAAGTATACTTTAGCCCATATTTATAATATAAAAGTTTCCTAAAAGACAATAAACTTCTCCCACAAGTTTACCTAACACGATTCCCTAATAAAAACGTAATATTCTTATACTCTAAATATTTCCTAATACTATAATTATTTCCTGATAATCTTCTAACACTCCCCCTCAAGTTGGAGCATCCAACTTGTTACAAAGATAATCCCAAAAATAAACAAAACTCAACACTCCCCATGAGCAACAAATCGGTGCACTTGATGCAAAACCAAAGCTGAAAGCTGAAATCTAAAATCCAAAAATACTCTAACCAGAGCAACCAAATCCATGTCATAAAGGCACCAAACTGGAGCTCATCCCAACACAAAACCCGAATGCAATCACCACTGGGATCCACCGGAACGAGATGACAACTCTAAAATACGAAATTCATCAAAACACAAAACCTGAATGCAATCACGCAAGGATTCACCGGACACGTCTTGACAACTCCAAATAACAAAACTCCATACCACCAATGGAAATAGCATCAAGATCACAAGAGGGGCAACCAAAAATGCCAAGAACCAAACTGCAACAGCCAACAAGAGGCACAAACCAACATCAAAAAATCTCAAGCAACTAGAATCTGGAACCACGATCCATGAGCACCTTTTTTTTCATTTGTTTTTCCTTTTTTTTAGCCATTGATCATAAGCAACAATTAAAAAATCCCAAATAAAATTCCAACAAGCAAGTAGACAACAAAATAGCTTCACCATGAGCTACAAAACTTCACCAGGAACAATCACCGCCAAAAACGGGAGAAAATGGCGAAAAAACAGCGACGGGGCGTGGGACTTCCTGCAAGGCGCGTGGGTGGCGTACGGCGGCGCAGAAGCTGCATGCTGCGGCGGATCGTGGTCGGACCGGCTGGGGTTTGTTCACCGGAGACTTCCGATGCTGATGGGCCGGCGCGTGTTGCGAGAGGAGGTCCGGAAGAGCACGGAAGAGGCTGGACAGCTTCGAACGCTGTTAACGTGAACAATAGCTTGAACCAGGGAAGACGACAATGATAAACAAGAACCCTAAAGAGCCTTTTTGCTCTGAAACCATGTTGAAAACAAAAGGGTTTCGCAAAAATAATAGTCTTCACTTTATTTCATTGATGTGATTACATGTTTATAATATAAAAGTTTCCTAAAAGACAATAAACTTCTCCCACTAGTTTACCTAACATGATTCCCTAATAAAAAATAATATTCTTATACTCTAAATATTTCCTAATACTATAATTATTTCCTAATAATCTTCTAACAGATAACAATACCTCTTAAAAAAGATTTCCTCCTTTTTTTTTTGGTTGTAAATAAAAATTATTGGACTAATTCCATATTTATATACCTGCTTTCATTTGTTTCAGGGTGCATCACTGCCGATGAATGTGGAAACCGCCTCTTCCTTTCTGACTGCAATCATCATAGGATTATTGTATCTGACGGCAATGGAATGATTTTGGACTGCGTATGTTTATTGCTATGGTTTTATTATAAGATGCGTTTTGATTTCAGATTTCTGCTGGGCTATATTTCTAGTGTAATGAATGTAAAACAGACATTTTTGGCTATATTGTCCCATGTTCTAATCCACCTCCTTGACACCCTGCAGAAGCTGACTTATTACTTTTATATTCATGATTTTACTGGTAAGAAAATGTTTACATGCAAGGAGTTATTAGAATGAATAGAATTTCTTAATATGTTACTTGGTGTATTTATAATTGTCTCTAATCATGGTGCTAGTTGTATATGTTTTTGAATTAATAATCAGTTGTTTTTTACCTTTCCAGATAGGATTGTATGTAAAGCATATTCATTTACACTAGGATAATAGATGCAATCAGAGGTGATGTTGGGAGAAAGGATAGAAACGCGAGAATTCAAAGGAGGGGAACAAGTAAAACAGGAATTGGAGGGGGATGAGAAACTGACAAGGGGAGCTGAAATGAATGTGGAAGAATGTTATAGAAAGAACTAGGAGGGAGCTAGCTGAATTACATAAGCAACATAATATTTCATTTATCACATCTATCTTTTACATGTGCTTCGTAACATCTATTTATATAAGCAAGGTTTCCTTCTCATAAATGGAACATAGTCAGCCCATAAGATTTCCTTCCCACTGAGGCATCAAAAGGCAAATTATAATGTCAAACAATAATCAGCTACTTAGGTTTCCTCTCTTGGAAGGAAAATCTAAGAATAAGATCCAAAGCATTGAGCATAAGTCAGTTTCATGATACAACAGCAAATACTTATTGCACTAAGTGGGGTAGATACATAGATCACAAAGCACAATTATGCTCCTTGAAAATCAAAATTTTTGGATAATTTATTGAAATGATATTTCTCAATAATTTCGTCAAGGTTTTGCTTAGTGAAGTTGTAAAGCGAGATCTTTCAGTGAATAAGATATTTAAAAATTTGATTATGTATATAGCACAAGATTCCATACGATCCATATAGTATTTAGTGGGATGACACTTTATGTTGTTCTTTTCTGTTTTTTCTTCTACTTCTTTTTAGATGACTCGAGACTGCTTGATCAACCCTATTGATTTGCATAGTCAATGTCTTTCTTTGACTGTGTTTGTATCACATTAAACGTTGTATACCATTTTCTCCTCAATGATACTAGTCTGACCCTTCCACATATACTTTTTCATTGTGAACATTATCTTTTCTTGTATGACGACCCACCGTAACATTTTTCATTTCCACTACCCTCAATTTATAAGATATAATCCCTTCGTTTCTAAATATAAGAGCTAATTAACTAACTTTGAGAAATTAAGGATGATAGTCAAATTAGATTATTTTATGTGTTCCCTGAAATACCCATATTCTAAATTCAGAGATTTGGCTCCTCTGATGTGTTCCAACGTCTCATATTTGTTAACATTTTATTCTAGATTGTTAATCTTTTGAGGTCATTCATCTTCATAAATTTTCTTCTAATAGTGTTTATCTTCCTCATCAAGTTCCATTCAGCTCTCCAACATACATTGTTCATTTTCCTCTTCATTCTGCAGTCCTTGAAACATCATTAATCATTCTTTTTTACATCTCCCCTTTCATTTTTTGCATCTCCATCGATTTTCTTCATCTTTGTCGATTTTCCTCCTCAACGAAGCTAAGGCATTTAGTAGGGCACTTCGTCTTGCGAGTATGTGTGAGGTGGAAAAAAGGGTTACATGTATACAAGAGACAACATAGGAAAAGAAAGGGCCAACAAAGTTCTAGTCCCCACTTGGTGAGGGTGTTGGGGAAGAGAATATACTAGGCAGTCTAACCTCCACTTTTTGCAAAGTGGATGATTTGAACCCACGACCTCAGACCCCACCGCAAGTGAGCTAACCGTTGGGCCAAGTTGGCCCTTCAGACAACATAGGAAAAAAGTGGCAATAATTAGGTGATACGTGGTCAGAGGGTTAGGAGGGTAGAGGACTGTTGTATTAGTAATGACTTTGTAATAAAATGCTAAGGTGGCAAGATAGGAGGTTAGGGAGAGTAGGGATAATACTTGTATGACACGTGGGCAGGAGCCACGTGGGGTTAGTTAGACAGTTAGGCCACGTGGACAATAGCACATGGGGTTAGTTAGTCTGTTATATCAGATAAGTATAAATAGCTAACCTGTACTTGACATGTGTGTGGAATAACAGAATTCAGTTCTTTCTTTCTTCTCTCGCATTTCATTTCTTGCGTTTCTCTTCTCTGTACCAATTTGGTATCAGAGCCGAGTATCCAGCTCGCATGGCGCCGGATACTCGATCCAGAGATCTTCGCCTTGGAGATCTCGAACAGAGGCTAGAAACGCAGTGCTCGATGATAGAGAGTAATCGCGAACAGATGGCGAGGAATGTATCGGAGATTGGGGATTTGAAGGGTTCGATGTCGAGAATTGAGGAGTGTTTGAAGGATTTGACCGGTTCAATTGCGAGTCTCCAGAATTCGAGGTTAGGAGAACAAGCAATGGCTTCGTCGAGTCATCACACGAAGACTGGGTTTATGCAATTTGGTACTTACGGAGGTCATGGAGGAGGCGGAGGCTATTATTCAGCTCCGACGAAGCATAGTAGGGTCGAATTCCCTAAGTTTGATGGTAGTGACTTTAAAGGCTGGTCGTATCGATGTAAACAATTTTTTTCCGTTGATGCGACTCCATTAGAGCAGAGAGTGAGGCTGCTAAGTATTCATTTGGAAGATAGGGCTCTCAAATGGCACTTAAACTTCATGAAGAATAGGCGCAAGGAGGAAATTTCTTGGGAAGACTATTTCCAAAATATGGAGGCTAGGTTTACAAACGTCGGGCACCTTAATCCGATGGTAGAGATTAAGAAATTGCAACAGTTGCAACTTTCAGTTGATGACTACATTGATGCGTTTGACAATCTCTTGACGGAAGTGGATTTGAGTGATGAGGTGGCTAAGAATTGTTTTTTGGGAGGTCTTCGTACGGATATTCAGGCTTCGGTGACTGCCTTCAATCCGTCGACATTAGGAAGTATGATGCAGTTGGCGAGGATTCAGGAGAGGTCAATTAAAGCATTATATGATAATATTCCTAAGCAACCTCTTAGACAATGGTCCTCGATGAATACAACCGCTTCGAAATTCTCTTCGAATGCTGTTAATAAATCATCACAGATAGGTGATAAAGTGTTGAATCCTGCTGTGGTTACTAAGAATTCATCTGTGACCTTGTCTAAGAAGGAGATGGAGGAGAGGAGACGGAAGGGACTTTGTTATTGGTGTAATGACAAATTTTCTTCCTCTCATCGTTGCAAGGAATCTCAGGTCATGATGTTGATTGTTCCTGGCCGTGAGGAAGAGGAATTTGTTGATGCACAGGATATTATGGAGCAAGTGGAGGGAGAGATGGATTTAGTAGGTACCATTAACGCAATTGAGGGCAAAGAGGAGTTTTCTACTCTTCGTATTGAAGGATATATCAAGAAGCATAGGGTGGTGATTCTAGTAGACACTGGCAGCTCTCATAACGTGGTGCATAGTAAGATAGTAAAAAGGTTGGGCATACCCTGTATACCTCATGTTGGTGTTCGTGTGAAGGTAGCAGGAGGAGAGGAAATCAGAGTTGATAGATTTTGTAAGGAATTACATTGGTGCATGTCGGGTTCAGAGTTTGTAGATGATTTTATGGTGATGGATATTGGTAATTTTGATCTGATTTTGGGAGCACAATGGTTGAGGAAGTTGGGGCGATTTTTGTTGGATTTGAGTGCTTCCTTTATGGCCTTTACCCTTGCTGGACAGAATTATGAGATTCATGGCATAGGCACTCCTCGGTCTCATTTACCAGAGCAGGTAAAGGAGCTGGGCAAGGTTGTGAGAGATGCTGCACATGCCTATGTGATATGTAGTGTGCCTACTGATGTTGTTCCACGGATAACAACTACACTACCTATGAATCACCATCAACAATTGCTTACTCTTCTTCATGAGTTTGCTGATATATTTGGTAGGCCAGTGGCATTGCCTCTAACTCGCCAATTGGATCATCATATTGTACTCAAGGAAGAACGGCCAATTTCTTGTAGACCATACCGATACGGTCCTTTGCAAAAAGATGAGATTGAGAGGCAGGTGAAGAGCATGTTGGATCATGACATCATTCAGCCTAGTCATAGTCCGTTTGCAGCACCGGTGGTATTGGTTCATAAGAAGGATGGGACTTGGCGATTTTGTGTAGATTACCGGAGATTGAATGATATGACCGTTAAAGATAAGTTTCCTATTCCTCTAATAGATGACTTATTGAATGAATTACAAGGGGCCTCATGTTTTTCTAAGCTAGATCTTTATTCAGGATATCATCAGGTACGAATGCATGCAGCTGATATTCCTAAGACAGCTTTTAGGACTCATGAAGGCCATTATGAATTCAAGGTTATGCCTTTTGGATTGAGCAATGCACCAGCCACCTTCCAAGGATTTATGAATGTGATTTTTAAACCTTATTTGCGGAAGTTCATTCTAGTCTTCTTTGATGACATTCTCATATATAGCAGTGATTGGGAATCTCACATGCAACATTTGAGAATCACTTTTGAGTTGTTTAGACAACACACGTTGTTTGCCAAAGCTAGTAAATGCTCTTTCGCTCGAGATCAAATTGATTATTTGGGGCATGTTATTTCGAGCAAGGGAGTAGAAGTGGATCCCTCTAAAGTTGAGGTGGTTAAGGAGTGGCCTGTTCCTAGTAATGTGAAGGCAGTCCGGGGTTTTTTAGGTCTTACAGGGTACTATAGAAAATTTATTCAGAACTATGGTGATATTTCTAGACCCTTGACCGCATTGCTGAAGAAGGATTGTAAGTTTCATTGGAATCTTGAAGCAGATGCAGCATTCAATAAATTGAAGGATCTCTTGTGTTGTGCTCCTGTTTTGGCTCTTCCAAATTTTAAAGAGAAGTTTGTCATAGAGGCTGATGCTTCCAACACAGGCATGGGCACGGTATTGATGCAAAACGGCCATCCAATTGCTTTTGCAAGCAAAACTTTTGGGCCTAAATCAGGAGCATCCTCTACTTATGAGCGAGAGCTACGTGCAATTATATTTGCTGTTCATCAGTGGAGATCCTATTTGATTGGTAATGTTTTCACTATTCGCACGGATCATTTACCTCTGAAACATCTTTTAGAGCAAAAGAATGTGTCTCCTGATCAATTCAAGTGGTTGGGTAAATTGTGGGGGTTGACATATACTATTGAGTATAGGAAGGGTAAGGATAATTGTGCCGCTGATGCTTTATCACGTGTGGTGGAGGGATGCGTGATGGCTATGTCTGTTCCTAGGACTGATTTATTGGACCAAGTTAAGACTTCTTGGAGCAGTGATGACTTAATTCAGAAGTTGATTGCTGACTTGGAGGCTGATCCTCAGTCTCACTCTCGTTTTTCTTGGTCTCATGGTCTGTTGAAGCGTAGAGGGCGACTAGTAGTGGGAGCTACGCAAGCGTTGAGGGATGATTTGTTGTCATATTTTCATTGTGATCCTGCCAGTGGTCACTCAGGTATGACCCCTACTTATCGTCGCCTATCTTCTGTTTTCTATTGGAAGGGTATGGAGAAGGATGTGCGTGAATTTGTTCGTAACTGTGTCGTTTGCCAACGTTTTAAGACTGAGAATGTGGCCACACCTGGATTACTTCAACCTTTACCGATTCCTACACATATTTAGAGTGATCTTTCTATGGATTTTATTTGTGGCTTACCTAAGTCTTATGGGAAGACGGTCATTTTTGTGGTGGTGGATAGGTTGAGTAAAGCTGCTCATTTTTCTGCTTTAAAACATCCTTATACTGCTGTGGATGTTGCGAGAGTTTTTATGGATACCGTAGTAAAGTTGCATGGTTTTCCTAAAACTATAGTTTCCGATAGAGATGCAGCTTTTTGTGGAAAATTTTGGCGCGAGTTATTTCGATTGCAGGGTGTTAAGTTGCATTATTCCTCCGCTTATCATCCTCAGTCTGATGGCCAAACTGAGGTGGTTAACCGTAGTTTGGAGTGTTACTTGAGATGTATGACAGGGGATTTTCCTAAACAGTGGGTGAAGTGGTTAGCTTTGGCTGAACTTTGGTATAATACTACGTACCACTCTTCTATTGGCATGTCTCCGTTTCAGGCTGTGTTTGGCATCTCACCACCTGTACATTCTCCTTACATTTCTGGAGATTCTAATAATGACATAGTGGATAGGATATGCTTGTCCAGAGAGCTTACTACTCAGATGTTGAAGCAACATTTGTTGAAAGCTCAACAACGTATGGTGGTGCAAGCCAATAAGCATCGGACTGAGCGGCATTTTGCTAAGGGAGATTTTGTTTTTCTGAAGTTACATCCTTTTCGAAGGAATCAGATTAATAATTCTTCTTTGCATAAGCTGGCCGCCAAGTATTTTGGTCCTTTTGAGGTTGTGGACAAGGTTGGAACTGTGGCTTATGAGTTGAAGCTTCCACCGGGTTCTCGTGTTCATCCTGTTTTCCATGTTTCTTTACTTAAGCGTGGGGTTAAACAGGACACCTTGGTCTCTACTTCCTTATCGGAGACTGACTCTGATGGTCATTTTATGTTAGAACCTTTTGCAATCTTGGGACGCAAGTTGGTGAATAAGGGAAATGTTCCAGTCACGCAGGTCTTAGTACAGTGGAATCATTCTAGGCCTGAGGATGCCACTTGGGAGGATTTAGCTTCTATTCATGCACAATTTCCACTATTTGATACTACTGCTCCTCCGGTTACCACCATCCTTGTGGACAAGGATGTTTTTTAGGGGAGATGCCATTGATACGTGGTCAAAGGGTTAGGAGGGTAGAGGACTGTTGTATTAGTAATGACTTTGTAATAAAATGCTAAGGTGGCAAGATAGGAGGTTAGGGAGAGTAGGGATAATACTTGTATGACACGTGGGCAGGAGCCACGTGGGGTTAGTTAGACAGTTAGGCCACGTGGACAATAGCACATGGGGTTAGTTAGTCTGTTATATCAGATAAGTATAAATAGCTAACCTGTACTTGACATGTGTGTGGAATAACAGAATTCAGTTCTTTCTTTCTTCTCTCGCATTTCATTTCTTGCGTTTCTCTTCTCTGTACCATTAGGATAGGGTCTTATATTCATTAACAAACCAATCTCTTAAATTAGCTCCTATACTGAGGAACGGGGGAAGTAACAAAATAAGAATTAAAGTATGCTAGGTTTCTTCAAAATATTAATTCCTATATTCCATCAGTTTTATTTATAATTATCTGCAGTCTTCATTGGTTTATTGCCACAAGAAATGCATGAATACATGGAAGGATTTTCATGTAGTTTTTCAGCTTCAAATCTAGAAAGAATTTCATTATCTGTCATATATCCATAGACCTTTGAGTGCATGTTAGCCTCTAGTAATAGTCGGTAAATATTTGCTATTGATCACTGTTAGTAATAGTTCAATTCTGCTCTCTAGAGTTGCTATTTCAGTATGATATTAATTCCATCACAAATAGTAGTCAACAATTTTGAAAAAGGTTTCTTACAACTGGTTTTGATCGATGAAATAAGTTGGAGTGTTTTAGTCAGCTCATGTTCTTGTTTGGAGTTTCTGGTCATTCACAACTGGTTTTGATCAATGAAATAATTATTTTAGTTCCTGGTCCGTGCTGATGACCTCCGCTAAACTTTCTTCGATAAAGATTTCTTGTCCATATATGACAAATCATGCTGAGAGCTACTTTGAATTGTGGAAATCCAACTTCTTACCTTATATCAGGAACGAGTTTCATATTATCATATTTTTTAAAAAAATTATCAATATTTGTGTCTTATTGATTTTAAGTTGCTTAGGATTAAAAATATTTTTCTTTGGCCTTCCCTTAACATTGAGAATTTGAGATGAGTTGTTAGTTTACAATTCCTATGTCTATAAAAAGGAAATGAGCAACACTCAAGAGTTACTGTTTTCCATCTCTTTCAGATTGGGTCTTCCCCAGGATTTGAGGATGGAGATTTTGAATTTGCTAAATTAAGGCGACCTGCTGGTTCTTATTACCATGCTGCTGAAGACTGCTTATATTTTATAGATTCTGAGGTATGAATTTTTCTGTTATGTGCTGCTCGTTAATATGATTAGATTTTCATCAAGGTTTGCCATATTTGATGGTACATAATAAACATCAATCTGTGGTCTTTTTAAAATTAGTATTTCTTTCTGATTCTATCTTTATATTGAGGCTGCTATATCTGATATTGGATTGATTATACTGGTTTTTTATACGACATAATATTGCATTTTCTGTTAAGAGAATAAAGGGCAATGGTCCTATTTAATCCTTCAAGTAACCACTCTGGACCACTGGACACCCTAAATTAACACCGGGTACAATTTCACTATTGAAATAATCAAAGTGGTTCAATTTTACTCTGGGCGAATGTAATGCTGACACATGGATGAAGCCCATTAGTGGGTTTGTCCAGTTAGGGGGAAAATTGTACTACTTTGGATGAAGCCCATTGGTGGGTTTTTCCAGTTAGGTTCAATTTCCCATTGTTGATGTCTTCTGCTATCATCATAGGAATTGCTACATTGGCATTGCTGTTCATTGTCAGTGAGAATTTCATAATCTATTGTAATTCAAAGGTTGGGAGGAAGGGGTAAAATGGAGAAAGGCAAAATCTGATTTAATTAATTTTTTAAGGATATACTACCTCCGGTCCTAAATATAAGACCTAATTTACTTTTTTTTTGGAGAGGTTAAGGTTGCGAAATAGGCTATTAAATCATGACATATTTGATATATTTTTAGATTATACATTAGTTTATAGGTAAAATAAACTAATCTAAGGGAAAAATTTAGGTAAATCAATTTATAATTAACTTATTTTGCTTTTTTATAGGATTTTCTAAAAAAGTCAATTAGGTCTTATATTTAGGACTGGAGGGAGTATTTCCTAATTCCTTTGGAATTACAGCATGTGAATATTACATTGACATGTGTTCCTTTCCCCCTTCCTCCTTAATTTGACGACACCAGACATAGCTTCATATTCAATGAAAGGCCTAGGACTCTGGTTTTATTAGTTTCACATAATTATAGTGGGTTACATGGGAAAAAAAGGCTTGATACACATTTGTGCATATCTTCTCCTAGTTGTATGTCATGTTCAAGGAATTTTATGCTTTTCTTCATCAGCTTTTTGGGCTTTCTAAATCGTAGTGGCTTAATCATTTGATGTTATCACTGACCTTTTCTTTTGTTCTGATCCCTTTCTTTTTAGAACCTTGCCATCAGGAAAGCTGACATGGAAGCACGATCAGTGGAGACTCTTTATCCTACAAATGCCTCTAACAAAAACAATGGGCGTATATGGAAGTGGATCATGAATAAGTTGGGTTTGGAAAGCATTGTCGACAACGACGTTGATGAAATTCTATCAGATGTGTTTGATTCTAGAACACCTTATTTACCATGGCATATGTTGAAATCAGTTGATGATACTATCTTCATTCTAGATCGCAGGTGAAAAAACTTGATGCTTGTTATAGTGTCTAAATGTTACGTTTATTGTTTACGTAATATTTGAAATATTTAGGCATTTCTTTTCAATCCTTAATTTGTTTCCTTTCCTGTTTTCTTAATGATCAAGTGTTCTTATATGATATGTAGATGATATATACTGATGCTAAATGTATGTAGTTTATACCATTTTTTGTCTTAATTTGACAGTGGTTATGTAATTGTTTTATGGCCTTATTTGCAGGTTTCAAACTGTATGGATCATGGATTTGGCTTCAGCAAAGATTGACAAAGTTGTTCAAGGTTTGACTTAATAGTTCTATGGTCAATTATGGAAGTCAATTTGTATCTAGTTTCAACTGATGAATTGATTCTTGAAATGTTTTGTATTTGGAAAAGGTTCCTCTGAAATTCATGAGATATGCAGAAAGCAGATCACAAAGAAATTATCCCTTTTAGATCATGTAGCCTATGATGGGTTTCAACATCAAATTGAATATTCCTGTCCTGTGGAGGGCCTCCCTTACTATGGTTTTTTATCTTCACTTACGACCCTGCAGGATCAAATTTTCATTTGCGATACAGGTTTTCTTTTTATTTTTCCTTTTTGGTGGGGCAGGGGGGATTTTTTCAAAATTTCCTGATCTTCAGTGTCGTTTTTTTTTTTAAAAAAATGTTTGTATTTATTCCCCAATTTCTTTATCTCCAGTTGGACACAGAATTTTGAGAGTTGATAGAGAATCTGGGGTTTGTTCAAATCTCCAGTTTTCCAATTTAGGGATACTTGGATTACCTTATTGGATGGCGCCCCCATTGGAGACATTTTATGCAACGTAAGATATTTGTTTCAACTGTTTAGTTTTCTTTTCCAAATCCTAAACTGATTGTCGTGTACATCACAAAGGATCATGATTTAAGCCACATGAAGCATTCTAACTTGCCTAACACATTACTGGTTGGCAGTAGAAATGGATTTTCAGATGTACCAATCGATCACCTGCAGTGTTTCCAGTTGCTACCAGGTCATTATATATTATATAATTATCTTTGATATTATACATTCTACCATATATCATTGAGAGATTTTAGTGTCATGATATGATTCTGATTTTGATTCTTTACCACATTGATGCTCTGGGCGTCAACTTTTTAAAGGATTTTTTTAAGAGCTTAAATAGCTAGCATTACTTTCTTGCTCTTTCATGTTTTCGCATTTGCCCCCTCCCTCCCCCAACCCCCTTTCCCCCTTCAATAATTAACGCAATGCTGTAACACAACTATTTTTCCTCAATAGAGTTTGATGATGCTGAACTTTTTGCTTTGTTACAGGTAGAATTCTCATTCAGCTAACTGTGGATATTCCTGAAGATACTGAACTAGTACAGCCACTGGATGAAGCCTGTATCTGGCGTCAGGCAAGAGGAGCAGCTACTGAAGTTTCAGTGATAGAGGATGTGCCAGGATCAGTAGAAAAGGTTCTTGATGAGTGAATAGGGTCATCTTCGGTGAAGTAGTCTAGTTCTGTATTTGAAGTTGCATATGATTTCAATTCTTGCTTGCAGGTTGGTGTCGCGCAACAATGGTATGATGAATTGGATGTTCTTGCCTCTCCTAAACCTGAAACAGAAGTTGTTCCAGAGGATAATCCGAATAATAATTTAGTAGGGGAAGATAAGAAAAAATGCTTCACCTGTAATGTCAATACTAGCCCTGGAACGAGTGAGGTATACATATAGCAACAAAGGAAGATTGTCATGATTAGTTTATTATATTTCTTTTGCTGCTGCTGCTGCTCGAAAAGCACTGGTATTAAACTGATGGGACAATTGCACTTAGGTCCCAAATAAGAGACTTAATTTCAAAGAGGTCCCAAGGAGTTGTTACCACTTGTTAATGAAGGCTATTGCACTTTTTAATGGTAGTCATTAACAACTCTTTGGGACTTCTTTGAAATTAAGTCCCTTATTTGGGACCTAGCTGCAATTGTCCCTAACTGACAATGAGATATGCATTTAACATTGACTTAAAGTCTGATTCATTCATAGAATTTGATCACATTCTTTAGATTTATTTAAGGCTATTTGCCTTCAAAGTAAACCACCTTGAACCATTGGACACCCAAACCAATGACTGGTACATTTCTACCTTTAAAAGTCCCAATTTTACCTCGACCAGACAGTCAATGACATTTGAGCGTAAAAAACTTTGCCATTGTAAATAAGTCCCATTTATTCTTTTTATTTATATTTCCTTCTCTTCTTTCTCTCACTCCTCAATTTCTTACCCTTCACTCTCACCCTCTTCACCAGAACCACCACTACCACCTCCGTTTCTGCCCCACCACTCCCCACCACCATCACCAACTCCCTCATCCACTACCCCTAGAATCCTCCTCTACATCAACCAATTTCTTCCGGTAAGGCTCAACGTTCTGAAATCTATCACCAGTAACCTCTAAAGTCAAATTAAGATTCTTGGAAATACGTGACCTCTTCAGCTTAAACAAAGACTCAATAGGGCGCTTTAGCTTTAAAAACAAAGAAGTCGTGGAGAAAAATAATTGGATAATATGAATATGCAAAAGCAGCAGTTATACCATTAAGAAAGAGGGCGAACAAGCGAGACAGAGGAAAAGAGAGTGAGCTTGTGGGAGTAACAGTGGTGCAAATGAAAGGAATAAAGGGTTTTGATTGGAGGGCATGGAGAAAAACTGGATTGTTTCGATTGGGGAGCGAGATAGAAGGGATTTGATTAGTAGGTACGGAGAAAGATTGGATTTTTGGAGTTGGGGTGAGAGATTAGGGAGTTTTGGTTTGTGGGTATGAAGAAATATTGGGTCTTTGGAATTGAAGAGAGAAATTAATGGAGGAGGCGAGTTTCAATGGTGATGTTGGTGGCGGAGGCGGCGGCATAGTGGATGAGGGAGTTGGTGATGGTGGTAGGGAGTAGTGGGGCAGTGACAAAGGTAGTGGTGGTGGTTGTGGTGATGTTGGTGAGGAGAGTGAGAGTGAAGGGTAAGAAAGTGAGGAGTGTGAGGAAGATGAGATGGAAATATAAAAAGAATATCGGGTTGAAATGCAATTGGCAAAGTTTTTTTACAGTGAAATGTCATTGGCCATTGGGTCAAGGTAAATTTGGGACACTTCAAGGGTCGGAAGGTACCAGTTGTTAATTCAGGGTGTTCATTAGTCTAGAGTGGTTCCTTTAAGGGTACTTGCGCATATATAGATTTATCTGGAATATATTTTGGTTCTGGAAGGTTGTTTCTATTTGCCTACAGCATGGTAATCATTGTTTGACACAAATATAGCTATTTTGTTAACACTTGTGAATCTGCGGTCTTATTGTGTTGGCATGAAATATTTCTAAACAAGTTTAGTGGTCTCTGTTGTTCTGCAAGTGTTTATGCTTTCTAACTCTTTACATCTTAAACATAATAGCATGGGGATCATATTGGCTTAATCTGAAAGAAAAAGGATTATGGAGGCTGTTAAACCTTTTAACTTCATGTTATCATTTCAGGTCATGTCATTGTCTTTGTTAGATGTTTTGTATACAGTTCCGTAAGCCCTTGAAATTTCTTCATTTCCATGTAGTAAGAAATTAGAAAACTTCGGTGCTAATATATTTCCTTTCACACAGGTTATTATTTACACCATGCTGTATTTGAAGCTTAAAAGGAACTCAAACTCAAGAGAAGCACACCCTGACGTTTACGCTGGAAGGATACTGGATTTGATGAGTTTATGTAGATATGTAAAGATGGAGAGAGATCTATGGTGTGAATTTTTATCAAAATCTAAGGTAGACTTGAGAGATATCATTTTCATGAAACCACTGCACATAAGAATAAAATTTGAAAGTTATGATCATCCAAAGGCTGACAATGGCAGAGATATTATCTTGACAGACTCGTCCATCGAGGTAAAAGTATCAGTCAATTGACAGTAGGTAGATTCATGAACAAATGCTCAAAGTTCTCTTTTTCTATCTATGGTTTATTTAGGTGTTGAGTTTTGCTGTGATCAGTAATTAACCCTCTGATCCATAGGTATAAAATAATATATATATAGTGCCAGGTTTTTCTTGGGCATTGTTTAGAAGTTGGGTTTTAATTTGACTGGAGGAAAGCAAGAGATGTACATTAAAGGCAACAAGACATGATCATGGAAAGTTATATTCAATGTGCATGTCTTTCTTATGTGATTTTCGCACTTCTTTTTTGTTAAAAATTATGAAAACATTGTTAACATTTCCTATTTTGTATTAGTAGAATATTTGTGTATCTTAGTCATAATTATGAATGATTGAATTAGGGAATTAAGTTATTAGGGGAATCATATTAGCTAAACTTGTAGCAGTTTATTATCCTTTAGAAAACTTTAGTATTATAAATAATAATCGGACCATTTAATCATCTTTGTTTCCACATTTTTTATATTTTATTAGGCCATTTGTCTATTTGGACTTTGGACTAGCAAAAGAGGTGTTTGATAACAATACCTTGCGTTTGTTTGGTGATAATATCAATAACACCTAATATTATTTTTACATATTTAAAAATTAAAATCTTAATGTTATTATCCTTTATTACAACATTTAAATAAATTATGAAAATTCAAGAAATCGGAAATTCATAGTTTGGTGTCCTAAAAAATCTGTCCAAATTAAAACAATTGTAAAAAAATGGAACTTTCAATAAAACTATTCAATCTGATTCGACTTTTTTTTAATAGTTAAAATTCAAGCTATCATAAAGGTTGTTCAACTTAATAATTAATGAAGTATATTTAATCTAATATAAAGGTTGTTCAACTAAATAATTAATGAAATTCATTTAAGTCCACCATCTATATCTTAACTATAAACTGTTATCGAATTAATTCTCCATAACAGTGGCATTAGAACTTTTCTTTCATTGACCTTCCGCTACATATTGAAAAAGTAATGGAATTCCCTCAGTTTGATAGTCAACATGTTTTTTCTTGGCTATACTGGTGTGAAAGATTCTTTGAAATTGATCAAAACTTTGAAGAAAAGGTAAAAAAATGACTTCTCTCTATTTTGATGATCAAACTTATTTTCAATGGCATTTTGCCCTTAAACAGAGCGTTCAAGGACGATTACCGAAATGGGAGGAGTATGACATGATGCTCTAAGATTATTTTGGGTGCACTTCTCAATTAAAAACCATGCAAGACAGATTTAAAGGGTAATGGACCAAATCTGGCCTCCAAGTAACCACCAAGGAGCGCTGAGCACCCTGAACTAACAACAGGCCCATATCTGTACTCCAAGTAACCAAGGTGTTTAAAAACTACCCTGGTTGGACGGTCAACAACGTTTGACCGTTACTATGTCTATGTGGCTGCCACGCGAGCACCTGCTTTGCCACCTCTGCTTACCACGTGTGTATTTTAAATGAACCTAATCTGCCCTCTAAGTAACCCTCCAGGAGCACTGAGCACCCTGAACTAACAACAGGCTCATATCTGCACTCAAAGTAACCAATGTGTTCAAAAACTACCCCGGGTGGACGGTCAATGACGTTTAACCGTTACTATGCCTATGCGACCGCCACGTGAAGGCCAATTTTGCCACCCAGCGCCTTGTAATCGCCACGTAAGATATGTTCATGTGGGTCCCACCTATAATAATAAACAATTTCTCTCTCCCTCTTCATCACCATCACCACAGCCCCCCCAACACCCAACACCCCTACCCACGCTACCCCCTCACCTCTCCAGCCCCCCACTGCCTCACCTCCACAGCCCCCCACCCACGCCACCTCTGCTTGCCACGTTTGAGGGGGTGGCGTGGGTGGGGGTGGTGGGTGTTGAAGGGGCTGTGGTGATGGTGATAAAGAGGGAGAGAGAAATTGTTTATTATAGGTGGGACCCACATGAACATATTTTACGTGGCGATGACAAGGCGCCGGGTGGCAAAACAGACCTTCACGTGGCGGTCGCATAGGCATAGTAACTGACAAACGTCATTGACCGTCCACCCTTGGTAGTTTTTAAACACATTGGTTACTTTGAGTGCAGATATGGGCCTGTTGTTAGTTCAGGGTGCTCAGTGCTCCTGGGTGGTTACTTGGAGGGCAGATTAGGTCCATTTAAAATACACACGTGACAAGCAGAGGTGGCAAAGCAGGTGCTCGTGTGGCAGCCACATAGACATAGTAACGGTCAAATGTTGTTGACCGTCCAACCGGGGTAGTTTTTAAATACCTTGGTTACTTGGAGTACAGATACGGGCCTGTTGTTAGTTCAGGGTGCTCAGCGCTTCTTAGTGGTTACTTGGGGGCCAGATTTGGTCCATTACCCAAGATTTAAAAGTATGCTAATGAATCTGAATAAGATGAAAACTATTATACAAGACATTCTTGTGAAAAAAGATGTGGTAGAATTACGTGAATTGTTGGAGCAAGAAAAGATTAGGGTCTGTTTGGTTGTAGGAAGGAAAGTAAAGAAATGGAAAGTGAAAGGGGTAAAAATGGGAAGTAGGGGTAAATTAAGTAATGATAAAAATTAAAGTGTGTGGGGTCCAGAAAAAGTGTGAGATGGAGAGAGAAAACTTGTGGGCCCTGAGATATATGTAAATTACACAAAAACCTATACTTTCTATACTTTCTAATTCTTTAGCATTTTTTCTAGCAACCAAACAAGCCACTAGGCTACACAATACACTTTTTGTTGATCACGAAAATGGAGGGGTTTCACTGCCAATAATTCAAGAGGAAGCTTTCATGTCAGACAAACCTTCTATTGAGAAATATTCTTTCGGTGTTTCCACGAACATGCCTGTGGAGAGTGGGTCTACAAATCTTGTCTTATCTCATGAATTATTTCAAGTCAAGATAAGTGAATCTACTCTAAAGAAAAATAAGGAAGATGCATGACAACAAGAGAATTGTTAGATTTCATATGGCTAGAGGATGTGAAATTGGAAACCTCAAAACTTTCTTTCCACCTCAAATTCAATTTCTCCCGATGGAAAATAGAGAATTGGGCACATTGGATTTAATTATACCTGATGGGTATATGGAGTTATGGACTCTATCTTTCAATTTAAATATCCGGAATGGCTGTAGTCATGGATTCTGTAAGATCATTTTTTTTAAATCAGTCTTTTTTTCTTTTTTCTCCTACAAGAGTTCTGGTTTTACAATGATTCAAAGAAAAAATAGTTTCTATCCTCGTTGGAGGATTTCACTCTCTAAGCAGAAAAGAGAAGAAGCAAATTTTGTAGTATTCAACCTATAATTAGCAGAAATTTTTTATTTTTTGAAATTTTAGTATTTTTGTTTCTACTTGATCCTTGAGATTGAGGGCAAGGATTTTTTTGGTAGGGATATTGTTATGTTATTAATATTTAGAATAAAATTAATGTAGTTGACTAATTCAGTTTTTTATTAATTGAGAGTCAATTAATTTGATTGATTAGGTAGTTAATTAGGATTTGAGGTTATTATTATGTTTTGTTACTATTTCTATATGTTGGACTTAGGTTTAGTGAGACTATATACTAATTAGGTCAGGAACTATATAACCTGACATTAGGGTTTCATATTGTTTGACATGAATTTGATGAATATGAATTGAATTGTGTTGTGACGGCTGATTACCAGTCTCCTTCCCTAATCTCCATATCTTCTCTTTGAACCTCTTCTCTGTATTTCTTCCTGAAACCTTCTAAATTTTGTTCTTCTTCCCTTCTACCCTAAATTCTTCATTATAGAATATTTTTTTGTTCAAATCTTCATTATAGAATATTAATTGGGTAAAGGTACAAAAATGAGTTCAAACTATTGCGCCAGGAGCACGTAGGGGTAACAAGTATTTCCAAGTTCAATTCTGGGACTGAAGAATAAATATTGGTGCAATATAGGGTACGTCGTTTAGTTTGACCGACGTTGACCGTCAAAAGATGACGTGGCGGGGGAAATAAATTTTTTTTGCTGACGTGACGTGTTTATGTGGCAATTTTTGGTGACGTGCTGTGCTTATGTGGCACTTTTCGCTGACGTGGCGTGCTTATGTGACAATTTTTTGCTGATGTGGCGTGCTTATGTGGCGTGCCACGTCAACAAAAAAAAATTTTCCCCCGTCACGTCAGCTTTTAACGGTCAACGTCGGTCAAACTAATCGGAGATACCTATATTGCACCAATATTTATTCTTCAGTTCCAGAATTGAGCCAAGAAATACTTGTTACCCCTACATGCTCCTGGCGTAATAGTTTGAACCCATTTTTGTACCTTTACCCATATTTATTAATTCGAACAACTAAAACACTCAGCGCTTATCACATATCATCAACCTGTTCATCTACTAGAAATTTGCCATCTCTTTAATTGCCCTTGTATGCTCATACACATATACATATAAACATATATGTAATTTTAAAAGTAATGGTCTATGTGATGGTCTATTATACAAATATTTCCATATTCTAACTATCAAATATGAGTAGTTTATACATTGACAAAGGAGACGTTCCTTATACTATTCTTCAAAATAAATATCACCATTCCCTTTTGTACATCCTTGAAACAAATAATTAATTACTGCATTTTGTCTCATAAAATCTATTTTACATATATATGCATATAAGGATCTAATTCACTTTTAACCTGCACAGATGATGATAGCAACACGCTCTTAGCAACATCAATCCTTAGTAAGAATATATAGACATCAAATGTCATCTTATAAGAGATGTGATCTCTTATAAACATGTGATTGTTCAGTACTATATTCACTCACTAAATGTTTGCTGATCGACTCACTAGCTTTAAAAGGGTTTAGACATAAGCAACATTTGAAGTATTGAACAAGTTTAGTTTCTGAAATAAAAATGATGTATTTTTCAATTCATAATTGTTTTTCGCACATATATACAAAACTGTGTGTTTATATATAAAAATATGAATGTAAAGTATGCAATATGTCGTACAGATCTAAAGAAGTTGGTCCACTCACACAGACAACCATCTTCCATACATGATGGAGTATGAGAAGATAAGACGTGCAAGAGATCATCACGTGTTGATGAATACTTCACATAAGTTGACCCAATTAGTTTGGGAAATGACAATTCAAGTCATGATAAGGAGTGCACATATATTTCGACGGGGCTAGTAAGTGCTAGTAAGTGTGAAATTTCTAGGAGAACGTGAAGGCATCTTAGTTAATGCATACATATTAGGTAGCTCATAAGGGATTAAGAATGCCACTTGTGTGTGAGTTAGCCTGGGGAATCTGAGACAACCATATTGAGAATCCATATGCATTGATGTCCTTGCATTCTGGTCCTATTCCAAAGATTTATAGTTTGTAAGCATCTGAATTGCATAGATTTTTCTCACGCGGTCACTGCGGACGCCCAATACGAATGATCAAGAAAACGAATCGCAAGGTGACGTGTCCATCAATTGTGAGTGGGAGATGTTAGAAATATTTAATCAGATCCGCACTTGATGAACTGGATCATCCGATTGCTAAATCCAACGACCTTTAGGAAAGTAGAAAGTTGATAAATCATCTTAATATGTGATTGATGTTGATCAGCATTAATATTTGATTGTTGCTGATTGATTTTGATTTGATTTTCAGATCAATCATTATTGTTGATTGATGTCATAATGACTGCAATTATGACAGTAATATTTCTACCATTCACAGTGACAGGAAAGTCACTATAAATAGAGGTGTCTCGCTCATTTGTCTAGGCATGCTAGCCATTGCATTCTTGCTTTCCTTCTCACGGTTTTTCTGAGAGGGTGATTTGCTATGCGAATGTGATTCGGGTTCTAGTAACCCGGTTCTGCATGAGTTAAATCCTTCGGGATTCTTGGCTTCGAGTTTAAGATTATTATCACAGTTTTGTTTGTTCTTCTTCTTACAGAAACTTTGTCCGAGAGAGGGTTCAGGTCGAAGCTCCGGGATGCAGGAACTCTCGTGGGCTGAGTGAATTCCTTCAAAAATGAAGCTTTAATTTTTCTTCCCTGCCTTCTAAATGGCAACCCTAATATTTTTTCCTTGATTTGTATTTTTTTCATAAACCTTCTTCATCTATTCCCGTCTACTCCTATATATGTCCAGTGAGAGATGAAACATTGATGTAATTGTGATTTTGTGCACAAAGTTAATCAATAAACTTGAGCATTGTAATTTAGTGATTAGACCTATATTTACCTAGCTAAGTATGTGCATTTGTGCTCGATTTGATGAGGATTAATTGGTATTTTTATTCATTATTAATATATATTTCATGCGCATACTTAGTTGGAAGAATATGGAGAATTATGCTTAATTACTTGCACTTTAAGTAACTAGGGGTATTTTGGTCATTTTCACTGTTGGTATCATTTTTAAGTGTAGGGGGTCCCAAGTGGACCCTACATACCCCTTGGATGCATTGGAGGGCAAGGATAAGCATTGGAGGGAAGGCAAAGGCTACAAGACAAAAGTTACCTCTTTTGTCAAAATCAAGGGATTTTCATATTTCCAAAAGGGGTAATTTGGAGCCACAATTTGAATTTCAAGCTCAAATGTCACATGAAGGGCATTGTTGGAAAGAGGAAGAAGAGCATAAAGTGAAAAAGCACATGGAGGAAGCATCCACTCTCATTTTCCAACCTCATACATTTTACATTTTCATTTTGCCCCTCATATCACCTTATACCTTCATTTGACTCTCATTTCATGTACCCACACATTTCCTACTTCACATTTCGGCCAAGACCCTAAAAACCCTTGTCAAAACCGAATCCACACTTCATTTAAACCATCTCCACTTCATTTTTACACATTCCTTCACTTTCCACTCCATCTTCATCTCTTTTCTCTCCATTTTCTCTCTTTTCTCTCCACATTTTCTCATTTGACCGAGATTCACTCCACCATTTTCACTCCAAGATGGCTTCATCTTCATCATTCCTTCTCCTCTCATCCTCCATGAGTCTTGGCTATGCACCTTTCTCCTTCCTCCAAGTAGAGTTTGTGCAAAATTCATCCAAATCGGCTTTATGTGTATGTATTTGTGTTTATAGGTCTCAAGTTAGTTTCATCTTGTAATCTCTTGTGATCTAGAGTTTAGACATAGGAGGTTTGGAAATCAATGTTAGGTTTTCTAGCTAGATTTTCGTTTCACTATTGTACTTGAGAACCTATCTCTTCCATATGTGTATGTGTTGAAACCTTGGCATATTCTATTGTAGCCTCTTGAGATTTCATGTATGAGATTTCATTATATGTGATCCTAGAGGTGATAAATTCAAATAGATGTAAGCCTTTATTCTATCATGCTAGGAACATTTATGGATGTAGTTGAGGCCTATTTAGTTGTCTTGGTTAAATTCTCCTAGGCTTTTCGTAACACTCTGTTACTAATTCCCTAATTAACCATCATTATAAGTTTTAGTTAAACAATCACCTTGCTAACTATGATAGTAAATAAATCTATCATAGTTAGAAAATAAACTTTCTGATAGTTTATTGATTATCCATGATAGAAAAGAATAAACTAATACAACACAGCTGCTATCATGGATAATTTATCGCTAACCATGTTAGAAAGGATTTGTCTAACATGGTTAATAAACAAGACTAATTGATATTAAACAATAAATATATATATACATGCGGAAGCAGATGCAGGCCTATACAAATTGGCAATATACAATTCAAAATAGTCTATATAGCTTCTAATACCTAATTCCCTTTCCTGTTGTCTGCATCTGTGCATGAACACCTGCAAAAATGTCAGTAATCGTGGGATGAGACAATTTGTCCCAGTAATCACCTCTTAACTCACTATAACAGTGAGATGTGCGGTAGCGAGGGCGTCTAAAGGGTACCTCATTTTAAAACCAATAATATATATATATATATATATATATATATATATATATATATATATATATATATATATATATTCGTATCAATTCTTCTTCCATTCATCTCTCAAATCCCTCCATCAATTCCACATCACTTGTCAATACTTTAATCAACAACAAAAATAAATGTGATTGACACTGTGCCCAGTCTCAAATCTGAAAGCATGAAAAAGGGAGCACTTTAAATAGTGAAAATGTCCCTGAAAAAGGGAGCACTATAAAAAGTGTACACATCCCTGGTTCCTTTACAATCCGAGGAACCTGTACAATTAACCTATCGATTGCGCAAATCGATAGGTTACATCGGCCGACGGTACTAATAATCAGTGTCATGCAATACTCACAATCCCTATTCTATATTTCATCAACATAACTCTCAACTCAACATGTAATTCTCTTTTCTATCCTCATCACCTCTTAAACCACTACCTAACACTATCCCTATATACATTTCACGCCATTCCAGATCAATGGCCACCACCAGGCAGGATAATAGTATATATAATGTGTAAAAATCTTTATATAGAAATAATCGTGTTTAAAAGGCACCCGATAGCCTGTTTTGTATAAAAATAACCTTTCAAGGATAAATATATATATATATATATAGAGGGTGAGAAAGGATTTTACAAAATCCTAGCTAACATCACCCTCAATGTTATAGTAAGGTAAGAGTGATTACCTGTCGCCCTTTAGCAATCTGACGTTCTTCCTTACCATTTCTTGTAGATTTCCTCCAAATACTTTAGTTCCTCCTATGAATATAGGATACAAATGATAAATTAATATCATTTCCACTTGATAATACTTTAACGTCTCTCGCGTTCTTATATATTACTACCCAATCCCTTATTTCACATGATCTTATTCACTTTATGAAATCATTTCACAAGCCATTTCCATAGTACACATTCTTAAAACACAAACAACCAATAAACCATGTATCAAACATAACCACAATCACAATCACACATTTCATTTATAAATTCACGTAGTTAAAGCTACTTCAATAATTTCCCCATGAATTCTATTACACACAGAGAGAGGAAGAACCTCATGTTGCAGCAATCACATCAATATCCAATAATACTACACCAAACCAAGGTAACCACTCTCTTTTGCACACGCATACAAACACCAATTTCTCTTGATCAAGGCAAACACCCATATTCAAAAGCAAACATTTTCCTCTTATTTTTATTTCTTAAAACCAACATCTACTTGTATGAAATCATTACCAAGTTAACTAGCTATATATAAGTTGTTTACTCTTTGCACTCAAAATACACTCCAATTTCATTATTCAAAGTAATAAATCTGTTACCTTTTGTATAAAACCAGGAAAATAATACTATATAAACATAACCAACGTAGCACCAAAGGAAACCATCTTTCAAAGTCACATGAAGACACTTAAGTCTCCTCACAAACATTTCTCATTTTCACTAACTTTCCTATCAATTAACATAGCAATGCTTCAAAGTTCAGTTAAGCACAATTAGAGCAATACCAAGGAATTGCAAAACCATTTCTTGAATTTAGCAAATATACATGTACAAAATTTATCACCATCTCCAATTCGTACTAGCAGCACTCAATAGCAACAGAATAACAGTTTTCCCATTAAATTAGTCTAGCCATTAGAATATAATTAACAAAGAACTTAGCATATCCATGCATTCACAAGAACGACCAGACTCATTCCAAAGTACATTTGAGTCGCTATTTTAATCAACTAACCATTAAATTCAAACACCCATCTCTGAAGTTTATTCAGCCAGTATATAAAATGGACACCTGGTATCTCAAATCAGTATACAAACACTAAAACATACCTTCAAACAATATAATAACCAATGAATAACAATCAACTTACTTATCACCACAAGTTACACAGACCACATATAATATACACTCACAAATTGCAAGGTTATAATCAAAGAGTATTAGAATGATCATATACCACTTCATGTCAACCAAAATAAATCTCAAGCATTCATGTTACTTTACATGTATAATTAAGGGTTAACTCATATTCTTTGCAACAACATTCAACACAGCAGAATCTGACATCAAACAGAATACTACTTTCATACTTTTAACCCATGAAAATTCAGTCACAAAATTTTAGACTCCAGCCATAAACTAATCATGCTAATAAATATATATTCCATCTTGAAGCAAATTGAGAAGAACACCCACATTAGAGAAAATCAGTTAGAGTGGATTAAAAAGGCATAAGAATTCAAAACAGATTTTCCCCAAAGAACCCATATCAGTAACCAAAACAGAAGTGAATATCTACACCAATTAACTCATTCAACTCTTTCAGTCATTTGATTATTTAAGAAATAAGAAACAAAATAATTTTAAATACTCATGCACACACGTTTTATACTCATTCCTAATTTAATCCCACAAGTATCACAATTCCCTTCATCTCTACCCTCACATATATTGCTCAAGACTAGAAACAAAGCAAGTAGCTATGATTATAAAAGAACTATAACTCAGCAAACAAAATTTTTACACACATATGACAACAATATAGAAAACCCACACTATCCCAAGCACTGTACAATCAGGCCAACGAAAGCGGAAGAATTGAAAATATGTAAAATAACAAAATCTAACAAATGAAATCTTTAAAGTAAAGCTTTAATCTTCTCCAACATATTAAAGATTGAATCTTTATCTTCATTTTAATAAGCTGAAACTCTTAAAACTCTAACTCAATTCAAAACCCCAACTCTCAAACATCTCAAATCGAAGAATCAAAGGCTAGGAGGGTGCAAAGTAGACTCACCGGAAATCAAATCCGATTCTGCCTGCTGAACAGAGGCCGGCGCCGCCGTGAATCGCCGGAAATCGCCGAAGAACAAGGAGGCCGAAACAGAACAACCAAAAGGGAAAAGAGAGATGAGAAAGTGAAGTTGGAAGGAAAGCTTAACTTAAAGAACAATAGGAATGGTAAACCCACCTTCTTCCGCCGCCGTCTCCCGCTCAGGTCGCCGGAGAACGAAAGAAGAAACAGAAACGGTGGGGGCAGAGAGTGACGAGGATGAAGAATACAGGAAAGAGAAAGAAGAGATGGGTTTCAGTGAGGATAAGAGGAGAAGTAGGATGGACGGTTTCTTTGCCTCCGTCGCCGGTGGCCGTCGCCGGAGAAGGGAGAGGAAGAAGAAGAAGAAGACGGAGGGAGGGTCTGGTGAGAGGGAGGAGGGCTCGAGAGAGAGAGATATGTTGGTTGAGAGGGAGTGAGTTGAATATATATATATATATATATATATATATATATATATATATATATATATATATATATATATATATATATATATATATATATATATATATATATATATATATATATTTGTGAAAATTACCATTAACTACCCTATTATTTATTCTTAATTATATTTCTAGTCCAAAAGTTTGTATATATTATTTTACCCCTCTCTTTCTATCATACTATTTCTAAGTTTCAAAAATACTTGTTCATAGAAGTTTATGGCTCCAATTAATCCTTTTAACTATATTTCTTCAAATTCTAAACTAACTAAGATTTAATATCCATAAATTGCCCAGAATATCCTAAAATTCTTCCTCAAACCCTTAAATTTCCTTAAGAACACCTCAATAATCTCGTATTATTTTTAATTTAAAAACTGGGATGTTACAATTTACCCCATCTTTTAAGAATTTTGTCCCCAAAATTCGCTACACATACCACCTAGCATAAAAGAAACACTCACTTCAACTCTGCATTCTTCTCATGAACTCTATCTATTCATAAAACTTCCACTATCAAACCATCATTTAATACTCTTAACATCATCCTTCACCTTGCATCTTCATTCAATATGTAAATTACCCACCAATTCCCATCCTACCTTCCTTAACTATCCATGATTTCTTCAAGTGTTTGACAAAAATTCCCTTAAAGTATGAGGTAACTATCAAACTTCTATGAAATAATTTCACAACCCACTTCTCTAACATTTCACAAATTACCAACATTTCTCATTATACTTGACCCTAATAGTCTTCATAGATGTCTAACAAAAACCTATGGCTCTTGACATTTTATTCAACAAATCCTGATATCAAACACACAATATCTTAATTATCGTTAATAATGGAACCCATGTACCTATTGTAAGTCATTTAACATTTTGAACAAGATTTAAATCGAACTACAATAAAATATGTTTGTCCTACATACCAAAATCGTAATTGTAACTTAGAATGGTTAGCAAATCTTACACCATCTTGCGACTTAAAATCCAAAATTTATTTGATATCTCATAATTCTTCAGTCAAAATCCAATAAATAACTGAATTTCATGTCCTTTTACTACCTCATCCATTATCACACTTCCAATCCGTACCATAACCAACCACTAGCAAATCACAAGGTCTTAATCTATTTTTTACAATATCAATCATCCTTATACAATTAATTTACCGAACCTAAGGTCTATTATCATTAATTTCATCCATCCTTTCATTCCAATAACCCAATAAACTCTAATCTAAACAACAAAACCAAGAACACCATCTCGTTTCATTCTCATCCATAAATGCCTAATAGAATTTAAAAGTCCATCAAACAGAACTTTTCAAGGGACCATTCAGCCAATGTCTAAAAATACAACACCAGTCAATATACTTATAAGCTATCAAACCCTTTGTAGTCAATATTGTACATAACTCAAGCAAAACCTTAAATAACTAATGTGTATAAACCACTTTCAAAGCTTTTCAATTCATTTAAGATTCAATAATCACCATTTCACAAACAATTTAACAGTCACATGTCAAGGTCTACATAACAATCAACCAAGGCTATAGTTAGGTAATTAGACATCAAACACCTTTTAGTTACTAATATACCAAACTATTTCAAGCAAATATCATTTAATATACCAACACATGTATACAACCACCAGTTATTGTATTAGGTACACATATAAGCCCTAACTATACCACTTATAATAAAGCTCTTACTTAAATCATACCAAACATCAACAATTAAGTAATTCAATCTTTTATAATTGGAGACTTTAAGACACATTGCGTACCACTAATTTCAAACTTATAGTTTACTTCCTTATAATGTTTCGAACAAGATTGTCACAAGAAAGACAAAGATCCAGAACTTCTTATGTACCTCCCTTTCAAACCAAACATTATTAACTTGCCACTCACATTTTCACCTAACAGAACAGTCAAATGTTGATCATAAAAGAGCAAGATCAAGCAATCAAATCTACATCAGCAACAACAGCACCTTTACATTCATGATAACCTCCCAAGCTCTATTTATTTAATTTACTTAAATCACAATCATTCTTTTACTATGAAATATTGAGATTAACGTAATACCTCATTTATTATAAAATTTACTCCATCAAATATCTTTCAATAATTTCCAATTCCCTTTTGCTTTAGATCGAACACAAGTCATGCAATTTAGCATACCAATCAAGATCATTTACAAATAGTTAAAA
This sequence comes from Mimosa pudica, assembly GCA_029929735.1. NCBI lineage: Eukaryota > Viridiplantae > Streptophyta > Magnoliopsida > Fabales > Fabaceae > Mimosa > Mimosa pudica. The sequence goes on from JAKELP010000036.1 coordinate 2,322,747, forward strand.
TCATACAAATACAATTAAACAACAATCAATTAATATTTTTACTCTTTTTTTTTCTTCAAACAATTTGAAACAAAACTTATGTCACACAAACAACTTACCGTTTTTCGTTTAGCAATGTAGAGAAACATCCACTCATTAAGTAGTGAGGGCTACCAACATCTATTATTATTAAGGGGGCTGCTTCCAGTCACTACATATAGTGAGGAAGCCTCCAGCCACTTAATATAGATGGGCAACAACCTTTTACTACTAATAATGGTGATCTCCAACCATTATTAAATGAAAGATAATCAAAACACATTCAAAAACAAAGACATATCTCATGTTGAAGCTTATAAAAACAAATAATTTCAAGAGAATTTTATTACAACCAATCAAATAGCACAAGTCAAATCAATAACAATCAAACAATTTAACAAACAAAACGCAAAACAGGGTCAATAATTTCTTATTCCACATCATATTCATTATTCATTGTTATTTTTGAATTATCTTAATCCCTTATCCCAATAATAATGTCTCTCATGATGCCTCGATTATGATTATGGTCGACTCATAATTATAATCGAAACCCCAGAGAAGCATCCTTATTTCGTCATTCTTATGAAATTCTTATCAATATCTTGCTTATTTCATTACTCTTCTTATATTCTTCTCAACCTCTCCACAATACCTTATTCATTTACTCTTATCACTCTCTCCCCACCACAGGATGAGGGATATTCCTCTCAAAAGGCAAGATATTCATGCACATAAGGAAGGGAATACTAAGAATATATATTGCCAATCTACATGCAATGCAACACAGTCCTAGGTTATCGTATACCAAATACTGATAACCAAGTTGTTACACTCTGTTACTAATTCCCTAATTAACCATCATTATAAGTTTTAGTTAAACAATCACCTTGCTAACTATGATAGTAAATAAATCTATCATAGTTAGAAAATAAACTTTCTGATAGTTTATTGATTATCCATGATAGAAAAGAATAAACTAATACAACACAGCTGCTATCATGGATAATTTATCGCTAACCATGTTAGAAAGGATTTGTCTAACATGGTTAATAAACAAGACTAATTGATATTAAACAATAAATATATATATACATGCGGAAGCAGATGCAGGCCTATACAAATTGGCAATATACAATTCAAAATAGTCTATATAGCTTCTAATACCTAATTCTCTTTCCTGTTGTCTGCATCTGTGCATGAACACCTGCAAAAATGTCAGTAATCGTGGGATGAGACAATTTGTCCCAGTAATCACCGCTTAACTCACTATAACAGTGAGATGTGCGGTAGCGAGGGCGTCTAAAGGGTACCTCATTTTAAAACCAATAATTATATATATATATATATATATATATATATATATATATTCGTATCAATTCTTCTTCCATTCATCTCTCAAATCCCTCCATCAATTCCACATCACTTGTCAATACTTTAATCAACAACAAAAATAAACGTGATTGACACTGTGCCCAGTCTCAAATCTGAAAGCATGAAAAAGGGAGCACTTTAAATAGTGAAAACGTCCCTGAAAAAGGGAGCACTATAAAAAGTGTACACATCCCTGATTCCTTTACAATCAGAGGAACCTGTACAATTAACCTATCGATTGCGCAAATCGATAGGTTACATCGGCCGACGGTACTAATAATCAGTGTCATGCAATACTCACAATCCCTATTCTATATTTCATCAACATAACTCTCAACTCAACATGTAATTCTCTTTTCTATCCTCATCACCTCTTAAACCACTACCTAACACTATCCCTATATACATTCCACGCCATTCCAGATCAATGGCCACCACCAGGCAGGATAATAGTATATATAATGTGTAAAAATCTTTATATAGAAATAATTGTGTTTAAAAGGCACCCGATAGCCTGTTTTGTATAAAAATAACCTTTCAAGGATAAAAATATATATATATATAGAGGGTGAGAAAAGATTTTACAAAATCCTAGCTAACATCACCCTCAATGTTATAGTAAGGTAAGAGTGATTACCTGTCGCCCTTTAGCAATCTGACGTTCTTCCTTACCATTTCTTGTAGATTTCCTCCAAATACTTTAGTTCCTCCTATGAATATAGGATACAAATGATAAATTAATATCATTTCCACTTGATAATACTTTAACGTCTCTCGCGTTCTTATATATTACTACCCAATCCCTTATTTCACATGATCTTATTCACTTTATGAAATCATTTCACAAGCCATTTCCATAGTACACATTCTTAAAACACAAACAACCAATAAACCATGTATCAAACATAACCACAATCACAATCACACATTTCATTTATAAATTCACGTAGTTAAAGCTACTTCAATAATTTCCCCATGAATTCTATTACACACAGAGAGAGGAAGAACCTCATGTTGCAGCAATCACATCAATATCCAATAATACTACACCAAACCAAGGTAACCACTCTCTTTTGCACACGCATACAAACACCAATTTCTCTTGATCAAGGCAAACACCCATATTCAAAAGCAAACATTTTCCTCTTATTTTTATTTCTTAAAACCAACATCTACTTGTATGAAATCATTACCAAGTTAACTAGCTATATATAAGTTGTTTACTCTTTGCACTCAAAATACACTCCAATTTCATTATTCAAAGTAATAAATCTGTTACCTTTTGTATAAAACCAGGAAAATAATACTATATAAACATAACCAACGTAGCACCAAAGGAAACCATCTTTCAAAGTCACATGAAGACACTTAAGTCTCCTCACAAACATTTCTCATTTTCACTAACTTTCCTATCAATTAACATAGCAATGCTTCAAAGTCCAGTTAAGCACAATTAGAGCAATACCAAGGAATTGCAAAACCATTTCTTGAATTTAGCAAATATACATGTACAAAATTTATCACCATCTCCAATTCGTACTAGCAGCACTCAATAGCAACAGAATAACAGTTTTCCCATTAAATTAGTCTAGCCATTAGAATATAATTAACAAAGAACTTAGCATATCCATGCATTCACAAGAACGACCAGACTCATTCCAAAGTACATTTGAGTCGCTATTTTAATCAACTAACCATTAAATTCAAACACCCATCTCTGAAGTTTATTCAGCCAGTATATAAAATGGACACCTGGTATCTCAAATCAGTATACAAACACTAAAACATACCTTCAAACAATATAATAACCAATGAATAACAATCAACTTACTTATCACCACAAGTTACACAGACCACATATAATATACACTCACAAATTGCAAGGTTATAATCAAAGAGTATTAGAATGATCATATACCACTTCATGTCAACCAAAATAAATCTCAAGCATTCATGTTACTTTACATGTATAATTAAGGGTTAACTCATATTCTTTGCAACAACATTCAACACAGCAGAATCTGACATCAAACAGAATACTACTTTCATACTTTTAACCCATGAAAATTCAGTCACAAAATTTTAGACTCCAGCCATAAACTAATCATGCTAATAAATATATATTCCATCTTGAAGCAAATTGAGAAGAACACCCACATTAGAGAAAATCAGTTAGAGTGGATTAAAAAGGCATAAGAATTCAAAACAGATTTTCCCCAAAGAACCCATATCAGTAACCAAAACAGAAGTGAATATCTACACCAATTACCTCATTCAACTCTTTCAGTCATTTGATTATTTAAGAAATAAGAAACAAAATAATTTTAAATACTCATGCACACACGTTTTATACTCATTCCTAATTTAATCCCACAAGCATCACAATTCCCTTCATCTCTACCCTCACATATATTGCTCAAGACTAGAAACAAAGCAAGTAGCTATGATTATAAAAGAACTATAACTCAGCAAACAGAATTTTTACACACATATGACAACAATATAGAAAACCCACACTATCCCAAGCACTGTACAATCAGGCCAACGAAAGCGGAAGAATTGAAAATATGTAAAATAACAAAATCTAACAAATGAAATCTTTAAAGTAAAGCTTTAATTTTCTCCAACATATTAAAGATTGAATCTTTATCTTCATTTTAATAAGCTGAAACTCTTAAAACTCTAACTCAATTCAAAACCCCAACTCTCAAACATCTCAAATCGAAGAATCAAAGGCTAGGAGGGTAGGCTAGGAGGGTGCAAAGTAGACTCACCGGAAATCAAATCCGATTCTGCCTGCTGAACAGAGGCCGGCGCCGCCGTGAATCGCCGGAGAACAAGGAGGCCGAAACAGAACAACCAAAAGGGAAAAGAGAGATGAGAAAGTGAAGTTGGAAGGAAAGCTTAACTTAAAGAACAATAGGAATGGTAAACCCACCTTCTTCCGCCGCCGTCTCCCGCTCAGGTCGCCGGAGAACGAAAGAAGAAACAGAAACGGTGGGGGCAGAGAGTGACGAGGATGAAGAATACAGGAAAGAGAAAGAAGAGATGGGTTTCAGTGAGGATAAGAGGAGAAGTAGGACGGACGGTTTCTTTGCCTCCGTCGCCGGTGGCCGTCGCCGGAGAAGGGAGAGGAAGAAGAAGAAGAAGACGGAGGGAGGGTCTGGTGAGAGGGAGGAGGGCTCGAGAGAGAGAGATATGTTGGTTGAGAGGGAGTGAGTTGAATATATATATATATATATATATATATATATATATATATATATATATTTGTGAAAATTACCATTAACTACCCTATTATTTATTCTTAATTATATTTCTAGCCCAAAAGTTTGTATATATTATTTTACCCCTCTCTTTCTATCATACTATTTCTAAGTTTCAAAAATACTTGTTCATAGAAGTTTATGGCTCCAATTAATCCTTTTAACTATATTTCTTCAAATTCTAAACTAACTAAGATTTAATATCCATAAATTGCCCAAAATATCCTAAAATTCTTCCTCAAACCCTTAAATTTCCTTAAGAACACCTCAATAATCTCGTATTATTTTTAATTTAAAAACTGGGATGTTACACTTTTTGGTCTCAAGAATCTTTGGAGGATTTAAACAAGTCATACTAAAGAAAAGCATACATGTAAAGCCAATCAACCTTTTGCACAAATGAACTTGGAGGGGGAGGTTCTCCACTTGATTTTTCATCACATTCAATTCGGTTTACTTTGTTATTTTAGTTCTTAATTATAGTTGTTAGTCAATACTCTCATCAACCTTGTTAATTTGTGATAATTTGACCTAAGCAAGTGAATTAACCAAATTGTGAAGTGACCTAGGACTTGCTACTTGCTATAGTAGTTAATTCTAGTTTTTATTTGATAATTCTTTTAGGCAACAAAAAGAGTTAATCATTTAGCACACAAAATAAATACTTTCTTATATTGCATATTGTCTTGTTGGAATCATAATCATTTAGGATATGTTTTAGAGCTTGTAAACAAATGTAATGACAAAAAAGAACATATATAAATATATATTTGAAAATCCTAAAATCAACAATAATTAACCAAAACAGTCGAAAATAAACTAACAGAAAATATATTCAAATCTTTCTACAGTAAACATGAGTACATGAGATATTTTAATTGATGTGGTAGATTTTTTCTTTAAACAAAAAATTATTGGGCTTATGTGTTGGAATGTCATGTTGGGTTAATGGGTGATTTTATTGTTTAACTTGGTCAAATTTTCGTAGCATACTTATAGAAAAATTAGAAAGATAAATGAAGAGAAATTAAAAAAGGATCCTCTCTCCTTCCTTTCTACGAGGGTATATTATTCTTTGTTTCTCTAAGTTGATCATCCCCATCGACACTAGTTTGAATTTGAAGAGAAATTCATAATCGTTTAGTGGGAGCAAAACAAAAAATGAAGAGAAATTTTTCAGCAATATTAGCAAGCTATTTGTCTTCTTTCTTCCAACATGATGTGCAGTAAGTTACCATGTGCCTTCACTATCCAATTTTTTTGTCAAAAAACAAATTTTGTTGCCTATTTTCATTTTTTTATGAAGGAATGAGGTTCTATTATTTCTCGTTTTCTATATGAGTGGGTGGCGGGTATGGGATTTGATTTTCGCTACAATTATTGAATTGGAATCTTGTTGTTCTGTTTTGTTGTACTATGGGAAGATCAGGTTTTGTGAGTTGGAAACCATAAGGTTGCTGGAAATATAGTATTGATATATGTGGGTGGGTGTGGTGGTATAAGAATAGCGTTCCAATCAATATATAAAATTTTCTATTATTAGAATATGAATATCTATGTTTAAATAACTCAAGTTTTTATACCATGATTATATAACTTTGAGGTGTTACTTTGATGAAAGCAAGTGTTTGGAGATTGAAGTTTTTCCATTTAAGTTAGAGGATTGTTTGAGTTTGTCTAATAATCTTACCATTTACAAATCTAATCTCATATGAAAGATAAGGTGTTGTTTTATTGGAATAGGGAAAGTGTTATATATGTTCTTATTATATTAATGTAGGGTAAAATAATCTTTTAATAATACTCTTATGAAAAGATGTTTACTTTTGACAGTTTTGCAAAAGTTAAACACGAAACTTTGTATGCAGTGATAATTAATATAATTGTAATGTCAAGATGTTATCTTGATTTGATTTCTATCATTAACTTAGTCTCTCACAAAATTTTTTTACTAGAGTGAGGTAGCAATTGAATTTTATCTGCAATGATATATGTCCTCTTTTCCCAATTGTGTATCATATTTGTGTTTGTGAGTGTGTCCTTAAAACAATTGTGACTACCTGAACGGTTTTTTTAATAGAGCTCCTGGTTGATTCATTGGAAGCATGTACTATTGTTGGATTTGGTGATGATGCCTATTGAACTGTACTGTAAATGGATGCTAAAACGTTCATGAAGTTTGTCTTTTGAAGTAAGATGTGTCTTATTAAGGTGATTGGAATGCATAAGGTGTTTGGTAAAATGGTTGAAAGAAGAATTTGAAAATTAACTTACCTTGTGGAACTACTTTGATATATTGTAGTTACATGGTTGTGTCCAATTCATGCGATAATTTGAAAAAGGATTTGAAGATTGAGAAGCAAATAAGACTTTTTACCCGCGCGTTGTGCGGAACCAATTTTGCATAGGACATTATTAAACTATGTTGCTTACGAACAAATTTTACAGCTTGAATAGATAGTGGCACAGTAAGAAAACTATTAACTCAAAAAGTTGATTTCATCAAGCAAAAATTATATTGTAAAATACAAAAGTTTAATTATTCTTTAAATATTGGAAAACCTCTCTGTAAACTATATTTAATGTTTTGCTTCTGCTTCTTTTTTCTTCGTCTAATATCAGAATCTTCAATCCACTAATTATCTTCACACGTGACAAAGCGACGTACAACAGTCCATGTGAGAAAACAGGGCTTTGCAAGTATAAACCTACGGTAGACATTGATTATCCCTGACTTTTGTTAATGTTCATTGCAAATGAAATAATAACAAGGAATTGTTGTCTTGTCATGTTGAAAGGTAGCTTATTCTATGATGGGTTCATGTTCATATGGTGTATAAGTACTTCGTTTCCCTGACAAATTCCGTTAAGAGCAATTGCTTGTATACAATTCTTGTCAAGGTGTGTTACCCCCATTCTAGTTCCATTACAAAGTGCAGCAGCTTGATCAAGGTTCCGTATTAGCATAATTGGAATTCCAACCTTTAATCTCAACTTGTGATGCAGCAACACTGAACAATTGATTGAATTAAGGAATTATGTACTGTATAAATCATCAAATCTGTCGTCAAAACCATCATTGTCTGTTCTTCTATCCGAGCTCACGTACTCCACGACCTCACCTAGTATGTTGGAACAATTGATTGAATTAAGTAGCTTCTACTATTGTTTTGATATGATCCCAACATTAGACAATAGTAATTGAGATGACATTTCAATCTCTGTAGTACCATCATGTGGAAGCCCAATTGTCCCATCTCCAACTTTCAATAACCATTCCATGAATTCTTTGATTAATCCTCTTTCTTTTCAGGTCATGCGAAGATTGTAGCCTCATGTTTTGCTTAAGCTCCATTAAAGTACATTGACGCCATAAAGTTGAGTTTAATGTCGCATCTACTATTTCAACTCTTCCACCCTTAGGAACCACTGGTAGTATTTGCCTGAAATCTCCTCCTAAACATTTCTCCCCGAATATTAAATCACATCGTAAAAGATCTCTAAATGTTCTATCAACGGCTTCAACACTATGTCTTTTTATCATTGGTGCCTCGTCCCATATTATTAGGTTAGTTGCCTTGATTAGGTTTGCTTGGTGTATTATTGCTCAATCCAGAAATTGAATCCTCATTTATTGCAATGAGAATATGAAATCGTGAATGTGTTGTTCTACCCGATGGAAACAACGTGGCTGCTATTCCACTTTATGTCACATTCAATATTATTTCTCCACGTGCTCTCACCGCTGCAGTAATTGCATTCCAGAGATATGTCATTCATGTTCCACCATTACCCTGTACAAAGAAGAAACCTCCTTTTTTTTGACTCTACTGCTGCCATAATCTGACCAAAAGTTGTTCGTTGTTCCACATCCATTGATGCCTTCATACTTTCACACCTCTATCTTTCATCTTCGATATTGAAATTTATCACTTCTAAGATAAGGTGATTGTATGCATAATAGGTTCAGAAGTATGTGGTTTTTGGCATGGTTGGAAAATCTGCTAGACTCTTACCATTCTTTAGAAGAAGTTCAGTTTTCCACAATCCAACCTTCTCTTTCCTCGAATCTTCAATTTCGATATTTGTGAAACAATTGAAGAAGTGAATGGGCTTATATTGAAGAAGTGAATGGGCTTATAAGTTGTTCAATTTTCCAGTTGTTAACATATATTGAAGAAGTGAATGAGCTTATAAGGAGACATATGAAGTAGTCTTTTGTGAAATAAATTCATCAATTGGAAGTGTAATCCGTTTGGAGGATTGGATTTTTTCCCTATGTGCTCATAACCTAACTTGGCGGAGGATTGTATTTCTATTTATATGAAATAGATTAATCTCTTACAATTGTGCACTAATTAGAAATTCTGATTTGTTTATTAATTAGAAATTCTGATTTGGTAATTAATCTCTTAAAATTGTGCATTAAATTCTGACATTGTTTATTTCTATTTATATGAAATATCTTAATATATCTTATAGCTGTATATTTAAAAAGGAAACAAAGGAATTATTTTTAATAACTATTAAAAAAAAGGAAACAAAGGAATTATTTTTTGACAACTATTAAAAAAATGATTTTTGGTTTTAGTGATGAATGGAGGTGTATTTTTTTGAGATGTGTAATTGTCACGCCCTAAAATTCTATAGCGTGACCGGCACGAAGTTTAAGGCATCTAAACTTCGTAAGCCCTTCAAATCAATTATTTTTCCTATCAAATCTTCATTCTTTCGGATCATTAGACTATTTATCTAAACCAACACACACAAGGAGCACTTAAAAGAGAATAAACATCAAATATACAAATTTGTAACGAACTTTAGTTATACATCGCAAAAAGAAATAATGTTACTATTTAAATAGAAAACCTAACAACCAGATGATCATCACCTTGTCATCTGCTTAAATAAAACGAAAAAGATATGTTATCATTACAGCTATACAATAATTGATAGAAATAATCTAAAATCAAACAATTAGTACTGGATCACCATCACATTTATCAAGAGTTCATAATCATTTTTGAATGAGTAAAATGCTGGCAATATGATAAATAAAAAGTAGTTTTGTTGAAATAAACTTCATAATATAGAAAATATAATTCCCGTCTTTACCAGTAACATGTCATAATAAAAAAAAAATTTAGTCCAGATATTCTAAAGTAATAACGGAAACATAACATTTAATCATTCTTATGAAAAAAAAAACTTGTTTTCTATAGAGGAACTGACACGCAGCGAATAACAAGCGCAGCACAGAGGCCACGAAACAAGCGCAGCTCGAAATCTACAAGTCAAACGCAACCCGAAGGCCACGAAAAACCAGCGTAGCTCGAGACTACGAAACATGTGTGGACACACAGTCACACGAGGGTAAATAACCAAGCGTGACACGAAGTCACGAAACAAGCGTGGCAAGCCACGAAACAAGCGTGACATGAAGTCACGAAACAAGCGTAGCTCGAGGTTACGAAAACAAGTCGAGCGTAGCTCAAGACTACGAAAACAGTTCAAGCGTAGCTTGAGACTACGAAAACATTTCAAGCGTAGCTCGAGTATACGAAAACAGTTCAAGCGTACCTCGAGTCTACGAAAACAGTTCAAGCGTACCTCGAGTCTACGAAAACATTTCAAGCGTGGTAAAACCACGAAACAAGCGTGACACGAAGTCACGAAACAAGCGTAGCAAAGCTACGAAACAAGCGCGGGTATATAACCCACGAGAATCAAGCGCTTTGTGTCCAGTTCCTCTAATAAAAGTATATATATGTATAGCAATAAATAAATCAATTTGAAATCAAATCTCAAATCTCATCATCCATAGAAATTCAAAATGTTTTGAAGCATGCTTGGGGCCAATATACCAAAATCAGCGACAAATATTTTGGGAAAACAATAACTCCTTATCAAATACTTTATAATAAAATACCCTGGCATGAAATTTCACAACAATATCCTTGAACCTTTCAAATCATCTTTTATCCATACGTATAAATTATGCTCTGAATAAATATAGTTGAGAATAAAAGAACAAATTAAATTCTTTGATCTTACAACAAAGAGAATATAAATTGGTTGGCAACCCATATCCCACCACCCATGCCACATCAGAGGTATATCATGTTCATAAATTGCATTTTCGTCAACCTTCATTCAGAATTTAAAAGTTCTCCATTTTAAAATTAGTTCAATTCACACAAAGATGACATTAATCAACACTGAAATTCCTCTTGAAGTTGCATACTTCACAGCTATAGTTCGCAATATCTTACTAGCAAAAGCTTATCAATGTGAAAAGCTGAACCAAAACAGCTTTATAGACCCAAATCATTTTGCTTCACTGTTGGCCACTACCTTTGTATCCAAAATATGAAATCAATTAATTCACAAAACATGATTCAGAGTCAAACCTAAATCACATGTATATTCCATAATACCCATCACATATTACACCCAAAAAAAAATCAATAATTATCAATTTAAGCTTTTATAACTTGGAATCTATAATGTATTACATAAAGCCAATTTCCAACTTACCTTTCAATTCCTTATTCACAAAGAATGTAACAACAGCAATAAAATTTCCCTCCATGATTATGTTGCCATTACATCTATTCTTCACCCTTTTGAACTTAGTTATGCTAGACGCTTTTGTTCCTCTCAAGACTTAAATCCTAATGATCAATTCATTGCACCATAACGTGCTTTACCAAAATAATATAAGTGCCTCCAACATTCCTAGCAGCAAGTACAAACCATAATTTCTTCAAAATATCTAACATACCAAGGTACAGCTGAAGCTATTTCTGATCTAAAATCTAAAATTCCCATTTAATACCATCATTAACAAGGTTCATATGTTCCGAAAGAAAAATACCAACGAACATGTACTCACTTCACACTTTTACATTCTTCCAATCTATACCAATCATCAATTCAACTCTTTCCCACATTCTTGATAACCGAAACCTTACACCCATCAAATTAAATTCTCTATCACACCTTTGTCCTATAATCAAACACCTTTAGGTCTTGAAGAAATGAATTTATAGTTTTTCATTGATCCATTTTATAATACTTAGCTTGAGATTAACTTGCATACTCAAACCAATTATTCATCCTTAAATAATTAATTCCCTTCTAAGATACATAGTAAACTAATAACTCCATTTCCACCTTCAAAATTAACATTTTTCTTGTTCAATCACCCATCTTTATGGCTGAAACTAAATTCCAAGTTTCATATCCATAATCATGCTTTACATTTCAAGACATAGTTCAACAAGACTTCTATCACTTTTAGTATTACTTTCAATAGATTACTTCTGCACAAATCCTTTAGCACTAACTTCCTATAATCCTATTTAAGCCAGACATGATTACCCAAATTCAATCGTATGTTTTTATGTGTTTAGATTCTAACATGATAGCTTTCACAATTATAGCCCTCAACAATCATAACTCAACCAAGTTCTTCTTCTACACATTTCTGCAAACACCTTGTGTGCATCAAAATTTCAATCATGAAACAAAATAAACATAGACACAAAACTTTCCATTTTCTTGAAGCCTCTAGCTTTCTCTATTCTTTTATCCTAATCAGCCATTGCAGCAAAAACTTCACAACCACACATAAGAAAATAAAATAAAAAAAAATCGGCCAAAGGAGAAGAGAAAGTTCAGAAATTCTTAAACATCCAAACTTTAAAGAAAATCAACATTATTATCATTCTTTGAACTTTGTGACATTGCTACTTAGATTAATTAGAGGTTTTAACCCCTGGATCCTTTGTAAAACCAATCGCATCAATGATACCCAACTTAGGGTATTTGTGAAATCTCAACTAAACTTGTTCCAACCTCATATTCCTTTCTAAAAGACTAAAAGAATCCATATTTATCATTAGATTCAGTTGATTATTATACCTGAAAAGTCAAGACCCAACTTGAAGCCCTCACAGATATCTTCCAAATGTTAAAATTGGATATATAAAGAAAGGAGAAATTCACCTTAGCTCACACATGTGCTTTCACGTCGGAACCCGCGCCGGAATCGCCGACGGAGGTCGCTGGAGATGGAGGTCGAAGAAGAAGATGAATAGAGCAAGAAGAAGAGAAGTTGAGGTTGATGATGATGGTGAAGTCGCTCGAATTTTCTGGAAGGGAAGGAGAAAAGAATTGACCTTATGGTGGAATAACGATTTTGGCCCTCTTGATCTTTTTGTTCTTTACTTGAGTCCCTTTTTTTTTATGAGTTTTTTTTTTTCCAATTTAATCCCTTGTTATACATCCTATAAATGAACTTCACTTTTCTATTAAAAATTTTCATCAATTATAATTTACAAAATCTTCAAAATATTTTGCATAAAATTTCTAGTCTAAAACTTCCTTCTTAACTATTTTCTTTAAAATACCTTTGTTTTCACAAAATTTAATTTTAACACTTTCTAAGTTGTCAATTATTCCCTATAGCTATAACTAATTCTTCGTCATTTCTAATCTAATTTTTTTTTGGGTGTTACAGTAATATACAGTTTAAATTTTTTGACAAATATTACAAAAATTTTTGTCATAGGTGTGATCACATACGATTTGAATTAGTGAAAGAAACTTTCCTAAAATTTACACAGCAATAAAATTATTCAACGATTAATTTATGAATATGTTTCCAATTCAATTTTGGTTACAAATATGGTTTGAATAAGGATTATTTAATTGTCTGAAATGTACACACGCATAAAAGTATGGATAGACTAAATTGAGAATTTTTTTTATTGCAGATTTGACTCCAAATCATCCAGTATGCATAGAGGCTAATTTGGGAATTTTCTTTCGTTTGGTTCAAAATCATCCAATAAGATTCATTAAAACTGGGACTTCTTGAGACACATGGCCCAATAGATTTTGAGGGTAGAGAAATAGAGTTATATAATGGATAATGGATTAAATTCATCAATTGGAAGTGTAATCGGTTTGGAGGATTGGTTGATTGGAGGTTTGTATTTTTTCCCTATGTGCTCATAACCTAGCTTGGTGGCAGATTGTATTTCTATTTATATGAAATACATTAATCTCTTACAATTGTGCACGAATTAGAAATTTCGATCTGGTAATTAATTACAAATTCCAAATTGGTAATTAATTAGAAATTCCGATTTGATAATTAATCTCTTACAATTGTGCATTAAATTCTGACATTGTCTATTTCTAATTATATGAAATACCTTAATATATCTTATAGCTGTATATTTAAAAAGGAAACAAAGGAATTATTTTTTCATAACTATTAAAAAAAGGGACAAAGGAATTATTTTTTGACAACTATTAAAAACAATTTGGTTTCAGTGATGAATGGAGGCGTATTTTTTTGAGATGGGTAATATATAGTTTAATTTTTTTTACAACTATTACAAAAAATTCTGTCATAGGTGTGATTATATACGGTTTGAATTAGTAAAAGAAACTTTCCTAAAATTTACACAACAATAAAATTATTCAATGATTAATTTATGAATATGTTTCCAATTCAATTTTGGTTACAAATATGATTTGAATAAGGATTATTTACTTGCTTGAAATGTACACACGCATAAAAGTATGCATAAACTAAATTGAGAATTTTTTTTATTGCACGTTTGGCTCCAAATCATCCAGTATGCATAGACTAATTTGGGAATTTTCTATTATTGCAAGATTGGTTCCAAATTGTCCAATATAATTCATTTAAATTGAGACTTCTTGAGACACGTGGCCCAATAGATTTTGAGGGTAGAGAAATAGAGTTATATGATGAAAGTGAGGATGCACAAGAGGGGGGTGAATTGTGCTAGCAAACAAAACTTAGGAAATAAAAACACACAAGACTTTTATACTGGTTCGGTCCAACTCTTGACCTACGTCCAGTTCTCAATCACCCAGATTGAGTTCCACTAAACACAGGTTTTACAACGGGTTCACCTGCAACCTTTTACAACCACAAGTTTTACGGGCTCACTTGCAACCTTACAAACAGACTTGCTCCCCCTTACTACCTGTAAGGGTTCAACCTTTTAAACAAAGGATTTTCTACTTAGTTCTCTCAAAGAACAAATGATGTTACTCACTTAAGTACAATAAATGCTCTCAACAACTAAAGAGACTTGATTACAAAGAGTACAAGATGGATAATAAATAAACTCTCAATGCAATAAGTGCTCTCTTGCTTTCTGGGTAGTATGAGCTTTGAATACTTGAAGAATATGTTCAGTTTATGATCGGTGCTATTCCGTACTTCATAAATGAAGAAGAAGATCCTTATATAGTATCTTCGATGATTCTCTCTCTTGGTAGGTAACAATGCCGTTTGAATTAAACTGTTAATCCCATGTTACCGTTGAATCAATTAATGCTCAATTAATGCTCAGCAGGGTTGACTTGCTTTATCTCTGAAAAGCAACTCTGACAACTCTGCTCTGCCAAAAAGCAATTCTGACTTCTGGACTGTTGTACGTTCTGACATTCTGATTGCTACCGGAAGCAAGTCCACATCCGGAAGCAACAACACTCAGTTCTGCACTTAAACGTTAGTCCAACAATAATAACACATAGTCACATGCAGTGGGAGTTCAATTGTCTATGGGAAGCTCTTTTACTACCGGAAGCAATTTTGCTACCGGATGCACTCCTACTAGAACTATGTTTTGACTTAGTGTATTATCCACTGACGCTCGGTGATTTCTAGTTCAATTGTAAGCCCTAGTCACTTAATTCTACTCTAAGACTTCCGGAAGCAATTCTGCATCCGGTTGTGTCCTAACTTAGTCTCAAGGATTTAATACTCTAACACTCTAGACTGAGTTCTGACTTAGTGACTTACTTGCGTCCGCTGTGGGATGAGTCTTTCATCCGTGAGCGCTAGTCTTAATCCATCCGGAAGTAAATCCACATCCGGTTGTACTTTTACTTGGGGTTCTATATTAACCTAATTCTTTCTAAGTGTTTAACTAGTTCTTTCATATTTTAGTCTTCATCAAAACTTAAGATTCTAACATATGATGGATGGATAATGGATTAAATTTTAATGTATAGAGACTTTGTTTTATTTCTCTCTAAGGAATTTATCATCATTTAAATTGATTTATTCATTAGCATATGTGTGTGTGTGTGTGTGTGTGTGTATAGACACACTTTTATTAGATGAACTAGACACAAAGCGCTTGTTCTCTTTGGGTATATATTTGCGTTGTTTCGTGGCTTTGCCACGCTTGGTTTCTTACCCTCATGGACTGTGTGTTCACGCTTATTTTCGTGATTTCATGTTATGCTTATTTTCGTGACTTCATGTCACGCTTGGTTACTTGCTCTGGTGGACTTTGTGTACACGCTTGCTTTCGTGACTTCGTGTCACGCTTATTTTCGTGACTTCATATCACTTTGGTTATTTACTCTTTTGGACTGTGTGTCCACGCTTGTTTTCGTAGTCTCGAGCTACTTTTCCGTGGCCTTTGGGCTGCTTTTGACTCAGATTTCGAGTTGCGCTTGTTTCGTAGCCCCTGGACTGCGCTTGTTATTCGCTTTTTGCCAGTTCCTCTGATATTTACTTTGTAATACTTGAACAAAATTATTTTTTTATGCATGCTAATTTTGAAATTCGTGGCTGTCACCCAAGAGGGGGGGTGAATTGGGTGAGGGAATAAAAAAACTTAAACTCTTTTCGAAAGACTGCTTGTGCTCGGTGATGATGATAATAAATAATGCTATGCACAAGTCAGTATGCTATGTGATGCAAAATAGAATGATCAAGTATAAATATATGCACACATAAATTTATCCTGGTTCGGTCACCCAGACCTACATCCAGTCCCCAGGCTACACCTGAGATTTCCAATCCACTATTCTTGTTTAAACCGGGCACAAGAGAAGCCTTTACACTTTAGGTTTTACGAGCACGGGTTCACCTAACAACCCACAGGTTTTACAACGGGTTCACCTGCAAACCTTACCGCAAGTTTTACGGGATCACTTGCAACCTTACAAACGCAAGTTTTACGGGCTAACTTGCAACCTATGGAGATTTAGAAAAACTTCTAAATGCTCCCCCTTACAAAATGTAAGATTACAATTATGTTCACTCTATGAACTGATTTTGTTAAACACTTAAGCTCAAAACTAACTCTCTCAAAGAGTGGATGATGTTACTCACTTAAGTACAAATAAATCACTCTCTAAGAATATTACATATCAAAGTCCGAGAGTAGAAGATGAGAGGAATGTAGAATAGTGTTTTTCAGATAATAGCCTTGTTCTCTCTCTCTTTTTCAAGCCTTCTTCTTCAGAAATGAAGAACATCCCTTTTATACCAGCCTCTGAATATCTAACCGTTGGAGAGGCAATAAGACCGTTTGATTATAGACGTTGGGGCCTTGTTTACGTTGTCCTCATTAATGCACAGCAGGGTTGACTTTGCTTTATCTAAAAAGGTGCTCTGACCAAGCTGTTCTGTCAACACTGTTCTGGCAATACTATTCTGACAAAAGTCGTTCTGACATCTGAACACTTTGTACGGTCCGACTCTTGCTTGTTGTCAGAGAGGACTTCGTTCCTCAAGCATAAGTCCAGGATGTTAAGAGACTCACTATCGGAAGCTCTCTTGCTATCTGAAGCTCGTGGACTCTAACATTTTGCTTGCTGTCACATAGAGGAACTTTGTCTTTCAAGCACTTGTCCATGAATGATAAGAGTGCTTTGCTATTGGATCCTCTCTTGCTATCAGAAGCTCTCTTATGGACTCTGACTCTTGTGGGCAGTATGAGCTTTGACACCTTGAGTGAATCTTCAGATTATGTTCTCATACTCCTCATGCTTGGTAGGTAACAATGTTGTTTGAATATGTCTGTTATCCTCTTGTTACCGTTGGAAGGAACATCTTCTTAAATGCTTCAGCAGGGTTGACTTGCTTTATCTCTGAAAAGTAGTCCTGACACCTCTGCTCTGACATAAGCATTCTGACACTGCATCTCTTGAACGTTCAGACATTCTTTTTGCTTGCGGAAGTAACTTCTCATCCGGAAGCAACCTTACTGAGTGTGCTGCACTTGAACGTTAGTTTAGTAATATAATCAAATAGTCTCATGCAGTGGGTGATCCCTAAATCTAAGGGGTATCCGGAAGCACTTCTACATCCGGAAGTAAATTCGCTTGATGAGGGATTTAGTTCAATATGACTTGCTCTCGCTTAGTCTATTTAATTTCACCACTCAGCGCTAGTCACTGAGCTATCGGAAGCACTTTTACTTGACGTGGTGAATTCACTGACGCTTAGGGTGAAATCTATTCTATCAGTCTGCGCCAGTCAAGATCTAACAGGAAGCAACTTCACTTGATGTTGCATTTCCGCTGACGCTCGGGGTTATATCTAGTCTATCAACCTGCGCCAGTCTAAATCTAATAGGAAGTGCTTTCACTTGGCGAAGTAGACTTACTGACGCTTGGGGTAATAACTATTCTATTGCTCTGCGCCAGTCTAAGTCTAACAGGAAGCGCTTTCACTTGGGGAAGTAGACTCACTGACGCTTGGGGTAATATCTATTCTGTCGCTCTGCGCCAGTCTAATTCTAACAGGAAGCGCTTTCACTTGGGGAAGTAGACTCACTGACGCTTGGGGTGAGATCTATTCCATCGCTCTGCGCCAGTCTAAGTCTAACAGGAAGTAAATTCACTTCTGATTGAAACATAGCTTAGTCTTAAGGTTGTGTACTAATTCTCATGGACTAAGTTATTTCCCAGTGATTTACTTGCTGATGCTGGGGGATGAAAACATTCATCCGCATGCGCAAGTCCTAATCTATCCGGAAGTGATCTTGCATTCTCAAGTGATCTAACTCAGGATTCTAACCATGTCATCTAATCCTTCCTAAGTGCTGATTATGTTCTCTTAAGTACTAGACCATATCATACCTTAGTCACCATCAAAACTTAAGATTCTAACATTCTCCCCCTTTTTGATGATGACAAACCCATAGATGACTAGAGAACATAATTAAACTTAGATCACTCCCAGAGCACTCCCAGAGCTATAATTAAACTTAGATATCTTATCTATCTCTCAGCTCTAGACATCTCATGTCTCATCTCTCGCTAGACATCTTATATCTCATCTCTAGACATCTCATCTCCATCTCTAGACATCTCATCTCTATCTCTCTCCCCCTTTTGGCTTCATCAAATTCCAACAGGTGCAAGCTAGCCTTAGGGATGGGGATACTTTTATCGTTCTCCTCGGAATGGGCTTTCTACCTAATATTTCTCCCTATGTATCGTTAATAAGGATTTGTTCTAGACTATTCAATACAACGTACGAGAATTATCAAGGAAAACAATAATGATTCATGATCCTAAATGATTGTATTCGCCCTAATCATTATGTGGGATAGCTAAACATGTTTTTCAAGGATTAAGTCAAGAGCAAAACATACAAGACATATCAAAAGTAATTTTGATCCTCTCGATTTGATTAACGTGATATCAAAAATAATTTTGATGTGTTTAAAAATGATGATTATGATATCAAATGAAATATGTGATTTTAAATTCAAATGAGATGAAATCTGATACCAAATGTAATCAAATGAGATCTGTGAGTTTGAACCTGTGGTATCAAATGAAATAATTGAACGCCGAATGAAATTTGTGATACCATATGAAATGAAATGAAATCAAATGAAATTTGTGATTTTTTTTTAAAAGTGCCAAAAATAATTTCCAAACAAATTGCATCACAGCATCTTAAGAGTTTATTATCGATGACAGCATGTGACTCTCTATTTTCAAGGGATCATTAACAGGTAATGTCCACTTACTTCTCTTCTATATTAAGATTAATCATCATTAAATCAAGAAAGGAAGCATATAAGAGAGGTATGTTATCAATTACTTTCCAGCATGTCATTTAGAGGATACAGATGTGTGAGCTAGGATGATTTTCTAAGACAGTGAATGATTTTGAAGTCAATGCAGATTGAGAGAAACATCCTAAGTTGACACCCTTACCAATGCCATGTATGCATCATATGTAAGAGATGGTAAGGTGTAGATGTTACCACAGATGAGGGGTACTCATACTCTATTAGACTCAGGAATCTGAATCATACGCAGATAAGCATGCTTCCTGACATCTTCAAGAGGTGTGCTATCTCAAGTGGAAACCCCTAGCGCAAGTGCTTTGATGATTCGCTTCGGCAAGCTGAGCTACAACCACAAGCAGACATGACTGGGCAGTCACTCTACTCTTCCCATGGTTCAATAGTTGGCCTGCTATCGAAGGCGCTGATTGTTGTGAAAGCAACCTTGCTCAAACTTGATGATTGGTCCTGCATATGCTTGAGGAAACAAATGCTTTCTGATGGTCAGTGAAAGAACTTAAGATTTAACATTGAAGACCATCCTCAGGACATTCAAGTCAATCTGTGTTAATCAGCACAAGCTAATAATTTTAAGAAATCATGCTTGCTAATTGGTTTAAGAAAATATGAGCAATGATTATGTGAAAACTAATTTTGAAATTATCTATACATTCACATAGTTTCACTATCAAGACATGAACTCTATTTATACTCTCATGGATAAATATCAATGTGATAGTACAGAGAATATTAAACAGGTGGCATATTTTCAGAGTTTCATAAGCAAGTATAGTTCAATACATATGCCTCAAGGATGTTCATGTTAGATCATGAAGACATGTGAATTAATAACATAATGAGATTTTGAAAAAGAGAATCTTCATCCTCACAAAATAATTTGATTAGGATTGAATTCGTTTTACAAAAACAATCAAATTTCAGCATATGATTACGAGAATAATTTCCAAATATTAGCTCGAGTTCTTCTAGATATGCTCAATGTGATCTCATAGTTCTTAGGATATCAACAAGCTTGAAATTAATACAGATTATAGCATGCTTGTGATACTATGCCATGTTTTACAGATCTAGCAGAGTTTAATTCAAGGCATTTCCTAAGATTTCTAATGCATGTCAGACAAGAGAGAGACTATCCATTTAATTTCACAACAGAATATGTAAGGGATAGAAATGCTCATGTGTATCGGCGAAAGTTTCTCAGGTTTGGTATAGCCATTCCACACATCTTGATAAGAGACATTTTCGTTGTCATTCTCTCTTGGTTATATTCATTGTTCAAGCTTCAATAATCTGTGTCAACATTCTTAAACCACAAACTTGAACTGAGATCATTAGTAGATTGAGAACTTAAAGATGTAATTAAGAGGGATGTATTGTTCTCGAAACCATAGCTGCTTATGCATTGAAAAATTTGATGCAAGAGATACCACATGAAATGGAAAATCAGAAATAGCTTTTGAGTGCTATCATGAGGTACGGTTGTCATGTAGGTTTAAAGAGGATCAGAATCTGTTTGCATTATATCAGAAAATGAATTTGATATGATAGGGTCGTTTTTACAGAAAATAAGTGTTCATCACAGATAAGGGAAATCATATCAGTTTCAGAGAAATAAAAGCTGTTAAGCCCATCATGCATTTACTAGCCAAGTGATTATTCAAGTAAAGAGGAAGGTAAGAATGATATCACCATAGCTCCATTCGCATCTAGCAGTAGCTCGCTTGATTTTGGTTGGCAATGCATGGAATCTATATTTAGAGCAGTACCAAAATCTATGCGTGACGAATGCTTATCAAGACTTGACTAATTGTTCAGATGAGGTACAGTCCTGAGTCTTGCTGAGGCTAATAGGATGGATTGGAGCTGGTGCAGAGGGATGAATTTACTTTGTGATCACTACCACTGGCATCTCTGGCCTCTTGAACCCATACTCCATACACAGCTCTTCACTCAGATTGGGTGCTGGCGCAGAGGGAGACACAGGTTCAGCAGAAGGTATCTCCGCAGGTTGATCACTCAGCGCTATCTCAAGTTTGCCTCTGAGCTAGCAGATTGTTGGGGGCACATGAATCAGATGGTTCACTGTGGGGGGAGGAGATCTTCCTTTTAGCAAGGGTCTTCTTCACCCTTGTCTTGCTGAACCTTCGGATTGCCCTTCCTACAAAATACCAGATAGTTCCTTCCTTTTGTATCCAAGTCTGGATCTGAAGGTCAGTTTGTAGGCTATATATAGTTCACATGCATTTAGATTACGTCCTATGTGTATGGCATGGTGAATCTTTCATGACTATATGCACAAGGATATACAAGGTTTTTGATCAAGATAGTCATGGACAGTATGTAGATTATGAACATTACTTATTTCTTCAAGCTTTCTTCTATGATGAATATAATGTTCACACCTTAGGATGCTTAATGTAAAATCTCAATAAGTCCATCTAACATTAGCATAGGAGATTTTACTATCAAATGCTTCGTTGCTAAGTGATCCCTTGCTTACCCAAGGAGATCTTCTATACTTATCCTTGGTTCGAAGCACTTTCTTCTGAGAGGTAGGATTCAAGAGCCTTTTCAATGATGATCGAGGAATCCACTCTCTCTTGTTCTTCTCAGGATAGTTGAATGGAACTTTGTGATAGCTCATCCTTGAGACAGAACCATTGTCCCTTGTGGTGGCCGACAGCTTCTTATGATTGTACCAGTGGGTTTCAGCAGTTGCATCACCACGAGTTCTCTTCTTTGGGATAAGAGGAACTCTTGATCTATCCTGCACAAGTAAGGCACTAGGAGGATGTTTTGGTACCCATTTGTACTTGGGTCCTACATGGTTAGCACTGGACCTTACTTGTCCTTTAGGAATCCATACAAACTTATTTCTCACATTTGAATTTCTTCTAAGACTGCATGTGTGAGAAATATGTCCTAATCTACCACAATAATGACAGATAATGGAATGATAATCAAAATGAGATTTTCTATCATTATCATGATTAGTTTCTTTTAGAAAAGCTTTTTGTTCCTTTGAAATTTCAGTTTCTTTTGAAAGCTTTTCTTTTTCCTTCAACACGTGTTCACAATCAAAACATTTTTCAAGACATGTTGAAGTTTTCCCTACCGATAGTGGGCTAGCTATCGGAACCACTAGTTCTTTAAAAGAACCCTCGGAAACTTTAGATGTAGAAGAAGAAATTAGTTTTTCAAGTTTCCTATCTTTTTCTTTTAAGCCTAGAAGTTCTTTTGCAAGTTTACAATATTCAGTATATAACTCATTGTATGCATCTTGCAAATCAGAGAGTTCAATTTCAGATCCAGATACCTCACTTTCTGAATCTTCTAGGCAGAGATGGATACTCTCTTCACTGAAGTCTGCTTCCTCAATATCAGCTTCCAGAAGCTCATCAGTAGATGATCCACAAAGAGCACGAGTTGAGCTTTGGACAGCTGTGCTTTCAAGAGATGGGTTAGAAGCATATATCACATCAAGAGTATTCCAAATATCTCTAGCACTAGAGCAATGTTTGATTTTCTGGAAATCATTTTCAGTTAAGCCTTTGTATAAAATTTGCATTGCTCTAATGTTTAAGGAAAACAAATTTTTCTCCCTTTCAGTCCAGTTTCCTCTTGGTTTGAAATCAAAATCATTTTCAAAAATATCCCACATTTTCAAACTAGTGGATTTTATAAAACTTTCCATTCTTGCTTTCCACCAACAAAAATCAATATTTTCTAACACAGGTGGAATGGTATGATCAAAGCCTTTGGAAAACATTTTAACCCAAATCAGCCAAGGTCTTTGCACTTGAGATCGTTTGATCCTTTAAACAAGTGACCTGCTCTGATACCAAATGAAATTCGTGGCTGTCACCCAAGAGGGGGGGGTGAATTGGGTGAGGGAATAAAAAAACTTAAACTCTTTTCGAAAGACTGCTTGTGCTCGGTGATGATGATAATAAATAATGCTATGCACAAGTCAGTATGCTATGTGATGCAAAATAGAATGATCAAGTATAAATATATGCACACATAAATTTATCCTGGTTCGGTCACCCAGACCTACATCCAGTCCCCAGGCTACACCTGAGATTTCCAATCCACTATTCTTGTTTAAACCGGGCACAAGAGAAGCCTTTACACTTTATGTTTTACGTGCACGGGTTCACCTAACAACCCACAGGTTTTACAACGGGTTCACCTGCAAACCTTACCGCAAGTTTTACGGGATCACTTGCAACCTTACAAACGCAAGTTTTACGGGCTAACTTGCAACCTATGGAGATTTAGAAAAACTTCTAAATGCTCCCCCTTACAAAATGTAAGATTACAATTATGTTCACTCTATGAACTGATTTTGTTAAACACTTAAGCTCAAAACTAACTCTCTCAAAGAGTGGATGATGTTACTCACTTAAGTACAAATAAATCACTCTCTAAGAATATTACATATCAAAGTCCGAGAGTAGAAGATGAGAGGAATGTAGAATAGTGTTTTTCAGATAATAGCCTTGTTCTCTCTCTCTTTTTCAAGCCTTCTTCTTCAGAAATGAAGAACATCCCTTTTATACCAGCCTCTGAATATCTAACCGTTGGAGAGGCAATAAGACCGTTTGATTATAGACGTTGGGGCCTTGTTTACGTTGTCCTCATTAATGCACAGCAGGGTTGACTTTGCTTTATCTAAAAAGGTGCTCTGACCAAGCTGTTCTGTCAACACTGTTCTGGCAATACTATTCTGACAAAAGTCGTTCTGACATCTGAACACTTTGTACGGTCCGACTCTTGCTTGTTGTCAGAGAGGACTTCGTTCCTCAAGCATAAGTCCAGGATGTTAAGAGACTCACTATCGGAAGCTCTCTTGCTATCTGAAGCTCGTGGACTCTAACATTTTGCTTGCTGTCACATAGAGGAACTTTGTCTTTCAAGCACTTGTCCATGAATGATAAGAGTGCTTTGCTATTGGATCCTCTCTTGCTATCAGAAGCTCTCTTATGGACTCTGACTCTTGTGGGCAGTATGAGCTTTGACACCTTGAGTGAATCTTCAGATTATGTTCTCATACTCCTCATGCTTGGTAGGTAACAATGTTGTTTGAATATGTCTGTTATCCTCTTGTTACCGTTGGAAGGAACATCTTCTTAAATGCTTCAGCAGGGTTGACTTGCTTTATCTCTGAAAAGTAGTCCTGACACCTCTGCTCTGACATAAGCATTCTGACACTGCATCTCTTGAACGTTCAGACATTCTTTTTGCTTGCGGAAGTAACTTCTCATCCGGAAGCAACCTTACTGAGTGTGCTGCACTTGAACGTTAGTTTAGTAATATAATCAAATAGTCTCATGCAGTGGGTGATCCCTAAATCTAAGGGGTATCCGGAAGCACTTCTACATCCGGAAGTAAATTCGCTTGATGAGGGATTTAGTTCAATATGACTTGCTCTCGCTTAGTCTATTTAATTTCACCACTCAGCGCTAGTCACTGAGCTATCGGAAGCACTTTTACTTGACGTGGTGAATTCACTGACGCTTAGGGTGAAATCTATTCTATCAGTCTGCACCAGTCAAGATCTAACAGGAAGCAACTTCACTTGATGTTGCATTTCCGCTGACGCTCGGGGTTATATCTAGTCTATCAACCTGCGCCAGTCTAAATCTAATAGGAAGTGCTTTCACTTGGCGAAGTAGACTTACTGACGCTTGGGGTAATAACTATTCTATTGCTCTGCGCCAGTCTAAGTCTAACAGGAAGCGCTTTCACTTGGGGAAGTAGACTCACTGACGCTTGGGGTAATATCTATTCTGTCGCTCTGCGCCAGTCTAATTCTAACAGGAAGCGCTTTCACTTGGGGAAGTAGACTCACTGACGCTTGGGGTGAGATCTATTCCATCGCTCTGCGCCAGTCTAAGTCTAACAGGAAGTAAATTCACTTCTGATTGAAACATAGCTTAGTCTTAAGGTTGTGTACTAATTCTCATGGACTAAGTTATTTCCCAGTGATTTACTTGCTGATGCTGGGGGATGAAAACATTCATCCGCATGCGCAAGTCCTAATCTATCCGGAAGTGATCTTGCATTCTCAAGTGATCTAACTCAGGATTCTAACCATGTCATCTAATCCTTCCTAAGTGCTGATTATGTTCTCTTAAGTACTAGACCATATCATACCTTAGTCACCATCAAAACTTAAGATTCTAACAAATTTTGCGCTTGTTCCTTTGATAAAACAAGGTTTTAAAAATAATGATTTTGTCATTATTTCATATTATTGAAAAGAAATTTCTTACTGAAGGTATTTTATTTGTTGACTTGATGATAGACATGATTTGTTCCACTGATGAAGAAAATTTTCCATAAAATATATTATTATTATTATTATGTTGAAAAGAAATTTCTCTACTGAATCTTCATTTGAATTAAATCTAACTATTTTTTTTTGAAAGTAAATCTAACTATTTTAAAATTATACTTTATTATATTATAAGCATATTGTCTTTATAAGATCGAGAGCACGTCTTACAACTATTGAAATGATTAGATTATGTATATGTATATCTATTTTATAAAGTTACATTGTTCAACAAATGTGCGTAGTAGATATTCAATTCAAATTATTAGTATTTCACATGGTATAAAAGAATCTACTTATTATGCTATATTCTAGAGTGATATGTTTCTATGGTCATTTTGAAATTTCTTTGTCCTTTGTTGTCATATACAGATTTTAAATTTTAAATGATAACAAAAATAATAATAATACTTATCAAATAGTAAACAAAATGGACTTACGAAGTAAAGTGACTCTTTATTTTGTGCCATCACGCTCTAGTTTTTTAGGGCGTGACAAAAGAAGAGCGAATAAAAAAGAATACCAAATTTAAAATTATATTTGTACTTCTGATTAATAAGTCATAGCATTTAAGAGACATGCATGATAAAGTACACATAAATGGAAAGAATACGTAAAGTGATTCAGTGGATTCCAATTTGTAGGTTATATCCCTTTTAATTTAACCAACTCTAAAAAGTACTGGGTATTATATACACATATATAAATTGTTAGAATTACAAGTGTTTTGCTGGTGTATTATTGTAACACCCCAATATCTGATTTAGAAATAATAATGAGTTATTTAATGTAACATCCCAAAAATCTCAATAGAGATTATAAATAGACATAGAAATAAAGGAGGTGAGAAATAAATCAATTTCTAAATTTAGCTGATTATAAAGGATGAAAGACAAGTTACTTTGTTTGGTTGAAAAAAGTGGAGGGGAGGGGAGGGGAAAAAATTTGTCATTATTTGGCCCCTTGCTTTCTCTCTCCTCACCCCCAAAAGTGGGGTTTTTTGGAGGGGTGAGAATATCTAGACCAATTTATCCATATAATATTTCCAATATTCCAAGCATACCCCCATCAATCAAACCTCACTCTGACGCCGTCACCCTTGCAACTTCCTCACTTCTCGTCTTTTGCCCCCAACTCTCCCTTCTTCAATTCGCTCCTTACCTTCATTCCTTTCTTGCTTCAGTCACGTCTCCTCCTTCCTTTCTTCTCTTTTCGTCTTTTTCTTCTTTCCTTTTAATAATCATTCCCTCTTCATTTCTTCTTTCGCAGCAGCACCTTCATGACTTCTTCTTCATCATAATAATAATAATAATAATAATAATAATAATAATAATAATTCTCTTTTTGTTTCTTTTAAATTTAGACTATAGACTCTCAAGATATACTTAAAATATGTATTTAATCTTAGAAAAATTGGGGAGTCATCAAGAATATGATTGCATTTCAAATACGTTAAAATCCTTATTCTAAGCATTCAAAAACCTGTAAATCTTAGGAGTTGACTATGTATTTGATGTTGTAGACTTTTATTAATTAAATATGAAAACTTTTGTTGCTAGAAAAATATTCATTATTTGGTTAATGAAATATTTTTAACAATAAATAATAATGAAAGATTGAAGGTATAATTGTCAACTAATAAATTACCTCCTCCCCTCCCCTTCTAAACCAAACAAGAAATTGACATCACCTCCCCTCACTTCCCTTTAATGAACCTCCCCTCCCCTCCCCTCACCTCCCTTTAATGAACCTCCCATCCCCTCCCCTCCTTTGAACCAATCATAGCCTTACTCATCTCCTCCGGCGACATCGGTCGTGATAACAGAGGCGGCGCCGTCGCTGCCGCACCAGCGAGGGGGGAACCCCCTCCGCTCCCTTTTCCTTTTCGTTTCGCGTATGTGAGTGTGTGTGTGGCGAGGAGAAGACGAAGAGGAGGGTTTGTGGTGGCCGGTGGTCTGTTCGCTTTTACGGCGAGTTCTCCGACAAACTTGGAGGCTAATGAGAGCTCTTTAACACTGGGTAATGTCTCTTCTTTCCCAAACCCTTTGCTCTTGATTTGGGATATAAATTTCTAGGGTTTTTGTACAAATTAAATTATGAACCTTCAGAGATAAAATTAGTTGTTTGAGAACCAAATTAAGGTTATTTCTAAGTGATCTATGGGTTAGAATTGTTGAATTTTGAGTTAGAATGAATTTTGGAACAAAGTAAGTGTTGAAATGTTAGGGTTTCTTATTGTTTTCGAATTTCTTGATCATTGGGCCGTTTTAAACCTTCCGTTTGGATCTTATAAGCCAAATAAGAGTTTCTACTAGTGTGGGTTATTTAAATTCGAGCCTATGTAAGTTTTGTTTTGGTTCAGGAGCTTAAATAAGTTGGGGTTTGTTGGAATTTTGAGTTTTGACATTCCAATAGGGTTCTAATTACTAATGAATCACTTTATGTGGATTAAATAGTGGAGGGAAATCCTGAATCAAGCTGCTGATAAGTAAGGTTTGTTAAAGTGATGCTTTGAATTTGGCTCTTGAGAAGAATTAGAAGAATATATGTGTTGCTATTGTAAATGTTTTTGCTGTGGTGGTGTGTTGTGAAATCCATGGGAGTTTTATATGCATCTTGTTATGAATTTTTGCCTTGTCTTTATAGGATTTGATATCAACTTGAACCTTGCTCTTTGATTCAATTGAAAAATCTGATTTTAGAATGTGATCGGGAAATATCAGTGGTTTTGGGGTATTCATTTGTCTTTTTAGGTGAAATAAATTGTAGCAGTAGTGTGTTTTGTGTAGCTACTTAAAATTTTGCTTCTAAGTTTGATTTATATGTATGGTTGTGGAGTGATTTCTGAACAAAGATTAATAAAAGAAAAGGTGAAATGTATGTGAGTTGGGACTAATAGGATTTGTTTAACTGCGGCTTATATAAGTGCTTAATGTTTCTACATTGAAGAAAAGGTATAACTATACATTCTTTACACTTGATATGCTTGTGAAGTTAAAACTTGAATTGATTTAAGTGCCTCTTTTGTTCTGAATGATAAATATTTTTGTTGCTATTCGGTTAGATTTTTTTTTTTAGAAGTCATATGGTGTTACGAATTGAATGATTGTAAATATGCTTGATTGATCTTCTTGGCAGGAGTAATCATTCTTTTCTTTTAGGTTATATGGTTCTTTTTGTGCTGGATTTGTGAATGGAATGCTTGGGCACATTGTCCCCATTTTGTGTTGTATTATTTTGGTTCAAATCTGAGTTTGTACTGGTCTATGAGAATTGAGAAAAAAAGGGGAGCTGCATGCGTTGGTTGGGTAGTTAAGCTATTTCAAGTTGTTTAAAATGTAGGAGTATCTAGTTTTTCTGTGTCTATGTGGCTGGAAGGATGCAGTGCACTTGCATTCACGATGATATGCATTAACTACTGTGACTTGCCTAATGGATCATAAAGGGATGAAGGTTCTTTTACCTTGGTTATATATACATGCTGTTTTTTTTTTGTCCTTCAGTTATGAAGGCCAAACTGAATTTATTGAAATGATGTAAATTCTATTTAAAGGAAAAGTCAGAAATTAAAACTCGTAAGTTACAAACATGGAAATAAAGTTTTAAATTGATGCAATGAAATGTCAGGATTTTTGTATGGCTTTCGTATGCAAGTCGCATGTATTGATGAAAGTGTAAATATTTGTCTTATGCGGTGACTAAAGGATAATGAAGTTGGATGTAGTATTCTGAGTTTATAATGCTTTGCTTCCTCTTGGCATGAGTGGTATGATATGGGTTGCCAACCAATTTATATTTTCTTTGTTGTATGATTAAAGAATTTATTTTGTTCTTTTATTCTTAGCTATATTTGTTTGAAGTATATTTTATACTTATGGATAAAACTGATTTGAAAGGTTTAAAGATACTGATTTGGAATTTCATACTGAGGTATTTTATTATAGACTATTTGATAAAGAGTTATCGTTTTCCCAGAATATTTGTTATTCTTATTGGTATTGGCATCATGCATGCTTCAAAACATTTTGAAGTCTTACGAATGATGAGATTTGATATCTGATTTTGAATTGATTTATTTATTACTAGATATATATTTTTTTTAGGAACTAGACACAAAGTGCTTGATTCTCGTGGGTTATATACTTGCGCTTGTTTCGTAGCTTTACTACGCTTGTTTCGTGACTTCGTGTCACGCTTGTTTCGTGGTTTTGCCACGCTTGGTTATTTACCCTCGTGTGACTGCGTGTCCACGCTTGTTTCGTGACTTCGTGTCACGCTTGTTTCGTGGTTTTGCCACGCTTGGTTATTTACCCTCGTGTGACTGTGTGTCCACGCTTGTTTCGTGACTTCGTGTCACGCTTGTTTCGTGGTTTTGCCACGCTTGGTTATTTACCCTCGTGGACTGTGTGTCCACGCTTGTTTTCGTAGTCTCGAGCTACGCTAGTTTTTCGTGGCCCTTGGGCTACGCTTGACTTGTAGATTTCGAGCTGCGCTTGTTATTCGCTTGTGTCAGTTACTCTATAGAAAACAAGTTTTTCATAATGAGTAGTTTTCATATGGAGTTTATAATACTTGAAAGGGATTATATTTTTTTTATGTGATACACATTTTACCCTTTTTGGGTTTTCTATACTTCTCAACTACAAGTATGATGATAATAAACTGAAGTTTCTATATTCTAATTTTTGTTTATTGTATTTTTGGCCAAATTTATATTATCTATTTATTTTCCTATCTTTAGTGGATTTAAATAAAAAGGCATGTAATGAGATTGCACATATTTATATAGTACTTTGTATTTCAGATTGAAGAATGTGGAACTACACTTCGTGCTTTATGACAATGGAAGGTAGAAAAAAAATCAAATCACAAACTTGTTATAGATAATAGTTACTTTGGCAATGATTTATCCGATGTAATTATCTTTATATGTATTGAGATGAAAATGTTATAACCAAATGCTTGAAATGTTAAATGTATGGTAATACTTTGTATAAAGAAATTTATGTTTAATATGTCCATAATAAACTTTAAAGGGCTTACGAAGTTTAGACACCTTAAACTTCGTGCCGATCACGTTTAAAATTTCGGGTGTGACAATTAACTAACAGTTTATTTTGCATAGTTGGCATCTGACTGAGTTTATAATTTTAATTTGAAATTTTAAATGAAAAAACATCATCTTCTCCTCCAAAGTGTACATATCTCCGCCATTCCAACTATTTTCTTCCTAGCTCTTTCAATTTCTCGGGTTTCATGTTGAATCAATAAGAATCATCCACAGCCATGTTGAATCAGAAAAAGGTGAATACTTTATACCTCTTGCATGAAAAAGCTTATTTGGGGGTAAGTGGCAAGCCATTATTATTGATAGTGTCATCATCATCTTTAGACCCAAGAGATCACCAAGCAACAAGATTATTCCCCACCCCACCACGTCTGATCGATTCAATTTCTGGAAAAAAAAAGCAAAAAATCACAACTAAATGTAAAATGAAAAAAGGGTATGGATAGATAAGAAATTACGTGCTAAAATATAAAGGTGGTGGGCAAAAGGAGAAGGTAGAAGGAAATAAGAGAGTGAAGGTGTTCTTAAATAACAAGAAATATGCAAGAGGACAAAATGAAATGATTGAATAAGATTCTCATTGATGATCTGAGTGCATATTACAATTTGTTTATATAGACTGCAGTGTGTGAACCCTAATGTTTGTGCTCATGACACGTGTTTACATAGTGCAGAATCTGTTGTATTGTGGTCTATACAGATGGGCCTTATTATTGGGCATGTGCTATTGATTTAATTTTATGTTGTGCTTTGACATGCCCCCGCGAGTCGATGTGGGAAGGATGAACATTGAGACTCGAACGTAACCAATTGAATCTGGGTGAGGCAAGAGGTTTGGTGAAGATGTCAGCAATTTGATTATTTGAAGGAATGAGAGAAATATGGAGTGAACGGGCAGCAACTCTTTCACGAACAAAGTGATAATCCAAGGCAATATGTTTGGCGCGGGAGTGAAAAACTGGATTGGTAACAAGATATGTGGCACCCAAATTGTCACAGTAAAGAGTAGGTGCAGTAGAAAGGGGAATTCCCAGTTCACCAAGTAAATTTTGGATCCATATAAATTCACTGGTAGCTACGGCAAGAGAGCGATATTCAGACTCAATGCTGGATTTAGAAACTGCAGGTTGCTTCTTAGAACTCCAGGACACAGCATTTGGACCCAAAAACGTGACAAAGCCTCCAGTGGACCGAAAATCAGGTTCATTACCACCCTAGTCAGCATCGGAAAATGCTTTAAGAAAGGCAGAAGAAGAGGATAGGGACAAATTGTTGGATTGGCGAATTACTAGGCCAAATTGTGATGTGCCATTGAGGTATTGAAGGATGCGTTTAACAGCTGACCAATGAAGTTCAGTGGGATTATGCATAAATTGACACACTTTTGTTAACAACAAAAGTGATGTCAGGCCGGGTAAAGGATAGATATTGCAGGCTACCCACAACACTTCGGTATAAGGAGGGATTGGAGAATGGTTTGCCTTTGGACGTGAGTTTGATGGAAGTGGCCATGGGACTATTAACAGGGTTAGCATTG
Source organism: Mimosa pudica (assembly GCA_029929735.1). Taxonomy (NCBI): domain Eukaryota; kingdom Viridiplantae; phylum Streptophyta; class Magnoliopsida; order Fabales; family Fabaceae; genus Mimosa; species Mimosa pudica. Next base: position 2,355,250 of record JAKELP010000036.1, read on the forward strand.
GACATGTGAGTTTGGTGAAGAAGATCAAGGATGTATTTGGTTTGGCATAGTAAGAGGCCATCAGGTCTTTTAACTACTTCAACGCCTAGAAAATAAGTAAGAGAGCCCAAATCTTTAACTGGGAAGGACACATTGAGGGTAGCAACCAATTCAGTAATAGCAGCAGTATTAGAGTCAGTCACAATAATATCATCAACATATATGAGAACAAAGATTTAACACAAAGAGGAGTTAAAAATAAAAAGGGAAGGATCAGATTTGGAAGAATAAAAGCCTAGAGAAAGCAGGGAGGAGCTTAAACGGGCAAACCAAGCACGAGGTGCTTGTTTCAGACCATAAAGGGAACGATTTAATTTGCAAACATAGTGAGGAAAGGACGGATGAACAAAACCTGGAGGTTGAGACATATGGACTGTGTCCTGAAGAAACCCATGAAGAAAGGCATTTTGGATATCAAGTTGACGAATAGCCCACCCACGAGAAACAGCAATAGAGAGAACAATCCGAACCGTAGTGTGTTTGACAACAGGGGAGAAGGTTTCAGAAAAATCAAGGCCCTCTTGTTGGTGAAAGCCTTTAGCAACAAGGGGAGCTTTTTAGCGATCAATCTGACCAGTGGGAGTGTATTTAAGGAGGAAAATCCATTTGCAACCAATTAGGTTTTGAGAGGGATGATGGGGTACAAGAGTCCAGGTATTGTTGGTGATGAGAGCTTGATACTCAGAATTCATGGCTTGTTGCCAATCGGGTGATTTAAGAGCTTGGGAAACGGTGCTGGGTATAGTAGGTGAGAGATGAGTGTGAAGGGACGTATGTGGGGGCCAGAGTACGGTGCCATCAGTGTAGAGTTTAGGTTTATAAATATTGTCCTGTGCTCTTGTACGCATGGGGTGAATAGAGGGTGGGGCCGGTGTAGTATGTGAAGGAGATAAAGAGGATGAGGGAGGTGAAGTGATGACAGACGGTGTGGCAGAAGAAAGAGAAGGGAGGGACGGTGAAGGAGATAAGGGAGGGACAAGAGGGGTAGGGTTGGTGACGTGTGGAGAAGAAAAAGTACGTGGGTTTGGGCTATGTGAGATGGGCCTTGGTAAAGTAGGAAGTGGGATAATATTGGAAGAGGGAAAGTTGGGAGTGTGGGCCGGAACTATATTCTGAATGGGGTTTTGGTGAACAAAAGCATGCTCATCAAAAATAACATCTCTGGAGGTGTAAATTTTATTTGTGGTTTGATCAAGACATAAATAGCCCAAGTGGTTTGGACTATACCCAAGGAATATACATGGAGGAGACCTAGGTTCAAGTTTATTTTTGGCATAGGGTCGGAGATTGGGCCAGCATGTGCAACCAAACGCTTTTAAGAGATTGTAATTTGGAGTGGTTTTGTACAGTAGTTGGTAAGGTGATTTATTTTGGAGAGTTGGGCTTGGGAGACGGTTAATAAGATAGGCAGTCGTGGTGAATGCATAAGACTAGTACTGCTGTGGTAAGTTGGCATGATGCAACAGAGCAAGACCCTTTTCTACTATGGTTCGGTGCTGTCTCTCTACGGTGCCATTTTGAGTGTGTGTGTGTGTGGACAAGATTTGCGATGATGAATGCCAAATTCAGAGAATGATTTTTGAAGTGTCCGAAATTCACCTCCCCAATCGGATTGAAAATAACAAATGTTGGAATTAAATAAATTTTGAGCAAGAGTACGAAAGGTAAGGAAAATGGAATGAACCTCATTTTTTGATTTCATAGGATAAAGCCAAATATAACGAGAATAATCATCAACAAAGCTAACATAGTAGCGAAAACCATCAATTGACATTGTTGGAGATGGTCCCCATACATCACAGAAAATTAAAAACAAAGGTTTATTAGAACGATGTGGTGATGGTGGTGAAGGCAAGCGATGACTCTTGGAACTTCTACAGGCAGGACACTGATGAAATGATTGTGTTGTGGAGACTGGAAGTGTGTTGGTGGTGAGGATGGACTTTACTAAGCGAGAAGAAGGGTGACCCAAACGGAAGTGCCATTGATCAAAAGAGGTACGTTCACCAAAGGATGTAGATGGTAAGAGAGTGGACTTGGAACTAGGAAATTGATAGAGATTATTGTGACTTGGACCCTGAAGTAGAACCTCCTTGGTGCTTGTATCCTTCACAGTAAAAAAGTTGTCATGAAATTCAAAGAAAACATTATTATCTTTGCAAAATTGAGAGACTGATAATAAATTTTTGGTTATGTGTGGGACATGTAATAAATAGTTTAGAAAATATTTTCGGTTTGAAGAATTTAAAAGACCTGAGCTAGTGTTAAGGATAGACACTGTGTTACCATCCCCTACGCTAACCGAGTCAGAACCAGTGTAGGGTGAGGAGCTGAGATTAAGATTCACTACCACAGATTACCCCATTTACATGCGCTTATTTTGGCCTCTACATACGCTTATAAAGCGCATGTAGAGGGGGGCGCTGGTAAAGGCTCTACATGCGCTTTTTAAAAGCGCATGTAGATGTGCCTCTACATGCGCTTAAAGCGCATGTAGATATACCTCTACATGCGCTTAAAGCGCATGTAGAGGTACCTACCTCTACATGCGCTTAAAGCGCATGTAAAGCTATATATTTTTTTTAATATATATTCTTTTACATTTGCCACCTGTATACACTTAATTCTGTCACTGCACCAATGGTATACATTAAGTAGCACGTGGCTGATTTTAACCAAAATGTACCAAAAACATTTACACTTACTCAAAACCTAATAAGTCACCAGAACTTGTTTTCACTTATATATAAACATCACCAAAATATATATGCACTACTGTACTGCAATTGTGCCCAAAAGAAGATCTACCTCATAACCAAAAGAATATTATGCACGGCCATTGCACTAAAAGAAGATCTACCTCATCACCAAAATATTTGCCACTTGCACCAAAGAATCAAAAAGATATGAACCTACATGAAAGAATAGTATAATATCAAAGATGAATTAATATACAAGTCACAATTGATCAAAAGTCAAAGCGAAAATTCCTTCAAGGATGTCCATAATATAAAACTACCAATTCCTAAGTAAGACTACATGCAGCAAAAGATCATATATAAAGTGAACCTTATTGATGGAAGGGCAAAGGTACAAAACTAGCCACCGTAAATTTCCAATTGGACAACTTTGGCACCCGTAAATTGGATGGTGCAAAACCGTACATTATAAATCAAAATGGGACAAATTTAGCCACGCCGTTAAGTTGAAGCTAACAGACATTTTGATTTAATGAAGGTGGGCCCCATGCCAACACAAACGTCTGTTAGCTTAAACTTAACGGCGTGGCTAAATTTGTCCCATTTTGATTTATAATGTACAGTTTTGCACCATTCAATTTATGGGTGTCAAAGTTGTCCATTTGGAAATTTACGGTGGCTAGTTTTGCCCCTTCACCCTTGATGGAAATTAAATGCAATGTTGAGACCTGCCAAAGGATAAGAATAAAACCTTAACCAGCATACATTCTAGAGTAGACAAAAAGAAATATAAGATAAAGAAAATGGCACACTTAAATCTTAAGGACATCAGAAAAATGGATTCTGCAGGTCATATCTACACTTTTAAAACAACATAATTTCAAAATACAAAACTTTTTTCTTCTTGAATTTGGACTGAGGGTTAGCATCCAAAAGTCTTTTCTATGTATAAGTACTACAAAAAAGAGTTAATAGCTAAATTTGCATTTAAAAGATGAAATGAGGAAGCTACAGAAAATGTAATTTGATAATATACTAAAATTAATGGAAAAAAGGACCACATACCAGGAAGGGCCTTGAGTGACCGCTGAAACACTTTGATTGCAGCATCTATTGAACCGCTTTTTGCATGCCATGTAGCATAATCATACCATATATCGGGATAATGGTATAAATACATCAGACACTGAATACAAGGACAATGCAGTAAGCAATCCCATAAATAAAAGGACAAATAAACAGAAACATGATAAAAGTAAAACACATGTTTGATGTTGTTAATACCACAGCTCAATAAGGGAGAGGTTTTATTTCCTCTTTCAGTACATAGATAGACCCAATGTACAACGGAATTGCTTCCTATGGGCTGTTATGTAAAGTCCCTAAGTAGGAGTAGTTAGTTGTGGTAGTTGTTGTGTTGTTATTGCTGTTGCTATACTCTGTTATTATTTTCTGTTATAGTTCGGCAGACTCTTATATTTTCTGTTATGGCGAGTGAGACTAAAGGGAAACAATACCTATAAAAACCCTTTTTGGCCCCATTTGTACGTGTGTTGTTGATTGAATAATATCAGAGTTTCTATTTTCTCTCTTCTTCTTTCTCTCTTTCTATCTAGTTTTTCATCATTATTTTCTCTAAATACATACTATGGACAACATACTATTAATTGTAAAGTTATTTATAAACTATGTCAATAATGAAACATATTAGCAATGAAAGTGTCGTGCCATAATCAGCAGCTAGTTGCTGATAGTTTAACCAAGAAATCTTGGATTGCCATCTACTTTTATGCTGAGGAAGTCAGACACTTGAACACTAAGTCTGGACGATGTATCTCTGAAATTTAAGGCAGAGATGCATTAAAAAGATAGAGAAAGGGGGAAAATAAGAGAAGTATGAAAGTAATGGATGCACAAGAGGGGGGTGAATTGTGCTACCAAATAAAAATCGAACAATAACAACACAAGAGTTTATACTGGTTCGGTCTTCCTGACCTACGTCCAGTTCTCAATTTTAGAATCTTAAGTTTTGATGAAGACTAAAATATAAAAGATTAGACCAAGTACTTAGAGCAATTAGGTTAACATAGGTTCCCAAGTAAGAGTGCAACCGGATGTTGATTTACTTCCGGATAGACTAGGACTCGCGCACGCGGATGAATGTTTTATCCCCCAGCGGGAGCGAGTAACTCACTAGGGATTTAACTTAGTCCATGAGCGCTAGATATACAAAACCTTAAGACTAAGCTATGTTTCAACCGGAAGTGAAATTGCTTCCTGTTAGATTTAGACTGGGGCAGGTTGATAAATTAGATATAACCCCGAGCGTCAGTGAAAATACAACGTCAAGTGAAGTTGCTTCCTGTTAGACTTAGACTGGCGCAGACTGATAGAATAGATATCACCCCAAGCGTCAGTGAGTTTACCTCGTCAAGCAAAAGTGCTTCATGATAGATTTAGACTGGCACAGACTGATAGAGGTTACATAATCCTAAGTATCACTAATCAGCCACGTCAAGTGAAATTGCTTCCAGTTAGACTTAGACTGGCACAGGCTGATAAAAGAGATATAACCCTAAGCGTCAGTGAGTTCACCACGTCAAGTAAAAGTGCTTCCGATAGCTTAGTGACTAGCGCTGAGTGTTGGAATGAAATACACTGAGCGAGAGTAAGTGATGGTGAGCTAGATCCTTCATCAAGTGGAATCACTTCCGGATGTAGAAGTGCTTCCGGATACACCTTAGACTTAGGGAACACCCACTGCATGTGACTATGTGCTTATATTGCTAAACTAACGTTCAAGTGCAGCACACTAAGTAAGGTTGCTTCCGGATGAAAAGTTGCTTCCGCAAGCAATCAGAATGTCAGAACGTTCAGAGATGCAGTGTCAGAATGCTTATGTCAGAGCAGAGGTGCCAGGACTACTTTTCAGAGATAAAGCAAGTCAACCCTGCTATACATTGATGAAGCATTTAATGGGCAAACGGTAACAAGGGAAAAACGGACATATTCAAACGGCTAGCCCACCTACCAAGAGTTCAAAATGTTTGAAGACTATATAAGGAAGCTGAACTTCATTTATGAAAAAATTAATCATCTTTGAATATTCTTGAGAGAAGTTAGAGCGAGAAAACTAAGAACATCTTCAAGCATTCAAAGCTGCCCAGAAAAGCGAAGAGCATTTAACACATCGAGTGATTCTTTTCACCTACTTATTCTGTACTCCTTGTAGTTAAGTCTCTTCGTGTTATAAGAGCATTTATTGTACTTAAGTGTGTAACACCATCTGTTCTTTGAGAGAACTTAGTCAAAATCCTTTAAGTGTAAAGGTTAACCCCTTGCTTGGTGTGAGGGGGAGCTAGTTAGAAAGGTTACAAGTGAGCCTGTGTAAAACTTGTTGTAAGGTTGCAAGTGATCCCGTGCAAAACTTGCGGTTGTAAGGTTTCAGGTGAACCCGATTTAAAACCTGAGTTATAGTGGAACTCTCGGCCTGGGTGGTTGAGGACTGGACGTAGGTCAGGTAGACCGAACCAGTATAAATCTTGTGTTGTTTTATTTGAGTATTTATTTTTGAAGCACAATTCACCCCCCCTCTTGTGCATCCATTACATTCATTTGGTATCAGAGCCAGGTCCTTCTCACTCGATTCCAACGAATCAGAAGGCAAAGATCCAGTGATGGACACAGACTATTCTCTACCAGATGTCTCCGTTCAACCCAACAAGCCCCCAGGCTTCGATGGGTACAACTATTCATTCTGGAAGTTCAAAATGGAGACTTATATCAAATCAACTGAAATCAGACTCTGGGACGTAATAGAACGAGGGGATCAAACTCCACTAGATGAGGATGGATTTGCAAAAGTACGAGCCAGATACACTCCTGAGGACTATGCCCTAGTCCAAATGAACCATCGGGCCATGCACTACATCCAGTGTGCTCTCAGCCCCAAAGAGTATCACAGGATCAGCCACCACAAAAATGCAAAAGATATGTGGGAGGCTCTTGAGGCTGCACACTCTGGAACCAGGGGAGTAAAAGCGAGACGTGTTGAAATGCTGGTGGAAGAATTTCACAAATTCGCCATGCTGAGTCCCACAGAGCCTATCCGAGAGCTGGAGCTTCGGTTCACCCATCTCATCAACAATTTGGCCACGCTGGGTAAGGATATCCCTGAAAGAGAGCAAGTGAGCAAGATTCTAAAGATCTTGGAGGGTGACTGGATCACCAAAGTGACTATTTTGCAAGAAGTGCAAGGAGAATCAACCAGCTCCATCACCGCACTATTTGGCTCTCTTGCTGAATATGAACCTACCTTGCTGGCTATGAGAGCTCCTCAACCCTCATCCAAGAACAAGAACCTTGCTCTCGTTGCTCCCAGCAAGGAGATCAATGACAATGATGAGGATGATGAGGAGGAGATGGACGATGAGGAGATGGCTATGATGGTGAGGAAATTTAGAAAATTCTTCAGAAAGAAGGGAAGCTATCAGAGAGGTGATTCCAGCCAGAGAAAGGGATACAAGAAAGAAAAGGTCCCTGTGTGTTTTGAATGCAATAAGCCTGGTCACTTCAAGGCTGAGTGTCCCAGCCTGCAGAGGTCAAAAGGCAAGGACAAAAGAAAGGCTCTTGTTTCCTCCATTTGGGTAAATAGCTCAGATGAGGAAGCAAGTGATGAAGAAGAAGCTGCCAACTTCTGTCTGGTAGCCAGAGAAGAGGATGAAGAAGCATCTTCAGATCTTGACCTCACCAACGAAGATCATGAGGTAACTCTTCCTGAACTACAAGAGGCTTACAATGAGGTTCATGAAGAATTCTCTAGACTATGTAAAGCCTATAAGGTGTTGAAAACCAAAAAGGAATCACTTGAGTCCAAGGTGGACTCACTAAGTGAGGAACTAGCGGAAGCTAGAAGACTTCCGGTAGTGAATGGCCAGGGTTCTTCCCAAGTAGAACCCAATGCCCCAACACCTGAGAGCTGCCCTAATTGCAGCAAAATCTCAGAGGAAAATAACAAGCTGCAAATTGCCCTGCAGAAGTTTACCAATGGTTCAGAAATGCTAAATATACTCTTAATGAACCAAAGGGCATATAGGGATAGAACTGGCTTGGGGTATACCCCTAAGGTAAAAAGGTGGGTAGAACCAAAAGTAAAGCCTTACTTGAAGTTCTTCCATAAAGCCACCAATCATAGCTCCTCACCCTTTAGCTTCTGTAATTACTGCAACAGGAAAGGACACTCCACGTCCACCTGTAATGCTAAGAAGCATGGAGCTAGTAGCTCTTACAGATGGGTCCCTAAAGGAACCAAGGCTACAAAGGATCCTCCACCTGCAAAGGAAACCAAGAGAGGACAAGGATCCCGAGCCTGGAATCATTCCACAGGGAAAACCCAAGAGCCTAGAGCCAGCACTAGGCCAGAGGCTCCAAATGATCATAAGCCCAAGGGTAAGACCAAAACTAGACCAAGGGCACTAAATACTAATGACAGAGGACCCAAGAGAGGTTGGGTACCTAAGTTTGCTTGATTATTTCAGGTGTGTCTCAAGGCATCCAAGAACAGAAAATGGTACATCGATAACTGATGCTCGAGACATATGACTGGAGATAGAGACAAGTTCAAATCTCTGGTGATCAAAGATGGAGCCACAGTGACCTTTGGAGGAAATCAAAGTGGTAAGATCACTGGAGTCGGAGAAGTTGGACCAGTCAAAGATGTCTATCTAGTGGACGGTCTCTGTCACAACCTGCTGAGCGTGAGCCAGAGCACGGACAGAGGAAACTGGGTAATATTTGATTCAAATGAGTGCTTAATAGTTGATAAGCAGGATCTGAATATAGATAAGGCCAACTTAAAATGCAAGATTAAGGCAAATAGGAATGGGAATCTATATACCTTAGACTTATGTCAACAGTTAGAAGAAAAATGTTTAATATCTAGTGACGAGAATAGCTGGCTTTGGCATAAGAGGTTAGCTCATGTCAATTTTACTCAATTGGATATGCTAATTAAAAATGAGCTAGCTATAGGTATTCCCTCTTTTAAAGTTAAGCATGATTTTATTTGTGAATCCTGCCAACGAGGGAAGCAAACAAAGTCCTCGTTTAAAACCAAGAAGAGAGTCTCCACCAGCAGGCCCTTGGAACTAATCCACATGGATTTGGTTGGGCCAGCGAGAGTAAAAAGCTTGGGTGGAAACCTATATGCTTTAGTGGTGGTGGATGACTATTCAAGGTTCACGTGGACTATGTTTCTTGCCTCTAAGCAAGATGCTTTTGTTGTCCTGGCTAAGAAAGTGCAGAATGAGAAGGAGCTCAAAATCACAGCCATAAGGACAGACCATGGAGGAGAGTTTGAGAACCATAGCTTCTCTGAGCTATGCGAGCAAAACGGCATTGAACATAACTTCTCAGCTCCGAGAACTCCTCAACAAAATGGAGTAGTCGAAAGGAAGAACAGGGTTCTGACAGAGATGGCTAGAAGCATGCTCAACGAGAAAGAAGTTTCTCAAGTGTTCTGGGCGGACGCTATGAGCACTGCTTGCTATATCTCCAACAGAGCCTATGTTCGCAAGGGCCTGGATAAAACTCCATACGAGCTATACAAAGGGAGGAAGCCCAACATCAGCCACCTCAGAATATTTGGATCAAAATGCTACGTGCATAATAATGGAAAGGTAAATTTGGGTAAGTTTGATCCAAAGGCTGATGTAGGTATATTCATAGGATATTCCCTTAGGAGTAAAGCATATAGGATATACAACATGAGAACTAAAACTGTAGAAGAATCCATGCATGTTGTATTTGATGAAACTCCTACATGGGGACAATCCACAGAAGATGATGAAGCACTTAACCTTCCAAAACTACCATCATCTTCCTCACCACCAAAAGAAACACCAACAAGCAATCCCAAAGAAGAAGGTGAACCCAGTGATGAACCTAGAGTGCAACCCATGCCTGAGGAGGCACAGTTGCCAATAGCTAGGAGACATCACATGGATCACCCTCTTGATCAAGTGCTTGGTGATGTTTCTTCTGGTGTTAGAACTAGAAGACAAGTTCAAAATGAAGTTGAGTTTGGAGCATTTCTATCTCAAATCGAACCAACTTCAGTCGAACAAGCTCTTGAGGACTGCGACTGGATTATTGCCATGCAGGAAGAGCTAAATCAATTTGAGAGAAGTCAAGTGTGGGAACTAGTCCCAAGGCCGTCTCATCAATCCATAGTGGGGACCAAGTGGGTCTTCAAAAACAAACTGGATGAGACAGGTCAAATCACCAGAAACAAAGCCAGACTAGTAGCCAAAGGATATAACCAAGAAGAAGGCATTGACTATGAAGAAACTTTTGCTCCAGTTGCTAGACTTGAAGCAATAAGAATTCTTCTAGCCTTTGCATCCATGAAAGGTTTTAGATTATATCAAATGGATGTAAAGAGTGCATTTCTTAATGGTTATATTAAAGAAGAGGTATATGTAGAACAACCTTCTGGCTTTGAGGACCATAAGCACCCCAAACATGTGTATAGATTAAAGAAAGCCTTATATGGCCTGAAACAAGCTCCTCGAGCTTGGTATGAGAGACTCAGCAGCTTTTTGCTGGGCAAGGGTTTCTCAAGAGGCAAATTAGATAATACACTGTTTATCCTTCACAAAGATAGAGATATGCTAATTGTCCAAATTTATGTTGATGATATTATATTTGGGGCAACTAACGAGAAGCTTTGTGAAGATTTCTCTAAGACTATGCAGGGTGAATTTGAGATGTCAATGATGGGAGAACTAACATTCTTCCTAGGCCTGCAAATCAAACAGAAAAGGAATGGAATCTTCATCTCCCAAACTAAGTACTGCAGAGAACTACTCAAAAAGTTTGGGATGGATGAATGCAAGGAGTATGACACTCCTATGAGCACCTCTGCCGCACTCGACGCTGATGTTAAAGGTAAATCTGTCAGCCTGCCCATGTATAGGGGAATGATAGGTTCCCTCTTATACTTAACAGCGAGTAGGCCTGACATTCAATTTAGTGTAGGCATGTGTGCTAGGTTTCAAGCCAACCCCAAGGAGTCACACTTAACATGTGTTAAACGTATCCTAAGATACCTTGAGGGAACACAAGAACTTGGTCTTTGGTATCCCAGAGGCAACCAAGAGTTCTTGTGGGCTTACTCTGACTCTGACCATGCAGGTTATAAGACAGATAGAAAGAGCACCAGTGGACAATGCGCCTTCCTCGGTGGTTTTCTGGTGTCTTGGGCTAGCAAAAAGCAAACCTGTGTGTCTCTGTCATCCACTGAGGCAGAATACATTGCTGCAGCAAGTTGTTGTGCTCAAGTGCTGTGGCTAAAGAACCAGTTGAGAGATCTTGGCTTGGAGTTCCCTGAGGCACCTATCCTCTGTGACAACACAAGCACTATCAGCCTCGCCAAGAATCCAGTTCAGCACACAAGGACAAAGCACATTGACGTCAGACATCACTTCATCAGAGACCATGTTCAAAAGAAGGATGTCAAGGTGCAGTTTGTCCCCACACAACAACAGCTTGCTGACATCTTCACCAAGCCTCTAGGGGTTGACCAATTTACTTTCATTAGAGGTGATTTGGGAATGGTAAACCCAAATGAAGTGTAAATTCTATTCATTATACTTGATTGCTTATCACTTACAGCAATACTAACTTAGGCATCGGAGTGCCAATATATGTTTTGCAGGTACTCAATGTTAAATCTTAAGCAAGTGCAACCGGAAGCAAAACCACTTCCGAATGATCGCTCACTAACACTGGATGATCAAGCTAAGAGAGCGCCAGCACTAGTCAAGAAACACGTCACTACAGAAAACTCTTCAACTTCCCAAAAGAGACGTTATGTCTTCTCTGGTAATGTGAAGCTACACGTGTCATCAGGTGTGTCGTTCCAACTTAAGTCGTTTACGCTACCCAATGTGTGAAAATATGAAGGAACATGACCATTTTACCCTTAGTAACTGTACCTATAAATAGGACATCATTTCCACTTTCACTTTTCACTTTTACTCACAAATTCTCTGCATGTAAAACTCTTCATCTTCTTCTATGTTCTTCATTTTCTTCGCATTTTATCACAAACCCACACAAAAATGGCCGAATCCCATGAAACAAACCCAGTTTCAAAGAAACCTTCCTCATCTAAGAAACACAAGTCAAAATCTGGGAAATCAAGCCTTCAACATTCTGGGAAATCTGGGCATCGTGAAGAACATCGCAATGAACATCAAGAACACCATGAAGTTTCTGGGCAGAATACACCGGGGCAGAATGAAAATATTCAAGGTCAACCTGAAACTTCTGGTAGAATGGCAGAACAGTTAGTGGATTCTTATCAAGAGAAGCTTGATAAGAAGAGGAAGTCCATCCCTAAGGAGGAGGCTGCAGCGATCAAATCTGCCGGAAATACAAAAGGAAGAGCTTCCCTTTAGACTGGGAACAAAACCAGCAGCTTAAGGACAGAATGTACCAAGCCGAGAATCATCTTCCTCTTTGATGATGCCAAAAGGGGAGAGATGTAATGTTCACTCTATGTTCACACGAGGGATGTCTCGCGAAGAGAACGGCTGAGCAAGGACCACATTGTTGAGGAAACCATGATGAAAAGGAGAGGGAGAGGAAAAAGAAACATAGACCCTGAACCCCCAATCCAAATTTTTTTTTTCTTTTTCATGCATACCTTCATAATTGCTTGGTGTTACTTACTTGTAAATGCTCTTTACCTCGAAATGTTATTTGATAGTATACTCTGACTTGTAACTTATGTTTATCAATAATATTTTGTCTAAGTTACTTGTCCTTATCTATTGCTTTTAATCTTTTGCTAAATCCTTTCTTATGAACTCAATTGATAGAACTAGGTTTGTCATCATAAAAAAGGGGGAGAATGTTAGAATCTTAAGTTTTGATGAAGACTAAAATATAAAAGATTAGACCAAGTACTTAGAGCAATTAGGTTAACATAGGTTCCCAAGTAAGAGTGCAACCGGATGTTGATTTACTTCCGGATAGACTAGGACTCGCGCACGCGGATGAATGTTTTATCCCCCAGCGGGAGCGAGTAACTCACTAGGGATTTAACTTAGTCCATGAGCGCTAGATATACAAAACCTTAAGACTAAGCTATGTTTCAACCGGAAGTGAAATTGCTTCCTGTTAGATTTAGACTGGGGCAGGTTGATAAATTAGATATAACCCCGAGCGTCAGTGAAAATGCAACGTCAAGTGAAGTTGCTTCCTGTTAGACTTAGACTGGCGCAGACTGATAGAATAGATATCACCCCAAGCGTCAGTGAGTTTACCTCGTCAAGCAAAAGTGCTTCATGATAGATTTAGACTGGCACAGACTGATAGAGGTTACATAATCCTAAGTATCACTAATCAGCCACGTCAAGTGAAATTGCTTCCAGTTAGACTTAGACTGGCACAGGCTGATAAAAGAGATATAACCCTAAGCGTCAGTGAGTTCACCACGTCAAGTAAAAGTGCTTCCGATAGCTTAGTGACTAGCGCTGAGTGTTGGAATGAAATACACTGAGCGAGAGTAAGTGATGGTGAGCTAGATCCTTCATCAAGTGGAATCACTTCCGGATGTAGAAGTGCTTCCGGATACACCTTAGACTTAGGGAACACCCACTGCATGTGACTATGTGCTTATATTGCTAAACTAACGTTCAAGTGCAGCACACTAAGTAAGGTTGCTTCCGGATGAAAAGTTGCTTCCGCAAGCAATCAGAATGTCAGAACGTTCAGAGATGCAGTGTCAGAATGCTTATGTCAGAGCAGAGGTGCCAGGACTACTTTTCAGAGATAAAGCAAGTCAACCCTGCTATACATTGATGAAGCATTTAATGGGCAAACGGTAACAAGGGAAAAACTGACATATTCAAACGGCTAGCCCACCTACCAAGAGTTCAAAATGTTTGAAGACTATATAAGGAAGCTCAACTTCATTTATGAAAAAATTAATCATCTTTGAATATTCTTGAGAGAAGTTAGAGCGAGAAAACTAAGAACATCTTCAAGCATTCAAAGCTGCCCAGAAAAGCGAAGAGCATTTAACACATCGAGTGATTCTTTTCACCTACTTATTCTGTACTCCTTGTAGTTAAGTCTCTTCGTGTTATAAGAGCATTTATTGTACTTAAGTGTGTAACACCATCTGTTCTTTGAGAGAACTTAGTCAAAATCCTTTAAGTGTAAAGGTTAACCCCTTGCTTGGTGTGAGGGGGAGCTAGTTAGAAAGGTTACAAGTGAGCCTGTGTAAAACTTGTTGTAAGGTTGCAAGTGATCCCGTGCAAAACTTGCGGTTGTAAGGTTTCAAGTGAACCCGATTTAAAACCTGAGTTATAGTGGAACTCTCGGCCTGGGTGGTTGAGGACTGGACGTAGGTCAGGTAGACCGAACCAGTATAAATCTTGTGTTGTTTTATTTGAGTATTTATTTTTGAAGCACAATTCACCCCTCCCCTCTTGTGCATCCATTACATTCACTCAACCACCCAGGTTGAGTTCCACTATCCCCAGGTTTTACAACGGGTTCACCTGGAACCTTTAAAACCGCAAGTTTTGAACGGGATCACTTGCAACCTTACAACCACAAGTTTTACTCAAGGCTCACTTGCAACCTTGCTAACTAACTCCCCCTTACTACCAGCAAGGGTTCAACCTTTACAAATAAAGGATTTTCTAAACTTAGTTCTCTTGAAGAACGGATAATGTTACACACTTAAGTACAATCAATGCTCTTAATACAAGAAGAGACTTAACAACAAAGAGTACAAGATTAGTAGATGAAAAAAACTCTCAATGTGTTAAATGCTCTTTCTCTTTTCTGGGCAGCTTTGAATGCTTGAAGGATTTCTTTAGTTTCTCACTCTAGCTTTCTTCAAGATGTCAAAGATATTAGTTCTCTTCATAAATGAAGGTGAGCTTGTTTATATAGTCTTCAAGTATTCTCACTCTTGGTAGGTGGGTTAGCCGTTTGAATATGGCCGTTTATCCCAAGTTACCGTTTGCCCAATTAATGCTCCATTAATGCTTAGCAGGGTTGACTTTACTTTATCTCTGAAAAGTAGTTATGACACCTCTGCTCTGTCAAAAGCATTCTGACACTGCACTGCTCTGAACGTTCTGACATTCTGATTGCTTGCGGAAGCAAGTCCACATCCGGAAGCACCTTTACTCAGTGTACTGCATTTTGAACGTTAGTCTTAACAATAATAGCACATACTCACATGCAGTGGGAGTTCACTTAGTCTAAGGGAGTTCTTTTCCATCCGGAAGCAATTCCACATCCGGAAGCACTTTCACTGGACGTTGGGTTATGTTCACATTTCACTCACTGACGCTCAGTGTTATCTATACCAATAGCCAGCACTAGTCACTAAGCATACAGAAGCAAATCCACTGGACGTTGGGTTATGGTCACTGGCGCTCAGTGTTATCCATACCAACAGCCAGCGCTAGTCTTAATACAATCGGAAGCAAATCTACATCCGGAAGCTTCTTAACTTAGTCTCAATGACTTTATACACTAAAGCTCTTAGACTGAGTTATGACTTAGTGATCTACTTGCTGTCGCTGGGGGATGAGACGTTCATCCGCGAGCGCTAGTCTTAGTCCATCCGGAAGTAAATCCACATCCGGAAGCACTCTAACTTGGGGTTCTATATTAACCTAATATTCTCTAAGTGTTTGGCTTGTTCTTTCATATTTTAGTCTTCATCAAAACTTAAGATTCTAACAAAGTAGAGTAGCGTTGCAAGAGACAAATAGAAGAGTCATAGAAGATGGAGAGGAAGTAAAAGAGAGAACAATGAGGCAAGAAAGAATTCTGATTATCCTTCAATCATTCTAAAATCAAAAGTCACACTGAATAGGTCAATCCCCTTATATTTATATAGCCTAAATATATTATAAGGTGAGTTAACTTCTAACAGTCATATTTGGTGCTAACATCCTTACTAAACCTCATTCTAAATAATGTCACATTTTAATGAATATTTCCTTCAATATTACACTAACATATCAGATATCATGATCAATTTTTCCATTTATTGCAACAAATTCCAATTCAGAATCAGTACAAAATAAACCATTCTCTTGGGATTACCTGCTCATATGTAAAATTCGCTTGTTTGAGGAAGTAGTGTCTATTCTCTGGGGATTTCCTCTGGAATGCAAAATGATTATCTTAGTCACATAGATCACTATAAATTGCTATAAAATTGTATGAGGAACAAAGTTACAGCAACAATTTATTACACATAATCAATACAATCTACATTAATCAAAATGAATCACATCAATTTGAGATTTGCTCAAAGCTTCATTTCACACAAATTATTACTATCCTCATTACTTATCAATCACATGCCGCAACATATATCTATTCTAAGTTTAAATCCTGCAAATTCACATGCAATCCATGCCAAAATAGGGCTGGGTCAAAAATCCAAATCTCACCTTCATAATCTTATATGATTTACCATATCAAGTCAACAAAATTTCTTACACTCCAACACCTAAACTCTTCCAACACTGAAAACAACAACACCAAACACACAACAGCAATATATCATACACTTTCACACTCCTCATTCAACTAAATTTTCGTTAAAAAGAAAGATATTCAGTTATCTTAGTGTATTCTGCCATAACAGTAAAAAGAAGAAAAATATAAGAGTACAGAATTTATACTACCTGTGTAATTATTTCCCTTCCAATTATCATTAATCATTTAAACCTTCTTGCAATTGGAAATCATAGAATAAAACATTTAAGTCAGATTTCAATATTGGTTTCAAACCTTAAAGTAAGGCACACCAGATTAATGTGTAATACAACCACACACACACACACATATATAGCCTAGTGCATTTTCACAATGGCATTTGAAGCTCAAAACTTACTAATCATAATTATATTGAAAATAAAAATGACCACCACTCCTAAATTCCTAAATTCCATTCCTTGACACCTTGTAGCAACAAGATTTCTTCCCAATCATCAATCAACCAAAGAGAATAGCTATTCATGGTCCATATTCCATCAAAAGAGGAATGTAAATTTAAACACTGCCAAGTTATTCCATGAGTCACTAGCAAGATTAAAACATCTATTCATACATTTTAGCAAAAATTTGACATGGAGAAGCTAAGAAATTCAACATGAGACCCACAATTATACTTCATCATTTTTTTTTCATTATGATTCAGTTATAAGTTGAACAAAACATAAAAAAAATACAGAAGAATTCGGCCAACACAGAGGAAACAAGATGATCTTAGCATACACATCAAAATTCATCATATATGTTCAATTTGCTTTAGGAAAAACACAAAATCTAACTCTAAGCTTTGATTTAATTTATGATTTGTCCCCAAATCCCAAATCCTAACACAAACCCTAATCTGCCTCTCTTCCAACTTACTCAAATCAGAGAAAACTAAGGGTAGAAATAGAAAGAAAAGACTCACCGGAATTCAAGAATGAGAAAAAAGAACCAACCGTCGTCGGAACGCCGCTGGCTCGCCGGAAATCATCCTCCAATGAGTAGGCCGAATAGAAACCCAAAAGAGAAGGGAATAAGGAAACGAAGTGGAGAAGAATAATGGCTTAAAGAACAACAAGAAGTGAAGCTCACCTTCACACTTGCCATCCGCTGCTGCCGCCGCTCGTCGCCGGGGAGAGGAGAAGAAAACAGAGGAGGCGTGTGTGTGGGTTTGGAAGAGAACGAAAATGGGAGTGATATTTAGGGAAGGAGAATCGCAGGGAAGGGAGAAGGAACCCACAGCGGCTTCCTTCTCCGCCGTCGCCGTTAACGGCGGCCTCCAGGGCGGCCGACGAAATTGGACAGGGAAGAGGAAGAGAGGAATCGGCGAGAAGGGAGGAGAAAGGGCGGCTAGGGTTGTCAGGCTGAAGGGGTGAGAATATATATACAAAAGTGGTAATGGAGCTTTGAAACACTAAATACACAAGCAGGAACACCTTATGAGGTCTGAGGAGGATCTCTTATGCATGACTCCATGTTTTGCACTTCAGTAGTGCCTTTACATGCGCTTAAAGCGCATGTAAAGGGTGTTTCAACATTTTCATAGCAACCAAAAGTGGTAATGGAGCTTTGAAACACTAAGTCCACAAGCAGGAACACCTTATGAGATCTGAGGAGGATCTCTTATGCATGACTCCATGTTTTGCACTTCAGTAGTGCCAAAGGGTGTTTCAACATTTTCATAACACCCAAAAGTGGTAATGGAACTTTGAAACACTAAGTCCACAAGCAGGAACACCTTATGATATCTGAGGAGGATCTCTTATGCATGACTCCATGTTTTGCACTTCAGTAATGCCTTTACATGCGCTTAAAGGGCATGTAAAGGGTGTTTCAACATTTTCATAGCACCCAAAAGTGGTAATGGAGCTTTGAAACACTAAGTCCACAAGCAGGAACACCTTATGAGGTCTGAGGAGGATCTCTTATGCATGACTCCATGTTTTGCACTTCAGTAGTGCCTTTACTTGCGCTTAAAGCGTATGTAAAGCCCAATATCCATATCATTTTAAAGATTTTCATATCATTTTGAATTTTTGAGGTAAATTATTTTTATACTTTAACTTAAAATACTTAAATCTTGTCCTAGTCAATGTTTTTGTTATTTTCTATTGAAGTACATCTCTTTACATGCGCTTCAAGCGCATGTATTAGCTTCCTTTTGTTATTTTAGTAAGCTATGCCCTATACATGCGTTTAAAGTGCATGTAAAGCCCAATTAACATATCATTTTAAAGATTTTAATATGATTTTGAGCTTTTCACCTAAGTTCTTTTTATATTTTATCTCTAAATACTTAAATCCTTTTCTAGTCATTGTTTTAGTGAATTTTCATTGAAGCACATTTCTATACATGAGCTTAAAGCGCATGTAAAGGCCTTATCTGTACATGCGCTTTAAGCACATGTATAGATTCTTACCTGTACATGCGCTTAAAGAGCATGTAAAGGACCCTCAATACATGTGTTTCTTCTAAGCGCATGTAAAGGTGCGCTGGTATAAGGACAATTTGTAGTAGTGATTAGAGAATTCTGAGGTCATGTGGTTTGTTGCGCCAGTGTCAGGATACCAGATAGTGTCTTCCATTGATGGTGGGTAAGGAGCATATGCTGAATAATGAGCTGAAAAGGAGTCAGGGGCTGGACCCTGATAAGTATGATCATATCGGTGATAACATTCTCTTGCTTTGTGTCCTGGTTTGTCACAAACTTGGTAGATTTTAGTGTTTGGTCCAGGAAAATAAGAGTTTTGGCCACCACTGTAACCTCGACCACTGCTTCTACCTCTTCCACTGTTGTAAAAATGCTGAAATCTTGTATCACCAGTACCTCTGCCTCCATCAGAAAATCTACCTCGGCCTCATCCAGTAAAATAGCGACCACCGCCTAGTCGTCCATGTTGAAAAGTGTGAAAAGGTGTCTGAGTATGTTGTGCAACGTTTACTGAAATTGGGGCGCCTTGGTTTTTGATCATTAGTTTTCTTATGTCAAGCTTCAAATGTGAGTAGTTGACTCAATACTTCTTCACTTGAGATGGTTCCTCTTTGTGCAAGAGCTGTGAGTGTGGTGACAATGGTTTCATAATTTTTGTCAAGTCCTCCAAGAATATAGTTGATAACTTGATTTTCAGGAATGGGATTTCCCACTGCAGCCAGAGAATCACTGAGAAACATAGCATGATTAAAATATTCAGAGATTGAATCTTCCTTTTTCTGAAGATTTGTGAGTTGATATTGAAGATGAAGCACCTTAGCTTGAGATTGTTGGGAAAAAGAAGTTTCTAAAGCAAGCCACAATGCTCTAGAACGTGTGTATATTATAACATGAGGGAAAATACGCTCAGAAAGTGATGAAATGATGATAGAAATAACCAATTGATCCTGCTCAAACCAGCGTGTGTGAGCTGGATTTGGGTGGCCTTGAGGTGTTCTTAGTGGTGGTTCAGAACCGGTACCATCAATGAAACAGAATAAACGTTGCCCATAAAGGTAAGGCTTCATTTGTGCTTTCCATATCAAATAATTATCCTGTGTGAGTTTGACTGTTAGATAATTTGTGGAAAGGGATGTAGGTGGAGGTTGAGGTGTGGCTATGGCAAATGGAGGTGAAAAAGATGAAGATGAAGGTGAGGTCGTTGAGCTTGCCATTGATAGATCAGTTAAGCAATATGGTCGTTTGGCACTGATTGCTCTAATACTATAACAAGAAATATGCAAGAGGACAAAATGAAATGATTGAATAAGATTCTCATTGATGATCTGAGTGCATATTACAATTTGTTTATATAGACTGCAGTGTGTGAACCCTAATGTTTGTGCTCATGACACGTGTTTACATAGTGCAGAATCTGTTGTGTTGTGGTCTATACAGATGGGCCTTATTATTGGGCCTGTGCTATGTTGTGCTTTGACATTAAACGAGAAGAGGAAATACCAGAGCATATGCATCTCTTGAAGCCATAATTATAATATATGCACAAGAAACCACATGTGGACACGGTTTTTCCAATTCTTCCTTAATTTCATCGACAACTTCATCGGATGTCAACGAATTTATATTCGGCACCGCCAATTTTTCGCCCAACATCGTTTCTGTGTCATCCTATAAGTTCGACGCATCACAGCCCTCACAAATCAGAGATTTCATATAACACTTAATTGAAACACATTGAATGCATGTAAAGATAAGCTAATGTTTACTCATATTTTTGTTTGTACCATTCACATTTATTTTAATATTTTTAGTAAAATTTTAAATTAATCTTAAAAATAAATTAAGTTGATCTTACAAATGTCATTTGTTAAAAAATCTTATTTTATCTTGGGAAAATTTCCATATATAAATTTTAAATGTGAACCGTTCATTTAGAAATTTGCGATGAGCACTTAATGGAACCAGTAGACTCGAAGCGGTTATGGAATGGGGACGAGATAACCATAGCCATGCTTTTGTACTGGAGCAAGAAACAACATGATCGAAAGATAAATTTAATGTTAGACATGTCTTTAGTATCTCATTGATTTGATTGTACATTTTTTGCCATATATTATATATATTATTGTTGAACCATTGTGATTTGATGTTGTATATGGGATAACTAGATGACACAAACATGGAATATAATCTCCAATATATATAGATAGTGTTTTTGAAAAGTGGGAAGCTATAGGCTGAATTGTGTGCAATGTATTTAATGGTTACACCAAATCTTTGGATTAAATTATGTCAACCTATGTGCATAAAAGGTTTGGACACAAAATAAATACATTTCTAATATTGGATATCACTTGAAATCTTGACCATTTGACTTCATTATCTTGATATTTTTGAGTTTGTAAACAAAACAAGAAGTAAAAGGAAATAATAGGAAGGGAGCATAAAATGTAATGTTAGACTCACCTTTGGTATACCATTGATTTGATAGTATGGCCTGACCATCAACATTCTAGTGTTGAAGCTTCCGTCGAAGTCATACATACTACTTCTAATTTGTTGTTGCAATAGCCTTGCTCACAAAAACAATATGTATCAAAATACTGTGGTTGAATCATCTATATATGGTTGAAGGTAAGATGTCATAAGCATGGTTGGTATATGTGTGTGTATATATAATCTTCAATAGTTAGACGCTAATTATGAAAAGTGGGAAGTTACAAGAAAAACTGTGTGCTGTGCCATCAGTTTTTTGAAACCCATGGGCTAAATTTGAAATTCGTGGCTGTCACCCAAGAGGGGGGGGGTGAATTGGGTGAGGGAATAAAAACTTAAACTCTTTTCGAAAGGCTGCTTGTGCTCGGTGATGATGATAATAAATAATGCTATGCACAAGTCAGTATGCCATGTGATGCAGACTAGAATGATCAAGTATAAGTATATGCACACATAAATTTATCCTGGTTCAGTCACCCAGACCTACATCCAGTCCCCAGGCTACACCTGAGATTTCCAATCCACTATTCTTGTTTAAACCGGGCACAAGAGAAGCCTTTACACTTTAGGTTTTACGAGCACGGGTTCACCTAACAACCCACAGGTTTTACAACGGGTTCACCTGCAAACCTTACCGCAAGTTTTACGGGATCACTTGCAACCTTACAAACGCAAGTTTTACGGGCTAACTTGCAACCTATGGAGATTTAGACAACCTCTAAATGCTCCCCCTTACAAATTGTAAGTTTACACTATGTTCACTCTATGAACTGATTGTGCTAAACACTTAAGCTCAAAACTAACTCTCTCTAAGAGTGGATGATGTTACTCACTTAAGTACAAATAAATCACTCTCTAAGAATATTACATATCAAAGTCCGAGAGTAGAAGATGAGAGGAATGTAGAATAGTGTTTTTCAGATAATAGTCCTGTTCTCTCTCTCTTTTTCAAGCCCACTTCTTCAGAAATGAAGAACATCCCTTTTATACCAGCCTCTGAATATCTAACCGTTGGAGAGGCAATAAGACCGTTTGATTATAGACGTTGGGGCCTTGTTTACGTTGTCCTCATTAGTGCACAGCAGGGTTGACTTTGCTTTATCCAAAAAGGTGCTCTGACCAAGCTGTTCTGTCAACACTGTTCTGGCAATATTATTCTGACAAAAGTCGTTCTGACATCTGAACATTTTGTACGGTCCGACTCTTGCTTGCTGTCAGAGAGGACTTCGTTCCTCAAGCATAAGTCCAGGATGTTAAGAGACTCATTATCGGAAGCTCTCTTGCTATCTGAAGCTCGTGGACTCTAACATTTTGCTTGCTATCACATAGAGGAACTTTGTCTTCCAAGCACTTGTCCATGAATGATAAGAGTGCTTTGCTTTTGGATCCTCTCTTGCTATCAGAAGCTCTCTTATGAACTCTGACTTTTGTGGGCAGTATGAGCTTTGACACCTTGAGTGAATCTTCAGATTATGTTCTCATACTCCTCATGCTTGGTAGGTAACAATGTTGTTTGAATGTGTCTGTTATCCTCTTGTTACCGTTGGAAGGAACATCTTCTTAAATGCTTCAGCAGGGTTGACTTGCTTTATCTCTGAAAAGTAGTCCTGACACCTCTGCTCTGATATAACCATTCTGACTTCTGAGTATGTGATTTTTACTCTTGCACTCTTGCTGACGGATGATCATCTTTCATCCGCAAGTGGTAATCTTGCTCTGCAAGTGTTAAGCTCTGAGTCCCAATGTCAAGAGTCTTTCCATCCGGAAGCTCATTTGCATCCGGAAGCGTGACCATGTTCTGCACATACTGGTTAGTCCAACATAGCAATATATATATAAGAATTATACATGCTGTGGGAAGTTTATTTGCTATGGGGAGTAGTTTACTTAGACTGTGTTCTGATTTGGTCTATGATGTATCTGGAAGCATTTTTACATCCGGAAGTAGAACTACAAGATGAAGGATCTTGGTTCACTATAACTCACTCTCACTTAGTGTATTTCATCCCAACACTCAGCGCTAGTCACTGAGCTATCGGAAGCACTTTTACTTGACGTGGTGAATTCACTGACGCTTAGGGTGAAATCTATTCTATCAGTCTGCGCCAGTCAAGATCTAATAGGAAGCAACTTCACTTGATGTTGCATTTCCGCTGACGCTCGGGGTTATATCTAGTCTATCAACCTGCGCCAGTCTAAATCTAATAGGAAGTGCTTTCACTTGGCGAAGTAGACTTACTGACGCTTGGGGTACTAACTATTCTATTGCTCTGCGCCAGTCTAAGTCTAACAGGAAGCGCTTTCACTTGGGGAAGTAGACTCACTGACGCTTGGGGTAATATCTATTCTGTCGCTCTGCGCCAGTCTAAGTCTAACAGGAAGTAAATTCACTTCCGATTGAAACATAGCTTAGTCTTAAGGTTGTGTACTAATTCTCATGGACTAAGTTATTTCCCAGTGATTTACTTGCTGATGCTGGGGGATGAAAACATTCATCCGCATGCGCAAGTCCTAATTTATCCGGAAGTGATCTTGCATTCTCAAGTGATCTAACTCAGGATTCTAACCATGTCATCTAATCCTTCCTAAGTGCTGATTATGTTCTCTTAAGTACTAGACCATATCATACCTTAGTCACCATCAAAACTTAAGATTCTAACATTCTCCCCCTTTTTGATGATGACAAACCCATAGATGACTAGAGAACATAATTAAACTTAGATCACTCCCAGAGCACTCCCAGAGCTATAATTAAACTTAGATATCTTATCTATCTCTCAGCTCTAGACATCTCATGTCTCATCTCTCGCTAGACATCTTATATCTCATCTCTAGACATCTCATATCTCTAGACATCTCATCTCTCTCCCCCTTTTGGCTTCATCAAAATCCAACAGGTGCAAGCTAGCCTTAGGGATGGGGATACTTTTATCGTTCTCCTAGGAATGGGCTTTCTACCTAACATTACTTTTCTCCCTATGTATCGCTAATAAAGATTTGTTCTAGACTATTCAATACAATGTACGAGAATTAACAAGGAATAGCAATGATGGCTCATGATCCTAAATGATTGTATTCTCCCTAAACACTATGTAGGATAGTTAAACATGTTTTTCAACGGAGATATTGATACATCAAATCTAATCATAATTAAATTAAGATCAAAACATACAAAACAGTTTTCTTTTTGAAGGTGAAAATTCTTTCCAAATGTAATTTTGATCCTCTCGAATTGATTAACATGATATCAAAAATAATTTTGATGTGTTTTAAAAATGATGATTATGATATCAAATGAAATATGTGATTTTAAATTCAAATGAGATGAAATCTGATACCTAATGAAATCAAATGAGATCTGTGAGTTTGAACTTGTGGTATCGAAGGAAATGATTGAATGCCAAATGAAATTTGTGATACCATATGAAATGAAATCAAATCAAATGAGATTTGTGTTTTTAAAAGTGCCAAAAATAATTTCCAAACAAATTGCATCACAGCATCTTAAGAGTTTATTATCGATGACAGCATGTGACTCTCTATTTTCAAGGGATCATTAACAGGTAATGTCCACTTACTTCTCTTCTATATTAAGATTAATCATCATTAAATCAAGAAAGGAAGCATATAAGAGAGGTATGTTATCAATTACTTTCCAGCATGTCATTTAGAGGATACAGATGTGTGAGCTAGGATGATTTTCTAAGACAGTGAATGATTTTGAAGTCAATGCAGATTGAGAGAAACATCCTAAGTTGACACCCTTACCAATGCCATGTATGCATCATATGTAAAAGATGGTAAGGTGTAGATGTTACCACAGATGAGGGGTACTCATACTCTATTAGACTCAGGAATCTGAATCATACGCAGATAAGCATGCTTCCTGACATCTTCAAGAGGTGTGCTATCTCAAGTGGAAACCCCTAGCGCAAGTGCTTTGATGATTCGCTTCGGCAAGCTGAGCTACAACCACAAGCGGACATGACTGGGCAGTCACTCTACTCTTCCCATGGTTCAATAGTTGGCCTGCTATCGAAGACGCTGATTGTTGCGAAAGCAACCTTGCTCAGACTTGATGATTGGTCCTGCATGTGCTTGAGGAAGCAAGCGCTTCCTGATGGTCAGTGAAAGAACTTAAGATTTAACATTGGAGACCATACTCAGGACATTCAAGTCAATCTGTGTTAGTCAGCACAAGTTAATAATTTTAAGAAATCATGCTTGCTAATTTGGTTTTAAGAAAATAAGAGCAATGATTATGTGAGAACTAATTTTGAAATTGTCTACACGTTCACATAGTTTCACTATCAAGATATGAACTCCATTTATACTCTCATAGATAAATATCAATGTGATAGTATAGCGAGTATCAAACAGGTGGCATATTTTCAGAGTTTCGTAAGCAAGTATAGTTCAATAAATATGCCTCAAGGATGTTCATGTTAGATCATGAAGACATGTGAATTATTAACACAATGAAATTTTGAGAAATCTTCGTCCTCACAAAATAGTTTGATTTCAAGACTAAATCCGGTTTACAAAAACAGCCAAATTTCAGCATGTGATTACGAGAATAATTTCCAAATTTTAGCTCAAGTTCTTCTAGATATGGTCAGTGTGATCTCATTGTTCTTAGGATATCAACAAGCTCGAAATTAATACAGATTATAGCATGCTTGTGATACTATGCCATGTTTTACAGATCTAGCAGAGTTTAATTCAAGGCATTTCCTAAGATTTCTAATGCATGTCAGACAAGAGAGAGACTATCCATTAAATTTCACAACAGAATATGTAAGGGATAGAAATGCTCATGTGTATTGGCGAGAGTTTCTCAGGTTTAGTATAGCCATTCCACACATCTTGATAAGAGGCATTTTCGTTGCCATTCTCTCTTGGTCATTCTCATTGTTCAAGCTTCAATAATCTGTGTCAACATTCTTAAACCACAAACTTGAATCGAGATCATTAGTAGATTGAGAACTTAAGATGTAATTAAGAGGGATGTATTGTTCTCGAACCCATAGCTGCTTATGCATTGAAAAACTTGATGCAAGAGATACCATATGAAATGGAAAATCAGAAATAACTTTTGAATGCTATAATGAGGAATGGTTGTCATGTAAGTTTAAAGAGGATCAGAATCTGTTTGCATTATATCAGAAAATGAATTTGATATGATAGGGTCGTTTTTACAGAAAATAAGTGTTCATCACAGATAAGGGAAATCATATCAGTTTCAGAGAAATAAAAGCTGTTAAGCCCATCATGCATTTACTAGCCAAGTGATTATTTAAGTAAAGAGGAAGGTAAGAATGATATCACCATAGCTCCATTCGCATCTAGCAGTAGCTCGCTTGATTTTGGTTGGCAAAGTATGGAATCTATATTTAGAGCAGTACCAAAATCTATGCGTGACGAATGTTTATCAAGACTTGACTAATTGTTCAGATGAGGTACAGTCCTGAGTCTTGCTGAGGCTAATAGGATGGATTGGAGCTGGTGCAGAGGGATGAATTTACTTTATGATCACTACCACTGGCATCTCTGGCCTCTTGAACTCATACTTCATACACAGCTCTTCACTCAGATTGGGTGCTGGCGCAGAGGGAGACACAGGTTCAGCAGAAGGTATCTCCGCAGGTTGATCACTCAGCGCTATCTCAAGTTTGCCTCTGAGCTAGCAGATTGTTGGGGGCACATGAATCAGATGGCTCACTGTGGGGGGAGGAGATCTTTCTTTTAGCAAGGGTCTTCTTCACCCTTGTCTTGCTGAACCTTCGGATTGCCCTTCCTACAAAATACCAGATAGTTCCTTCCTTTTGTATCCAAGTCTGGATCTGAAGGTCAGTTTGTAGGCTATATATAGTTCACATGCATTTAGATTACGTCCTATGTGTATGGCATGGTGAATCTTTCATGACTATATGCACAAGGATATACAAGGTTTCTGATCAAGATAGTCATGGACAGTATGTAGATTATGAACATTACTTATTTCTTCAAGCTTTCTTCTATGATGAATATAATGTTCACATCTTAGGATGCTTAATGTAAAATCTCAATAAGTCCATCTAACATTAGCATAGGAGATTTTACTATCAAATGCTTCGTTGCTAAGTGATCCCTTGCTTACCCAAGGAGATCTTCTATACTTATCCTTGGTTCGAAGCACTTTCTTCTGAGAGGTAGGATTCAAGAGCCTTTTCAATGATGATCGAGGAATCCACTCTCTCTTGTTCTTCTCAGGATAGTTGAGTGGAACTTTGTGATAGCTCATCCTTGAGACAGAACCATTGTCCCTTGTGGTGGCCGACAGCTTCTTATGATTGTACCAGTGGGTTTCAGCAGTTGCATCACCACGAGTTCTCTTCTTTGGGATAAGAGGAACTCTTGATCTATCCTGCACAAGTAAGGCACTAGGAGGATGTTTTGGTACCCATTTGTACTCACTTTCTGAATCTTCTAGGCAGAGATGGATACTCTCTTCACTGAAGTCTGCTTCCTCAATATCAGCTTCCAGAAGCTCATCAGTAGATGATCCACAAAGAGCACGAGTTGAGCTTTGGACAGCTGTGCTTTCAAGAGATGGGTTAGAAGCATATATCACATCAAGAGTATTCCAAATATCTCTAGCACTAGAGCAATGTTTGATTTTCTGGAAATCATTTTCAGTTAAGCCTTTGTATAAAATTTGCATTGCTCTAATGTTTAAGGAAAACAAATTTTTCTCCCTTTCAGTCCAGTTTCCTCTTGGTTTGAAATCAAAATCATTTTCAAAAATATCCCACATTTTCAAACTAGTGGATTTTATAAAACTTTCCATTCTTGCTTTCCACCAACAAAAATCAATATTTTCTAACACAGGTGGAATGGTATGATCAAAGCCTTTGGAAAACATTTTAACCCAAATCAGCCAAGGTCTTTGCACTTGAGATCGTTTGATCCTTTAAACAAGTGACCTGCTCTGATACCAAATGAAATTCGTGGCTGTCACCCAAGAGGGGGGGGTGAATTGGGTGAGGGAATAAAAACTTAAACTCTTTTCGAAAGGCTGCTTGTGCTCGGTGATGATGATAATAAATAATGCTATGCACAAGTCAGTATGCCATGTGATGCAGACTAGAATGATCAAGTATAAGTATATGCACACATAAATTTATCCTGGTTCAGTCACCCAGACCTACATCCAGTCCCCAGGCTACACCTGAGATTTCCAATCCACTATTCTTGTTTAAACCGGGCACAAGAGAAGCCTTTACACTTTAGGTTTTACGAGCACGGGTTCACCTAACAACCCACAGGTTTTACAACGGGTTCACCTGCAAACCTTACCGCAAGTTTTACGGGATCACTTGCAACCTTACAAACGCAAGTTTTACGGGCTAACTTGCAACCTATGGAGATTTAGACAACCTCTAAATGCTCCCCCTTACAAATTGTAAGTTTACACTATGTTCACTCTATGAACTGATTGTGCTAAACACTTAAGCTCAAAACTAACTCTCTCTAAGAGTGGATGATGTTACTCACTTAAGTACAAATAAATCACTCTCTAAGAATATTACATATCAAAGTCCGAGAGTAGAAGATGAGAGGAATGTAGAATAGTGTTTTTCAGATAATAGTCCTGTTCTCTCTCTCTTTTTCAAGCCCACTTCTTCAGAAATGAAGAACATCCCTTTTATACCAGCCTCTGAATATCTAACCGTTGGAGAGGCAATAAGACCGTTTGATTATAGACGTTGGGGCCTTGTTTACGTTGTCCTCATTAGTGCACAGCAGGGTTGACTTTGCTTTATCCAAAAAGGTGCTCTGACCAAGCTGTTCTGTCAACACTGTTCTGGCAATATTATTCTGACAAAAGTCGTTCTGACATCTGAACATTTTGTACGGTCCGACTCTTGCTTGCTGTCAGAGAGGACTTCGTTCCTCAAGCATAAGTCCAGGATGTTAAGAGACTCATTATCGGAAGCTCTCTTGCTATCTGAAGCTCGTGGACTCTAACATTTTGCTTGCTATCACATAGAGGAACTTTGTCTTCCAAGCACTTGTCCATGAATGATAAGAGTGCTTTGCTTTTGGATCCTCTCTTGCTATCAGAAGCTCTCTTATGAACTCTGACTTTTGTGGGCAGTATGAGCTTTGACACCTTGAGTGAATCTTCAGATTATGTTCTCATACTCCTCATGCTTGGTAGGTAACAATGTTGTTTGAATGTGTCTGTTATCCTCTTGTTACCGTTGGAAGGAACATCTTCTTAAATGCTTCAGCAGGGTTGACTTGCTTTATCTCTGAAAAGTAGTCCTGACACCTCTGCTCTGATATAACCATTCTGACTTCTGAGTATGTGATTTTTACTCTTGCACTCTTGCTGACGGATGATCATCTTTCATCCGCAAGTGGTAATCTTGCTCTGCAAGTGTTAAGCTCTGAGTCCCAATGTCAAGAGTCTTTCCATCCGGAAGCTCATTTGCATCCGGAAGCGTGACCATGTTCTGCACATACTGGTTAGTCCAACATAGCAATATATATATAAGAATTATACATGCTGTGGGAAGTTTATTTGCTATGGGGAGTAGTTTACTTAGACTGTGTTCTGATTTGGTCTATGATGTATCTGGAAGCATTTTTACATCCGGAAGTAGAACTACAAGATGAAGGATCTTGGTTCACTATAACTCACTCTCACTTAGTGTATTTCATCCCAACACTCAGCGCTAGTCACTGAGCTATCGGAAGCACTTTTACTTGACGTGGTGAATTCACTGACGCTTAGGGTGAAATCTATTCTATCAGTCTGCGCCAGTCAAGATCTAATAGGAAGCAACTTCACTTGATGTTGCATTTCCGCTGACGCTCGGGGTTATATCTAGTCTATCAACCTGCGCCAGTCTAAATCTAATAGGAAGTGCTTTCACTTGGCGAAGTAGACTTACTGACGCTTGGGGTACTAACTATTCTATTGCTCTGCGCCAGTCTAAGTCTAACAGGAAGCGCTTTCACTTGGGGAAGTAGACTCACTGACGCTTGGGGTAATATCTATTCTGTCGCTCTGCGCCAGTCTAAGTCTAACAGGAAGTAAATTCACTTCCGATTGAAACATAGCTTAGTCTTAAGGTTGTGTACTAATTCTCATGGACTAAGTTATTTCCCAGTGATTTACTTGCTGATGCTGGGGGATGAAAACATTCATCCGCATGCGCAAGTCCTAATTTATCCGGAAGTGATCTTGCATTCTCAAGTGATCTAACTCAGGATTCTAACCATGTCATCTAATCCTTCCTAAGTGCTGATTATGTTCTCTTAAGTACTAGACCATATCATACCTTAGTCACCATCAAAACTTAAGATTCTAACAAAATTCTATAAACCTATGTGCATAGTGTTTTCACTTATGGAATCTGTGGGAAAAACTGTTAATTCTGTGTGCTGTTGAACTTTATAAATAAGTTTTATAATTCCATGTGTTGCACTGCTGCAGTGGTGGTTTTATGAAATCTGTGGTCCATTTATATTTCATATAAAGTTATGGTTTAACAAAAGTACTTTTATTTATGATAGAAGTTACCAATATTCAAAGAAGTCAAAATGGTAAATAATTGATTACTCATATAAAAACATATAGATATTTTTAAAATAAAAAATAATCAAAATAAAGTTTTGAGATACATTGAAAGTATCCCTAGAAGGCATTGTGTGTTTCAACATTTTAAATGGGTAATCATGCCTTGACTCTAAAATACATACGTTACAAATGATTTGACATTGAATCAATTAAATTTCTCAAGAATCAATAAGGTTAGCTACATATATCTCTTCCCCTTCTAAAAACCCAAACCAAATAGAACCTTAAGTGTCGTAAGAACATTTCCCTTTACTAGTGGTGTTCATGGACAGCTTGGCAGAGCATGACCCCTGCCTATGCCTTGCCCAAAACAATAGTGGGCTACATTTTGCAGCTCAACTACAACCCAATACGTTAGAAGCCCATTCCTTTTTTGGTTAGGGCATGTTTAGGGCTGGCAGGTTGGATAACTTCATATCTGTAACATCCCGAAAATTTAAATTTAATACAGGATTAGAGAATATTTTGGGAAATAATAAATGGAAAAATTAGAAAATTTTAGAATATTTAGAATTTTTGTATATTTTGCAAGTTTTTGGGGATATAAGTGTCTAAAATAATCAAGTTAACAATTGGAGAAATATGATTATAAGGGTATTATGAAATTTAAAATATTGTGAAGGTTAAAAGAGTTGAATGCTTGATTTATTGAATTGGAATTAAAAAAAGGGTATTATGGTAATTCTCCTATATATGACTTTAAGCTTTCTAATTAAAAGGAAACAAACAGTCCCTTCCTCCTCCTTTTATATGCTTGGCCGACACACACAAACCTCTCTCCTTCACCATTTTCGTTTCTTCACTCCCACACACACATACTCATTTTCTCTCAACCTCAACAACACCCATTCTTTTCCTTGATTTCTCCTCTTCAAATCCTTGCTAAAGTCAAGCTAGATCTGCTGCTCGGTGGGTCACGTGATTTCCGGCGAACTCTTCATCTTTTCCGGCGAGCACGGGCGGCGGACGGCGGTGAACGGCGGCTGGAGGTGAGCCTTGCGTTTTGCTTAGATTCTTCGAACCATTCCTCCATTTCAACTTCATTTTTGTCATCTCCTCTTCCCCTTCTTTGTCTTAGCTCGGCCAGTCATCTAGAGGGCATTTTTCCGGCGAGTTTCACGGTGGTTTTCCGGCGGGTTTCCACCTCCTTTTCGCTTTGGAACTCTGTAAGCGATTTTTTTTACTTCTCTTTGATTTGATTTGTTGAATTTGTGTTCTTCAAAAGTTAGGGTTTTGATTAAAGTTTGGGTTTTTGAGGTTTTAATGTAATAACAATGAATGTTAAGTATTTGATTTGAGTTGTTTGAAGGTGATTGAGTTTTCTTGAAGTGTTTTCTACTTATTTTGGGATTTCTAGGTTTTAGGGTTTCTTGAAATTGAGAGCTTTGGTGATGTTTGAGTTGGTGGATAAGTTAGTGGTTCCTAATTGCTTACTAAGGTTATATGAGGACATTGAAATGTTGAAATGGATTGGATTGATGTTTAAGAAAAATATTGGTGGATAAAGTGTGGAATAGAAGAGAAATTGATTATGTAATTTGGTGATGTGATTTTAATGGCTGAAATAGTGGTTAGTAGAAAATTACTAAGATTATATGAGCGATATTGGAATGGTGAAGGTGATTGGATTGGTGTTGGAAGGAAATTTAGTAGTTAAAGTGTTGACTAATAGAGAATTTGGTTATGTAAAGGTGTGTTTTGGATTGTGGTGTAGTGTTGAGGAGTTAGGAAGATCACTTTGAATGTCAAATTAATATTAATGAGGTGGTTTTGGTGAGTTTTACATGATTGGTAAATTTGCATATCTAGTGCATTTTCTTTGTAACTTGCATTGGATTCTTATTTGGCTGGACATTTTAGACTGTTTTGGTGCTGATTTGGCTACTCTGGATAGCCAATTGTTGCTGAAAATTATTTACTTAGCATGCTGGAAATTCTGCCTGAAAGTGATGCAAATTCAGTCTGATAGTTTTTAAATCTGAGAATTTGTTAGTTGGAATTTTTGTAAATTGTTTCAATGGGTTATACTACGAGATATAAGCTTTCATTTGATATATTGTGTGCCCTGAAACTAGTTTTCTACTCTTTGGAATAAATTTTTGAAAAAGGACTGTTTCGCTGGAAACTGCTGGAAATTCAGTCTCACTATTTCTGACTTTGTGACTTTGTTAGTAGAAATTTTTCAAAACTTTTTTAACTGGAGATAGTACGAGATTTGTGCTTTCATTTGATATATTAAGTGTCTCAAAACGCATTCTAGGCTGTCCGAAATTAATTTTTGAAGTTGCCCTGTTTTTGCTGAAAGTAGTCATCGGTTGGACGGTTTTGCATGCAAATTGTTTTACCTTGCCCTGCACTATTTTGAGTGATTCTTGACTACATTTCTCCAGTTTTAAACCTTCTTTTGAGGGCTGTAAAGGGCTGGAATTTTTGCACACAAATCGTTTGACAAATTGGTGAAAGATTGCACACTTCTTGCACTTTTGCTAAAATCAGGTAGGCTGTTTTGTGAAAAAAATTCTGGGAACAATTGAGAACTGATTTTTGCTGGAATGTTCTTGTTTCTAACTCATAAATAACAGGGCTATTTGGAAAAAATTGGTTGTGGAATTTTTGAAGCATGATTCGTTGACTTTTGCAACCCTTTTTGAGTGACATCGTGAAGCTTTTGAACTGTTTTTTTTTTGTGTACTTGTTTGACCTTAAAGTTGGGAACTGTTTTGCACCATTTTTGGCTGATTTGACACTGCGTTGTATTATCTAGTGATTGTGGATAACATTGGGCCGCGCTGCTAGCAAGGACTTCGATGATTATCGTATTGTCTTGATGTGAAGCAGGTTCAGGTAATCACTCTTACCTTATTATAACATTGAGGGTGACGTTAGTTGGGATTTTCAATCCTTTCTAACCCTCAAATCTTTAAAAGTTATTTTTATACAAAACAGGCTATCCGGTGCTTTTTAAACACGATTATTTTTGTATAAAGAAACTTCATACATTATATATATAGTATCCTGTCTGGTGGTTGTGATTTTCCTAGAATAGTGGGATATATTTAGGTGTGGTGCTCTGACAGCAGTGTTGATAGGTTATTCGATGGAAAGTGGTGGAGTTTGTGGTGAAGTTATATATATATTTGGTACTTGGATAGGGGTATTGAAAAGTGAATGGTATTGGAAGTATCATACGTTGGGGTTGAGAAATTGAACCGTTGTGGATGGAAACTATCAAAGTTTGTGATTGAGGTATTGAATGAGTTTGAGATGTGAAAAGAGTTGTGATCATTGCATGACACTGAGATATGTACCATCGCGCGATGATAACCGTTCGATAGGCCAATCAACGGTTATTTGTACTGGTCAACAGATTGGAGACTGTGACCAATGGTCAATAGATTGGAGACTGTGACCAGCAGTCTTCTGCTTGGAGACAGGGACGGCTCCCTTTCTGATTGGAGACAGATTGGGGTTTCCCGCTCATGGGGTTACCAGAGAGGGAAAATGCCCCCTCACTTTTGAGAGGGGCACAGTGTCAACTCATTTGGAACATATATAGGGCTCGACCGTAGTGCCTCCGGGATGGCATGAATAGAGCACCAGGATTGTACATGGATGTGAGCCGAGAAGTTGGATTTGAGGAAGTTCGAATAAGATTTACAATGGTGATAGCAAGGATTGAAGATTGGAAGGTGAAGTTTAGTTGATGTGGAAATTGATTGAGTGATAACTGAAAAGTAGAGATGATGAACTTGATTTAAATTGGACATGACAAAGGGACTAGAGTGATTAATGGAAGGAGACTTGGCCTTATATATATATATATTGTTTTTGAAATGTGGTACCCTTTAGACGCCCTCACTACCGCACATCTCACTGTTATAGTGAGTTAAGCAGTAGATTACTGAGACAAGTTGTCTCACCCCACTATTACTGACATTTTTGCAGGTGATCATGCACAGGCTCGAGCAACAGGAAAGAGGATTAAGTTTCAAAGGTTATTTAGATTATTTAGACATGTATATTGCCAAAACTGTATAGGTCTGCATTCGCTTCCGCATATTTTTATTAGTATTGATATTATTGGTTAATTGGAGGATTGTGGTAGGTTGCTCCTTTTTCTAACAATGTTAGGTGATTCTTTTCTAACATGGTTAACTATTAATTATCCATGATAGTGTTCAGGTTATATTAGGAAATTCTTTTTCTAACTATAATAGATTTATTGATATTATAGAAATCATTTTTCTATCATAGTTAGTAACAGTATTATTGAATTAATCAGGAAATTAGTAACGTTATGTTACAATGTCCATGAGATTATATCATCCCCATAATGATAACTAATTAAAATGTGTATAACAATTCCATATTCTTCTTTGCTGTGAATCATGGTCAAATTATGTGTTCAATATTCTAACTTTCTAACAAAAGTAGTGATATAATAAGAAATACATAAACAAGAAATACAAACTTGTCTAGCTCAAAAATGTCATTTTTTTTTCAAACTAGACAATACCATTTTGAGTGTGCCTGGGTGTGTATCCTGTGCCGCTGGGCATCACTAACACCCATAAAATTTCGCAACTTAGAAACGATGGTATCAACAATGATTGTAAAACTCCACCTTCAATAGTCATTCCAATGGTCCCTGTGGGATCTCATAGTCCCATATCGAACATGAATGTGTGTGTGTGAGTATATAAGTAGGACATTCGCACTTCAGCTTGCTAACCGCGTTAGTTAGTTTTGCTGTTGTGTTTGGTCTGAAAATGTGTTAAAAAAATGGCATGTGCCTTGCGTATGTTGGTGTGGGTGTATGTTGGTTTTATCAGATACTTTGTTTAGAAAAATAATTTTTTATATTTTCTAAGTTTTTTGTTTAATAAAATAGAAAGATACATCAATGATCTGTGTTACTAAAGAAAACAGAAATTTTGGGAAACTTTACTTACTATACTCAAAATCCAACGGAATTCAATTAAAAACAAATTATGGGGAAAGTAGGAAACGAGTTACTAGGATGACTAATCACTAATCTCATAAAAAACTTGAAAGGAAAAATTTCAAATTTGAGAAAAGGAATGAAGGTAACTAAAGGTAGAATGAGGAAGAAAACCAATGTGACGAGTTCTCTTCTAACTTGCGCATCATTGAGAACCATCGAAGCATCACATGTCCCTTGAGAAATCAAAGTTTCACATTAGATTCAATCAACTATAAGTCATTGAAAAGAGTTAACATAACTTTTAGTCCCCATTGTTTGATTATATTTTGGTTTTAGTCCATGTAGTTTTAAATAAGAGGTTATGTTCCCTCAAGTTTTCTCAGGTTATAACATTAGTCCTTTGAGTTTAAAAGGAACTTGATGGTGTTAAATTTTGCTAATGTGTCAACCAACACTATTTATTTTGCTTAGTTGACATCAGACTGGGCTTATAATTTCAAATTGAAAAAATGATCTTCTCTTCCAAACCATACAGATCTCCGCCTACCCAACTTTCCTCCTCCTCTTTCAACTTCTCAAATTTCTTGATGAATCAATAAGAATTGTCCACAGCTGTAACATACGGTTACTAATTTCCTGATTAATTCAATAATACCTTTACTAACTATGATAGAAAAATGAATTTCATAATATCAATATATCTATCATAGTTAGAAAAAGAATTTCCTGATAATAATCATTATCCATGATAGAAAAGAATTTTCTAACACAATCTGAACACTATCATGGATAATTAATAACTAACCATGTTAGAAAAGAATCACCTAACATGGTTAGAAAAAGAAGCAACCTACTACAATTCTCATAGCTAACCATGTTAGAAAAGAATCACCTAACATGGTTAGAAAAAGGAGCAATCTAATACAATTCTCCAATTAACCAATAATATCAATACAAATAAAAATATGCGGAAGCGAATGCAGACCTATACATTTTTGGCAATATACATGTCTAAATAATCTAAACAACCTTTGAAACTTAATTCCCTTTCCTGTTGCTCGCGCCTGTGCATGATCACCTGCAAAAATGTAAGTAATCATGGGGTGAGACAACTTGTCTCAGTAATCTACTACTTAACTCACTATAACAGTGAGATGTGTGGTAGTAAGGACGTATAAAGGGTACCACATTTTAAAATCAGTAATATGTATATAACTCAAGTCTTCTTCCCTTTAACACTTCAGTCCCTCTGTCACGTCCAATTCAAATCAAGTTTATCATCTCTACTTTTCAAATATCACTCGAAATCCTTCAATCAATTTCCACATCAACTAAACTTCATCATCCAATCTTCAATCCATGATTTCCTTACAGTAATTCTCATTCATACCTTTCTCAAATCCAATTTCTCGGCTCACATTCATGTACAATCCTTGATGCTCTACTCATGTCATCCTGGAGGCACTATGCTCGAGCCCTATATATGTTCCAAATGAGTTGACACTGTGCCCCTCTCAAAAATGAGGGGGCAATTTCCTTCTCTGGTAACCCCATGAGAAGGAAACCCCAATCTGTCTCCAATCAGAAAGGGAGCAATCCCTGTCTCCAATCAGAAGACTGCTGGTCACAGTCTCCAATCTGTTGACCAATGGTCACAGTCTCCAATCTGTCGACCCGTACAAATAACCGTTGATTGGCCTATCAACCGGTTATCATCGCGCGATGGTACATATATCTCAGTGTCATGCAATGATCCCAATTCTTTTCAATATCTCAAACTCATTCAATACCTCAATCATCATCTTTGATACTTTCCATCAAAACAACATTTCAATTCCTCAACCGTAATGTATGATACTTTCAATCCAAATCACATTCCAATACCTCTATCCAAGTACCAACTAAATATATAACTCCACCACTTTCCATCGAAGAACCTACCAACACCGCTGTCAGAGCACCACACCCATATATATCTCACTATTCCAGGAAAATCACCACCACCAGATAGGATACTATATAATGTATGAAGTTTCTTTATACAAAAATAATCGTGTTTGAAAGGCACCTGATAGCCTGTTTTGTATAAAAATAACCTTTAAAGATTTTGAGGGCTAGAAAAGATTTTGAAAATCCCAACTAACGTCACCCTCAATGTTATAGTAAGGTAAGAGTGATTACCTGAACCTACTCCACATCAAGACAATACGATAATCATCGAAGTCCTTGCTCGCAGCTCGGCCCAATGTTATCCACAATCAAAAGTGCAAGAATGGAAGAAAAGGAGTTCACCCACCGACAGCCGCCGCAAAAATCGCCGGAAAATGGTCCCCTAAAGATCGGCCAAACTCAAATTTCGTTTTCGCCGGAAAATATGGCCGCCGCCACCGTGTAGCTCGCCGGAGAAGGAAAGAAAAATAAAAGCACAAACACCCACAGATCGGCCGTGTGCTTCACGAATTTCTGGAGAATAGTGAGAGATGAAATAAAAAGGGGAAGCTTTTTGGACAAAGAAAATCAAATGAGTGTGTGGGTGTGGAGAAAATGAAAAAAATAATGGTGAGGAAGGAGGAGTGAAGTCGACGCATATGAGGAAGAAGGGAGGGAGTC
Source organism: Mimosa pudica (assembly GCA_029929735.1). NCBI lineage: Eukaryota > Viridiplantae > Streptophyta > Magnoliopsida > Fabales > Fabaceae > Mimosa > Mimosa pudica. Next base: position 2,393,686 of record JAKELP010000036.1, read on the forward strand.
CGAAAGTTATAAGTTGTAAAGGAGAAGGGGCGTGTTTGGTTGGGGAAAATAAGGGTGGTTTATGATGATTAACAGCCCAAACTTGCCTTAGTGTACTCTTTTAATTTAAAACCACTTAAACCAGTCTCTAATCTCCTTAACCTTCAAAATATTTTGGGTTCCACTATTCCCTCATGTTTCAAATTCTTCAATTGCTTAATTAATTATTTGCACACTTATTACTCAAAACTTCCAAAATATCCCAAAAATCACCAAAAATTCTTAAAAATTCAAAAATTTATATTTCTCCATTTATTATTTCCTAAAACAATTTCTAATCCTGTATTAAATTTTTCAGGATGTTACAACAGCCATGTTGAATCAGAAAAAAGGTGAAGACTTTATACCTCCTGCATGTAAAAGCTTATTTGGGGTGAATGACAATCCATTATTATTGACTGTGCCATCATCATCTTTAGACCTAAGAGAACACCGAATGACAAGATTATTCCCCACCACATCTAATAGCTTCAATTTCTGGAAAACAAAAGCAAAAAATCACAATTAAATGAAAAATGAAAAAAAGGTATAGAGAAATATAAGAAATTCAATGCTAAAATATAAAGATGGTGGGGAAAAGGAGAAGGTAGAAGGCAAGAAAAAAGTGAAGGTGTTCTTAAACGATAAGAGGTTTAGAAGTTTCAGATCTAAGTGAAGGAAGAAGAAATACCAGAGCATATGCATCTCTTGAAGCCATACTTATAATATCTGCACAAGAAACCACACGTGGACACGCCTTCTCCAACTCTTCCTTAATTTTATCCACAACTTCATGGGATCCGACAGCGCGAAGTTTTCTCCCAACATCGTTTCAATGTCATCCTATACGATAGATGCATCACGACCCTAATAGATTAGAAATTTCACATAATTAATCGACCCACATTGAATGCATGTAAAGATAAGCTTATGTTTTTTTCATTTTTATTTGTACCATTAATATTTATTTTAATATTTTTAATAAAATTTTATATTAATGGAAAAATAAAAATAAAATTAATCTTACAAATGTCATTTGTTAAAAAACTAATTTTATCTTTGGACAAATTTCCATTTATAAATTTTAAATGTGAACCATCCATTTAGAAATTTGCGATAAGCAATTAATGGAACCAATAGACTCGAAGCGGCGACGGAATGGAGATGAGATAACCATAGCCACGCTTTTGCACTGGAGCAAGAAACAAAAAGATCGAAAGATAAATTGTAATCTTAGACATGTCTTTAGTATTTCATTGATTTGATTGTGCATTTTGGCCATATATTATTATTTTTGAACAATTGTGATTTGATGTTGTATAAGGGATAACTAGATTTCACAAACATGGAATATAATCTCGAATATATATAGATAGTGTTTCTGAAAAGTGGGAAGCTATAGGCTACATTGTGTGCAATGTATTTGATGGTTACATCATATCTTTGGATTAAATTATGTCAACTTATGTGTATTGAAAGTTTTGGACATAAAATGAATACTTTTCTAATATTGGATATCACCTGAAATCTGGACCATTTGACTTCATTATCGTGATATTTTTTTTTTGAGTTTGTAAACAAAACAGGAAGTAAAAGGAAATAATAGGAAGGGAACATAAAACGTAATGTTATTCTCACCTTTGGTATACCATTGATTTGATAAGAAGGCTTGACCATCAACATTCCAGTGTTGAAGTTTCCTTCAAAGTTATACATAGTACTACTATATATGGTTGAAGGTAAGATGTCATAAGCATGGTATATGTGTGTGTATATATAATCTTCAATAGTTAGATGCTAATTCTAAAAGTGGGAAGTTACAAGAAAAACTGTGTGTTGTTTCTATCAATTTTTAAGGGGCGAAGGGGCGAAACTAGCCACCGTAAATTTTCAAATGGACAACTCTGGCACCCGTAAATTGAATGGGGCAAAACCGTACATTGTAAATCAAAATGGAGCAAATGTAACATTCTTAATTAAAGGTGTTAAGTTTGACCATTAGTTGACTGAGAATGCTGATGGGGCATGTTGACGTGGCAATATGTGGCATTTTTTTGTGACGTGGGAATATGCTCAATAGGTGGGACCGTTAATTGCATTTTTTTGCAATTAGAAGACATAGTGGTGAATAGAGCTTGGACACAAGGATGGATTAAGGTGGCAGTGGCTTTGACTTTTCTGGGGCATTTTAACTGAACACAGACACGCAGCAGCTAGGGCTGAATTTTGGGGAATTACACTTCATGAAAAGCTGAATTTGGGGGAATTACACTTCATCAAAAGCTGAATTTGGGGGAATTACACTTCATCAAATATAGACGCACATAAAGGCACGCGGGAAAAAGGAGGGAAGGTTGCTGCCACACTATTCATCATCTTCTTGAGGGGCAGCCACCTTCGAAGCTTGACTTTTCCCATGTCCGACGTGTGCGCCAATGAGAGCAAGGAGGAGGCTCCCAGAGAAACAAAGGGAGATCTTGGGAGAAAGATTTGAGGCCTGGAGAATAGATGCTTTGGGTCTTTTGCTTGGTGGTTTCTTCTCTTTGCCTCTCCTTCCTTTCTCCTTTCTCTTGCTTGGTGTGTCTGCGGGGGTGGTGGTTAGGGGGGGTTGGGGAAGATGAAGAAGGAGGGGAAGAGAGAGAGGGGCTTCAGTTACTTTTTATTATTTACTGTGGGTCCCACCTATTGAGCATATTGCCACGTCAGAAAAATGCCACATATTGAAACGTCAACAAGCCCCATCAGCATTTTCAGTCAACTAACGGTCAAACTTAACACATTTAGTTGAGAATGTTACATTTGCCCCATTTTGATTTACAATATACGATTTTGCCCCATTCGGTGGCTAGTTTTACCCCTTCGCCCATTTTTAAAACCCAAGGGCTGAATTCTATAAACCTATGTGCGTAGTGTGTTCACTTTATGGAATCTGTGGGAAAAACTGGTAATTCTTTGTGCTGTTGAAATTTTCAAATAAATGGGCTAAATTTTGTGAATCCATGTGCTGTAAAGGTGGTATTATGAAATCTGTGGTCCACTTGTATTTCCTATAAAGTTATGGTTTCACTAAACTGCATTTATTGATGATTGAAGTTACCAATAAAAGAACAAGTAAAAATGATAGATTATTAATTACTCATATAAAAGCATATAAACAGTTTTAAAAACAAAATAATCAAAGTAAGGGTTTGAGCTACATGGAAAGTAACCCTAAAAGGCATTGGGTGTTTCAAAATTTTAATTGGGTAATCATGCCTTGAATATTCTAAAATGGGACATTTCCACCCTAAATAGATGGGTTCTAAATATAAGAAAGCCTTACTCTAAAGTACAAATGTTGCAAATGATTTGGCATTGAATCAATTAAATTCCTCAACCAATACGGTTAGTTACATATCTCTCCTCCCCTCACCCTACCTCCCCTCCAAAACCCAAACCAAATAGATCGTAAGTGTCGTGAGAACATTACCATTTACAAGTGGTGTTCTTGGATAGGGTTCGACATAGCATGACCCCTGCCTAATGACTTGCCCAAAACATTAGTGGGCTGCATTTCACATACCCACTCCAACCTTGTCATTAGAAGCCCATTCTTTTTCGTCACATTTATAGATCGGTTTTCCTAGCGACTAACCATAATATGATTCTGATTAACAACTCTCTCATAATAATTAATAACGGAGGGGATCGGGGAGCATGGTGATGGAAATGATGGGTGGTGCGAGGTGGGAGAAGCCAAGAGAGAAAGTGAGGGAAAGTGGTGATAATGGAGGGGAGCACGGTGGGAGCACGGCGATGGCCAGAGATTAGGCGGTCAGAGAATCGTAGACGGTGGCCGGAGATGTAGGTGGGCTATTTTGGTTGATGGAGAGCCATGGAGTTTAGTGAGGGTGGTTTGGATGATTTTTTGTGAGAGGGATGAAGGGGCATTTTTGTACTTTTGAAATTCCTAGTACCTGAATTATCCTTTTATTGACTTTTTACATAATCAAAGTATTTTATTTTATATTTTCCCTTTTTTAAATTCAATCACATTATAGATATGTAATCAATATGTCATAAACCAACTTTAAAGTGTAAAACCCATAATAGAGTAATTATTGGAATATTTACATAATGATCTATTCATTGATTCTTCTTCTTCCCTTTCTTTTTTCTCTTTTTCAATATAATTATTAAATGCTAGCACTGGTTGCAAGTCTCAAAAGCTCAAATTTCTTTTCAAAATAGCTATGCTACCAATTTTGAAGTGTTTAAGTAAATTCGGAATATATAACCTAAACTTTTAAATTATGTGATTCTGGGAATGCCTCCCAAAAGTAAATTTAACAAAAGGAGGATGAATATCCTTCAGCATGTTTTGGATCACTGTCCATGTATTTGTTTCATTGTTGTTGCAAATCTATACTTGTTGGATGCTTATTCTTATGAGTTGAAGGTAAGTGTGAAGGAAAGCAATTCTTGGAAGAAAGGATGGGGCCTGAATTTTAAGTCACAAACTCCTTTTCTCCCCTTCTCTACATCAGTGTTGTGGGGACGGCGGTTGAATCTATGAAAGAGAACATTCACCAAAAGGAAAAAAATCAAAAAACAATGTAGGCAAGTGGGAAAAAAATTATTTCAAAATGTCCTCTTTCCTCCTACACACGCCCTGTGGAAGTACAAGACCTTTCTCATTCTTAACAAACCTTCACGAAATATTCTATCCAAAACATCTACCATATTGCCTCATTCTTAACTAAGGCATAAGAGACTTAGCATCACAGATATAAAATTTGTTGAGACTATTTTTGAACTTAAGCATCATATATAGAATAGCAAGGATGAAGGATAAATTGTAATATTAGACTCACCTTTGGTATCTCATTGATTTGATAAAAAGACCACCGTTTTGGTGTTGAAGTTTACTTTGAATTTATACATAACAATTCAAAATTTTTGTTACAACAGTTTTGCTCACATGGACAATGTGTATTGAAATATTGTAATTGAATCTTCGATGTCATAAGCATGTGTGTGCATATATAATCTTCATTATCTAATGGTGATTCTGAAAAGTGGAAAGTCAAAGAAAGTTGTGTGCTATATGCATTTAGTTTTTAAAACTTATGGGCTGAATTCTGTTAATCTATGTGCTTAGTATGTAAACTTTTTGGAATCTATGGGAAAACACGTTAATTCTGTGTGTTGTTGAGCTGTTGAAGTAAGTGGGCTATATTTTGTGAATCCATGTGTTGTAGTACTGGTTTTATGAAATCTGTGTGGTCCAATTATATTTCCTTTTTAGGTTATGGTTTCACAAAAATTCAATTTATTGAAGATAAAAGTTATCAATATTTAAACAAATAAAAATGACAGTTAGTTGATTCCCCATATAATGCACAAATATACAAGGAACAAAATTTACTTGAATAAGAGCCTAAAATACCTTGAAAATATCTTGGAAATCATACATCAAACGAATTCAAAATGGATTGTTTCAATACTAAATAGATTGAACCCAAACATTGACCATTAAGTAAGAAAGTCTGCATCTAAAATACATTAGGTGGAAAATAATGTGGCAATTAGCGTATAGAGGTGTACAAAATTTTCCTGTCCCTATCTGTCCTGGTCATCCCATCCCATGGCTTTTTGGAATGGGAAATTACTGTTCCGGAAATTTTCTGGATGGGACGAATCGGGATGGGACAAAATTTATTTTCGGGACAAGAAACGAGATCGTCTCGATCTTGTCATGTCCGGAATGTATATATGTGAGCTTTTATATAATTTTTGAAAAAGTGCATCTATCATTTATATTTGTATGAGTACACATAACATTTGTTTTAAGAAAAATACGATTCTATTAAAATTTTACTTTAATATGTTATATAAGATGTATTGTACAAGAAATATTGAACTAATTTTTAAGGGTGCCAATTTCTCCATTTTGGAATCCACAATGAAAGGGATGATCGATTCCTAAATTTGAGTAATTTGAGCAACCAATTTCGTGGACTGCGTAAACAGTTTTTGCTGAACTGATCGAACCTTTTTTGAGCTGTTAAACAAAATTCAAAATCTAATACTACTATTCCGTTGATGAAAGCATTACTGTGAAAAGACTAGAAGTTTCAATTTCATGTAGGAGATAGAGAAGGTTCAATTACTGCCTCCGTTCCTAAATATAAAAGCACTTTGACTTTTTTGGAGAATCCTAAGAAAGCAAAATATGATAATTAAATATTGATTTTCCCAAATTTTTCACTAAACTAGTTTATTTGACTTATGAACTTACATATGATATAATAATATTTAAAATATGTTATGATTAAATTGTTCATTTTGCTTTCTTAGGATTCTCCAAAAAAGTCAAAGTGCTCTTATATTTAGGAACGGAGAGAGTATTAGATTATGGAGACAATCAAGAAGAAGGGTATTTTAGGGAAAGTGATTTAAATGTCTTCCTTAAGTTCTCCAAATTAGGGAAAGTGATCTTATATTTAGGAATGAAGGGAGTATTTGAACTATATCTTGACCTAAATCACATGATTTGGTATTATTATACTAAATTGATTTTGATTGTAGTTTGATGTTATCACTTTGACTCCTATAATTTTCTTGTTCATCCTGCTTTGTGTAAGTGGTTTCCTTGACAATAGGGACTTGAAAATGCAACATATGAAAAATTAACATAATCATTTCCGATCAAGATTCCCATTGAGAAGATAGAAAGGGTATAGAAAGGAAAATAATATTTGAGAAGGAAGATTAATATTCGCACCTCAAACTTATGAGTAACATTATCAATTTATCATCAAAGATTCCATTGTTCAAGTTGCTAATAATGGTGAAATATAATTTAAAGATATTCTTCTTTGCTGCCATATCTAACTGTTTCACCTCTCGGATTACACATGTACAGTTAAATGGAAAGTTATATGTTGTGCAATTAGTTTTTGAAACTTATGGGCTGAATTCTGTCAACCTATATGAGTATGCTTATTTTCTGAAATCTATGGGTAAAACGCGTTAATACCGTGTGTGGTTGAGCTTTTGAAATCTGTAGCGCTGGTTTTATGAAAGTTGTGGTCCAATTATATTTCCTTTTTAAGTTATGTTTTCATAAACTTCATTTATTGAAGATAAAAGTTACCAATATTTAAACAAGTAAAAATGGCAGTTAGTTAATTCACCATATACAAATTCATAAATATACAAAGAACAAAATTTATTGGGAAAAGAGCCTAAAATATCTTGAATTTATGTAGGAAATTATACATAAAATGATTTCAAAATCGGTCATTTCCATGCTAAATAGATTGAACCCAAACATTGACCCTTAAGTAAGAAAGTCTTCATCTAAAATACATAGGTGGCAAATGATGTGGCAATCGGCATGTAGGGGTATACAAAATTTTCCCGTCTCGATCTGTCCAGGTTATCCCGTCCCGTCCCATGGCTTTTTGGGACAGGAAATTTCAGTACCAAAAATTTTCAGGACACAACAAAATTTATTTTACAGACATGGGACGGGGTCGTCCTGATCTTGTCCCGCCCTGAATGTATATATGTATGTTTTTATATAATTTTTGAAACAAATGCATGTGTCATTTATATCATGCATGAGTATACATAACATTTTTTTAAGAAAAATATGATTCTAATAAAATCTTACCTTATTATGTTGTATAAGATGTATTATACTAGCAATATTGAACTAATTTATTTTTTTGCTATAAAGTGTTATATTTTTTTATAAGTAAATACTTTTTAATTAAAAAATTTCAAAAACAAAATACAGGATTTTCCCTTCCTGTCCCGATAACGATCGGGACAAGACGGGATACGGGACGGAAACCCCATCCCAAGCCTTTTTATGGATGGGACATGGGAATGGAGTTGTTCAGATCTCGTCCCGTGAACACCCTTATTGGTGTGTAATGAATCAATTAATTCATCACCCACGTAATCATCATTTTCTCGTCATTTCTCATCTCCTCTCCCTTAATGGCTTTGATATGGTGATTAGTTTAGAGGAAACAAACGCAGATCAAGGGACATACCTTATATGGGATTTGATTTTGTGTACTGATCATTTTTTATGTTTGAACTAGATCTTGAGCTAAATCCCAAGATTTGGTTTCATTATTCTCAGTTTATTTTGATTGTAGTTTCTCTTTTTTTTTTGTAAGGGAAGGGGCAAACACCCAATTACATTAACTCAACTACATTACTCATATTAAGGCTACTCAGGACTCGTGGTCCTCCTACTCCAGCTTGATCATCTTGCAACATGTCAATAATCTCCTCTGGCGGCAATCTCCAGTATATGACTTCTTCTCTTTGGTGTCTACACAAGGAGGCTAATTTGTCTGCACACTTGCTTCCTTCTCTTAAAGTATGTAATATTCTAACCTCCCAATCTCTTTCCAGCCAATTGTTTAGTCTAATCTATGGTTCTGTGCGAAATCCCTTATGTTTTCCTGCATTCACTAGTTGTACCAACTGTAAAGCATCACTTTCAGCTTCTATTTTCCTTAAACCCAAATTCCAGCATGCTTCCAAACCCAATAAGAGTCCCCATGCTTCTGCTGTTAGTGCATTGTCAGTCCTGACTTTACATGAGAAACCTTGAACCCATTCTCCTTGCTCCATCCTTATTAGTCCCCCACATCCTACATGTCCATTAGATGTAACTGTTCCATCAGTGTTCGCCTTGAACCATCCAGTATTTGGTTTCTGCCAAGCCATCAAGCTGACTTCCTCAGTTACCTCCCTGCATGTACCATTATCCCATCTATTCAAATAATTGTCAACATGCTTTCTCACTACTTGTTCAGCATTTGTAGGAAGATCATTCCCCCTTCCTTCACGTTTCTATTCCTCCATATCCATAATTGCCAACAACTAGTAGAAAACAATTCAGGCCAGAACTTTTCCTCCTCTTCCTCCCCCCTGAAAAGTGTGTTTTCTGCTATCCATTCCCAGCAATTAGAACCAAAAAATTCTTCTCTTCTCTCGCTTTGCACCAACCTTCTCCAAAACATTGTAGCTGAAAGTAATGGATGCACAAGAGGGGGGGGTGAATTGTGCTACAAAATAAAAGCTCAAACAAAATCAACACAAGAGTTTATACTGGTTCGGTCTTCCTGACCTACGTCCAGTTCTAAACCACCCAGGCTGATTTCCACTATCCCCAGGTTTTACAACGGGTGCACCTGGAACCTTTACAACCACAAGTTTTAAGCGGGATCACTTGTAACCTTACAACCACAAGTTTTACAGAAGGCTCACTTGCAACCTTTTCTAACTAGCTCCCCCTTACAACCAGCAAGGGTTCAACCTTTACAAATAAAGGATTTTCTAACTTAGTTCTCTTTAAGAACAGATAATGATACACTCTTAAGTACAATGAATGCTCTTAATACAAGAAAAGACTTAACTACAAAGAGTACAAGATAAGTAGATGAAAAGATCACTCAATGAGTTAAATGCTCTTTCTCTTTTCTGGGCAGCTTTGAATGCTTGAAGGATTTCTCGATTTCTCTCTCTAGCTTTCTTCAAGATGTCAAAGATATTAGTTGTTTTCATAAATGAAGGTGAGCTTGTTTATATAGCCTTCAAGTATTCTCACTCAGTGTACTGCATTTGAACGTTAGTCTTAACAATAAAGGCACATACTCACATGCAGTGGGAGTTCACTTGTCTAAGGGAGTTCTTTTCCATCCGGAAGCAATTCCACATCCGGAAGCACTTTCACTGGACGTTTGTTTTTGTTCATATTTTCCTCACTGACGCTCAGTGTTATCTATACCAACAGCCAGCGCTAGTCACTAGGCATTCGGAAGTAAATCCACTGGACGTTGGGTTATGGTCACTGGTGCTCAGTGTTATCCATACTCACAGCCAGCGCTAGTCTTAATACAATCGGAAGCAAATCTACATCCGGAAGCTTCCTAACTTAGTCTCAAGGATTTTATACTCTAATGCTCTTAGACTGAGTTATGACTTGGTGATATACTTGCTGTCGCTGGGGGATGAGATGTTCATCCGCGAGTGCTAGTCTTAGTCCATCCGGAAGTAAATCCTCATCCGGAAGCACTCTAGTTTGGGACCCCAAACTAGAGTGCAAGAAAATTAAGATTCTAACATATTTTAGTCTTCATCAAAACTTAAGATTCTAACATTCTCCCCCTTTTTGATGATGACAAACTAAGTCTATCGATTAAGTTCATATGAAAGAATTAAAAGCAATAATTAAATAAGGCATAAATAACTTAGACAATTATCATTGATAAACAAAGATTACAGGTTAGTGTTTCACAAACAGATAAAATATACAAGTAATTTACACTAAGCAAAAATGAAATATGCATGAAAATCAAAGAAAAATTCTAAGGTAAAAATGTGTGGGGTAGAGTGGGGTATACAGGTTATGTCTCTTTTTCCTCTCCCTCTCTTTCTGCCTATCCTCATTCTCTTTCTGGAGCTTGGCCAGGTGCTCTTCCTTTTCCTTCTGGTTAATCTGGGCAATAATTCTCTGAAGCTCTTCCTCCTCCCTCTCCCTTCTGAGTCTCTCAGACTCAACAGACTCCTCGAAGGCTCTCTTCATGTTTTCGACTTCCTCATAGCCTGGGAACCCTGTTGCATCTGAGAAGGGAGTGACCTCGTCATTTGGGTAGTGGACAGCCCGGATCTTCACATTCCATACTGGGAAGTTTGGGTCCTCCTCAACTTCATGGGCTTTCCTCTTCCCCTTGCCTTTCCCCTTTCCTTTGCCCTTGCTCATAGGCTGAGTAGATTTGGCTCTTGCTCTCTCAGCATCCAGGCAAGCCATCTGACCAAAAGAAATTATGTCCGTGTACCCATATCGTTCGAATTCTTCAGGAGTCATGTCCTCTATCTCCAACTTGACTTCCTTCAGAATTGGAATGGCTTGTACAGATGGGATCTCTTGCTCAGCTTGGACAGATGGAGTCTCTTCCTCACTCTCAGCAGACTCAGTGGAGGTAGCACCCTTGTTGGCACGCTTTCTAGCAACTGCCTTCTTTCTTGATTCACTGAATTTAACTGCTGGCTCAGATGGAGGAGGATGGGCAGATGTTTGCTCAGAAGCAGGAGTTTCAGATGTTTGCCCAGAGGATGAAGGAATTGGCTTTGCAATCACAATGGGAGGATGATTGATCTTCTTCACGCCATACTTTATCATGATTTCCTCAACTATACTTCGGGTAGGCACAGAGGGTGGAGGCTCAGCAGAAGAGGCTTCTGGCACTGGTTCAGGCTACTCTGTTTCAGGCTCAGGCACAGAAGAGGATGACTCATCAGATTGGTTGAACAGCTTCATAGCCCACTTAGCTCTTTGCTCATCTAGGCGCTGTTGTTGCATGAATCTCACTGCTTCCCCTCTGATTAGATTCTCAGCACCACCCAATCTCTGAGATTCCATGGCACGGCGGAGGGCAGCCGTGATGTCTTCATCTAGCCAGAAGGATGGCTGAGTCAGAACATCCCTTGTGTCCATGGTCTGGCGAAGGGCGATAACAGCATCTCTCCCCCTTTTGTCATCATCAACAAGGGCGAGGGCCAGGGAGGATGGAGTGGATGAAGAGGAGGGTGAGGATTCGGGCGAGGATGTGGGTGTGTTGTTTTATGGGGAACTAGGAGGGTTGGGGAAGAGAATTGTGTTTCGTTCGAAGAAGTCGGGTGGGTGAATAGGCCATCAAAAGGGTGGGTGGCTGAGTAGGCGACGGATTGTTTATCTTTCCACGGAAGAGGAGATTGTGGTCTGAGGTAGTAGGTATGAAGGGGGTCATTAGGAGAGGTAAATGCTATAGGCTGGGTGATGATGGATTGGGTGTTTAAAGGAGAATTGGTGGGTTCTGTGGGACTTAGGGGTGGTGAGTTATTGGGGTTAAGGGGTGATTCTTGTGTGGAGGTTTGAGGTGATGGTTAATGGTCATTGTTGGGTGAGTCTTGGGGCTGTTGTTCATGGTTGGGTGAAGTCTGGGGTTGTTGGTCGTTGTTTGGTGATGTGTGTGGTTGTTGGTCATTTTGTGGAGGTGGCTGTTGCTGTTGAGTGTTGGGAGGAGGAGGAGGGGGAAGTAAGGGTTGGTTAGGAAGAGGAGGAGGTGGTGGTAAGTTACCTTGTTGAGGTTGAGGAATCTGAAGGTGTTGGAGGATAAGGTCTAGCTTGGTGTCTAGCCTTCCTAAATGAGCCTCGACCTGACCCACGCGATCCTCAAGCCTCTGGATTCGCTCCCCTTGCTGCTGGAACCCAGCATCACAGTCATTTCTGAGAGGAGCCACCAGGGAGTCAGAAAGCCTAAGGAGAATCTCCTCTTTCATCTCTTGGGCAAAGGCCTTCACAGTGGCTGGCACCCTCGCAACTCTGCTTGGCCCGGGATGGGAGTCAACCTCTTGATCTCCTGCGCCAGAAGCAGAAGGGGCTGAGGTTTGAGAGGCACTGCCTGCCTGAGATCCTGATTTAGTGGCCTTGGCCTTCTTGAGGTACTGGATCTTCATCTTACGGGTGCACCTGGAATCTTTACAACCGCAAGTTTTAAGCGGGATCACTTGCAACCTTACAACCACAAGTTTTACACAAGGCTCACATGCAACCTTTTCTAACTAGCTCCCCCTTACAACCAGCAAGGGTTCAACCTTTACAAATAAAGGATTTTCTAACTTAGTTCTCTTTAAGAACAGATAATGATACACTCTTAAGTACAATGAATGCTCTTAATACAAGAAGAGACTTAACTACAAAGAGTACAAGATGGGTAGATGAAAAGATCACTCAATGAGTTAAATGCTCTTTCTCTTTTCTGGGCAGCTTTGAATGCTTGAAGGATTTCTCGATTTCTCTCTCTAGCTTTCTTCAAGATGTCAAAGATATTAGTTGTCTTCATAAATGAAGGTGAGCTTGTTTATATAGCCTTCAAGTATTCTCACTCTTGGTAGGTGGGTTAGCCGTTTGAATATGGCCGTTTATCCCAAGTTACCGTTTGCCCAATTAATGCTTAGCAGGGTTGACTTTGCTTTATCTCTGAAAAGTAGTTCTGACACCTCTGCTCTGTCAAAAGCATTCTGACACTGCATTGCTCTGAACGTTCTGACATTCTGATTGCCTGCGGAAGCAAGTCCACATCCGGAAGCAACTTTACTCAGTGTACTGCATTTGAACGTTAGTCTTAACAATAAAGGCACATACTCACATGCAGTGGGAGTTCACTTGTCTAAGGGAGTTCTTTTCCATCCGGAAGCAATTCCACATCCAGAAGCACTTTCACTGGACGTTGGTTTTTGTTCATATTTTCCTCACTGACGCTCAGTGCTATCTATACCAACAGCCAGCGCTAGTCACTAGGCATTCAGAAGTAAATCCACTGGACGTTGGGTTATGGTCACTGGTGCTCAGTGTTATCCATACTCACAGCCAGCGCTAGTCTTAATACAATCGGAAGCAAATCTACATCCGGAAGCTTCCTAACTTAGTCTCAAGGATTTTATACTCTAATGCTCTTAGACTGAGTTATGACTTGGTGATATACTTGCTGTCGCTGGGGGATGAGACGTTCATCCGCGAGCGCTAGTCTTAGTCCATCCGGAAGTAAATCCTCATCCGGAAGCACTCTAGTTTGGGGTTCTATATTAACCTAATATTCTCCAAGTGTTTGGCTTGTTCTTTCATATTTTAGTCTTCATCAAAACTTAAGATTCTAACAGTAGCAACCGGACAATCCCTCAATGCATGTAAGATGTCTTCCAACTGTTGACCGCATATTGAACACAATTCACCACTACCATCTCATCTCTGTGTGAGGCTATTAGTCGGCAACTTTGTGTGTAGACATCTCCACACAAATGTTCTAACCCGTTCTAACACCTTCAACTTTCACACTTTCTTCCAAACTGTTGTATGTTGATTATGTGATGTTGATGATTATCCTTTGTAGGCACTAGCTGTTGTAAAACCCTCATGATTTGTCAATTTCCATGTGATTCCTTCAAATCCATTTCTATCGTGGTATCTCTGTACAAATTGGCTAAAATCATCCCACCTCCTAACCATTCCCTTCCAAAGTCGTGAATCCCTTCCAAAGGCTTGTAGGATTGGTATTAAGTCTCCAAAGAGTTTTGCTAAGGAATGCATCATTCATTCTTTCCAAAGACTTAATACCCACTTCACCCTCCTCTTTAGGTTGACACAGCCTCTCCCATGCTATTGCGTGCCATCTTTTCTCTCCTTGGTCTTCCCCCCACACAAAATTTCTCTGTAGTCTCTCTATCTCTTGAATTATTCCATTGGGAATCCTATCATGTTGCATTGGATAAATTGCCATAGAGTTAGTTATGGTTTCCAACCTGACAGTTTCCTTCGAACCTGTTCTACAATGTGCTTATACTTGTCCTTCCTCCTTCTCGGGAAAGCAATCTCAGCTCCCAAATACCTTCCTAACTCCGCCACTGGCTTAAAACCACTTCTGCTGCATATTTCTCTTCTAGTGTTGTTTCCAACATTAGGAGAAAAATAAATAACTGTTTTATCTTGGCTAACTCTGTGTCCTGATATATCTCCAAAAACCTGTAAACACTGCAAAATAACATCTATATTTTTTGGTCAGCTTCTGTAAAAAGAACTAAATTATCAGCAAACATCAAGTGAGTAATGGTAGGGCCATTGCGGCTAGCTCTCATTCCTCTCCACTGTTTCGCTCTCACTCTATCTAGGATCAAATGGGTAAGTTTTTCCATTCCAAATACAAATAGGTACGGGGAAATAGGGTCCCCCTGCCTCAATCCCCGAGATGGCTTGAATGTGTCTATCTTATCTCCATGCCACAAAATATTTGTTGTTGTTGTACTGATACAGTTCATAATTCTTTTAATCATCATGTTTGGGCATTGTAACTCCTCAAGCACTTTTTCCATGAAATTCCAGCTTATCCGATCATAAGCCTTTTCCAAGTCAACCTTGATAGCCATAAACCCCTTCTTACCTTTCTTCTTTCTCATAGAGTGAATCATTTCATTGACAATTATAATATTGTCATGAATGTTTCTTCCTGGCACAAAACTCGCTTGAAGAGGAGACACAATCTTCGGTAAAATACTTTTCAGTCTGTTCACCAAGTTTTTAGACATGCATTTATATATCACGTTGCACAAGGAGATGGGTCTGAATTGTTGCACCTTTTCTGGGTTATCAATTTTAGGAATCAAAGTAACTAAAGTCTTGTTCACATCTTTGATCTTCCTCGGATCCTCCCACATTTGCTTAATCGTATCACAAACACTTCCCCCTACTATGTCCCAGCATTTATGGAAGAAGATTGCTTGAAATCCATCTTCACCTGGAGCCTTGAAACCTCCAATTGAGAACATCGCATCTTTGATTTCTTCACTAGAAATAGCTTTCTGCATTCTATTCCATTCCTCTCTTTCAATAGATGGCCAGGAGAAATTGGTTTGAGTCCAGCACCTTTCCTCTTCTTCCTCGGTAAACAACTTCATAAAGTACGAGTTCATGAGGCTCCCTACTTCTTCTTTTCCTTCAATCCAGTTATTTAGCCCATCCGTTAATGTTGTGACTCGGTTCTTGCTTCTTTTAATCTTTGTTTTCAAGTGGTAGTAAGTTGTATTTCTATCTCCATCATTCAACCATGTCGTTCTAGCCTTTTGGAACCAAAGAATCTCTTCTTGCCAAAGGGTAGATCTCAGTTCTTCCTGAAGTTCTTTTTCAAACCTATCAAGGTACGGGTTTGGTTTATAATGTAAGGATCTCTGTATACCATCAATTCTCCTGAGTAGTTCCATTTTCTTCTTGTTTATGTGGCCAAAAGTGTGGATATTCCAATCTCTGAGTTCTTTTTCAAGAGAGCCCAAAGCAGTCCATGTGTCAACATTATTGTTCCATTTCTCTTTGATGAAACACTTGAAATCTGTAACATACTGTTATTAATTCCCTAATTAAACTAAGATATCCATTTTAATTCACTAATCTCTTTACTAACTATGATAGAAAAAAGAATTTCTATATTAACAATATCTCTATCATAGTTAGAAAAAGAATTTTCTAATCATTTTATACATTATCCATGATAGAAAAGAATTTCCTAATACAATAAGAATACTATCATGGATAATTAGCAGCTAACCATGTTAGAAAAGATTCATCTAACATGGTTAGAAAAGGAAGCACTTAATGTTAAATATTATCCATGATAGAAAAAAATTTCCTGATACAATATGAATACTATCATGGATAATTAAAAGCTAACCATGTTAGAAAGGATTTGCCTAACATGGTTAATAAACAAAACTAATTGATATTAAACAATAAATAGATATATATACATGCGGAAGCGAATGCAGACCTATACAAATTGGCAATATACAATTCAAAATAATCTATACAACTCTACTACCTAAATCCCTTTCCTGATGCTTGTACCTGTGCATGAATACCTGCAAAAATGTCAGTAATCATGGGATGAGACAATTTGTCCCAGTAATCACCGCTTAACTCACTATAACAGTGAGATGTGCGGTAGGGAGGGCGTCTAAAGGGTACCACAGTTTTGAAAACAATAATATATATAACCAGATCTTCTTTTATTCCTTACTCAAGTCCCTCCGTCATATCCAAATCAACTCAAATTCATCATCTCTACTTTTCCAACTCAACCATCCTACTGCCACAACTCTCACACTCACCTATAGATGCAACGTGCCATCATGGAGGCATATATCCAAGCATCTAATCTTCACTATATGATTTGACAATGTGCCCCTCTCTATAATGAGGGGGCAATTTCCCTCTCTGGCAATCCCCAAAGAGGGAACCCCAATTCTGTTTCCATTGCAAAACAGGAACGGTTGGGCTCTCAAATGCCAAAACAACTGTAGGTCACCGGGGACGGTTGGGCTCTCAAATGCCAAAAAAACCGTAGATCACTTCTCTCAATAAGTCGACCTATGATCCCCTGTTTAATCAATCCGAAAAGGATCAGTACAAATAATTGTCGATCAGCCAATCGACAGTTATCATCGAGCGATGGTACAAATATAAATCAGTGTCATGCAATGCTCACATCTCACTGACAATTCTGTTCAATATCTCAATCATCACATCTTATGTTTTCCACAACGTAACTTCCACAATCTCCACTCAACAACTAACTCCGATCCCTATTCTATCCTCGTAACATCTCAAACCACAACTCGAACATTATACCTATATACCTTTCACGCCATTCCAGATCAACCTTTCACGCCATTCTAGATCAATGGCCACCACCAAACAGGATAATATATATATAGTCTTCAAATTTCTTCATATGAAAATAATCGTGTTTGAAAGGCACCCGATAGCCTGTTTTGTATAAAAATAATCTTTCAAATATAATATATATATATAGAGGGTGAGAAAGGATTTTAAAAATCCCCAACTAACGTCACCCTCAATGTTATAGCAAGGTTAAGTGTGATTACCTGTCGCCCTTTAACACTCCACTGTCTTTCCTTACCGTTTCCTTGTAGATTTTCTTTCAAGTATCATCGCCACTATATACTCCTATAATGATATGATACAAAACGATAAATTAATATCATTTCACTTTATAATGCTTTGACATCTCTCTCGTCTCCAATATTACTACCCAACCTTTTTCTTCTTTTACATTGTATTATGGAATATTTTCATTATTGTTCAAAAGTCAAGTAGTTATTACAAAACAAATCAACCTTCACATCACCAAGAACTAAAATCCAACAACATAAGTCCTAAATCATAACAGTCCAAGAACAAGACAACCAAAAGAAAGCAAGTTCAACAAGCAATATACTCCATTCAAACATGTTCTATATTAGTTAATTATGTGGATTCTCTTGTAAGTTTATATATATCAACACAAAACATCAATTCCTTCAATAATATGAAATTGCACATCAAAGTAACTGTTCTATCACATCCCATTTTTCAGCAATAGCCCAAACAAAGAAAAGAATTTCTCACAAACTAATTTAACCAAAACAGGAAAAACACAATTGTTATTACCTCCTTAAATGCCTAAACATTCATATACACTTTCAAATCCATTTCATACAAGTCCTACTATCAGTATTTATTCAGCCACAAACAACTAAGGCATCATTCTAAGTTTAGCAAGATGTTTCATATAAGAAACCAATATCCATTTTCAATCACTTATTCACCTGCAACTTGCAAAACAAACCCAAACATAAACACAATATTTCTCTACATTCTCAAACACCCAAACAAAAATAAACATGCACATTTCTAACTCATTTTCGCACAATTGCATCTCACACAAGTAAATAAAGAACAATTTCCTCTTGATATTTACTCTCCATTAATTTCACAACCGCATATCATGACATTTTAAAGTTATTATCACCATTATGTAACCTCCTTGAATGCATCTTATCCACCAACTAACTCCAAACAACCCTTCAATAGTCAATTTCCATTTATTCAACACTTTGTTCAACAATCTTTTTCCTAAACACCAACCCCATTAAATCCACCACACAAATGTCATTATATAACCTTAATAAGCATTTAGGATCCACTAGTTTGTATAATAAATCACATATCACCAAACCCTAATTCTTAAAGAATCCCTAAATATCTACCAAAATTCCAAAATAACTAAAATTTTCAAGAAAACTCAAATACCTCCAAGAACACTTAAATTAAATACCTCATATTCAATATATAATTTTAGAATTCTCAAAAACCCACAACATAACCAAACCCTAACTCTTCAAGAACATAAATCCAAAGAACTAAGTTAAAGAGAGGTAGAAATTGCTTACGGGGTTCCAAAATGAAAAGGAGGTGATCTCTCAGTTTTCCGGTGGAAGCCGCCGGAAATCTCGCAGGAAAAATGGCCAAAGCCATGGAAGAACGAAACAGCAACTAAGAGAGAAAAGGAAAGTGAGAAATCAACTAGAAAGAAGCATCGCTCGAAAAACTTAAGAAAAATCGAAGCTTTACCTCTCTCCCGTCGCTGGCAGCCGCCGATCTTGCCGGAAAACCGAAGAAGATGATGGAGAGAAGATGTAACGCAATGAAAATGACGAGAAACAGTGAAGAGCACAAGAAACCCACACGATTTTAAAGTTTTGGGAAGGAAAGGAAGTGATTTGATGAAGAGAAATGGTGGAGGAGGAGAGAACCGAGTGGGTGTGTGTGTGGGTTGATGAAGAAATGAAAATGGTAAAGAATGGGGGAGGGGGTGTCGGCCAAGATGTGTATAAGGGGGAGGAAGGAGCTGTTTGGTTTTTGCTTTATTTGGGTGTAGTGTATATTTAGAGTCACCATGATGCCCTCTTTTAAAATTTAGATTTGCTAAGTCGTACATCTAATCTCCTTAATCTTCAGAACATTTTTAAACTCTACCATAGTGTTACCCAAGCCTTCAACTATTTTTAATCAAGTTTTCAATCTAATTTAAATTTTGGGATGTTACAAAATCCTTATGTTGAATCCAGGCAGCTTCAAATCTGAACGGTCTCTCGCCTCTTCTGATAGTTTGAGGCTCTACCATAATCAAAAGGAGATGGTGATCCGATTGAATCCTCGGACCCACCTTAAAAATGGCTTCACTAAACATCAGTTTCCATTTCATATTACTCATGGCTCTATCCAGTTTCTTATATAGCCTACTTGCATGATTAACTATAGGCCCCTCCAGGTAAATCTCGGCCCCTCAGTCTTCATTTCAATAAGGTTGCATTTTTCAATGTTGTCTCTAAATCTTTTACATCTCCTTTCATCAACAGCAACTCCCCCTCTTTGCTCTTCCGCTCCTTTGATGTCATTGAAATCACCTGCTATAAGCCACAGACATTTTATCTGATGGGCAATGCTCTCAAGCTCCTCCCATAATTCACGTCTCTTCATCTCTCTTGGACTAGCATAAACTGCCGTAAAGCACCAAGAATGCTTGTTCAGCCCCTCCAACTCACAATGTAAAAACTGTTTGTGAGCTTTGAGGACTCTAATTATAATGCTTTCATCATTCCATAACATCCATATCCCACATGACATTCTGTTTGCTTCCACTAGAGTTTGTTTTTTAAACCTCATTCTCCTAATACCTTGTTGTGCCACCTCCCCACTACATCTAGTCTCAACTAAAACCAAAATAGTAGGATTGAAACGTCTCTTGATTTCTTTCACAACATTACCGAAAGCTTTTTCGGCTGCTCCTCGTGCATTCCAAACAATCATCATTAATAACTTAAGAAAAGGATTACTACATACCATTTAATTCTCTAATACCTCTTCAACCTCTCCCGCCAAGCCAAGAGGGGTCTCAGATACATAGTCCACTTCTTCAACTTGTATACCCATGAGCTCCTCCTCCACATCTGACAAGCCCATTAAGTTCGCCTGGTAGAACGGATCTGGTGGTTTGCCTCCCCCCTTATCATTTAATGAGTCCAACACCTCAGGTGGGGTTTGGATTAGCTAACACTTGTTTCCCTTATTCGAATAATATTATGAAGCCCTATATCAGACCTCCTTGTGCGACCCAATTCCATCTCTTACTGTTTTCCTGAAACACTATTGTAACATTATGTTACTAATTTCCTGATTAACTCAATAATACCTTTACTAACTATGATAGAAAAATGACTTCCATAATATCAATAAATCTATCATAGTTCGAAAAAGAATTTCCTAATAATAATCATTATCCATGATAGAAAAGAATTTCCTAACACAACCTGAACACTATCATGGATAATTAATAACTAACCATGTTAGAAAAGAATCACCTAACATGGTTAGAAAAAAAAGAGCAATCTATTACAATTCTCCAATTAACCAATAATATCAATACAAATAAAAATATGCGGAAGCGAATGCAGACCTATACATTTTTGGCAATATACATATCTAAATAATCTAAACAACCTTTGAAGCTTAATTCCCTTTTCTGACGCTCGCGCCTGTGCATGATCACCTGCAAAAATGTAAGTAATCGTGGGGTGAGACAACTTGTCTCAGTAATCTACTACTTAACTCACTATAACAGTGGGATGTGCGGTAGTAAGGGCGTCTAAAGGGTACCACAGTTTTAAAATCAATGTATATATACCAGAACCAAGCATTCTTCCATTTACCATTCCAAGCCCTTTGTCACATCCAAAACAAATCAAGTCCATCATTTCTACTTTCCAAAAATCACTCAAAACCCCTCAATCAATTTTCACATCGATAAACTTCACCATCCAATCTCCAAAATTCATGCAGTCATTATTGTAAATCTCATACACATAGTTCTCAAATCCAACTTCTCGTCTCTCATCCATGTACAACCCTGGTGCTCTACTCATGCCATCCCGGAGGCACTACGCTCGAGCCCTATATGTATTCCAAATGAGTCGACACTGTGCCCCTCTCAAAAGTGAGGGGGCAATTTCCCTCCCTGGTAAACTCATGAAAGGGAAACCCCAATCTGTCTCCAATCAGAAAGGGAGCAGTCCCTGTCTCCAATCAGAAGACTTCTGGTCACAGTCTCCAATCTGTTAACCAATGGTCACAGTCTCCAATCTGTCGACCAGTACAAATAACCGTCGATTGGCCTATCGAACGGTTATCATCGCGCAATGGTACATATATCTTAGTGTCATGCAATGATCACAATTCTTTTCAACATCTCAATCACAACCTTTGATACTTTCCATCCATACAACTTTCAAATTCCTAAACCACAAAGTATGATACTCCCAATCCACATCACTTTTCAATACCTGTCAAGTACCAATTATATATCTCCACCACAACTATCACTTTCTATCGATATGACCTATCAACACCGCTGTCCAAGTATTACACCTATATACCTCACCAATCCAACCACTACCAGATAGGATAATAATATATATAGTGTATCACATTCTTTTTATACAAAAGTAATCGTGTTTAAAAGGCACCCGATAGCCTGTTTTGTATAAAAGTAACTTTTAAATATTTTGAGGGCTAGAAAGGATTTTGAAAATCCCAACTAACGTCACTCTCAATGTTATAGCAAGGTAAGAGTGATTACCTGTCGCCCTTAGCATTTTACGCGATTTCTCATCCTTTTCTTCTTGATGCCATGAAAGCCTACCTATATCCTCTCCTATAACAATATAGAACAAAATGATAAATTAATATCATTTCCGCTTTATAGTACTTCAACGTCTCTCTTGAATTCCTAATATGCTACCCAACTCCAACCTTATCCTAAAAATCATTTTGAATCTTTATTGTCCTTCTAGCATTCACACTTTCATAACAACTTTAAAGATATTAACAATTACCTATCATACAATTCCCCGATCAACTAACCTAGAACCAAAAGAATCATCAATGAAACAATCTACATTAAACCCCTAAACACTAACATTCATATAACATGCATTCCGAAAACAAAACAAGTTTCCTTCATCCATTAATCATTTAAACTGCATGTATTACACATTATAACACACAACAATTCAGAATATTGCTTAATCCATTCTTTCCTTATTATTAAAGCATCCCCCAATATAGCAAGAAAAGAGAATCAAAATATACTAAGAATAGAATCACTAAAGACTTGCACATTAATAGTCTTACACTTACAGAAATCCCAAAACAGAAATATGTAAGTGAATTATTATTCGTTTAAACATCTTTAACTTGGAACCAATTATTTTAGCAAGCACAATAACAACCTGAATCTCAGCTTTTACCAAAACAACATGTTGTTAGAATCTTAAGTTTTGATGAAGACTAAAATATGAAAGAATGAGCTAAACACTTATAAACAAGCTCATCTTCATTTATGAAGACAACTAATATCTTTGACATCTTGAAGAAAGCTAGAGTGAGAAACTGAGAAATCCTTCAAGCATTCAAAGCTGCCTAGAAAAGAGAAAGAGCATTTAACACATTGAGAGTTCTTTTCATCTACTTATCATGTACTCTTTGTAGTTAAGTCTCTTCTAGTATTAAGAGCATTCATTGTACTTAAGTGTGTAACATTATCCGTTCTCAAAGAGAACTAAGTTTAGAAAATCCTTTATTTGTAAAGGTTGAACCCTTGCTGGTTGTAAGGGGGAGCTAGTTAGCAAGGTTGCAAGTGAGCCTTGAGTAAAACTTGTGGTTGTAAGGTTGCAAGTGATCCCATCCAAAACTTGTGGTTGTAAGGTTGCAAGTGATCCCGTCTAAAACTTGCGGTTGTAAAGGTTCCAGGTGAACCCGTTTGTAAAACCTGGGGATAGTGGAACTGAACCTGGGTGGTTGAGAACTGGACGTAGGTCAGGAAGACCGAACCAGTATAAAACCTTGTGTTGTTATTGTTCGATTTTTATTTGGTAGCACAATTCACCCCCCCTCTTGTGCATCCATTACTTTCATTTGGTATCAGAGCGGGTCTTTCTGACTTGATTCCAACGAATCTAGAAAGTAAAGATCCAGTAATGGATACAGATTATTCCTTGCCAGATGTCTCTATTCAACCCAACAAGCCTCCAGGCTTTGATGGGTATAACTATCCATTCTGGAAATTCCGAATGGAGACCTACATCAAGTCTAGCGACATCCGACTCTTGGATGTGATCGAACATGGGAATCACACCCCTCTAGATGATGATGGCTTTGCGAAGCAGCGATCCAGATACACCAATGAGGACTATGCTCTAGTCCAGCTAAACTTCAGAGCTATGCACTACATTCAATGCGCTCTTAGTCCTAAGGAGTTTCATAGGATCAGCCACCACAAAACTGCTAAGGATATGTGGGAGGCTCTTGAGGCTGCTCACTCTAGAACCAAGGGAGTGAAGGCAAGACGGGTCGAGATGTTGGTGGAAGAGTTCCACAAATTTGTCATGATTAGTCCAACTGAGCCAATCAGAGAGCTGGAGCTCAGGTTCACTCATCTTATCAATAACCTGGCCTCCCTGGGTAAAGACATTCCTGAAGAAGAACAAGTCAGCAAGATCTTAAAAGTTTTGAAAGGTGATTGGATCACCAAAGTTACCATCTTGCATGAAGTCCAAGGAGAGTCAACAAGCTCCATCACTGCGCTGTTTGGGTCACTGGCTGAATATGAACCAACTTTGCTGGCTCAGAGAGCTCCTCAAGCTTCATCTAAAACCAAGAATCTTGCCCTTGTTGCCCCCAGCAAGGAGAAGATTGATGATAATGATGATGAGGAGGATGATGAGGAGGACATCGATGATGAGGAGATGGCTATGATGGTGAGGAAGTTTAGAAAGTTCTTCAAGAAGAAAGGAGGCTTTTAGAAAGGTGATTCCAGCCAGAGGAGAGGATATAAGAAGGAAAGGGCACCAGTGTGCTTTGAGTGTAAAAAGTCTGGCCACTTCAAGGCTGAGTGTCCAAGCTTGCAGAGATCAAAAGGGAAGGACAAAAGAAAAGCCTTTGTGTCCTCCATCTGGGTAAATAGCTCAGATGAGGAAGCAAGTGATGAGGAAGAGGTTGCCAACCTCTGCCTGGTTGCCAGAGAAGATGGTGAGGAAGCATCTTCAGATTTTGATCTCATCTAGGAGGACAGTGAGGTGTGTCTCAAAGCATCCAAGAATAGGAAATGGTATATTGACAGTGGATACTCGAGACATATGACTGGAGACAGAGACAAATTCAAATCCTTGGTGATCAAAGACGGAGCCACAGTTACCTTTGGAGGAAATCAAAGTGGAAAGATCACCGGAGTTGGAGAAGTTGGACCAGTGAAAGACGTCTATCTGGTGGATGGTCTCTGTCACAACCTGCTGAGCGTGAGCCATAGCACTGACAAAGGAAATTGGGTAATCTTTGATTCACATGAGTGCATGATAGTAGATAAGCAGCATCTGAATCTAGATAAGGCCAACCTAAAATGCAAACTTAAGGCAAATAGAAGTGGAAACCTATACACTCTAGATTTATGTCAACAACTGGAAGAAAAATGTTTAATATCTAGTGATGAGAATAGTTTGTTTTGGCATAAAAGGCTAGCACATGTTAATTTTACTCAACTTGACATGCTGATTAAGAAAGAGCTAGCTACAGGTATTCCATCTTTTAAGGTTAAGCATGATTATATTTGTGAATCCTGCCAACGAGGGAAGCAAACAAAGTCCTCGTTTAAAACCAAGAAGAGAGTCTCCACCAGCAGGCCCTTAGAACTAATCCATATGGATTTGGTTGGACCAGCGAGAGTGAAGAGCTTGGGTGGAAACCTGTATGCTCTAGTGGTGGTGGATGACTATTCTAGGTTCACTTGGACAATGTTTCTTGCCTCTAAGCAAGATGCTTTTGATGCCTTTGTTGTCCTGGCTAAGAAAGTGCAGAATGAGAGAGACCTCAAAATCACAGCCATAAGGACAGACCACGGAGGAGAATTTGAGAACCATAGCTTCTCTGAGCTGTGTGAGCAGAATGGTATTGATCATAACTTCTCAGCTCCTAGAACTCCTCAGCAAAATGGTGTAGTCGAGAGGAAGAACAGGGTTCTGACTAAGATGGCCAGGAGCATGCTCAATGAGAAAGAGGTTTCTCAAGTGTTCTGGGCGGACGCTATGAGCACTGCATGCTACATCTCTAATAGAGCCTATGTTCGCAAGGGCTTGGACAAGACTCCCTATGAGCTGTACAAAGGCAGAAAGCCCAACATCAGCCACCTCAGAATCTTTGGATCAAAATGCTATGTGCATAACAATGGAAAGGTAAATCTGGGTAAGTTTGATCCAAAAGCTGATATAGGTGTATTTCTTAAAGGTTACATCAAAGAAGAGGTTTATGTAGAACAACCTCCTGGCTTTGAGGATCATAAGCATCCTAAACATGTGTATAGGCTAAAGAAAGCTTTATATGGCCTAAAACAAGCTCCTCGAGCTTGGTATGAGAGACTCAGCAGCTTGTTGCTGGGAAAGGGTTTCTCAAGAGGCAAACTAGATAATACACTGTTTATTCTGCACAAAGATAGACACATGCTAATTGTCCAAATTTATGTCGATGATATTATCTTTGGGGCAACTAATGAAAAACTTTGTGAAGAATTTTCTAAGACTATGCAGGGAGAGTTTGAAATGTCAATGATGGGAGAACTAACGTTCTTCCTAGGCCTGCAAATTAAGCAAAAGAAAAATGGAATATTCATCTCCCAAACTAAGTATTGCTGAGAGCTCCTCAAGAAGTTTGGGATGGATGAGTGCAAGGAGTATGACACTCCCATGAGTACCACTGCCGCACTCGATGCTGATGCAAAGGGTAAATCTGTCAGCCTGCCCATGTACAGGGGAATGATAGGTTCCCTGCTGTATTTAACGGCAAGTAGGCCTGACATTCAATTTAGTGTAGGCATGTGTGCTAGGTTTCAAGCCAACCCCAAGGAGTCACATCTAACCTGTGTTAAACATATTCTAAGATACCTTGAGGGAACACAAGAGCTTGGTCTTTGGTATCCCAGAGGTAACCAAGAGTTCTTGTGGGCTTACTCTGACTCTGACCATGCAGGTTATAAAACTGATAGAAAGAGCACCAGTGGACAATGCGCCTTCCTTGGTGGTTGTCTGGTCTCTTGGGCTAGTAAGAAGCAAACCTGCGTGTCTTTATCATCCACAGAGGCAGAATACATTGCTGCCGCAAGCTGTTGTGCCCAAGTGTTGTGGCTGAAGAACCAACTGAGAGATCTTAGCTTGGAGTTCCCTGAGGCTCCCATACTTTGTGACAACACAAGCACTATCAGCCTCGCCAAGAATCCGGTTCAGCACACAAGGACAAAGCACATTGATGTCAGACATCACTTCATCAGAGATCATGTTCAAAAGAAGGATGTCAAAGTGCAGTTTGTTCCCACTCAACATCAGCTTGCTATATTTTCACCAAGCCTCTGGGGTTAATCAATTCACATTCATAAGAGGTGATTTGGGAATGGTAAACCCAAATGAAGTTTAATTCTTCAAAATAAACCTGTGATTAATTAAAACCTGCAACTACACTAACTTAGGCATCGGAGTGCCAATCTTTGTTTTTTGCAGGTCCCCAATGTTAAATCTTAAGCAAGTCCAACCGGAAGCAAAACCACTTCCGGATACTCCTTTGCTGGGGCTGGATGACAACTCAAAGTGACCTGTAGCGCCACTCCAACCGGAAGCAAAACCACTTCCGGATGCTCTTCTGCTGGCGCTGAGTGTTGAATCAAAGTGAGCGGGAGCGCCAGTGTCTGAACAAAGGGACACGTCACCTCAGAAAACGTTTCATCTTCTCACACCAAAAATTATGCCTCTTCTGACATTGTGCAGAGACACGTGTCACAAAGGTGCGACGTTTCAATTTGAATATTTACGTTTTCCCATGAACCAGCGCATGCTTTCATGTAGAGTCATTATGAGCATTTTACCCGTTGTGACATTGCATATAAATAGGAAGCCGTTTTCACTTTTACTTTTTACTTGCACAAATTTCTTACCCACAAAACTCTCTGAATTTATTCATCGAGTTCATCATACTGTTCTTCATCTTCTTCATCTTCTTCTACATCTCTGCCATTTCATTCCATTCATTTCACTTAAAACCCTAAACACAAAAATGGCCGGATCACATGAGACAAACCCCAACACTGAGATAGCCACTACATCAAAGAAGTCAAAAACTGGGAAATCGGGGCACTCGAAATCTGGGAAATCCAGAAAACAGCATGAACAATCTGGGCAAGTTCATAAAATTTCTGAGAAATATGGGCAAAGTCAAGAATAAAGTGAGCGAGTCCAAGAACAGCCAGAACAATCTGGGCATTCTGAGCAACCTCAACAAGAACACTCAAAGAAAAAGGGGAAGAAGAGGGTTCAGTTTAGCGAAGAGCCCTCATCAAAAAGACAGCGAGTTGAGGAGGATGATCCTCTTGTGTACAGAGATGGGCCATTGGAGGCTGTTTCCTCCAAATTTGAAACTGCAAAACCCTACTTCAACACAGGGATGTTCATAGACCTGGACAAGATAGATGATCTAGGGTTTCCACATTTGAGGGAATATCTAGAGAAGTACATGTGCTGGCTAGGGATCAACCAGGAATACAATGTCAACGTCCTGCGGGTGTTCTGCCAGTCCCTCACTGCCAAGGCCAAGTATAAAAAGGTGAATGGGAAGGATCAGATTCGCAGAGTCACCTTCACTACCACAGTAAGAGGGAGAACCATTAATTTCACTTGGAAAGACATCAACCGGCTGATGGGGGTCACT
Source organism: Mimosa pudica (assembly GCA_029929735.1). Taxonomy (NCBI): domain Eukaryota; kingdom Viridiplantae; phylum Streptophyta; class Magnoliopsida; order Fabales; family Fabaceae; genus Mimosa; species Mimosa pudica. The sequence goes on from JAKELP010000036.1 coordinate 2,421,938, forward strand.
GAGGGGGAAATGAATGAGTGGCTATTCCCTGAGAAACTCAGCAAGGAGGAGCTTGAAAAGGTCTATGACACCAAGGGGAAGAAGGTGTCTGGGATGTCTGACTCCAACCGACTCCTAAACTATGTCTACTCCTGCATGATGACAAATAAAGGGGGGAACTTCAACGAGTTCACTCTCCTTGACAACCCTTGGTTCCCCAGATTCCTCTCCCAGCAGCCAATCAACCCTGGGCAGTTGATCAGTCTAGAGCTGCACAGGTGGGTTGAAAATCACAAGTCTGGAAGTCTTCCCTACCCCACAGTCATTGCTTTCCTCCTGGAGAAATATTTGATCAAGTCCACATCCACTGAGGAGGAAGAAAATGTTAAGTGCGTACCTGTCAACTCAGTTAACATCGGCAAGATGGGGATAAAATACATCAAGCAGAAAAAGGCCACTCGCTGAGGATCACAGGCTGGAAGTGCCTCACATACCACGGCTCCCTCTGTATCTGGTACCGGGGATCAAGAAGTCGATTCTCATCCTGGTCCCAGCCGTGTTGCGAAGGTGCCAGCCGCAGTCAAGACCTTTGCTGAGGAAGTGAAGGAGGAGATCCTCTTTCGACTGTCTGACTCTCTGGTGGCTCCTCTTCGCGATGAGTGTGACATTGGGTTCCAGCAGCAGGAGCAGAGAATACAGAGCCTCAAGGATCGAGTAGGTCGGGTCGAGGTTCAGCGAGGAAGGGTAGAGGCCAAATTAGACCTCATTATCAATCACCTTCAAATCCCTCAACCACAAGGTAACTTACCACCACCTCTTCCTCCTAACCCACCTCCATCTCCTCCACCTAATCAACCATTACTCCCTCCTCCTAACACTCAACAGCCACAGCAACCTCCTCCTCAGAATAACCAACAACCCCAAACATCACCCAAGAATGACCATCAATCATCACCTCAAAACTCCACTCAAAACTCACCCCAACACTCCCCTCGCCAATCACCCCTTAACCCCAATAACTCCCCATCTCCCCATAACTCCCCAAACCGTTCACCATCCCCAAACCCCACAGGGGCCTCCAATCCTCCTCCTAACACTCGTCCCACCATAGCTCAATCACTTGGATTTACCTCTCCTGATCACCCACTTCACACCTACTACCTCAGAGACCAATCCCCTATTCGGTGGAGAGTTAAACAACCCCCTGCCTACTACTCTGTAAGTAATGGATGCACAAGAGGGGGGGTGAATTGTGCTTCAAAATAAATGCTCAAATAAAAAACAACACAAGAGTTATACTGGTTCGGTCTACCTGACCTACGTCCAGTCCTCAACCTCCCAGGCCGAGTTCCACTATATCTCAGGTTTTAAATCGGGTTCACCTGAAACCTTACAACCGCAAGTTTTGCACGGGATCACTTGCAACCTTACAACAAGTTTTATACAGGCTCACTTGTAACCCTTCTAACAAACTCCCCCTTACACCAAGCAAGGGGTTAACCTTTACACTTAAAGGATTTTTGACTAAGTTCTCTCAAAGAACAGATAGTGTTACACACTTAAGTACAATCAATGCTCTTATAACAAGAAGAGACTTAACAACAAGGAGTACAGAATAAGTAGGTGAAAAGAATCACTCGATGTGTTAAATGCTCTTCGCTTTTCTGGGCAGCTTTGAATGCTTGAAGATGTTCTTAGTTTTCTCGCTCTAACTTCTCTCAAGAATATTCAAAGATAATTGATTGCTTCATAAATGAAGTTGAGCTTCCTTATATAGTCTTCAAACATTTTGAACTCTTGGTAGGTGGGCTAGCCGTTTGAATATGTCCGTTTTTCCCTTGTTACCGTTTGCCCATTAAATGCTTCATCAATGTATAGCAGGGTTGACTTGCTTTATCTCTGAAAAGTAGTCCTGGCACCTCTGCTCTGACATAAGCATTCTGACACTGCATCTCTGAACGTTCTGACATTCTGATTGCTTGCGGAAGCAACTTCTCATCCGGAAGCAACCTTACTTAGTGTGCTGCACTTGAACGTTAGTTTAGCAATATAAGCACATAGTCACATGCAGTGGGTGTTCCCTAAGTCTAAGGTGTATCCGGAAGCACTTCTACATCCGGAAGTAATTTCACTTGATGAAGGATCTAGCTCACCATCACTTACTCTTGCTCAGTGTATTTCATTCCAACAGTCAGCGCTAGTCACTAAGCTATCGGAAGCACTTTTACTTGACGTGGTGAACTCACTGACGCTTAGGGTTATATCTCTTTTTATCAGCCTGTGTCAGTCTAAATCTAACAGGAAGCAATTTCACTTAACGTGGCTGATTTACTGTCGCTTAGGGTTATATCACCTCTATCAGTCTGTGCCAGTCTAAATCTATCAGGAAGCAATTTTACTTGACGTGGCTTTTTCACTGACGCTTGGGGTTATTCTATTCTATCAGTCTGCGCCAATCTAAAACTAACAGGAAGCAATCTCACTTCCGGTTGAATCATAGCTTAGTCTTAAGGTTTTGTGTGCCTAATGCTCATGGACTAAGTTACTTCCCTAGTGAGTTACTCGCTGTCGCTGGGGGATGAATCATTCATCCGCGTGTGCAAGTCCTAGTCTATCCGGAAGTAAATCCACATCCGGTTGCACTCTTACTGAGGATCCTATGTTATCCTATTGCTTTCTAAGCACTTGGTCTAATCTTTTATATTTTAGTCTTCATCAAAACTTAAGATTCTAATATTCTCCCCCTTTTTGATGATGACAAACTTAGTTTTATCGATTAAGTTCATAAGGAAGATTTTAGCAAAAGATTAAAAGTAATAGATAAGAACAAGTAACATAGACGATAATATTGATAAACAGAGATTACATATTAGAGTATACAAGCAAAACATACACAGGTAATATTCACTAAGCAGGAATGAAATATGCAAGAAAACAAAGAAAAATTTCTTAAGTTAAACAAAAAATGTTTGGATTGTTGGGGGTTCAGGGTTTTTGTTTCTCCTTCCTCTCCCTCTTCTTTTGTCTCTCTACATTTTCCTAGTTCGTCCTCATGAACATTCTGGTCAATTATCCGCTGAAGCTCTTCTTCATCCCTCAGACTCAATAGGTTCCTTCAACATCACATCTCTCCCCCTTTTGGCATCATCAAAGAGGGTGAGGGCCAGGGAAGATTCTCGACTTTGGCACATTCTGTCCTCAAGCTGCTGGATTCGTTCCCAGCATCATACTCAGCATGAAGAGATACTTGTACCATGCATTTCCGGCAGATTTGATCGCCGCAGCCTCCTCCTTAGGGATGGACTTCCTCTTCTTATCAAGCTTCTCTTGCTTAGAACCTACTAACTGTTCTGCCACTCTACCAGAAGTTTCAGGCTGACCTTGAATATTATCATCCTGTCCCGGTGTATTCTGCCCAGAAACTTCATGGTGTTCTTGATGTTCATTGCGATGTGCTTCACGAAGCCCAGATTTTCCAGAGTGTTTATGACTTGATTTCCCAGATCTTGACTTGTGATTCTTAGATGAGGAAGGTTTCCTTGAAACTGGGTTTGTTTCATAAGACTCGGCCATTTTTGTGTGGGTTGGTGATAAAATGCGTAAGGATGTATGAAGAGAATGAAGAACATAGAAGAAGATGAATAGTTTTGTATGCAGAGAATTTGTGAATAAAAGTGAAAAATGATGTCCTATTTATAGGTACAGTCACTAAGGGTAAAACGGTCATGTTTCTTCATATTTTCACACATTGGGTAGCTTAAACAGCTTAAGTTGGAACGACACACCTGATGACACGTGTCGCTTCATATTACCAGAGAAGACATAACGTCTCATTTGGGAAGTTGAAGAGTTTTCTGAAGTGACGTGTCTCTTAGACTAGTGCTGGCGCTCTCTTGGCTTGATCATCCAGTGTCAGTGAGTGATCATTCGGAAGTGGTTTTGCTTCCGGTTGCACTTGCTTAAGATTTAATATTGAGTACCTGCAAAAACATATATTGGCACTCCGATGCCTAAGTTAGTATTTCTGTAAGTGATAAACAATCAAGTACAATGAATAGAATTTACACTTCATTTGGGTTTACCATTCCCAAATCACCTCTAATGAAAGTAAATTGGTCAACCCCCAGAGGCTTGGTGAATATGTCAGCAAGCTGTTGTTGTGTGGGGACAAACTGCACCTTGACATCCTTCTTTTGAACATGGTCTCTGATGAAGTGATGTCTGACGTCAATGTGCTTTGTCCTTGTGTGCTGAACTGGATTCTTGGCGAGGCTAATTGTGCTTGTGTTGTCACAGAGGGTGGGTGCCTCAGGGAACTCCAAGCCAAGATCTCTCAACTGGTTTTTCAGCCATAGCACTTGCGCACAACAACTTGCAGCAGCAATGTATTCTGCCTCAGTGGATGACAAGGACACACAGGTTTGCTTTTTGCTGGCCCAAGACACCAGACAACCACTAAGGAAGGCGCATTGTCCACTGGTGCTCTTTCTATCTGTCTTATAACCTGCATGGTCAGAGTCAGAGTAAGCCCACAAGAACTCTTGGTTACCTCTGGGATACCAAAGACCAAGTTCTTGTGTTCCCTCAAGGTATCTCAGAATACGTTTAACACATGTTAAGTGTGATTCCTTGGGGTTGGCTTGAAACCTAGCACACATGCCTACACTAAATTGAATGTCAGGCCTGCTGGCTGTTAAGTATAAGAGGGAACCTATCATTCCCCTGTACATGGGCAGGCTGACACATTTACCCTTTACGTCAGCGTCGAGTGCGGCAGTGGTACTCATAGGAGTGTCATACTCCTTGCATTCATCCATCCCAAACTTTTTGAGTAGTTCTCTACAGTACTTAGCTTGGGAGATGAAGATTCCATTCTTCTTCTGTTTAATTTGCAGGCCTAGGAAGAACGTTAGTTCTCCCATCATTGACATCTCAAATTCACCCTGCATAGTCTTAGAGAAATTTTCACAAAGCTTTTCGTTAGTTGCCCCAAATATAATATCATCAACATAAATTTGGACAATTAACATATCTCTATCTTTGTGAAGGATAAACAGTGTATTATCTAATTTGCCCCTTGAGAAACCCTTGCCCAGCAAAAAGCTGCTGAGTCTCTCATACCAAGCTCGAGGAGCTTGTTTCAGGCCATATAAAGCTTTCTTTAATCTATACACATGTTTGGGGTGCTTATGGTCCTCAAAGCCAGGAGGTTGTTCTACATATACCTCTTCTTTAATATAACCATTAAGAAATGCACTCTTTACATCCATTTGATATAATCTAAGACCTTTCATGGATGCAAAGGCTAGAAGAATCCTTATTGCTTCAAGTCTAGCGACTGGAGCAAAAGTTTCTTCATAGTCAATGCCTTCTTCTTGGTTGTATCCTTTGGCTACTAGTCTGGCTTTGTTCCTGGTGATTTGACATGTCTCATCCAGTTTGTTTTTGAAGACCCACTTGGTCCCCACTATGGATTGATGAGACGGCCTTGGGACTAGTTCCCACACTTGACTTCTCTCAAATTGATTTAGCTCTTCCTGCATGGCAATAATCCACTCGCAGTCCTCAAGAGCTTGTTCAACTGAAGTTGGTTCGATTTGAGATAGAAATGCTCCAAACTCAACTTCATTTTGAACTTGTCTTCTAGTTCTGACACCAGAAGAAACATCACCAAGCACTTGATCAAGAGGGTGATCCCTGTGATGTCTCCTGGCTATTGGCAACTGTGCCTCCTCAGGCATGGGTTGCACTCCAGGTTCATCACTGGGTTCACCTTCTTCTTTAGGATTGCTTGTTGGTGTTTCTTTTGGTGGTGAGGAAGATGATGGTAGTTTTGGAAGATTAAGTGCTTCATCATCTTCTGTGGATTGTCCCCATGTAGGAGTTTCATCAAATACAACATGCATGGATTCTTCTACAGTTTTGGTTCTCATGTTGTATATCCTATATGCTTTACTCCTAAGGGAATATCCTATGAATATACCTACATCAGCCTTTGGATCAAACTTACCCAAATTTACCTTTCCATTATTATGCACGTAGCATTTTGATCCAAATATTCTGAGGTGGCTGATGTTGGGCTTCCTCCCTTTGTATAGCTCGTATGGAGTCTTATCCAGGCCCTTGCGAACATAGGCTCTGTTGGAGATATAGCAAGCAGTGCTCATAGCGTCTGCCCAGAACACTTGAGAAACTTCTTTCTCGTTGAGCATGCTTCTAGCCATCTCTGTCAGAACCCTGTTCTTCCTTTCGACCACTCCATTTTGCTGAGGAGTCCTAGGAGCTGAGAAGTTATGCTCAATGCCGTTTTGCTCACATAGCTCAGAGAAGCTATGGTTCTCAAACTCTCCTTCATGGTCTGTCCTTATGGCTGTGATTTTGAGCTCTCTCTCATTCTGCACTTTCTTAGCCAGGACAACAAAAGCATCAAAGGCATCTTGCTTAGAGGCAAGAAACATAGTCCAAGTGAACCTTGAATAGTCATCCACCACCACTAGAGCATATAGGTTTCCACCCAAGCTCTTCACTCTCGCTGGCCCAACCAAATCCATATGGATTAGTTCCAAGGGCCTGCTGGTGGAGACTCTCTTCTTGGTTTTAAACGAGGACTTTGTTTGCTTCCCTCGTTGGCAGGATTCACAAATAAAATCATGCTTTACTTTGAAAGTTGGAATACCTATGGCTAGCTCCTTTTTGATTAGCATATCAAGTTGAGTAAAATTAACATGAGCTAACCTCTTATGCCAAAGCCAACTATTCTCGTCACTAGAGATTAAGCATTTTTCTTCTAGCTGTTGACATAAGTCCAAGGTATATAGGTTTCCGTTTCTATTGGCCTTAAGTTTATATTTTAAATTGGCCTTGTCTAATTTCAGATCCTGCTTATCAACTATTAAGCACTCATTTGAATCAAAGATTACCCAGTTACCTTTGTCAGTGCTTTGACTTACGCTTAGCAGGTTGTGACAGAGACCGTCCACTAGATAGACATCTTTGACTGGTCCGACTTCTCCCACTCCAGTGATCTTACCACTTTGATTTCCTCCAAAGGTCACTGTGGCTCCATCTTTGATCACCAGAGATTTGAACTTGTCTCTGTCTCCAGTCATATGTCTCGAGCATCCGCTATCGATGTACCATTTTTTGTTCTTGGATGCCTTGAGACACACCTGAAACAATCAAGCAACTTTAGGTACCCAACCTCTCTTGGGTCCTTTGTCATTAGTGTTTAGTGCCCTTGGCCTAGTATTGAGCTTAACCTTGGGCTTATGAACATTTGGAGCCTTTGGCCTAGTGCTGGCTCTAGGCTCTTGGGTTTTCCCAGTGGGATGATTCTAGGCTCGGGATTCTTGTCCTTTCTTGGTGTCCTTTGCAGGTGGAGGATCCTGTGTAGCCGTGGTTCCTTTAGGAACCCATTTGTAAGAGCTGTTAGCTTCATGCTTCTTAGCATTACAGGTGGACATGGAGTGTCCTTTCCTGTTGCAGTAATTACAGAAGCTAAAAGGTGAGGAGCTATGACTGGTGGCTTTATGGAAGAACTTTAAGTAAGGTTTTACTTTTGGTTCTACCCACTTTTTCCCTCTAGGGGTATATCCCAAGCCAGTTCTATCCCTATATGCCCTTTGGTTCATTAAGAGTATATTTAGCATTTCTGAACCATTGGTAAACTTCTGCAGGGCATTTTGCAGCTTGTTATTTTCTTCTGAGATTTTGCTGCAATTAGGACAGCTCTCAGGTGTTGGGGCGTTGGGTTCTGTTTGGGGAGTCTTCTAGCTTCCACTAGTTCCTCACTTAGTGAGTCCACCTTGGACTCAAGTGATTCCTTTTTGGTTTTCAACACCTTATAGGCTTTACATAGTCTAGAGAATTCTTCATGAACCTCATTGTAAGCCTCTTGTAGTTCAAGAAGAGTTACCTCATGATCTTCGTTGGTGAGGTCAAGATCTGAATATGCTTCTTCATCCTCTTCTCTAGCTACCAGACAGAGGTTGGCAACTTCTTCTTCATCACTTGCTTCCTCATCTGAGCTATTTACCCAAATGGAGGAAACAAGAGCCTTTCTTTTGTCCTTGCCTTTTGACCTCTGCAGGCTGGGACACTCAGCCTTGAAGTGACCAGGTTTATTGCATTCAAAACACACAGGGACCTTTTCTTTCTTGTATCCCTTCTTCTGGCTAGAATCACCTCTCTGATAGCCTCCCTTCTTTCTGAAGAATTTCCTAAACTTCCTCACCATCATAGCCATCTCCTCATCGTCCATCTCCTCCTCATCATCCTCATCATCGTCATTGTTCTCCTTGCTGGGAGCAACGAGAGCAAGGTTCTTGTTCTTGGATGAGGTTTGAGGAGCTCTCATAGTCAGCAAGGTAGGCTCATATTCAGCAAGAGAGCCAAATAGTGCGGTGATGGAGCTGGTTGATTCTCCTTGCACTTCTTGCAAAATAGTTACTTTGGTGATCCAGTCTCCCTTCAAGATCTTTAGAATCTTGCTCACTTGCTCTCTTTCAGGGATATCCTTACCCACAGCGAGGCCAGATTGTTGATGAGATGGGTGAACCTGAGTTCCAGCTCTCTGATAGTCTCGGTGGGACTCAGCATGGCGAATTTGTGAAATTCTTCCACCAGCATTTCAACACGTCTCGCTTTTACTCCCCTGGTTCCAGAGTGTGCAGCCTCAAGAGCCTCCCACATATCTTTTGCATTTTTGTGGTGGCTGATCCTGTGATACTCTTTGGGGCTGAGAGCACACTGGATGTAGTGCATGGCCCGATGGTTCATTTGGACTAGGGCATAGTCCTCAGGAGTGTATCTGGCTCGCACTTTTGCAAATCCATCCTCATCTAGCGGAGTTTGATCCCCTCGTTCTATTACGTCCCAGAGTCTGATATCACTTGACTTGATATAAGTCTCCATTCTGAACTTCCAGAATGAGTAGTTATACCCATCGAAGCCTGGGGGCTTGTTGGGTTGAACGAAGACATCTGGTAGAGAATAGTCTGTGTCCATTACTGGATCTTTGCCTTCTGATTCGTTGGAATCGAGTTAGAAGGACCTTGCTCTGATACCAAATGTAAGTAATGGATGCACAAGAGGGGGGGTGAATTGTGCTTCAAAATAAATGCTCAAATAAAAAACAACACAAGAGTTATACTGGTTCGGTCTACCTGACCTACGTCCAGTCCTCAACCTCCCAGGCCGAGTTCCACTATATCTCAGGTTTTAAATCGGGTTCACCTGAAACCTTACAACCGCAAGTTTTGCACGGGATCACTTGCAACCTTACAACAAGTTTTATACAGGCTCACTTGTAACCCTTCTAACAAACTCCCCCTTACACCAAGCAAGGGGTTAACCTTTACACTTAAAGGATTTTTGACTAAGTTCTCTCAAAGAACAGATAGTGTTACACACTTAAGTACAATCAATGCTCTTATAACAAGAAGAGACTTAACAACAAGGAGTACAGAATAAGTAGGTGAAAAGAATCACTCGATGTGTTAAATGCTCTTCGCTTTTCTGGGCAGCTTTGAATGCTTGAAGATGTTCTTAGTTTTCTCGCTCTAACTCTCTCAAGAATATTCAAAGATAATTGATTGCTTCATAAATGAAGTTGAGCTTCCTTATATAGTCTTCAAACATTTTGAACTCTTGGTAGGTGGGCTAGCCGTTTGAATATGTCCGTTTTTCCCTTGTTACCGTTTGCCCATTAAATGCTTCATCAATGTATAGCAGGGTTGACTTGCTTTATCTCTGAAAAGTAGTCCTGGCACCTCTGCTCTGACATAAGCATTCTGACACTGCATCTCTGAACGTTCTGACATTCTGATTGCTTGCGAAAGCAACTTCTCATCCGGAAGCAACCTTACTTAGTGTGCTGCACTTGAACGTTAGTTTAGCAATATAAGCACATAGTCACATGCAGTGGGTGTTCCCTAAGTCTAAGGTGTATCCGGAAGCACTTCTACATCCGGAAGTAATTTCACTTGATGAAGGATCTAGCTCACCATCACTTACTCTTGCTCAGTGTATTTCATTCCAACAGTCAGCGCTAGTCACTAAGCTATCGGAAGCACTTTTACTTGACGTGGTGAACTCACTGACGCTTAGGGTTATATCTCTTTTTATCAGCCTGTGTCAGTCTAAATCTAACAGGAAGCAATTTCACTTAACGTGGCTGATTTACTGTCGCTTAGGGTTATATCACCTCTATCAGTCTGTGCCAGTCTAAATCTATCAGGAAGCAATTTTACTTGACGTGGCTTTTTCACTGACGCTTGGGGTTATTCTATTCTATCAGTCTGCGCCAATCTAAAACTAACAGGAAGCAATCTCACTTCTGGTTGAATCATAGCTTAGTCTTAAGGTTTTGTGTGCCTAATGCTCATGGACTAAGTTACTTCCCTAGTGAGTTACTCGCTGTCGCTGGGGGATGAATCATTCATCCGCGTGTGCAAGTCCTAGTCTATCCGGAAGTAAATCCACATCCGGTTGCACTCTTACTGAGGATCCTATGTTATCCTATTGCTTTCTAAGCACTTGGTCTAATCTTTTATATTTTAGTCTTCATCAAAACTTAAGATTCTAACATTCTCTACCTACCCCTTTGATGGACTATTCACCAACCCCTCCTTCTTAGAAAGAAACACAGCCCTCCTCCCCAACCCTCCTAATTCACCAGAAAACACCTCACCCACATCCTCACCCACATCCTCGCCCGAATCCTCACCACCCAGAACTTTTGGCCCTGACCCTTCACCCTCCTCTTCACCCAATCCATCCTCCCTGGCCCTCGTTCCTTTTGATGATGCCAAAAGGGGGAGAGAGAAACTCTACCAGCTGCTGCCTTCCGTCAGGCATTTGATTTGGAGCAAATAAGGACTCAACCTTCCCTCTGGCTAGATGAAAACATCACTGCTGCTCTTCGCCGAGCCATGGACCTTCAAAGATTGGGTGGTGCTGAAAGTCTGATATGAGGGGAAGCCATGTGATTTATGCAACAGCATCGATCAGATGAGCAAAGGTCGAAGTGGGCAATGGTTATGTATGAGCAACCTGAAGAGATCTCATTTGGTCAGATAGCCTGCCTAGATGCTGAAAGAGCACGAGCCATGCCTACCCAACCAATAGGCAAGGGCAAAGGAAAAGGCAAAGGCAAAGGGAAAAGGAAAGCCCAGGAAGTTGAGGAGGACCCCAACTTCCCAGTGTGGAATGTGAAGATTAGGGCTGTCCATTATCCCAATGGCGAGGTCACTCCCTTCTCTAATGCAACTGGGTTCCCTGGGTTTGAAGAAGTTGAAAATCTGAAGAGAGCATTTGAGGAATCCGTTGAGTCTGAGAGACTCAGAAGGGAGAAGGAAGAGGCAGAGCTTCAGAGTATAATTGCTCAGATTGACCAGAGCGAGAAAGATGCCCACATAGCTCGACTTCAAAAGGAAAATGAGCAAAGGCAGTTGGAGAGGGAAAGGAAAAAGAGACATCACCTATAAACCCCACTCTACTACCCTAGACATTTAACTTAGAAATTTTTCCTTTTTCATATTTTTCATGCATAGCTCAACTTGCACAGTTTTGATTACTTGTAAATTTTAACTGCTGTTATACATATCTGACTTGTAATCTTTTGCTCATCAATGATATCTGTCCTTAGTTCTTTGTGCCTTATCTGATTATTACTTTCAATTCTTTCATATGAACTTAATTAGATAACTTAGTTTGTCATCATCAAAAAGGGGGAGAATGTTAGAATCTTAAATTTTGATGAAGACTAAAATATGAAAGAATGAGCTAAACACTTAGAGAAAGTTAGGCTAACATAGAACCCAAGTAAGAGTACAACCAGATGTGGATTTACTTCCGGATGGACTAGGACTAGTGCTCGCGGATGAACATCTCATCCCCCAGCGGCAGCAAGTATTTCACTAAGTCACAACTCAGTCTAAGAACATTAGGTGTATAAAATCCTTAAGACTAAGTTAGGAAGCTTCCGGATGTGGATTTGCTTCTGATTGCTTAGTGACTAGCGCTGGCTGTTGGTCTAGATAACACTGAGCGTCAGTGAGTAAAATATGAACATAACCCAACGTCCAGTGGATTTGCTTCCGATTGCTTAGTGACTAGCGCTGGCTGTTGGTTTGGATAACACTGAGCGTCAGTGAGTAAAATGTGAACATAACCCAACGTCCAGTGAAAGTGCTTCCGGATGTGGAATTGCTTCCGGATATAAAAGAGCTCCCTTAGACTAAGTGAACTCCCACTGCATGTGAGTATGTGCTATTATTGTTACGACTAACGTTCAAAATGCAGTACACTGAGTGATGTTGCTTCCGGATGTGGACTTGCTTCCGCAAGCAATCAGAATGTCAGAACGTTCAGAGCAGTGCAATGTCAGAGTGCTTTTTGGCAGAGCAGAGTTGTCAGAAATACTTTTCAGAGATAAAGCAAAGTCAACCCAGCTAAGCATTAATGAAGCAATTAATGGGCAAACGGTAACATGGGATAAACGGCCATATTCAAACGGCTAACCCACCTACCAAGAGTGAGAATACTTGAAGACTATATAAACAAGCTCATCTTCATTTATGAAGACAACTAATATCTTTAACATCTTGAAGAAAGCTAGAGTGAGAAACTGAGAAATCCTTCAAGCATTCAAAGCTGCCCAGAAAAGAGAAAGAGCATTTAACACATTGAGAGTACTTTTCATCTACTTATCTTGTACTCTTTGTAGTTAAGTCTCTTCTTGTATTAAGAGCATTCATTGTACTTAAGTGTGTAACATTATCCGTTCTCAAAGAGAACTAAGTTTAGAAAATCCTTTATTTGTAAAGGTTGAACCCTTGCTGGTTGTAAGGGGGAGCTAGTTAGCAAGGTTGCAAGTGAGCCTTGAGTAAAACTTGTGGTTGTAAGGTTTCAAGTGATCTAGTCCAAAACTTGTGGTTGTAAGGTTGCAAGTGATCCCGTCCAAAACTTGCGGTTGTAAAGGTTCCAGGCAAGGATGTGAAAGCCGGACCGAGCCGGACGGTCCGACCGGTCGGACCGTCGACCGGCCACCATAGCGGCTCGTCCTAGGCACGAAAGCCGTTTTCCTAGTTCGGCCGCTTTGGACCTCCTCGAGCCGGCCAACGAGCCGGAAGTCGGCGAAAAACCGGAAGCCGGAACGGCTATCACCGATCCGGCCGCCCCCAATTCGTTAGAAAAAAAAACGGGCCCAGCCTTTTCCCAGTGACAGAAAACGGTCATGATGCCTTTTTCTGATGACAAAAAGAAAAACCAGAAGGAGGAAGAGAATGATAGGAGAAAGAAACTGAAATATTTAAGGAAAAAACTTACATTTTTCTTTAAATATTGAACTTGAGAGTTGAGATCGATGAAAAACCAGAATGAAAACAGAAGCAAGTTTGAAGTTTACTCCCAGTTTTTCCTTTCCTATCGTTGAAGAAGACGAACAGATCTGAACACTTCATTTTTCTCTGACTATTGAACTTGTACAAGGAGAGAAGCAATGTAAAATAAAAAAATTTTACTCCACTTTGCCCAATGCAAGAAAAGTGGAGACTGGATAACGCTTTTTTCCAAGCTAGTCAATCTACTACTGTATGCTTCTTTATGAGTGATAAATGTTTTTTTCCTTTTTCTTTATTTTCTATTTCACCGTACCGTTTGGAGTACAATATTATTATCTTGCAAGTAGTTTGGAAAATTTTGATTATCTTCTTTTTTATTTTCTATAATTATTACTTCCTAATCTTCATTCTTAATGTATGGTGAGACTTAATTGTAGAGTATATTTTGATTTGAGAGTAGATTTCCATCCTATATAGTAGTATTTTTATTTGTGACTTTGCTTAATTTCATCCTAATTATATTAAGTTATTAAGTATTAACAATATTTATATATTTAATTTTGAATAAATTATTACGTCACCGGTTCGACCGAACGGTCCAACCGTTTCAACCGTTTCAACCATGACCCGCTCAGTTTTCCGGCTCGACGTCCGGCTCGGGTTTTAAAACCTTGGTTCCAGGTGAACCCGTTTGTAAAACCTGGGGATAGTGGAACTCAACCTGGGTGGTTGAGAACTGGACGTAGGTCAGGAAGACCGAACCAGTATAAAACCTTGTGTTGTTATTGTTCGATTTTTATTTGGTAGCACAATTCACCCCCCCCCCCCCTCTTGTGCATCCATTACTTTCACATGTCTCAATCAAAACATTCACAACCTTAATAAATTCTTCAAACATCAAGCACCAATTCCTTTACAAATCTAAAATCCCTACATTCTCAATATCTTTTGAATTCTAACCATACTAGCAAGGATCCTACACATATATATGCACCACTTAAATATTCCAATCTCAAAAATTGATCGAAGACTCCATATTCAAGATTCCAAACAATTTGTAACTTTAGATTTCTTAATCTTCATACCCTTAATTGATCCTTATTCAATCCATTTCAATATCATCATAATCATACATTATTAACTATCCTACGTCTTAATCGATTCATTGGCTCTCAATGCTCATTTTCCTTTCTATATAATCCTACAACTTCCCTTAACCACTTACCTTTCTCATACTCTTACCAAATCAATGTTCACAAATTACCCCCAATCTAACTTCCTAGGTTTAACATTGCAAATTTTCCTCTCTTAAACACCTAACACTTTATTCAATCAATAATCCTACTTATCCATGGTTTTCACAATCATAAATAAATACCAATAACCCATAGAAATCACTAAAACATAATTTACTCAAACCTTTCTCCAATCTCAACATTCTACAATTATTCACTAACATCAATTAATATTACAACCATCCATTTGCTCAAATTCATATTAAAATCACCTTTATCTAAATCAAACCCTACTTAATCACACTTTCCAACTCAAAGTTTGATTCAAGAGTTTCTACCAACCATTCCAACATTTTAAGATAATCTTTTAGCAAATTGTAAACCATAAAGAAGCACCATTAACCAGAACAATGAGAGGATTTTCGAAATTCTCTCCAAACCCTAGCTTTCCAACACATAATTTTGTCATATTATCATCCTAACTCAAAATCAAGTAATCCCAACATATAGAGTATTTAGAATCAACCAAATATAGTTTTAAAACCACAATTTCAAACCAAAAAGCTGTATAATCAGATTTGATAATAAACCCCAAAAAGTTAGGGTTTTGCATAAACTTCACAAAATTACAATAACATTCAATTTAACGGTTAGGACACTACAAAATGAAGCTTTAGTTTAGTCTTAATTCATTATCATAACTAAAACCCAAAACTCAATTCAAACTCTCTCTTAAATGGCCCAAAACGAAAAAATCAAAGGCAAGAAGGGTGTAGAAATGCTTACGGAGTTCTAAAATGAAAAAGCGATGTTCACACGCCGGAAACCACCGCGAGCCTTGCCGGAAAACGGCCATTAAAGGGGCTGACCGAAACATACAGCAAAAGGGAAAAGAAAAATGAGGAAAAAGAAGTTGGGAAAGAGTATTAGCTTGGAAAACCAAAGAAATAGCAAACCTCACCTCTCACCGACGCCGACCTCCCCCGTCCGCCGCCGGAGAAGAAGAAAACTCGCCGGAAATTCACGTGACCCCAAGCAGCAGGGAGGCACGGATCTGACGCGATTTTAGCAAGGATTTGGAGAGAAGAAAGTGAAGAAACCGAAATTGGTGAGTTTTTGAGGTGGAGAAATGAAATGGGTGAGCTTTAGAGAAGAGAAGAATTGAAAATGGAAGAGGAGGAGGGAGGGTGCGGTGCTGATCCGAAAATGAAGGGGAGGGAGTGTTTGGTTAAGGTTATATTGTGTATCATGTACACATTTAAAGAAAATTACCTAAAGGCCCTTCTTAATTCCCAAACCATTAGATTTGCCAAAACATGCATCCAATTTATTTAACCTCCCCAATACTTTAATTTCCATAAACTTCCATAATTTCTAAATTCTCCCAACCATTCAATTGATTATTTTTAAGCACTTATTTCCTAAAACTCCAAAAATATCCCAAAAATCTCCAAAAATTCCAAAAATTCTCAAAATTTCTAATTTTTCCTCATTTATTATTTGCTAAATACTCTCTAATCCTATATTAAATTTTCAGGATGTTACACACTATTTCGGTTAAATTTGAGTCTCTCCTCATTAGACTCTTTTAAACTCACTGCTCTCCCTTGTTCACTACCCCTATATTCCACTGGACTCCTTGACCTATCCCTCTTATATTTTCTTTCTGCAGCTATACTCTGTACTTCCTCTACCTCAGCTCTGCCTCCCTGCGCTCTTTTGTCTCCTTTTTTCTTTTCCTGTGTAACACTCTTCTTCTCTCCCTTTTGACTCTCTGCTATTTTCTTAATTTGTTCTCTATGCCCGCCTACTTCCTCTTGACTAATTGCCACGTTGGAAATCTCTTTCAAAGATCTTTTTCCCTCCTCAACTTCCATATTGTTACTTGTCATCTCACTCTCCTCCTCTAAGACTGCTAACCTTGAGGAAAAGTTTTTGCTAGAGTCAGCTAAGTTGTCCTTTTTCTGCCCTTGTTCAGCTTTCCCTCCTTTTTGAATTACCCTTTTGCCTTTCCTTTGATCCACTCACTACAATCCACTCACCGAATTTCTCAGGGTCATCACCACCATTTTTTCCGACGAGGTTTTCTCCAACATTAACCATCTGAGCGTCTCTCTTTTGTTGTTCCTCTCTTGATCTTGACTTTGTTTCATGGGGCAGTGGGCGGCATCGTGCCCAAATTTTCCCCAGTGAAAGCAAATGAGATGTAATGCCTCATATTCAATCTTCAGAGAGTTTCCATCTACCACATACGACGGCACTAGAGGTTCCCCCAAGTCTATTTCCACACACATCCGCGCATACATCTTACGAGCACGATGTAATGTCATCTTATCTATCTTGATTGCTTTCCCTATCTTATTTCTCAAATTAAAGAAAAACTTTTTATCATAGTAGTCAACCGGTAGCCCGGGCAGCCTTACCCAAATTGCCAGCTTCTGAATCTTTTCGCTGATGGGCAAAAATTACTCTTCCAAGTTTGCACCGTGAGGTAACGATTTTGTATAAGTCATGACCCTCCTTCTAAAATAAAATAATAATCATCCCAAGTATGAAAAGAAGCTAGAAAGAAGCCATTGCCAATAACAGAAAGATCTACTCTTCCTCCCTGAGCCCATAACAGTTGAATCTTTTTGTTGTGTTGCATATATCCTATATTTCCTCCAAGAAGTTTAATTATTAATGACTTTTGCCATTTCCTTCCCAGCCTTTTCTTCTCTTCATCAGAAAATCTGATATTTGGCCCCTGTTCTGTTTCTTGGATTTGTATACCTCTAGTCATTTCTTCCACGTTGCTTATGAGCAGGTTTCCATCCCAATCTTCTTCATCTGCAGGCGCATATTCCTCTTCAAGAGGATGACTTGGTTTCGGTTTAACAGCTTCTCTATAGGACATGGGCTTTTGTTTGGTGCTTTCTTGATTCTCTTCTTGATCCTTCATCCACTCTTCTTCCCTACTTTCCAAAATTATGTCCCCGGTGAAACTCCCGTTTCTTCTTGGCACTTTATCTCGTTGACTAGTAGCTTCTTCCTCCCCTAAGTTAGACACATGTCTAAAGTTAATCGGCGAAGGAATCCCTGTTTCAGAGTCCACTTTTGTACTTGGAATAGTCCCTTCTTGATTGGCCGGCGGCCTATCAGGGGGTTGTTTCTCATGATCCTGATCACTAGAACTCATTTTCTCTCACACTCTCTCTCTCTCTACTTTCTCTCTCTAACGTTATCTCTCTTACACTTTAATCTAACTTTTCACTTTGTAGTTTCTCTTTTGATGCTATCACTTTGACTCCTATAATTTTCTTGTTGCGTAAGTGGTTTCCTTGACAAGTTACGACTTGAAAATGCAACATATGCAGAATGGACAAAATCATTTCCGATCATGCTTCTCATTGGGAAGATAGAGAGGGTATAGGTGAAGATGTGTTGATCAAGGCAGATAAATTTATTCTTCCTGCTGATTTTATTGTCTTAGATTGTGAAGAAGACTTAGAACTACCACTCATTGTGGGTAGACCTTTTCTTGCTATTACTCGAACACTCATTGATGTTGAGAAAGGAGAGATCAAGTTAAGGGTGAATGGGGAGGAAGTCGTTTTTAATATGAACAAGGCTTTGAAATATCCAAGGGACACAACTGATTGCTTCAGGGCAGATATGCTGGATGAGGTGATACAAGAGACTATTGATTCTTGTGCTATAAAAGAACCATTTGAAGCTGCTTTACTTGGAGTTTCTGAACTTGAGAATGAGAAGGTCTGTGAATGCAAGAAATTACTTGAAGCTTCTCCTCCCTACACTAGTTCATCAAGGCAGTTTGAGTTATTAGAGATGGATTCATGGCCAAATTCTTCTCTTAAACCTTCTGTTGAGCAAGCACCGTTTTTTAGAGCTTAAACCTTTACCATCACATCTTGAGTGTGCGTATTTGGGTGAGTCTGAGACACTTCCCATTATTATTTCTTCTTCTCTTACAGATGACCAGAAAGAAAGGTTATTAAAGGTTCTTCGTGATCACAAGAGAGCGTTGGAATGGACTATTTCAGATATCAAAGGTGTAAGTCCCTCGATTGTTATGCATAAGATACTCTTAGAAGATGATCATAAGAAATATATTCAAAACCAGAGGAGATTGAATTCTATGATGAAATAAGTGGTTAAGAAGGAGGTAATTAAGTGGTTAGATCCTGGAATTAATTATTTCTCTGATTTCTGATAATTCGTGGGTTAGTCCAGTGCAATGTGTTCCTAAGAAAGGAGGTGTGACTGTGATTATGGAGAAAGGATGAATGGGAGATATAATGAGTAGGAAAAGTCACTACAGAAGCATATAATTAATAAGAAAATAAAATAAAAAAATACATCAAACATTTAAATCTATCTATTAGAAAACAAACAAATTTCTATAAAAGAAAAAGAAACAAAACTGATTCAAAAACGTTGAAGCTTATAATAAACACTATAGTAGTATTCGGCTTAGTGCATGAAAGTTAAATCATCATCACTCGTTGATAACATTTGAGAAATTAGGAACTCCTAGTAGTAACCAGTCATGGAAGAACCGGGAAGATCATTGGGTTTTATTCTCACCAGACTTTTGTTCCACTTCCTGCAACAATATTGGGCTTATGGACCTGGTTACTTATGATGTTTTAATGTTGTATTTTCTACTTCTATGTTGTGTTTTTTTTTTTTTAATTTCCAGTTATATTTCTTGTTCTTTTTATGCTTTATTTGAAGTTTGTTGGCCTTTCTATTTTATATACTAGACTAGACTTTTTGCTTGTATTTTCTTTTTACTTCAATGTAGTTGCCTTTACCTATATAAAATTAACGGACAAGTTTGCAAGATAAAACAAACAAGTAGTACTTTTTTTTGGAATGAAATCTACGAAGCATTTAGTTTGAAGCAATTCCATAAGTGACAACATCTTTTAACATATAATTAACAACATTCCAAAACAGTTTCAACGCATCTCTTGGTAAGAACCAAACTCATGTTATTTTGTTTGCCTAATTTCTAATCTACCTCGAGATTCTCCGTGGTCCAATAATTTTGATTATTAATCACTTTCTTTTCAAAATTTTAGCTATCAAAGAATACAATACCATGTTATCCAAAAAAAAAAGAGAATACAATACCATATCTAGTTTTTTATATGTACAATTTCAATGTGCGCGATTATGCGTATAAATTAATTACAATACCATATGCAAATTAATACTAGTCCTGAAACAAATATATTAATTTGTAGATCCTCCTCCATGCATTCAAGAGTCAGATGACAGCCAAATTTTATGTGCATCATTTGTAGAAGCTTAACTCATAGTTGTAGCAGATAAAACTTCATTCAGGGACACTCCAAGGATTTTGGTTGGCTTAGCTATGAAATTTAATGATAAAAACAAGATAGTTATTTTATTCAGTTTACCTGACGTTATAAACCAAATCATGGTATTTGTTTGATCTCAGTTCCATTGGGACCAATTAAAGTATGACAAAATTCCAACTTTGGTTTTATAAACAACCTTTGTTTGAGACGAATTTGAACAGAACATTTTATTACATTGAACCACGTGATTTTGTTCATATCTCTATGAACATACTAGGTTTTATGGGGTGTGGACAACCTATAACTTGTCTCATACTGGTGGTTTTCATCGACATATATTGTCTTTCTTCCCACAAAACCAGTTATAATACAACATAAGGACAAGTTAAAGATAAAAACAAATCATTCAGTGCACACACACATATATAAGAACTAATACTAACATGCAGTGTATATCTAATTCCAACTAAACTTACTTATTGTGCCTATTGGCCTTTATTGTCCATAAACAGTTAAATAAACCAAAATGGAGCTTGCAACTGTAAAAACAGAATGCTGTCCAAGAAGCTATAAGATGTTCTTGATGGAAGGAGGAAATAGTGACATGAAGTGCACGAAAAGGCGACGAAGAGACTCAACAGTGGGACTTCTAGAGGGCAATGGGAAGCAAGGGCAAGCAGAACAAGGTGGTCAATCGACTACCACAACTACTGTCAAGAGAAGTTCAAGGTTTCGAGGAGTTAGCAGGTCCCTTACATGAACAAATTGTTTTATAATTTTAGAAGAAAAGCTTTCAACCATAGAGTTGATTCACAATTTGAAGTGTAATATTGTGCTCTAACAATAATTCTTGATTAATGATTTGAATTTCATCAAATTTTCCTGCAAAACAGACATAGATGGACAGGGAGATATGAAGCTCATTTGTGGGACAAAGGGACTTGGAATCCAACTCAAAAGAAGAAAGGGAAACAAGGTGTGTGGGTGTGTGGGTGTGTGTGTGTGTGTGTGTGTGTGTGTGTCTATCTGTTGACACGGTGTGTGTAATGTTCATAACTGTTCATTGACTTCATTTTTAATGGCTTATTATGTTGTTCTTTATGATGCTTATCATGGTTTTTCTGACCTTGCTCATTTCTCTATGCTTTTGTGTGGAAAATTCAAATCCGTTGGGTGGTATGGAATATCAGTATATTTGGGTATGTTCTTGAACTATTTGGTTCGTACAGCTGCTTCTTAGTAAGTTGTAAAATGGCCTAATTTTGAGATTGACTTGTTGAACAGGAGCTTATGCTGATGAAGAAGCTGCTGCTAGAGCATATGATTTGGCTGCACTCAAGTACTGGGGAGTTTCTATCTTCACAAATTTCCCTGTACGGCTCTCCTTTTATGAACTAAGTGATCTTGATTATATTTTGAGAAAAATTTAGCATATTCAATAATCATACAAGTATATGTAGACTCTACTTAAAAGTATGCTTGACATACTATTCTTTCTCCATGTGTAGTAAACTTAGCATTTACTCTTTTGATCCTATTTATAAGTCACTTCCAACATATTTTACCTAGGCCAAGAAAAATATTAAACCTTGTTAATTTTGCTTTAAAAGTTTAACAATTTTCGAGTTTCACCCATGTATACAATGTAGTCCTTGAACATATAGTCAACTAATTGTAAGTGAAATATAAAATTGTATTTTCATATGTAAAATTTAATTATGTGACCTATAAATAGGACATGTATATCTGTTGTACAAATAGGACCAAAGGAGTAAATATTTTTATAATATACAAGTTTGCTGATATATCAACGACATATGGGGTAATATGCACTTTCGTAGGTATCTAATTATGAGAAGGAGATTGAGATAATGAAAACAATGACAAAAGAAGAATATCTTGCTACTTTAAGAAGGTAAAATCCCATTTCATCAGGAACTGATGAACTTGAGATCAATATCAAAATAGAGCAATATGACATGTACGTAACTTTACATTTTACAGAAGGAGTAGTGGATTTTCTAGAGGAGTATCAAAGTACAGAGGAGTAGCAAGGTGAACTAGTTTTCCATCGTATATGACTGCAACAATCTAAGGTTGCTTTGCTTCTAAGTTATAACAAGTAATAAATTATAAACTTTGAAATTTGAATGCAGGCACCATCACAATGGAAGATGGGAAGCAAGAATAGGGAGAGTGTTTGGTAACAAGTACCTCTACCTTGGCACTTACAGTGAGTTTCACACTTTTTTTTCTGGGGAAATGACCATATTTTGCCCTTCAAGTAACCACCCTGGACCACTGGACACTTTAAATTAACACTGGGTACAATTTTACCCTTGAAGTAAGCAAAGTGGTCCAATTTTGCCCTCTGACAAATCTAATGTTGACACGTGTCGCCCACTTGTCAACATTACATTCGTCATAGGGTAAAATTGGACTACTTTGGTTACTTCAAGGGTAAAATTATACCCACTGTTAGTTTAGGGTGCCCAGTGGTCTAGGGTGATTACTTGAAGGGCAAAATAGGGTCATTGCCCTTTTTTTTGGTAATAAGTTTCACACTCTTTTTATTCATTATTATTATAAGGCTAAATTTCATAGAATCCCTTTAGAATTTGGACCATGTACAATCAATAATCCCCCAAACTTTACTTGTTATGCACATAACATTCTAAACACTTCAAGTTATGTGCAGATAAATAATGTACAAAATTAATCATCCTGGAGTTATTTTCATAGAAGTCAGAATTTATGGGGTCCATTGTGAAGTTTCAAAGCCTATGGAGGTTATCTGTACATGATCCGAAATTCATGGGGTTACATAATTTAGGCATAGTCTAAAATATTCAGAAGGAGATCAAACTAATAAAAAAATTAAAATCTCAGTACCTTGAAGGTGCAAAATGAACTATTAAGAATGGTGATCTTGCAGGTACACAAGAAGAGGCAGCACGTGCATATGATATAGCAGCTATAGAATATAGAGGATTAAATGCAGTAACAAACTTTGACTTGAGCACATATATAAGATGGCTAAGACCAGAAGCCCTTAAAACTACTTGTCAGGAACAACAACACGGCCCAGAATTTCAAAATCTCTTGACCAACCCTAACTTCATACAAACCAGACAAATCACTGAGGTATCTTTGGTGAAACATTTCAATTATTTTATTGACAACTTTTTCACTTGTTAACCAAGTTTATTTCAATTGTCAATAGTTGTGAACAACAACCCTTAAGACCTCTCTAAATTTGAATCTTTTACTTGAGATCTAAGTGAAATTGTCCGTTGTGATTTCACCAAGAGTTGTCTGATAAATTATCAATTGCTTTAGTTATTTAATGGTTGCTATGTTGAAGAACTATAATGCCCTAAAAGTTTCATGAATGCAAAATTGTGAAATCAATTGTAAAATATTTTGACATAGAATGTTGCCCCTAATAAATTAGAGAATACAATGATTGTTATTAAAACATCTAGGTGCAACTATGGTTAATGTGTGTTTCAAGTACTCTCATCCCTTAAACAAGTTATTGGGGTTTCAATCTCCAAATCTTGTGATGAAGCAAACTTATAGGCTAGCTATATGCCCACTACGTGGGACTTTAGATGGGGGTTGATTTCACTTAACATGTGGGTGGGTATATCCTTGGGATAACCAAGAAAATAAAAAAAGGGGGGCAACATTATTCTTATTTTAACACTATCAAATAACTTTGAACCAAAAAGTGAAAAAAAAATTTCAGGGCAGCATTCATAATGAAGGTGCAAAATAACTATTAATAATGGATTTGCTCACCTATCTATAAATGAAAATGGACCACCCAGTATTATGAGAGTGACAAAGAAAGATGATTGGCTCTCCATTTTAGTTTATCATGTATATTTTTTCACCCTCAAAATTTTTATGGTGCTGGGTGCCCCTTGTACAATTTACCATGTATATTTTTGCATTTTTACCCATTATTAATTGATTTTGAAAGTGTTTTGTTGAATTCTGTCCAAAAAATTAACAATTAGTATTTATTTATTGCTACACCACCAGGTACCTGATTTCAGTCACAATCCCAAGGAGCAAGGGATACCTCAGTACTATTCAACCCCTTTATGTCATAGTAGTAATGTCAAGACATCATCTTCTCCCACTGCATTAGGGCTTCTACTAAAATCCTCAATGTTCAGAGAATTAATGCAGAAAAATAATAATCAGGGAAAAGGTGAAGAAGAAGGATGTAATGGATTTGCTCACTTGTATTGTTCCAATGGCAATAGAATGTCAAATTTACTGTTACCAGAAGAGAAAGCATTTTCAGCACAGTATCATAAAACTGATGAGCAATCTATTTGGAATGGGTGCTTTCAACGAATCTGACTTTTCTAGTAGACTTTGGTTTGCAACATCCCAGGCCACCAGATGGACTTTCCACTTTACTTCAGATGATCCCCAAATAAAATCCCTTACATTTTTTACCTATTAAATCACAGTAACTAATAGGAATAATAGCAGTTTGCATAACATGATTAGGCATGGTACAAACTAGTGATTTAACCAATGTGTGCCTACCCCCTACGGAAAATAAATTATTTTTCCATGAATAGAGCCTACTTCACACTTTATCAAGCACAAACAAATAATCAGATTTAGACACCTTTTCATGATGAAGAGGGACTCCCAAATATTTCATCAAATCCGCTATCATAGTAAAACTCAAGCTATTCCTGAATTGACTACGAATATTATGATTGACATTATGAGAAACAAACACTCGAGTCTTTTGAGCATTCTCACCTTTTGAGCAGAAACTTCACAAAATTTCTTGAGACATTGTTTCATGACAAGTACCTAGCTCATATTTGTTTCAGAAAAAAGAATCAAATCATCTACAAAAAATAGTTGAGAAATGATGGGGTCATCCTTATTCAATTGGATAGTTCTCCAATCCCTTAAGGTTATTTAATCCTCAATAAGGTGAGAAAGTTTCTCCATACAAATAACAAATAGGTAAAAAGATAAAGGGACACATTGTCTAAGACCTCGAGATGGAGAAAACACTTCTCACTTACCCCTATTCCTTAAAAATTGCATAGAACGCGTGTTTTTGAGAAAGTATCACTAAGAATAGTGAATATAGAAAGCTCACGTAAACTTTGTTCAATAGAAGACCACTTAACTCGATTATGTCTTCTCAAGATCAATCTTAATTGTCATGAAGCCTTTCTTTCCTTTCATAAATCTCATCAAATGAACAACCTTCTGAGCCACAATAAATTGTCTAACGATAATCTTCTGACAATAAAAACTACTATGCTTCGGAGCAATAACCTTATCTAGATGGGTTTTATCCCCAAATAATCTTATACAGAACATTACACAAATTAATTGTGGTTGGGGAACCTAAAGATTCAAAACTAAATAAGTCTGATTAATTTCTCTAATGTCCTGAGGTGAGGCAAAAACATAAGATAGAAACTTCAACACTGAATCTTTAATATGATATCATTGAGTTTTAAAACATAAGACATTTAACTAGCTGCCCCAAATTAATTATATTATTCTCAGAAATTGCTAGAAACTCCGTTGACGTGGACAAAGAGTATCTATAAGAATTTTCTAGATAAAAGTGGACACTAAAGAAACTCACAACCTCTTGTTTGATTTTTTCCTCATCAAATATCCATTTCGTACTCTCATCTTTGATACCATCAACTCTATTGTATCTTCTCATATCATTAGCAGGAAGGTGAAAATACTTGGCGTTTCTATCACCTAAGGAAATTCTACTCTTCTTGCGATTCAAAAATCCATAAACCTCCTTCCGCCAAATAGTCATTTTTCCTGTGAATACAAAAAAGTCCCAAAATCATCATGTAAGAACAATGAGGCCACAACCCTGAATGGTCGATCCTTACATGCACATTATACTATCCCGATCCTAAATATAAGACCTAATTGACTTTTTTTTGGAGAGATTAGGTTGCATAATAGGTTATTAAATCATGACATATTTGATATAGTTTTACATTATCCATTAGCTTCTAGGTAAAATAAACTAGTGTAAGAGAAAAAATTAGGTAAATCAATTTATAATTAGGGAAATTTGCATTCTAGTCCCTGGGAAGGGAAATTATTACTTGAAGGTCCCTACACATTCCAAAATAATTATCAAGTCCCTTGGGCCTTTCGTGCAATTATTTGCTTATGTGCAATGACCATTTTGCCCTTATGAAAGCATGAAAACCCAAAACATGCACAAGATAAAATTCAGGGACTTGCTACCGCGGGTGTGCCTACTTGCTACCGCAGGCTTGGGGACTTGCTACTGAAACGTTTAACATTAAGTGCACCCCAAATTTCCCGTCTTTTTGACATATTCGGGCTAGCATAAACACGCAAGACTCAGTCCCTCTTTCTCCATAAAAAGATTAATAAATATATTAGACTCGACTATTGTTTTAATATCTCAATCTCCATCATCCCAAGCAAACCACAAACCGCCACTAAATCCTCTGGCATCCCCTAAACAAGAATTTCGAAAACACAACTTGCATTTTTTTGCCTCAGCTCTACTCGATTTAGTCTCAAATAGAGTTCACCATGTTAGGTTATACTTACACTTCAATTCCTTAACAAGTCTCGGAAACATACGAGCTCCAACCCCTCTACAATTCCATAGGATTTCTGTCATTGAGAAACTTGCACATAATTATTTGGGTCTTTAGGACCCTTGCACTCTTTCCCTGGCCGAGGCAAAATAACATAAGAAGATTCCTCTAAGTTCACGTTCACCAAAAGCCCTTGATTAAATTTTCGCCTTGAATCATTTCACTAGTCACCATATTGGCTTGTTTGACTAAAATATCTTTCCCACATGTATCTTTAGCTTTCACCTTTCTTCTAACTTGAGAGATTTGGGACCCACTAATGATGATTAAAAAATTCCTTCCCAAACTTTTAGTTAGCCTCATTAATTCCATGCAAGAAAGCTGCTGGCTCATTTCCCTTATTAATAGCCACTTTGAAAATAGGACGTGTGATCCTAGGCATTAATTTCTTATCATTATTATGATTTCTATCCTTCCTCAAACCACCTTGACCCCCATTAATGTGGCGTTTCACAACATTCCAAATCCCCATGATTTAAGACTTCGACGGAGCCAACTCATCTCCGGCAGGCAGCAACCTCTCCTTGTTCCTCTTGGCCTCTCTTCCCAGTATTCTCCTCCTTTTTTTCTTTGATCAAAAGTATTCTCCTCCTTTTGCATATCACATATTGGACTTTTATCCTTGCCATTTGAAAACCATTAAAACCCTCCCTTACTGTATTGAGACATTAATTGTTATTTGGATCTCTGAGCATACTTCCCTCCTCTTCCCATATCTACTACATTTAAAACAAATCAAATGCAATCATTCATATGCAATACTACTTTCTCTGTCAAGTATACGCACTGTTGGAATTAGATGTTTTGATAAGTCAAGTTCAACGCACAATCGCACATACGTGCAAAACAACCTCTTTTTATAAGATATGTAATTGAGTCTACTTTCGGAGTCTTGCCCACAAGGTTACCAATTATACTTGCCCACAAGTACTGGAATTCTAATCCACTCTTTGTATTTTGATTTGCACACCAAGGGTCAAAAAAATCCTTTCACTTGTTAAACCTAGTGGATGAAGCATAAACGACTGGCCATTGGTAAATAGGGAATGTAGGGGGCTTCTTTGCATTTCAATGCTTTTAGGAAAATTTCCAAACTTTTGGCAACTATTTATACAAAAATGCGTATAATTGAAATACCAATTTGACACTTAGTCCTAGTAAACTGTCAACTATGAATAAAAAAAATTGACGGCCCAATCAAATAATTGAAATAAAAACGGTTTTTAGCTACACCTACATCATAAGGTGGAATAAACTTAGCCCCTTGATGTTACCACTAACAGCAAACTTCAACTTTTGGAAGTTATATACAAACTCATTGAATGATAATTTAGGGACTTTGAATGTATATTAACTTGTCAGACAAAAAATTGTAAATGAACTCTAGTAATCTTATATTTATACATGTTGTAGATTTAAGAGTAAGCAGAAGAGAAGAGATCACGGCCGATCTCACAAGTTACTCCCCAACCAACCTGTCAACTACTATATAGGAAAATATAGTAAGACAATGAAAGAATTGCCCCGGTACACTATTTTATGGAGAACTATACATCAATATCTGATTGAACCAGCCCTACAAGAATAAAAGAAAAAAAAGTATATCAATATAAAACGTTTAGCAGATAGAAAAAAAAAATTGATCAATCAAGGCATAGACAAGAAGCGAAATGTATTATGACAAAATTATGTCTTCATTTTGAGTGAAATTCTTGCATGAATCTGATATACCATGTCTTTTGTGGTATGGTTAACCACAAGTTAACATAATAATGCTTAACATGAAATTTTCACTTTGACTTGACACCCTAACGAACTGATAAAGAGTATTTATTTAACATATAAAATATATAAAATATTTAATACATGAAATAAAAAAATTTTAGTTACTTAATATTTTTAAGGTGCCAAGTAAAATTGGAAATTCAACATCAAGCATCTCATATGTTAACTTATGGTTGGTCAGATCACAAATGACATTATGCACCAAATTCATGCAAAGAATCTTTCATTATGATCTGACCAATGACAATCTTTTAAGCCTCACAATATAAATATCCGGGAAAACCATGACAATCATATAGCAATGGCATTCGGTAAAGAGCAGCTCCTTTTAGCACTAACCATGGTGGCGTTGGAGTCTTTCAGACAACCAAATCATAACCAATAATCACTTCATGTACATATAAGGCCTTTCATTGCCAATGTAAATCATGTTCATAGATAGCCTAGGAGCCAGATGGACATTTGAAGACCAATTCATAAAGATTGATCAAGGAACATGAGTGCTTTTCAGGAGATGCAAGAGAAATTAAAAAGGGAAAAAATGCTAGGTTACTAATCATGAGGCTGTGTATAGTGTGAAACACCTCTATCTTATCTTTTACATATCTATCACTTACTCTGCCATTGAGTCACTTTGCTTTTGCTGAACCATTTTGCAAAAATTATTCAAGTAAAATTATTATTTTTTTATTGGCTATGACATCAAATGTTTCTAAGACTTTCTGTCCAATTTTAAGTTATTTTGAGCCGCTAAAAGGATTTATTCAGCCAGAGCTTTTCAGCTGAATTGAATCCGTAAAAGCTTTCATTGGTGTTATAGAATCAGGATTCCACGGCCCATTCTAATCCCTTCAAATATACAAGGTTTTAAATAATGACTATAGGGGGTGGGGGGGTTTCTCGGGCTGGAATCCTACATCATAAATTTTTTCCATGCAAATAAACAAAACATGTTTTCAAACGATTTGACAAAAGCCAAGCAGCATACAAGCATTAATTATTATTCATTTTTCTAATAGCCTGTGATAGAAATACAAGGTTAATGAAAACTGATGCATGCATAAATCCAAATCCTACCCCCACCCCCCCACCCCCCCCAAAAAAAAAATAACGAATGAAATAAATAACAAATGGATAGATAGATAAATCTAGTTTCATATAGCTTGTCTACTTAATCGTTCAAAAATGAAAATAATAGGTCAATAGTAGGTGTGAAAGCACACAGAATTTAGCCAAGAAAAAAGTACTGGTTTCATTTTCAAAAAAGCTATGTATAAATCATTCGCCAAAATAAGGGTTCATGTGATAGAAAATTAAATTACTAATAATGTTAGGTTTGTGTTTTATAGATAATACAAACAGTATCAAACTTGAAAATTGACTGATTGAAATTGAAAATTGAATAAGTGAATGATGGAATTGGTTGGATGGTACCAATAAATTGCAGTAATAACTAACATTTCTAATTGAGTTGTTGAATTAAACAGAGCAACTTGCTTTAATATCAAACATTTAAGACTACATTGGTCAAACTTACAGGCCTAAAAAGGGGCAAGGGAGAATCAAAGCACCAAATTCATACCTAAATAAAGGCTTTCGTGGCTGTTCTAGCCTGTCCATACCATCTTGAACAATAACATCTGAAGCTGACCGGTCTATTCCATCGGACAATGTGTCTACAATGTCTATCAAGCCCTGCAAGTCGTAAACAAGATCGTAAGGGTATTTATATAATATTTCAAAAACACCAGAATACGTAGCAGATTGAGTAGATAACAGAGCATTACAGGGAAGTGAACAGCTGTTCCAGAAACAACAACAAAAAAACACAAGTGGGTTCACTTGCCAATGTAAAATAACCAACAATTCACCCTAGAGAAAACTCATTTTAATTAATAACAATATGATAACAAATTCAATGAGTATTATTTTCATCATAATACTACAAACAAAAATAATGGTTTTAGAACATACTACAAATGGCATAAAATCAGTTTCTCTATAGGGTGGAAAAGTAATAAGAACAGCCAAGGGCATTGTAGCCTAGTGGTATGACATCTCCCCCATTAGGTGGGAGGTTGCGGTTCGATCCCCGCTTGTAACCTCAATCCATTAGTGTTTGCCCCTTTAATTAAAAAAAAACAGAGAGAAAGAGAGAAAAGAACAAGATAGGGGTTAAACCTTGACATTCGGATTTCCAGAGTATTTGAGCAAACCAGGGGGCTTCCCAGCAAGTTTTGGCTGCCCCTGTTACATATTTACCACAATACATTAGATGATAACCTAAAAAGGAAAAATCAAAATATAAATGTGACAGTTAAACAAGCATTATTAACAATTAACAGTTTTCTTCCACAATACAAGGTGAATGACAGCACATTTCTATCAAAAAGGACATTTCCAAGTGTCAAAATAGAGCTAGCATATCAAGTAACTGTAGAGGGGAAGGAAGGGGATACAATCAACAATAAACTAAAGTAAATTGCAACTACCTGCAGTAATTCCGGTCTTTTCCCAGGTTTTCCATTTACAAAGTTAATGAGGTAGTCCAAACCATAATTTGCATAATCCTGCCATCACACTATCGCATCAGTATTTCCTTTAAAATGTCACGCATATCAATGATTCTATAACAAAACCTTTTAAATATCAATACTCTTCATGACAACATATTTATTCAGTATACTCACATAAATGTTCAACGTAATAAGAAAATGTAGCATCACTGTTAATCTCCAACCATATTTTTCAACAGAAGTTTCATTATAAAGAAAATAGCTTAAAAGAGGATTATTTACGGTTGAAAACAAACAATTTAATAAGTACAAGAGAACATCATACCTGCTTCCAACTCAACGTAGCTAATCTTTCATCCTGAAAAGGAATAGCAAAAATAAGAGTAAGAATAGTTCAGGAAAAGAGTCAAAAGACAGATAAGTAGTCTTGTATCTGTCATTAACAGATGCCAGATAAAGCAGACAATCATCCCACTCAAGGAAGCATTCACATAAGCATTCATCTCTTGAAGTGGAAAAGAGCACACAAAACAAAACAAAAAAGTTTGATTCTGAAATTAAATGGGAAAACAAGAAAATCATATTTAAAATAACTGGGTCCTTTTAGTCTTAATAAAATATATAATAAACTCCTTGCATCCAGCCACCTTCAAAACTCTAAACAAACAAGATCGCCAAGATGACCAATCATTAGCCAAATAAAGATGATAAAGCATACCAATGTTTCCACTGTTTGTTGCAAAATACCCAAGTCGTCATGGAAATTAGTGATAGTGTTTCGAACGCCAGCAACCTGTTTTATAGGTATAACAATGTCAATAAGGAGCTTAATACTTTACTCACAAGTTTATCCAACAAGAAAATGCGATTCAGCCAAATATACAATCATAAATCATATCAGATTAAATGATTGTACACTGTAAAAAGCAAGACATGCATCTGTACAACTAACCTACTTTTACTATTTAATTCTTCTAGATGGCAGAATTGAAAATATCAGGTAAAGACATAGGAAATCTGGTTTGACTATATCTAAATATATTAATAATCATGAACATCAATGTGACATTGTGTAAAAAGACATACATCATCTTTAATTGAACGTGACAACTTATTCTGCTTCAACATTTTATCATCCAAATTTTGAATCCTTTGTGTTAAATGCTTCTTGGCGTCCTGCATGTGAAATAATGGAAAATATGTTAATAGATAAACCAATCATAATTATAAATATTAAAAGCAATAGAGGGCCATATAAACATTTTCCGACCATACATAAGTAATGGTGGTGCCATATATCATGGGAATAAAGCATACATCATCAACAACAGATACTGCATCCACATTCTCATGAATAATTCCTATTGTCTCAAACTCTAAAATTACGAATATCATCAACTATCAACTATTATACAAATAAGCATAGTCTCGAATTCATTGTCAGCAGCATTTCTGGACAAATGAAACAATGACACAATGTAATTCAATCATCAGGTGATTATTAATCATATTTTATAATAGATTGATATCAATGGCCTTCATCCCCTTTCAAGTGAATAGGCGTCCCACACAGCCACATGTTTTAACAGATCAATGCAAATTGAATGTTTCTATATAACAAAAACATTAAAAAAAAAATTAACTCCGAAGAAATAAATTTTAACTTACTGCAATGACATCTGAGGCATGCTGCAATTTTTTGGTCAGATCTGAGACAGCCTTTTCCATATTACGTTTAGTAACATACATAAGATCTGAGAAAGAAATACCCTATTATTGGGTAAAAATTGCAAAATATCAGTAAACCAAATCACAAACAGCTCACATATAATATAAGAGATATATTTTCAGAAGAATTATAAAGTTATGAAATAACTATTAAACTCTTCAAGAGAAAATGATTAAACCTCATACTGCAAAAAGAAAAATTGAATGTCAACAATAAATCAATAAAGCCCATTGGAAAACCCCACAATTGATCTAGTCATTCCTTACCTTCCACCACATGTAACCATACCCTAAAGCACCCAAAGTAGCTGCTGGAACAATAAGGGATGATAAATCTCCTGGAAAAAAGGATACATGCAATGAAAGAAGTCAAAATAAGTGGGATTAACTCCATGAAAAATAGATTGAGCTCTAGATGTAAAATGCAAAACTTGAAAATTAACCACATAATACTGAAGTGGCCAAAACAGATAATAAATTGTACCCATTTGTCCATTACTCCCATTCAGTACAGTGACTGGCTTATTTAAAGCTAATTGTCGAACTTCATTTGCTAGACGACGAACCTAGAACAAAGATCAAGCTAAAGTATCATAACAAGATAATTCATCTATATATATTGTGTAAGGATTTTGGAAACAAAATTGACATACTCAATTGGTTTTGAGATAATATCTTGTTTACAAATTACCTGAGTAGCAATGGCATCAGCGTATTCACTGTCACCATCAGATTGATCCCCAGATTTTTCCAATCCTTTTACTAGCAACTACAAATGAAATCAATTATAAATACATTAGGACATGAAATATCTAGATGTCTAAATACTGTAATTGGAATTGTCAATCCTCAACTAAGGAAAGAACATACAGAAGTTATATGCATAAATTCTCAAAAAAAGGACTAGAGCAGAAAATACTTCAATTGCTTTTAATCTTACATCCATATTTAGATTAGTCAATCTTCGATCCAATGCCTCTTAGACATAGAATTCTTGAAAGCAATGGTCTCTTGCATTAATCAAGAGCTATCATTATCAACATTAAGATCTAATCACAAAGGTTGGAATATTTTTCTTCATAAATTAAAAAAAAAAGAAAAAAATCAAGGAACCATTACTGTCATGGAGTCATCGGCGATCCAGGTTGGCTCAGGAAGGAATTTTTGTGGAATGCAACTATGAAGCTGGTCCAATCTTTCTAAACAAGTGTCTTCATGCACCCTTGCTATGGATACATAACTTAGACCTTCTCCATTAAACTTAGAAGCTTATGTTCTCAATCTCTTGCATCCAGAAATGCCCCTTCCCCATTCCTACTAGCCAGCCCTCATTGGTATAGTTTAATGACTGGACGACATATTTCTTTTAACTGATGTTTCCATTCACTATGAATATTGTTTCCTTCCCTTCTTTCTTAACTACTTGAAGCAGTTTATCTGCTCCTTATTTTATTGTAAACTTAAATCATTCTCTTCTTTATATATACTCCCTCCATATCTAAATATAAGATCTATCTACCTACTGATTAGATTAAGGATGTTACTTTAAGTCAGTTGAAATTACATTCTATTACCCAAATATCCTAACTACTTACCTTTATTCCCAACTCCCTCCCTCACATGTTTATAACTGAGGAGTATCATTTAGTATCCTATGGGGCAATATTGGGAAAAGATTAGCAAGGGGTCATATTTTTAGGAGCAAACATATTTCCCCAAATAGGTCCTATATTTAGGTAGAGAGGGATTATATATATCATTTTGTCTCATTCCATAAAAAGATTATAGAACTCACCAATAATTACTTTTCATAAATACAGCTAATTATATTATAATCATAATATAGTAAAAGAGGGAAAAACATCTAATTAGAGAACCAATCATCCGTGCCTCCAAAAAGAACTACGTCTCCCCAAAATCCCAATCATATCATACAAATTTATAAATTCACAACAGAAAAACTACAAAGTAAAGTGAAATCGCATTTCTCGCAAAGTCCAATTCGATCACGCAACATAAAAAAACAACAGCAATCACTACTACTACTACTACCTGAAGCTCGCCAATTAAGTCCGACAATTTCCCGTTCTTCAATAAAATCGTCCCCGTATACCCTAAAAACAAAGGAAGAAATCACATCAACAACGCTGCTCCAAACTTCATCAACAACAATAGATATAGTATATACATATAGAGAGAGAGAGAGGGAGAGAGTAATGGTTGGGCGAAGAATAGTACCAGCTCCAGCTATGATGAGGATCTTAGAAAAGCCTATTCCAGATTGAAGAGCCATGGAGGCTGATGTGAAGGAAGTTGTTTGTTAGTCGTTAGTTCATGAAGCAGAGACCCTATTCTATAGAGCCGGTGGATAAAAGCGACGTCGTTTTGCATTCACATTCCACTGCCACGTCATTCATTTATTTGTTTTAGTGAAGCACTAAAATAGACAATTAATTTCAGTGAAGGACCAAAGCTTTCTGAAATTTCTCTGCAGGACTTGGGTCCTTAACTGAAATAAATATTTTCTTGGAAAAGACTGAAAGGTCCTTGTTTAAGCCACAAGAACAGTGAAGGAAGGTATGTATGTACCCACGATTTCAGAAAGCATATCAACAGTTCTTGTTCTCCCTCCTTCAAGATGTCAAAATCGAAAATTACCTTTGCTTAGAGGATCTGCTTGTAAAGATATGATCTTTTGGACTCTAGAAGGAGACCCAGTAGATGGATTGAAAAATTTGTATAGGAGGAATTGAAAGATGGTTGCTTTTGGTTATGGGGTTAAAGTGGGATTTGGAATTGTTTTTTTGGTAGGAAGGTTTGAAATTGTTGATGTAATAAAGAGAAGAAGAGGATTAAAGGGTGTTTATTTCTTAGGTAAGAGACGATGTGCTGTTATGCTTTTTTTTTTTTTGGCCAGTAAAGATCATTTTATTGCATAGAGAAGGGATTGAATCCCATACATCTGATTGACAAAACAATACAGAGGCATAAAGGTGGCGAAACTAAGTCGCCCAAAAGAATCAAAAGCAACTAGCTAGATGAAGTGTTAGCCAATGCCTTCTCTATCTTCCACCAAAACAATCTGGCCAGGACATAGCAGATCAACCTGTGCATCCCGTGTAAGAATAGGTGCTAGAAGAGATGGTGATTCAAAAATCAAACCCGCAGGTCCCATCTCTCTTGAAGCGAGAGCTGCCAAACAGTCAGCAGCAGAGTTTCCCTCACGGAGTGTGTGGGAAAAAGAAATCCAGCTACGGTGTTGCACCAAATTGAAGAGGTCGTGGAGTTTATCATGGTATCGCCAGTCACTTCCCTTGACAACCTTGTTGGAGAGAGCTCTATACAGTTCCAAGCTATCTATCTCAATGATTACAGAGCTGCCTTCCCATCTATCAGCTAGAATGATAGCTTGTTCCACCGCAAGGAGTTCAGCATGGAAAGAAGAGTCAGCTCGAATCCCCTGCATCCACCCACATAAAAAGCGGCCATGTTCATCTCTGCTAATCACCCCAATACCTCCTTTTCTAGTGAGTTTGCTGAAGGCACCATCGGAATTGATCTTGACACCGTTATGGGGGGGTTTGGTCCATGTGACACACATCCTATCCCTCGGCCTGTGCTGATGCTCATGAGCACGCACTTGTGCAGTTTCGTATTCGGTAGCACTCCTCTGAGAAAGCAAGGTGACATCCCCGGGATCAGGCTCAATTCCTTCAAATACCCATTTGCACCGGGCCTTCCAAATGTTCCACAGCTGGTATGCCATCAAGGATTGGGCATAAAGGCTGCCTGGGTTATCACACATCATAATTTGCTCAATCCAGCTCTCAATGCTCCGAACATTAAGCTCATCAACGGGTACCCGGAGAGGGCTTAGCTGCCAGGCTCTGGAGGCCCAATCACAGAGAAGGAACATGTGCTCAAGAGTTTCTGGCGCCCCTTCACAGATGGGGCAGAGAGGGTCAGAGGAGCATTTGCGCCGAAACAAGGCTTCCTTCGAGGCCACAGCGCCTTGCAAAATCCTCCATATGAAATTTCTGACCCTTGGGATCGATTGAAGTTGCCAAACTCTGCCCCAAATCGCTTTATCCAGCTGATAGGAAGAAGAGGGACGTTCACTTAGCGGAGGTCGTTTTTCCTGCTGGTCAAGTCTGTATGCCTTCTTAACACTGTACGCACCGTCCTTATTCCCCACCCAAACTAGCCGATCCCTCGGAGGGGAGATGGACAGTGGGATCTTCTCGATGGCTCGTGCTTGGCTCGGGTCAATGGCATGACTAATAGGATCAAGCTTCCATCGCCCATCATTATTTAGTTCAGCCACCAACATGTGCTCATCAACCGACATCTGGTCCCTCTTCTGCAGAAGGCCATGAGGGTTGTCAAGGACCCATTGATCATGCCACACCTTAATGAAGTGCCCAGTACCCACCTTCCATCTCAGATTAGTCCTCAAAAAGTCACGCCCTTTGAGAATGCTATCCCACCCCCATGAGGCTTTGGGCCCCTTCTTAGCAGCCAAGAAAGAGTCCATGGGGAAGTATATACTCTTTAGAATTTTCACCCAAAGATCCTCCGGGTTGAGAAGGATTCGCCATGCCGTCTTGGCGAGTAAGGCATCATTAAAACACATGAAATCCTTGAAACCCATGCCCCCCTCATCCTTGGTCAAGGTAAGCTTCTCCCATGCCTTCCAATGAAGAGTGGGTGAATTGCTAGAACTACTCCAAAAGAAGTTTGAGACAAGGCTATTCAACTCTTTACACGAGCCGGTAGGGAACTTGAAGCATGACATCGGGTAGATTGGAATAGCATTGATGACTGCCTTAATCATAGTTTCGCGGCCAGCAAAGGAGAGGCACTTTTTCTGCCATCCCATAACCTTTTTCCCCACTTTATCCCGCACATATGCCAAGGCCTTTTGTCTCGATCCGCCCCAAAGAACAGGTAAACCCAAATATGTGCCTGGATCGGCCACTTCCACAACACCCAAGCAGCGTCCAATCGCCTCCCTTATGTCATCAGGAGTGTTCCTGGAAAAAAAGAGATTTGATTTACTGAGGTTTATAGCCTGTCCCGATGCCGCACAATACATGCCCAGAATCTGCTTGAAATTCTCGCAATTCCGCCGCTCGGCCTTCAAAAAAATTATGGTGTCATCAGCAAACATACAATGGGAGAGTGGAGGACAGCCTCTCGCAAGCTTTATGCCATGCAAGTCACCACTACGCTCATGAGCCGTAATCATTGCCGAAAGTGCTTCTGAGGCAAGGATAAAAAGATACGGCGACAATGGGTCCCCCTGCCTTAACCCCCGCTGTGGTTTAATCTTGGTCACTGTCCTACCAGAAAGCTGGATATTGAAAGACACACTGGATACACATTTCATGACCCAACTGACCCATCGAGGGCAAAAATTCATCTTCAGCATAAGGCCTTCCAAAAAATTCCACTCAAGTCGATCGTAAGCCTTGTTCATATCCATCTTCAGAGCCACTTCATATTTCCCTCCTGATCTCTTGTTTTTGAGGTAGTGAAACGCCTCATGAACAATGATGCTATTATCTTGGATGAGCCTGTTGGGGATGAAAGCTCGTTGGTGTTCGGATATGCAGGAATCAAGGACTCTCCTCAGCCTATTAGCCAAAAGTTTTGCAATGATTTTGTAAGCAAAGTTACAAAGGCTAATCGGCCGGTAATGCCCTACCGAGTCAGGTTGATCAACCTTAGGTATCAAGACGATGTTGGTCTCATTCACCTTGCCAATGTCATCACAATCGGCAAAAAAATCCCTTACCAGCCTGTAGACCGAGAATTTCACCTCCCCCCAAGTGCTGTGGTAGAAGTGGCCATTAAAACCATCCGGTCCCGGAGCTTTGAAGGGACCAAGCTGGTGGACAGCATCATCAATCTCAGTATCCAGCACATCCCGCGTAAGAAGGCTATTTTGGTGTGTAGATATCTTGCTTGTGACATAATCCAGCACACTACCCGGATCTTTGGCTTCACTTTTGAACAAGGAGCGGTAAAAATCAGATATTAGAGCTGCTATACCTTCTTCAGTCTCCACCCAAGAATCAGCGGAATCTTTTAATTTCACCAATAAATTCCTCTGCCGACGGATCACAGTGCTGCGGTGGAAAAATTTGGTGTTTAGATCACCAGCATTCAACCAACCAGTCCGGGCCCGCTGCCACCAGTAAAGTTCCTCTCGCTGCCACACTGTCTCCAATTCGAATTTGAGCTCAGCAAGCTGCTCCTTCGTTTCAACAGTGTAAACTCCTGCTTTTACCTGCTCAATCTTCTGTACCAAGTCAGAAATGATTAACTTATTATTGGGAAAAGCAACTCGGCTCCATTTGATTAGAACTCGCAGGCAGTGGTTAAGCTGGCGCACAAAGTATTGGATGCCCTCGTGGAAACTCATGTCAGCTCCGTTCTTCCAGCATTCCGTCATTAGGTGCCTATAGTCAGGGTGGGACGCCCAAATTGCCTCAAACCTGAAGGGGTGAGGGGATCTGATGCCATTGTAATAGAGTTGAACCAGAAGAATATGGTGATCCGAAGCCACCGGCTCAATATGTATTGTTAGCGCTTTAGGAAACTGGTCTTTGAACTCCAAATTTCCCAAGGCCCTATCCAATCGTTCCTTGATATGCGCCTCCCCAACTCTCTGATTGCACCATGTATACATTGACCCCTTCGCTTCCACTTCCATCAACTCACAGTCCGAAACTAAGAGTTGGAAATTAATCACCATTCGCATCACATGTGCTGTTATGCTTTTGAAGGAATGAAGATTTGGTCTTAGCATTGATTGTTTTGGTTTTGGAATCTAGAAAGAAATCCCATGTGTTGTTTTTTGAACAATTACTAATCTCATACCTTCAACAACAAGTGAAAAGCACATTTGAACAGGGAAAACTCATGTATACACAAGTAAAAAGGTAATTTGAACAAGTATTAATTAGTGTGAAATACAAAGATCTATCAAATCTTAAATAAGGAAAAATGTCATTTAAACAAAAATAAATTACATTTGAACAAGTAACATGGTTATTTGAATAAGTGTCAATTAAATTAAAATAAAAAGATGTGTCGGAAAATGACATTTGAACAAAGAAAACTCACGTCTAAACAAGTAAAAATGTCATTTGAACAAGTATCATTTAGTGTGAAACACAAAGATGTATCAAACCTTAAACAAGGAAGAATGTCATTTAAACAAGAATAAACTACATTTGAAACAAGTAACATGGTCATTTGAACAAATGTCAAATAATGTGAAGTAAAAAGATGTGTCAGACCTTGAACAAGGAAAAATGCAATTTCAACAAGGAAAAACTCACGTCTGAACAGGTAAAAAGGTCATTTGAGCAAGTGTCAATTAATGTTTACAAAGATATATAAGATTTTAAACAAAAAAGAATGTCATTTAAATAAGAATAAAACACATTTGAACAAGTAATACCGCTATTTGAACAAGTGTCATGTTCAAATGAAACACATTAAAAAGGTTATTTGAACAAGGAAAACCGCATTTGTTCAAATGACAATCTTACTTGTTGCCTTGTTCAAATGACAATTTTGCTTATTCATTGTCTTACACATGTTTGTATTTTACATTAATTGACAATTGTTGAAATTCTGTGTTTACTTGTTCAACTATGGTTTTGCCTTGTTTAAATAACAATTTTTCTTGTTCATTGCCTAACACATATTTGTAGTTCACATTAATTGTCAATTATTAAAATGGCAATTTTACTTATTCAATGTGGTTTTTTGTTGTTCAAATGACCTCCTTCCTTGTTTAAGATCTCACACATCTTTGTATTTTACATTAATTGATACTTGTTCAAATGAACTTTTTACCTGTTCAGATATGAGTTTTTCTTGTTCAATTGTCTTTTTCACTTGTTCAAAGTCTAAAACATATATTTATCTTTTGAATTCTTTACTAACTAAATATTTGAAACACAAAGTGCTGCTCAAATAAAAATTCCAGCTGATATAATTACATAATAACCACACTTTATACATAAGTGTCATTGACTCTTTCGAATACCAATGTGTCATATATCCAACAAAAAACCAAAACATTCATTCAATACATTGTTGCCTTAGTCTTTTTTCAGATACCCTTCTTTTTTTTTGACCTTTTTTCAGATATCCTTCACTCCTTCAAACATTGTACACATTTCCTTCTTTGCTGCATTTTTATCATGGTTTACAAGTCACCACACCAAATAAGAGGTCAAGCACTATAATTAGTGATCCATTTTATAAGGGATACTTATTTTCATGCTCAGTAAAATAGAAGCAAACTCAAAATAAATTACTTTGTCCTTCCAGATTTTGATGTAGAAGTTGTTTTTTTATCAGATGAAGAAGGTGTTTAGATATAAAAAAAAGAAAGAAAAAGATGAAGAGGGTAAAAAGATAATAACATACATTAAAAATACCACCTAACATCTAAAATGTCATGTTTAAGGTGATAAGGTCGATTTGCTTACGTGTCAAACAAATTGTTAGTGAGGTGTCAACCAAGGGCTATGGTGAACCCATTTTATAACTTCAGGGGCTAATTTGAGCTAAAAAAAACTTCCGGGGCTATTGTGACCCTCAGTCAAAACTTCCGGGTCATTGGTGATCTTTAACTCGTTGTATTAATTATAATAAGTTAATGACAACATATAACAGATTAATGAATAGTGATCATACTTATATTTTTAAGTTCAAAAAACATACTAACATTTTTTGCTCCAATAATAAAAGATCATTTATCATACTTATTCATAAGCCTTGATAGATTTTGGTATTTATTAACAACTGATTATTATTAACTTGGAGGGTGGGAGTGCAATTGACATAATGAGGGTTATATTCAAAGGCAATGTTTAACAAACAAATATTTCTTAAGATGCTATACTTGGTATATTTTAGTAATAAGAAGTCCAATTTAAATACTTAACCAATAATTCCTTAATTAGTTTGATTAATTTTGAATAAATTCAAAAACAAGTATCACATTGTTAGATAAATATTGACCATTAAAATAGAGCCTGAATCATGAAAATTTGCATCGAAATTATGACTAAAGCCTCTAAACTATACATTTTTGTTTAAATACCATGATTGTTCGTTCCATAGCCTTTGGCTCTCGCTTAAAATGCAACTTGTTCTCACGCAAGTTTTGGTCAATTAGGTATTTACATCTCATACATTAATTTCTTTTTATCTTCATATAATTTAATCCTTGTTCTTTAAAAAGAATCTTAACATTCTCCATAAACGTTATAATACAAGTTTTCTCAAACATCACAGTGCCTATTCTGCTATGAAATACTCCAAAATTTCATGAATCAAAATTTTCTTGTGGGTCAAGGACATCGAAGTTCCTAGTGTTCTAAAGCAATTGTCTCCCAACCCACTAAGCAAATGAAGAATGTAAATGGACAATGTCTAGAAATGGAAAGGCAATTACTGAACAGCCCTTTGTCTTTCATCAGCCTCTTCACCCTCAACCTGAAATTATGTCACAATTCTAATAAAATTCGATGTTCGCACATCTGAAATAAATTGTTTGATGCATATATGAACACAGTCATGATGCATGAAGGTTGATAATACCCATATAACCAGTGTCAGATGTAGCATGAGGTTATGATACCAGTCTTACATTTCTTTTAAAAGCTTTTTCCCAAAGAACAATGAGTAAGTTGCAACAAAACAACATTTAGTGCGTTGAAAACATCATCTATCAGCATAACCTCGCATGGATTTAAAAATTACCTATTCCATTCATCCTCAATGACAATGCTTCTACTGGTAAGATTGACATGTTTGCACATAGTAGATCATATAGTTTTTATCAAGAACCTTTTTTTGAAGCGCAAGCAATACTAAACTTGGTTAAACCAGATAATACCCATTGAATAGGAAAATATAGATAACACATATGCATGATCACAACATAATATTATTGAAGAGAACTTCAAAAATTAGCAAGTTGATAACAATTATGCATCCCACAACCATCAGTGAGCTTTCAAAAGCCCTAAACTAAGTTGATTCATTTCATTAATATTCACATAACCCACACAATCAATCAGTGGCTGCCACATGTCCAGGTGTGTTTTATAATTATCAAAATTGTACCAATAGGCCTTTTTCGATTCTAATATGAGGTATTAACCATTAATCATTTAAAATAAAACAAATAACCATTTCAGCAACAAAGATATACTAATATGCAAACTGGCATGCACCCAAAAATAGACTTAAAACATCAATTATAAAATATAACTTCACTGCAGTTAAAACCCAGCACCACTAAAAATTGGAACAGAGCAAGTCATTACCTCAACAAGGACCCTTGTTTTCTTTGATTTTTTGTCAAGAGCATTGTTCTCAGGTCGTCTTTTCTTTGTCATCTTGTGCACAGCTACATAACCTTCTTCATCGTCAGTTCCAGCTGCATCACCAATTACTGATTACATTGTGATTCTCATCGTGTGTTTCACACTTATTTTGTCTAAAATTAAAGAGAATTCCTCTTGCTATTTCAAACGAATTTTAGAGCATAAACATAGACAAACTGATGTATCAAGCAACATTGTAACTGAGTGACAATATTTATTTATTTATTCTTTTTTTTTTTTGGTGAAAAACTGAATGACAGTATTTAGATGCAAGCATTATACACAAGTATTAATTTGCCTGGTTTAATTTTCTTTTACCAATTCAAAAAGCTAGGGTATTCAACTAAAGTAACCAATTCTCCAGTTTAATTTCGAGTTTCCTCTGCCCTTGTAAAATCCATATCTCCCCATCCTTATTCTCTGTTATATCAGTGTGTGCTGTACTGTAGTTGATGATGTACTTTATTCGTGAGCCTAGAGAGTTTGACTGTTTTGACCAACGAAAGTTAGTATTAATTCCAAATTATCCTATTAGTCTCCAGCTGTCCTAATAATGCTATTTCTTGTAACACTACAAAGGGAACATAATATTATGCAAAACGCCTTAACTTTTAGATTAAGTCCATTAGAAAGGCCAAACATATACTAATAAACTGTTCTGTGATGCACATCGCATGCAAATTGCAATTCAATCAAACTATACCATTTTCATCGTCATTATAATAATCTGAAGCCTCATTAGTCCCAAAGCCAGCAAAATCCTCCATATCATCTTCTTCTTCAAGCTCATCATAACCTTCTACATATTCAACCTCCGGTTCCTGCATTTTAAGACAAAAACATTGACATTAAAATGGTGGGGCGTTTCATGAAGTCAAACAGCAACCTTGT
Source organism: Mimosa pudica (assembly GCA_029929735.1). Lineage (NCBI taxonomy): Eukaryota > Viridiplantae > Streptophyta > Magnoliopsida > Fabales > Fabaceae > Mimosa > Mimosa pudica. The sequence continues at coordinate 2,465,834 of JAKELP010000036.1, forward strand.
ATGTTCAATATGCATGCTGGTTGAGAAAAAAAGAGAGAAAGGTCTACAGAAGCCTACTTCTTCATCTTCCACTTCAGCTGGTTGAAGCTTCTCCATATCAAGAATATTAATGTACTCTTTTAGAGGATAATTAACTATGTCACCAGGTCCATAAACTCCTTTCTGAAGGCGTTCTAAAAGCTCATTTTCAATAGCCTGTATAAAATAGATTAGAATCAAAGAGAGAAGAAGATTAAACCATTCAATGTAATATGTATAGGTAACATCAAAGTAAGACCAAGTATAACCTTGTCTAACAATGCTGCCTTTTCGGCCTTCTCTTCTCTTCTAGCTTCTCTCTTTATTTCTTTCCTTGGGGTTGTCATTATTTTTTCCCTGTCCAAATCATAACATAATAAAGTAACCTAAACAATAAATCAGTTTATTATGGTGAGAAAGAAAAAACCTAGTAATGCATTATGCATAACAACCATGAATATGTGAGGCTTTAAGCTTGTTATCTAGAAATGGTATCTATTACAGGGTATACAAGAGATCAATAAGCAAAAGCAGCATGAATTCAACCATGTGAAAGCCAAAACTTTTGTTTTCACAAACATTAATTATCCTCATCCTAAAGTGTCACCATGTTAACCCATTCTCATTAAGAAACTGACATTGCTAGAACACTTAAGATAGTGACCAAGTAACCCAGTAAAAACTTAAATAAATTTTATGACTGATAAAGCCAATGCCATAAGGATGCTTAAGACACATAAATCTCAAGCCTGCATTTACATCCATGAACTCTACTGGTAGGGTTTCGTATGTACTTGTCAGAGTAGAAGAGAATTTCGCAACTTAAGTTGTTATGTTATTACATAGTGATTCAATGTAATCTCTAGGTTAAAATTCAAAGCCCTCAATACTTTTGCTCGAGAAGAGGACTCTTCCTTCACATATAATCCCTTCAACTAAAAAGATTTACTCTCAGTTGGCCAATATAAATTGTCACTCAGAATCACCAAGTTGATACCAGGCCCAACTTGCCAGTAAGACCAGTGTTTGAGGCAGCTCATGCAGTACTATAAAAACTTACATCACACAAGCTATGCTGATGTTTTACTGAAGTTTTAAGTCCAATCATCACACAAAATTAATGCTGCCTAATTCTAATAAATATAAAATCAGCATCTAAACTTCCCACAGGCAAAATGGGCATCACTTTACACAGAAAAAGATGGAGACTATGAAATTCTAAACTCAACCTTGTCTTCAAACTAAGTTTTCTCATGCGTATCCGCATTTGGGTCATTTTTGTCAATCGCTGCTTTGCTTTGTGCACAAGAAACTTGGGCCAATACATCTGTCCAAGCAAAAGTTTGAGGCAGATCAACCAATTGTAAGATTATAAAAAAAAATAAGTGAAACATGAACTTTCAGTACTTGTATAGACTATTTAGATCTTTGATACCAGATGCTTGTCAATGATCTCAAGTGCCTTTTCATAATTCCTAGGAAGCTTAACTCTCTCCCACAAATTGTTCGGCATATGAGCTCTTTCTATAGTTTTCATGTAAAGGTAGAATACTCCTGCAGAAATACAATTGTATCATTATTAGCATGTCAACCAAAGCAGCATGACTTGTATCATTCTGAAGTATACCTCCATATAATTGACATGTTAAAGTAAATTGTTCAATATGTCCACAGAAAAAAGCAGAAATAAAAGCATACAAGATTACGCTCAGTCAGTAAACTCTGGAATCTCTATCCTTCATGTAATTCACATAAATTTGTCCCGCTCAAAAAATATTTTGCTCTGATTTTTTTTTTCGGGTTCAAAATCGTCTAAAAGCGAAGCAATTTTCGCCCTTTTCCATTAAAATATCAACATGGACCTTCAAAAAAATGACAAACTTTGAAACTTCCCAGGACAAAATTGCAGAACAAAATACTCCCTCCGCTCTAAAATATAAGACCACCTTCACATTTCAATTTGTTCCCCAATATAATATCACTTTCTAATTTTTCCCAACTTTTTCCTAAATCATCCTCATAATACTTGTAAAATAATAAACAAGTAATGGAGAAAGTGTGGGATAAAAGTATAAGGTAAGGATGAATTGGTAATATCATATGATAATGATTATCTTCAATGACATTGTCACCACCGATGATTGTTTGTTTCAACAGATTAGAGCTTTGGCCCACCACACCACAAATGCTTTCTATTTTTTGGAAACCTTCATGTAAAGATTAAGTAAGCCAGTCCTATCCTGAAGTTTTATCTTCAGCTAGCTCTTTCCCTAGTCTTAGGTTCTTTTGTTATTGTTATATGCCGCACAGTTGTACATGCCATTTGTAGGATTCAATACAATTCCTTTACTAAATAAACTTAACTAACATCCTCAATCTAATCAAATTAGGGAAGTGATCTTATATTTGGGAACAGAGGTAGTAACCTGAGTGGAAAATTTGCACCATAACCCAACATTCAATAATCATAATACTCCATGACCACCAATTCCTCCACAAAACGAAGCAAATCAATAAATCAAAAGTACACATAAAACATATATAGAGCAAGAATAAAAAGAAAAGAAAGAGAAAGCGGTAAAGCGTAAAACATGCCTTTCTCATCTCGAATAGTGGCATAGCGACTATTGGCCAAAGGGCAGGAGCTTCGGTTACAAATTCCAGTAATATTGTACGGGTTTCTACAGAAATTCCCCGTCGCAATCCTACACCAAAACACGCATTAAAAACTATCCGTAACTACAGAGAAGGAAGAAAAGAGAGAGGATTGGTTGATTTACTTGGCCATGAAACTGCAGTGGTTGTGTCTGATGACTTGCCATATGACTTCGTCATGCTGCATCTTTCACCCAAGTGTTGTTGTATGTGATGAAGAGAGCAAGCAAATACCAGTAATCAATCAATCACCTCTTTTGTTGCTCAAATATCAATGGCGCATAACATTAGGGTTCCACTGCCCTCTATAATTACTCATTTACTTGAACACACAAATAAATAAATCAATATCAATAAATATATAAATAAATAAATGTGTGTGTGGGCGGGTATGCTTTAAAAAATGCAACTCCAAAAGGACGAGGAGTTCAAATATCTCTATTCTCTATAGGGCGTTTTGGCCCGACCCGATTAGCAGTTATAAACTACTCCTATTTTTTTATTTTTACAAAGAAAATTAAAGTCATAAAATCTTTATCATGAACTCTAATATTATTTTAGTTTTTAAGCAATATGAACAACAACAAGCAACGAACATTAAAGCAATGATAAATCATATTTATATTTTTAAATAAGTTGTACAAAATAAATTAAACAATAAAAAATAAGTAACATAATCAAGACGATCATCAATATAACAATATTACCTTCATCCACTATAAAATCATCAATATCAATCAATATCATCAATATATCCTAAAAACTTCTTCCACCAAACACTGTTCCTTATGAACAGTGTTTGGTGGAATATTATATATTTTTTTAATTAAAAAAAAACTTTTTTTGAAAAAAATAAAAACTTTTTTTAAAAAAAAAAATTTTTTTAAAAAAAATTCAGTTATCATATGATTTTTTCACCCGATATTTTAGTTAAAAAAATTTGGCATATATTTTTTTAGTGCAAATTTGGAAAAAAAAGTTTAAAAAAAGTTAAAAAATTTGTTCATGAACAGCGATTTGATGGAATATAATATATTTTTTTAAAAAAAAATTGCTTTTTTTTGTTTAAAAAAAATAATTATTATATGATTTTTTTCACCCGATATTTTAGTTAAAAAAATTTGTCATATCTTTTTTTAGTGCAAATTTGTTAAAAAAAAAGTTAAAAAATTTGTTCATGAGCAAATTTTTAGTGCAGTGATTGACATTCTCTATTACTATTGTATGTGATTGCTTTCTTGTGCGAATTTATTTGGGCTATGTATTTTTTTCATTTCTTGAGCTGATTTATTTGGCTCACATATTTTTTTTGTCTAAATTTGGGTTAGAGATTTATATCTTTAGTGTCGCCATTATGATGATCTTTTTGGCCTAATATATATCTGCAAATGTTTTATTGTGTCTCTTTATATATAATTGATTCTTTAATGTTTATGGTTCTTTAGATGAGCTCACTCACTCACTCACTTAACCAAAGGTAATTATTTGTATTTATTATTATTATATTATTATTATTATTATATTTATATTTATTTATTATATTATATTTATTATTTATTATTAGATTAAATATAATAATTATTTAATAATAATAAAATAATAATAATAATTATGATAATTAAATTAATCAATTAATTATTAATATTAATTATTTGCCACGTATTCTTTACTTTCTTGGGCGAATTTATTTGGATCACATATCTTTAAATCGCGCGAAGCGCGGGAAACCCAAATAATACATCTCACTAATGTTTTATCATATATTATCTTTGGTGCTTCTTCAATTGTCACTACAATTCTCTCTTCTCTAATATTCTAAAAGTTTAGTCTATAATCTATTGAAATACCTCTCTCATGCACCGCACGGGAGTTAACAAAACAAAAAATGTTGTTTACAAGGCGATGTTTTTAAATATCTAGCCAATAATGTACAACAAATATTATTTTTGTGAAGCTAACATCTATTCAAATATGTGAAGATATTTTTGTGATCATTCAAGTATGTAAATTTTTAGTGCAGTGATTAACATTCTCTATTATTATTGTATGTCATTGATTTCTTGTGAGGATTTATTTGGGCTATGTATTCTTTACTTTTTTGGGCTAATTTATTTGGGTCACATATTTTTTGTCATATATTTTTTAGTGCAAATTTGTTGAAACACAAGGTAAAAAAAAGTTAAAAGAAAATTTGTCATATGTTTTTTAGTGCAGATTTGTAAAAATAAAAAGTTAAAAAAATTTATTCATGAGTAAATTATTTAATATTTATATTTATTATTATATTGATTATTTATTATTATTTATATTTATTATTTGGCAAGTTTTTTAATTATTTAATTGTTAATTATTTAATATATTTATTATATTATTATATTTATTACTTATTTTTTTATTTATATTTAATTATTTAATGATTTATTAGGGCTACGTATTCTTTACTTTCGTGGGCGAATTTATTTGTGTCACATATTTTTTTTGTGTAAATTTGCCTTAACGATTTATATCTTTAGTGTCACCATTATGATGATCTTTTTGACGTAATATATATCTGCAAATATTTTATTGTGTCTTTTTATTTGTCTATCTTTCCTTGCAAACTAGAAGTTGTTCTATGTAGATATAGAACACAAAAAGAAGAGTTGTTTCTTTACATAGGGAAGATGTGTTCAGTTAGATTTAATTTCGATTTTCATTATGACGTACAGAAAAATGGTTATTTGGTAATGTAAAGTAGAAGTTGTCATTCAAATTTTCTTCCGTCTAAGGTTAAGGTTAGATAATAGTTTTTTTAGTTAATGCTAATTTTTAAGCAAAACCGCGCGGAGCGCGGGAAACCCCGTGCAACGCACCGGAGATATTTTTTTACCTTTGTTTTTCCTTTTTTTTTAAAAAAAAAAATTCAGTTATTATATGATTTCTTTCGCACGATATTTTAGTTAAAAAAATTTGTCATATATTTTTTTAGTGCAAATTTGTTAAAAAAAATGTTGAAAAAAGGTTAATTGGGTCACATATTTTTTTTTAGTTTGCCTTAAAGATTTATATCTTTAGTGTCACCATTATGATGATTTTTTTGACCTATATAAAAGTGATCCACCAAATCACTGTTCATAACTCTGTTCATGACCAGTGATTTGGTGGAATATAATATATTATTTTTTTTAACTTTCTTTTAAATAAAAAAATTGGATATTATATGATTTTTTTCACCCGATATTTTAGTTAAAAAAATTTGGCATATATTTTTTTACTGCAAATTTGTTAAAAAAAAAATTGTTCCCCGTGCAAAACACGGGAGATACCGCTAGTAAGTAATAATAAAGTTTTTCTCCACTTTTAATTATTTATTACTTTGTAGTTTTTAACTTTTTTAAGAAAAAGTATATGTAACGAGCTTTAAAGAGTCTACCATTAGCCTTGTAGTGTCCACCCTTTGAAGCCCGAAAGGCAATATGGTTAGCCCGTAAGCCTAATTCCCATTTGAAACATCCAAAATTAAAGTCTTTTCCTTCAAAGGTCCTAAAAGGGTCAAGCCAGACCTGACCCGAATTATTAGTTATATCATTCAAGATCATTAGTTCGGCACCCAAATGGGAGTGTAGAGAGGTGAAGTAATAGATGCACAAATGAATTACTTTCTTGCTTTATAATATAAGACTCAATTGATTTTTTTCAAAAGAAAGGCTAAAGTATGATTTCGGTCCCTTATGTTTGTATCAAATTTCAATTTAGTCCTTTATGTTTGGAAAGTATACTTTTAGTGCTTTTTTATTAACATCGTTAGTTTAACTTACCAAAAATGCCAATTTAACAATTTTAAATGATTATTAAATATTGAAAAAATGTTCATATTAAAATATTTGAGTGTAATTATTTTTATATTTTCAAAATTAATCATTTTTGTCCAATTTCATCATAAAATAAACATTTAAATTTGTTATATTAGCATTTTCCGTTAAGTTGAAGTAATGGTGTTAACAAAAAAGGATTAAAACTGTACTTTCCAAACATACAAGACTAAATTGAAACTTGATGCAAACATAAGGGACCAAAAATATATTTTAGCTAAAAAAAATTAAGGAAGCTAAATGAACCACCTAATAATAATGTTCTTTTTTGTGTATTGTTAAATACTTCATGGGTTAATGTGCAAATCCCCTCGGAAGTATACTAAAAAGTGCAGATCCCCTCATCCCCTGATATATTTTTAGGTGCAATTTTATCCCGGGAGTAAAATTTTTGTGCAATGCCCCCTCCGTTAGGTATGATGATTAACGTCCTTTCGTCCACATGGCTGATAGATTGTGGGCCCACCAAGAAGAGACACATGGCTAGATAAATGTGCAAATACACCCCGGAAGTTTCCAAAAGTGACAAATATGCCTCTAAAGTAATTTTAGGTGCAATTCCACCCCAAAAATAAAATATGAAGAAAAACTAATTTTTTATAATATAGTTTATTTCTTAAGTAATCTAAGTTTATATAAATAATATTTTATCATGGAAAAATATGAATAAAATACTTACAATGTCTATGATTAAAAATAATTTTGTTTACAATATAGAATATCTAATGTCATTTTTGAAAAAAAGAGAAAAAAAAGGACAAGCATTAGCATTTTTTTTTTGAACTGACAAGCATTAACATAACATTTAAAAAATAATTTTATTTCATTAATAAAAAGTAAATATGAAAATAAAACTGTTTTTTTTTCAGTGTTACAACAAACTTGTTAAATGCCCAAGAGTTTTGTCGCTAAAATGAGAAAATGAAAAAAAATTATTTTGGTTTCATATTTACTTTTTATTAATTAAATAAAATTATTTTTTTTAATGTTATGCTAATGCTTATCCTTTTGTTTCTACTTTTGTCAAAAATGTCATTGTATTGTAACATTTGTATCAACAAAATAAATTTTAATTATAGACATTGTAAGTATTTAATTCATATTTTTCCCTGATACAATATTATTTATATAAACTTAGATTACTTAAGAAATAAACTATATTATAAAATTTATTATTTTCTTCATTTTTTATTTTAGGGGGTGAAATTGCACCAAAAAATACTTTAGGGGTGTATTTGCATCTTTTGGAAACTTCTGTGTTATATTTACACATTTACCTAGTCATGTGTCGCTTCTTAACTGGCCCACAATCTACATTATCTGCCACGTGGACGCTAGGAGACGATGTTAATCAACAGACCTAACGAAGGGGGGACATTGCACAAAAATTTTACTTCCGGTATGAAATTGCACCTTAAAATATATCAGGGTGATCTACACTTTTTGGTATACTTCCGGAGGGACTAGCACATTAACTCATACTTCATTCATTCTTAAATATAGGACCTATTTGAGAGTGAGTTTGTTCCTAAATATAATACATTTTTCTATTTTTAACAGTATTCATAAATTATCCTTATTGATACTCCTAATTAATTAACAAGTATGAGACAGAGAGTGGTAATAAATATAGGTGATTATGGTATTTTGGTAGTGCCATGTAATTTTAACTAGCTTAACTAGAATTTTTAAATTCATTAAATTTGGTAAATATGTTTTATATTTAGAAGTAGATGGAGTAATATATTAGTTTATAAGTTGAATACATTAGTTTAGAGAAACATTCAAATGAATATTTTATAAGCACCTTATAAAGGGGTGAGCTGTTATTGAGATTATTTAATTAATTTTTACACATTCATTGACTAGATTTTCGTGTCCAAAGTCCAAACCGCTTAATTTTACAGTAATGGTTCATAGTTGTGAGCAGTTATAATATGATTGTGTACTGAATCTTGTTTGTGTATTATTAATTAATTATTAATATTATTCGCTTAGAGAGCAATTCTCCTCTTGTTTGGTTCTTTGTCTGATGTATGATATTAAGTATTCCTTTCGTCCTAAATATAAGACATATTTCCCTAATTTGATTAGATTAAGGATGTTAGTTAAGTTAGTTAAAAATAATTTGGTATTACCAATATACCCTAACTATCTACTTTAATCCCAACTTTTCTCTCTTATTGTCTAATATTGGAAAGCATTGAGAAGGATAATTTGGGGAAAATTTGGTATGAATTAGAAATATGTTTTATATTTACAACCAAATCTATCACCCCAACTAGGTCTTATAATTAGGACAGGAGGAAGTAATATACTAATACTTCTTGTACTCATCTTGTTTGCTAGCATTTCCATGAGTGTTTTAAAAAGGTGATACATATTTTGTTATATTTTTTTGGGCGAAGACCCAAAAATGATACATAACTATTGGACAAGGAATAGAAGTAGTACATAACTATTTCGAGGTACAAAAATGATACCCAACTTTTCCATGTGATCAAAAATGATATTTTCACTAATATGACAATAATATTAGACATGAAATGTCCAAAATGCCCTGATAATTAAATAAACTTTTACCGGCCGGTGATTAGTTTAGGGCGAAGGCCCGAAAATGATATATAACTATTGGCCAAGGAACAAAAATGATACATAACTATTGCAAGGTACACCAATGGTGAAAGTGAGGATGCACAAGAGGGGGGGTGAATTGTGCTACCAAATAAAACAAACAATAAAAGCACACAAGATTTTTATACTGGTTCGGTCCAACTCTTGACCTACGTCCAGTTCTCAATCACGCCCAGATTGAGTTCCACTGATCCCCAGGTTTTACAACGGGTTCACCTGGAACCTTTACAACCGCAAGTTTTACAACGGGATCACTTGCAACCTTACAACCACAAGTTTTGCACGGGCTCACTTGCAACCTTACAGACTCGCTCCCCCTTACTACGTGTAAGGGTTCAACCTTTCAAACAAAGGATTTTCTAACTTAGTTCTCTCTAAGAACAGATGATGTTACTCACTTAAGTACAATGAATGCTCTCAATAAATGAAGAGACTTAACTACAAAGAGTACAAGATGGATAAATAAATAGAACTCTCAATGTATTAAGTGCTCTCTTGCTTTTCTAGGCAGCTTTGAATGCTTGAAGAATGCTATCAGTTTCTCTCTCTAGATTTCTGCGATTTTCTCCAAGTTATCTTCATAAATGAAGATGAGCTTCTTTATATAGTGTCTTCAAGTATTCTCTCTCTTGGTAGGTGACAATGCCGTTTGAATATAGTTGTTATTCCCTTGTTACCGTTGAACATTAATGCTCCATCAATGCTCAGCAGGGGTTGACTTTGCTTTATCTCTGAAAAGCAATTCTGACAACTCTGCTCTGCCAAAAAGCACTCTGACACTGCACTGCTGTATGTTCTGACATTCTGATTGCTACCGGAAGCAATTCCACATCCGGAAGCAACATCACTCAGTGCTGCACTTGAACGTTAGTCTAGCAATATTAACACATAGTTACATGCAGTGGGAGTTCATTTTGTCTAAGGAAGCTCTCTTACTTCCGGAAGCAATTCCACATCCGGAAGTACTCCTACTAGACTTAAGTTATGACTTAGAGTTATATTCACTGACGCTCGGTGTTACCTAATCCAATAGGCAGCGCTAGTCACTTATCATCCTGAAGCATTCCTGCATCCGGTTGTGTCCTAACTTAGTCTTAAAGATTTTATACTTCTAACTTTCCTAGACTGAGTTCTGACTTAATGACTTACTTGCTTCCGCTGGGGGATGAGTTATTCATCCGCGAGCGCTAGTCCTAGTCCATCCGGAAGTAAATCCACATCCGGTTGTACTCTTACTTGTGGTTATATATTAACCTAATTTTTCTAAGTGTTTAACTTGTTCTTTCATACTTTAGTCTTCATCAAAACTTAAGATTCTAACAAATGGTACCCAACTTTTAACATGGAATAAAAAAATGATATTTTCACTAATATGATAATAAGATTACACATGAAAAGTCTAAAATGCGCTTATGAATTAAATAAATTTTCTTCCTCACCCTCCCCTTCCTTAGCTTCTTTCTTCTATTAACACTTCCTCCACTAAATAACTCGTCCACCGACGGCTTCAACTCTCAGCAACTCGTTAGGGCGATCAGGTTGCAAAAACATGAAAACAGAGAAGTTAATCACCCACACTTACACATCTTAAAGCACATCATTTCATTTCATTTTGCTACACGCACCGCTCTTTTGCTCTCATTTAACTTCTCTGTTGTAATAAAATGATGTGCTTTAAGATGTGTAAGTGTGGGTGATTAACTTCTCTGTTTTCATGTTTTTGCAACATGATCGCCCTATTGGTAGAAGAAAGAAGCTAAGGAAGAAGAGGGTGGGGAAGAAAATTTATTTAATTTATAAGTGCATTTTGGACTTTTCATGTGTAATCTTATTGTCATATTAGTGAAAATATCATTTTTGATTTCATATTAAAAGTTGGGTACCATTGGTGTACCTTGCAATAGTTATGTATCATTTTTGTTCCATGGCCAATAGTTATGTATCATTTTTGGGCCTTCGCCCTAAATTAACCGTCGGCCGGTAAAAGTTTATTTAATTATCAGGGCATTTTGGACATTTCATGTATAATATTATTGTCATATTAGTGAAAATATCATTTTTGATCACATGGAAAAGTTGGGTATCATTTTTGTACCTCGAAATAGTTATGTACTACTTCTGTTCCTTGGCCAATAGTTATGTATCATTTTGGGCCTTCGCCCTATTTTTTTTTAAATTTCCATTTATGAGATAATATCATCATCGTCACACCTAAATACACCTATTATGATTTTTTTATAACAACACCTATTATGACTTATTGCAAAGACATATTTCATAAAATGAGCCTAAATTTATGATAAAAATGAAATGGGCTTAAATGTTGCTTGTATTTATAATTCCTCTTTAATGTATTGATCTATATGAAAGACAAGTATCTTTGCTTTGATTCAAGAATATTCTAGAAGAGTTCATAGGCTAAGACTGAAGAAACCAATAGAGGCCCACAGAAATCAAGATGATGATGGTTGGTCATGATGATCCTATGATAACTGGAAAAATGATTATAAATTTATGAATGATGTGAATGTTTTATTTTGATAATGAGCAAAATGATATTAGTTAATGTAGGTCATACATAAAGTCTTATATGCGTACATGAATTTAAAAAAGACATAAAACTAGGAGACAAATGACAGCAATAGTTAACATGTAATGATTGAAAAGCATGTGTTTGAGACTGTATGTCTTTAATAACGGTTCCCCTGTGTTCCTGTTCTGGATACATGAGAGATCTGGTCCCTTGCCAATCATCCATACAGTGAGGTCATTGTGTTGTGCATTGAAGAAGGATTTGTTAAGGATCCAGGAAAGGGCCAATCGGATGGATTTGAAGCAGAAGGAGTGGTCTGATCTCAAGGTTCGTACAAAGGAAAACACCTGCAGTGATTTATTGTAGTAACAGAGCCAGACAATTAGATATTTCATGGGGCCCTCAGATGTTTTCTTGCTGAACATGGACCAAGCCGAGGAGAGATGGACATCTTGGTCTGAGAAAATAGGCCTGGCTGGTGGTTGTGATGATGTAGCTGGGGGGTGAAGATTAGACTGGTGAAGGATGATTCTTATTTGATTTTTTTGGAGATTGAAAGGATGTCCAGTTTATTTCCTCGGTAGTTGGATGAGTTCCTTGCCATCCAAATGTTATTCAAGAGGATGATAATTTGGGAAACAACATCTTGCATGTCGTCTTCAAAAAGAGTAACAAGGGTCGATTTTAGCCAGGATTTGAAGTCTGCAAGGAGGTGAGTTCTAGCCTTATTCCCATGCAATGGAACCATAGTGCTCTGGTGCTGGGGCACTCACAGAAGAGGTGAAGAATGGTTTCAGCACTTTGGCAGCCAAAAGGGCACTGTTCATCATTCCTAAGGTGGTGCCGCTGTAAAACATCAGCTGAGGGAAGTGCTTCATGGAGTAGTTTCCAGAGGAAGAGAAGTTGCTTTTTCGGAAGTGAGATGGACCACATGAACTTCCAAAAATCATCATGGTGGTAGGTGACACGGTGTTGAGACAGGAGAAGCTTAAAGCCGTCTTTGGCAGTGTAGATCCCGCTCTGAGATAAGCTCCAAATGATTTGGTCCTTACCTCTCAGAATGGAAATCGGCTGGTTGGTGATTTGGCATGATGTGTCATGATCATAGAGCAGATGAATGAGATCTTGGTTTCTAAACTGGACCCATCTATGAGGAAGGGTTATGCATTAACAGATCCTCTACCTTGAAGTTGAGGGCTTCAATTGTAGGGTCGTGCTGCATCGGCCACCACAATGGGTGGTTGAGGGGGATGGAAGAACCATAGCCAATGGACCATTTGAGATGAGGTGTGATTAGAGAGGAGCACTGAAGGATTTGTTTCCAAATCCAAGACGAGTTGTAAGGCAACATCAGGAATTCCCTTAGATTCCAGTTTATGTATTTCTCCTGAACCGTGTACAGGATGGAGTCATGGTTTGAAGAAGAGATTATATGCCACAGTTGTTTCGATAGCAAGGATTTGTTCACTAAGGCAGTTTGGCGGAGGCCTAGTCCGCCTTCTTCTTGTGGGAGGAAAAGAGTGTTTCTGTTGAGGAGGTGCATTTTTTTTTTGATCAGATGTGGATCCCCAAAAGAAATCAATGCACCTGGAGTCAATTGAGTGGCATACATGCTGGGGGAGAAGGGTGGAGGTCATAATATGGATTCCCACAGATGCCAGGACAGATTTTATGAGTTGAAGGCGGGAAGCTTGGGAGAGTAGTTTTGTTTGCCAAAAACTGGTTCTTTGCTCAATTGTTTCCAAAACATGGTTGTGGATTTGTTTCTTGTTTCTGCCCAAATCAACCCAAGTGCCTAGGTATTTCCCTAACCTAGCTGCAAACCGGATCCCAATGATCTTAGAGTAAGCTGTCTTGTCTCGGTTGGACACGTTAGCTGAAAATAATGCTTGATTTGTGGAAGTTTATTTGTTGGCCGGACCATTGACAAAAGGATGACAATGTATTCTTAACTAGGTGAATGGATTCAGCATTTACTTTAAAGAAGAAAAGGGAGTCATCAGCGTAAAATGGTGGGAGATGGGTTTTGAGCTTCTACTGATCTGAATACCCTTCCATGCTTGTTCCATTTCCAGTTGAAAGATGGAGCAAGATAAGACGTTTGCTGCAAGGATGAAAAGGAAAGGTGAGAGTGGGTCCCCCTGCCGAATTCCTTGAGATGGGGCAAATGGGCTTGACAGGTTGCCATTAAAGAAGACTTGGTATTGGACAGTGGAGATGCACTGATGAATTAGTTGAATAATCTTGGAGGGGAAGTTCATTCTGTTGAGGACAACAACAATAAATTCCCAGGAGAGCTTGTCAAAAGCTTTTGCATAGTCAATTTTGAGGGCAGCTAGTTTTTTACACCCCTGTCTGGATGAGTGAATTTTATTCATGAGCTCTCCTGCTAGAATGATGTTGTCTGAGATTAATCTTCCTCTCAAGAAGGCACTCTGATTAGGGGCAATGTATCTCTGCATCAGTGGTCTGAGTCTATTGACTAAAATCTTGGACAGGATTTTGTAGATGACATTGCATAGGCTGATGGGCCTAAAGTCTTTGAGAGTCGCAGGTTTTTCAGTTTTGGGGATCAGAGTGATGATGGTCTTGTTGAAGGCTTTTAGGATGAATTCTGAGCTCCATGTTGATGAGACCATTTGAAAAACATCTGTACAGACTATCTCCCAATTGGTTTGGAAGAAGTTTGCATGAAATCCATCACTTCCTGGGGCACTATCTTTTGGCAGAGAGAAGACAGCAGTTTTGACTTCTTGAGGTGAGATGGGTGCTAAGAGAGAAACTGATTCTTGTTCTGAAAGTGAAGGGATTGGGAGGTTCCAGAGCTCTGAGAACTCAGCTGAGGATGTGGATCGCTTGAACAAATTGTCAAAGTATGCATAGGCCATTTGTTGTAATTCCTCCTGGTTGCTTGTCCAGGATTGATCCTGGCGTTGTAAGCTTCTGATAAGGTTTTTGTTATATCTTTTGCTGACGATGGTGTGGAAATATTTGGTGTTTCTCTCGCCCTCTGTTTTCCATTTAATCTTTGCTCTTTACTCCCAGTAACTGTTTTCACAATCATAGAGGAACTCGAGTTGCTGCCTAGTGTCAGAAATCTTCTTGGACAGGTCAGGTGATGGAGGGGAGTGAGTTGTAACTGATGATGACAGCTGTTGCAGTTCCTTTTCAAAGGTTTTAATTCTCTGAGGAATGTTACCGATTTGATTTTTGCTCCAGATAGATAATTCTCTCATGGTGGAGCAAAGCTTTTGATGGACCGAGAAGCTCGGAGAACCGTCAGATCGGTGAGACCAGCATTGCTTAATGATATCATAGCATTGGGGGAAATTGAACCAAGCATTTTCAAATCTTTTGAAGCTTGTTTTTCTGAAGGAAGGTTCAAAAGAGAGGATGATGGGGCAGTGGTCAGATGCTGCAATGCTTAGATGTTGCACGTTAGAAGCTAGAAAGGCTGAAATCCATTCTGCATTACAGAAAGCCATATCTAGAAATTCCAAGCATTCATCCTCTCCTTCTCTTTTGTTTGTCCAAGTGAAGGCTGGTCCGGGGTGGTCAATTCTCATGAGATTGGCCGAGTCAATACATTGTTTAAATGAAAAGATCCCTGAGTTGGAGCCACTTTTACTAAGTTTGTCATCTGGTGTTAGAATTTGGTTAAAGTCCCCAAGGATCACCCATGGACCAGTGATGTTGGGGGCTGTAAGAGTGATTCATTCCCACAGAATGTGGCGGTGACTAGAGCAAGGTGGACCGTAAATAAAGGTCAAGTAGTAAGAAAAGGATGGTAGAGTTTCATTAATTTTCAAATGGCAAAAGTACATTGGGATATCAAGCACAGTTACATCAAATTTGTCCTTCCAAGCCACAATTGTTCCACCTACCTTTCTGATAGCATCAGTACCTACGTAGTTACCATAGCCCATTGGAGTAAGAGACCTAGCAGCATCTGAGGCACTTATCTTAGTTTCAGATAGATAAAGGAAGTTGGGCTGGTGCTCCTCAGTGAGTCTCTTACACCTTTGAATTGTCGTGGCCTTCCAAAAACCACCGCAATTCCAACTTAGGATGATCATGACGACTTTGAAGGCTCGGTGACGGCAGCTTTCAGAACCGGATTTGGATTCTTAGTAGAGAGCAACTTCGGTTTCTTGGAGACGAAGTCGATGGTGAAGGTGAGAGGCGGAGGCCGTTTTTTCCCAAGAGCAGAGAGGAGTGGATGAGAGGTCCCCGTATCAGAAGGTGGAGAATTAAGGTTAAGGGGGGGGGTGAACGGGGGAGAACGACACTATGTTCTTGGATGGGTTGGTGGAGGGTAGAGGATTGGGGGCTGCCTCAGATGAAGTGGAGATGAAAAGAAACCAAGCTTTGAAAGGGCGAAGAGTTTTCAGTGACCAGAAGCGAGCCATCTGAGCCAGCCTTGTGGTAGAAGCAGATGTTGTGCATAAGGAGGCCATCAAAAACCTCATGGGCTACAGGAACGATCTGCCAGAATAATTTCCCATCATTTGATTTCTCAAAAAATTTTATACCAAAACCAGCAGGGTCCCAGCCTTTCTTTGCATTAGAATTTAACCACCAGCTCAGGACAGATGTGGGGAAGGTAGGGCTGTTGGGGGGGGACTTCCAAGAGAAATTGTTACAATGGGGTGGGAAGGAGGGAGGGGGAAAATCAGGGAGCAGATCTAGAGAGGCCGAGTGGTTATCAAGGATAGCAATGCATTCTTTAAGGAAAATTTCTAAATCAAGTTCATTAAAAGTAAGGTCATTGTCCATTTTCCTAAGTTTTTGTTGCTGAGGATCCCTTTCATGAGATTCTAGGGGGAGAGCCTTTCCGGATGTGGCCAATCAAGGTGGAGGAATTCTGATTAGGGCTATGTCAGGTTGGTTGGGCAAGGTATGGTTAGGTTGTTGGTTGTTGGGAGGTGGGGTAGTATGGTTTGGAGCGGGGTTGGGTGTGACGTGTTCAAAGCCTCGTGGGACAATAGGGACTTTTGGTTGGCCATGTGGCGAGGGATGAGTAGTGGTGTCATCAGATGGTGAAGTGGGTTGGTTGCTCCATTGGGGGGAGGCAGGAGAGTTTGGGGGAGGTATGATACCTTGAGTTGGGTTCACAACTTCCACATCAGAGTCAGTGCGATCATCATCAGAGGAATCTTCATCAGAGGAGTAGTGATAGAAACCGTTATGATGCCCATTGAGTAGGAGCACATCCTGAGGGGATGTTTCAAAGACTCAATATCTAGGAGGATTCATAAAGAACCGGATACGGGTGGTCCCACTAGTACGATTGTGCTTAATCCAATTTTGCCAAATTTGCCCCAAACTGTCAGTGTCAAAGTAACCAGTGAGCCTTGAGCCAAAAAGCCACGAGATTCTAAAGGCAACAAAGTTCAGTCCATGAAGGATCTGACCAACAGGCCTAGGGCAGTCATAAAGAGAGTGGCCGATAATGTGACAGAAGGAACAACACTTGAAGACCCTTTCATACTTGCAGCTAACAGAGACCATAGAGTTATCATCAAGGCGCACCCTGAGATGTTGAATAAGGGAGCGCCTGAGGTCAACAAGGATTTTGACACGAATGAAGTGAGGATGAGAGGAGAAGCTAATCTCATTTTCATCTAGGAATATGTTGCCCAAGGCTTCACCAAACATCTCTGCCATGAGAGCATTGTGATACTGGGGTGGGAGGCCCCACAGCTGGACCCATAAGGGGAAGTTTTGGAGCTTGAACTCTTGGGAGGCAAGGTCAGGATCCCATATATCAACAGTAAGGAGGGCGTTGTCGATTGACCATGGGCCTTTTGAGCAAACAAATTCTAGGACATCAGCATTGGTAAACTTGATGATGAAAAAGCATCCGACTTTTCCTTCAATGGAGCATGGACCACAAGCTGAGCGAAGTCGTTTGGCAAGACGGGTGAGGTTGAAAGGGCTAATATCAATCATAGCCGCTATAGCACGTAGAGGTTCATTGATGCGGTTGGCAGGGAGGATGGATGGTTTGAGGGTGAAGGAGGAGGATAGGGGCGAGAGTGAGTAGCTAGGGGGATGAAGTTCATGGTTTGGTGGAGGAGGAATGAGTGAAATGTAGTGAAGAACCAAATTAAGGGAAGAGTGAAGCAAGGAAGTAGAAAGAGGCGATGGTGATTAAAGAGGGATGACATGTGGGGATTTGGAGAAATGGGAGGTGAGACATTTATAGAGGGTGTTTTGCATGGTTGGAGAGGGGGAAGAGGGGGTAGCGCCGTCGCGGAACGGACAGTGTAGTTGGTGTGGACTACTTGAGTATTTTTGTTGGGAAGATGCAGGTGGGTATTTGGGGGAGATTTCCGAGAGGAAGGTGACGGAGGGGGGTGGGGAGTGAGAGGGGGTATGTCATATCAAGGCAGCAGAGGAGTAAATTTTGGGTCTTGTGGAGGAGAGATTTAGGTAGGAGGGGAGAGAGGAGAAGACATATTTTTGGAGTATATGGGAGCAGAATAAAAGGAAATAAAAAAGGAGTAGATAAAGGAGGGAGGAGAAAAGATGATGGAGATAACCTGAAAAGGGTCAGCAGAGGTAGTTTGCATGCAGGCTTGGGAACCAAACGGAGAGGAAGGAGGCGCTTTGACGGTCGGTGAAGGGGTGGTGGGTGGCGAGGATCACTCAACCTTCTCTCTAGATCTTCTTTCTAGAGGCACCTTTCCATCTTCCTGTTATTTCTTTTATTAAACATTTGTCCCAATGTGAATGTTTGAATTGATTGTGAATGTTGAAGTGGATATTTAAATAAGGTTAAAGTATACTTTTAGTTCTTTATATTTGCATCAAGTTTCAATTTTATCCTTTATGTTTGGAAAGTACAGTCCTTTTTTGTTAACACCATTAATTTTATTTTGACGGTAATAGTGAGTTGTTAAATCTAAAGAATATTTTATAAGTAAATGGGGGTGAAACATGACAAATTTTAAAATATAAGAATAATTACGCTAAAATATTTTAATGTATGCATATTTTATCAATATGCATAACCATTTAAAATTTTTAAATTAGCATTTTCCGTTAAGTGAAACTAACAATGTTAACAAAAAAGAACTAAACGTGTACTTTCCAAACATAAAGGATTAAATTGAAACTTAATACAAATAAAAAGGAATAAAAGTATACTTTAACCTTTAAATAACCATGTTATATCATTTTTAGCTTTAGAAAATACTAAGTGCTGTTGAAAGTCTTTATATCATAAATAGGATTTGTAAATTAAGAAAAATCTCTCTAATCAAAATTTAGGCGGGTTGACATGAGTGGTAAGTATTCTCGTCCCTTAAGCAAGTGGTTGGAGGTTCGATTCCTAACTCTTGCGAATGGAGCAAATTCACAGGCCAACTGTCTACCTCCTATATGAGACTTCAGAACGGCGAGAGATTAGTCCCACTTGACACGCGGGTGGAGATACCTTGTGTAGCCAGAAAAAATTAGGCAAGGGTTTAAGGCTTAACATAAATCAAGTGTAAGACGCTTGAACGGCTGGCTAATCTCAAGTTGGGCGAAGGTGTAAAAAGGATACTAAACTTTACCCAAAATTGCATTTCTAAGTTTCGTGAGGGGCAAAAACAGTACCCAATTTAGGGTTCAGGTGCAAATATAGTATTTTTACTTGATAGAAATAAAATTTTGATTTAAAAAGATTCTTATGCCCTCATTCCTACCTCATTAAATAAAATTCAACGAGAGGCATGAGAGTCTTTTCATATCTAATTTTTATTTCTCTTAAGTGAAAATACTATATTTGCACCTAAACCCCAAGTTGGTACTATTTTTGCGCAACGCGAAACTTAAGTATTAAAATCGCAATTTTGGATAAAGTTTAGTATCATTTTTGCATCTTCGCCCCTCTCAAGTTATATAAATGTTAACTGGTTGCCAACGCAACACCTTATATCTTCAGCTGCTAACTTGAGTGTATCGCCACTCTAGAAAGCCTCCTCCAACGCCATAAGAGGGATCAAACCCTCTTCCTTATGGTGAGAATGCATGATTTCTTACTAATGAACGTGCAAAAAACGGTTTAGGATGCTTTATAATTCACCTTCAAAAGTAGGGCTGTTCAGAAAACCCGATAAACCGGTCAACCCGGCCCGGTCTGGTCCTGCCCGGTCCAGTCAGATAAGAAAAGAAGTGGCCCGATCATGTTCGGGCTGGACCAGGTCTGACCCAAAAGTCCAGGGTAAGACCGGGTTCCGGGCTAGGCAACTGGACCAATAGACCCAGTCCAGCCCGATGTAAATGCATATATGTATGCATATATATTTATTTGTTCGCATATTTATATAACCATATATGAAATAAACCTATGCAGCCACGTGGTCACTTAAAGGCCATATGTTACTTTCACCCTTCACGTGAAGCTCACACCTAACCTGTACTCTCCTCTTTTTTTTATTTTATAATTTCGCTCCCCTTTATGGCTTTCTTCAACATTTTGAGTGTTTGGAAATCCCATACAAAATCAAATCAGTAGTCAGAAAACAGATCCACGGTGAAGGAGGAAGAAGATGCATAGATCGAAGGTCACCATGAAGAAGAAGGAGAGATTGATGGAAAAGAGGAAGAAGAACCACAAATTTACTTTGAGGAAGATACACACCTGATTTTCATATAATTGAAGATGGAGTACGAAGCACACACAAAAAAAGGATGAAGAATATGATGGATCAGCAACAAGGAGGAAGATACACACAATATTTGAATGACGAAAATAGATCAAATGCATCTTAGTGCTAACTTCTCTTCATTATCCATGGCGAGGGAGCACAAATCGAAATGATGAATTTGAATGAATTGGGCTTGTCAATTTTTTTTTTTTTTTGAGTAAAAGGGCTTCTGTCAATTTAATCACATGGGACTGGACCCCTAACCCGATCCAGTCCAGTCTGGTCTGCCTGACCCGAAATCCACCGGGTTTTTTATCGGGCTAGACCAGGTTTCGGGCTGTGATAACTAGCCCGAAGGCCAGACCAGACCAGACCTCGGGCTAGGTGGAAGCCCGGTCTGGTCTGTCCGATGAACAGCCCTATTCAAAAGTCATGTATGCCAAATCGATTGAACTGTCTGAAAATTGGAAAGGACTAATTGGGAAATTTCAATTTCAATTACCTAATTATACAAACCAAAACTTGAACTATTGCAAAATTGCTTGTATGCACGTACACACACACACCGATACACAGTTATTGAGCGTGTGCCATGCATTGATGGAAGAACCAACTTTGCTGCCACTCATTCAATCTCACAAATTAAATTAGTAATGTGTGAATTTGCGAAAATTGAACAATGTATATGTATATATTTTTTTCTTGATACAACAATGTGTGTATATATATATATATATATTCTTAAATTGAAAAGCCAACGGCATCTTATTTATAGTTCTAAAACTTCATTGGGAATGAACGAGTTTTACAAGACATGTGTTTGCTTGGTAAAATGCATACTGCAGTGAGTATAACTGTATAACAAACGAATTACATTGTCAATATCCTGGTGAAATGCTGATGTTGAGGCTAAAGTCCATCCACATGAGCGCAGGTTTAAATCAAACAAGTGTTACCATATGTCTTTATGACAAGAGTGCTATAAATACTGTTTTGGACAGACATATCGATCCCATCAATGAGACTTTAAATGATGATTAATTTAAAAAAGATAAATAGTTGTGTTCAATGTGTCTTCTTTATCTTGAAAGAATGCCTGGATTAGCATGGAGCATATTTGCACTAGAAAACACAAATATATTGATTAAAAATAAGAGTTTGTGTTTCATTCTTGATCTCAATGAACTAATACAATGATATCATATCAGGTTTTAAGTTTGATGTCAAATCATGTTAGGTTCACTCGATGCCCTATATTTTTACTGCTAACGAATGATACCAATAAAGGAGTATTATCTGTACCAAATTGTACTACTTAAAAGCCATAAACTGCGTGATTCATTCCTTAGATATCATGCAATACATGGAGAAAAAGTTTTCCAAAGAAAACATCAATTTTGAGCGGTTATTATGATATATCTTTGGGACAATGTGGGTGACTGATATAAAGCCAGTATTCACATACTCTCTTGACATTATACAAAAAGGTGAACTATTGTGCAGCATAACACCCACGCCTACTTGTCCATTGAGAATATCCTCTATCAGGGGAAGCATTTCATCCTCTGCAATATAACACAAGTCAACTTGAGTAGAACAAAGATTATAGTATTATCAACTCTGTCCTGAACCACGTCCTTTCAATTTACCTGTCTTTCTATTTCAAAAGCTGAAGCAGCAAGTCGGCGTTTCAATATCGATTTGTCTCGTTCACAATCTTCACGCTCAGTGTCTGACAGTAAATAAATGAGCAAGGTTCAGAAAGAGAGTAGGAATCCAATGTAGTTAAAAACATATAGACATATGAATATGATTTGACCAATTATCTAAAGATACTGATACTAAAATCAGATTTCAACTTCATGTCTGGCTAACGTCTGCATGGTTTCATTCCATCATCCCAATATATCCCCCTGACATTAGCAACAGTCGGTGCTGTGACTTTGTTAGTTCAGCTCACTACTTCCAGTGGTATGGCACTATTAATTGAGTGAATCTATATGTACAAGATCATGTTCAATCAATTGAATTTTCACATTAAAATATTTCAGGTTTTCAACCACATGGAAATTACATACACCTTACCATTTTTTACCTTGCATAAAATTCAGTAATCCAGCAGTTCTATATATTCATCGCACTAACCTTCTTAAGACTACATTGAATTATTTCAAAAGTATGTAAATCAGTGATAAACAATACCCTCCAACTCTTTGCCACATCAGCATTGTTTGTGCAGGGAGCCCAAGACTACATTTTGTTACTATCTCTATCATTCTCAAATACCAATATTATAATACTTTCTGGTCATGTTTAGTATGTATCAATGGAGTTTTTCGAGAGAAATTTCCAATGTACTTGTGATATAGTTGACATAATCACTGGTTTTAAGCATACTTGTAAGAGGAAAGCTCAAGGGACAATAGCTAAGTTCAAGGAGTAGCAAGGAATGAGGAATGGGATGTAGGGTGGCTATGGACTCAGGCTACTTACAAGGGGCATGAGTGACTTTGGGGTTATTATATTTTGCAAATTCATTGTCTTTTGGGAGTAAGATGTTTTGTGTATTGTCTTGGATTGGGAGAGCTCTGGTATTTTGAATATTAGAAGGACCTTCCTTTATGCTTGGCTGTGCTTAGTTATTTGATATTGCTTGTAGTTGAGGAAATATGGAAAGGAAAAGGCTATAAAAGTTGGGTTAAAGCCAAAACAGAAGAAAAAGAAGACGTTAGTTGAGTATACTGGGATCTTACCATAGTAATAGGATGACAGAATAGTGATGCGCTCTGTTGGCTGGGAAAGCAGGAAAAAAATATATTAGTATAAAAACAATTTGTTCAGTATTAATAAAGCTAGCTCATACGAGACATAACAAGAAAAAAACTCTCAGAATTATTGGCTAGTTAGAAGATGGTAGGATATACCTAAAGTTCACCTATCAGCAGATAACTTATATGTTAAAGGATGAAAGCATCCAGTACATTTTATTTTTCAGTTAAGGGAAGAAAATTTGAAACTTGTTTATAGTGAATATTAATTCTTTTAGGTATAAAAATTGTTAAATAAAAAAGATTTATACGTGTGAGAACATCGATTCAAAAGTTGAGAGATCCAATAAAATAAAACCACAATAAAGAACTTCCAATAAACATAAACTTTATGTGCCTGACCAGTGAATAAACATCAAATAAAGGAAATAAGAAAGCTCACAGAAGTATAATATTTTCAAATTACCATAACAAATATCCCCTCCTTACGAGTAGGTAGTTCCTCGAGCTTTCTCAATGTTTCATCACCTTTAGTAACTCTTCCAAATATTGCATACTGAACAGGGCATACATCAGAAAATCAATTGGAAGCGTTTTAAGATAATGTTTTGCAATAATGTTTATCAAGCATAGCTAGAACACCTGGCCATCAAGATGAGGAGCATCTCCTAGAAGCATTGAAAATGAGGATCCACCACTGTCTGGATCACTATACCTGTAAAAGCACAAAAAAACATCAAATATCCAATAGTCACTCAAACCAAGCATAAGAACAGTAGTAAAATGTCAGAGACAGAAGAATATGATAATAATATTAAGTTACATGGCAATGACTACCAAAATGTTTGTGTGAAGGCTTCAAAAATACATACTTGCTCAACTGCTGGCTGATAAATGCCAGCAACATCCTATGCCAGTTTCATTAAGACACATATCACATTTATTCAATAAACTTCTTACAGTCCTATTCCTAACATTTCAAATAAGTTTTTCCTATTCCAATATCCACAATTCACCAAAAGTGTAAGCATTTCAAAGATTTTGGTATAAGACAAATCCAGCAGCATTATCTTTTATCAACATTTTACCATTTCCATCTTATGAAACACTAAATCTTCTCCTTCATGAACAACAACTCAATATATGACCACACGCATGTCAATATTTGATAGATAAATTTGCATAGTATTTCATCAAGCCTAAAACGGACTTGTTTTTAATGGATATCATATTTACCCAAGACTGTGCGCAGTTCTTTCTTTTTTTCTCCACATATGTATACTATGATAGCGTTACTCTCATGAACAGCACAGAATTATCTACAAATGTTAAACCTGAGCTAGATCATTTTTAAGAGGTAATTATTCAATGCAACATGGATAGTAAAATTACCATTTCAAACTTAAGTTGCAAAACAATTTGACAAACAAGAAACCAATGATATTTTTGTAATTCTTGGTGACTTTATCCACCACATCACACTTCGAAACCTCCTTAGAACTTGTTGCAAGTTTAAACATAAATATACTTAATCATAAGCAGTTGATTATGCTTAAAGTGGTATAGACAGACAGTGCTAGTAGTAAAACTACACGTGAAAACAATTCAATGACAGAAACAGAAGACTGTTATACAATGTCTTCTCCAGGAGAGATCTTACCTTCCCATAGAAAGAATTCCTCTAACATGTTTGACTTGGCTAAATTCACCAACAACAGTCTTTTCAGCTTCTCTTTTTTGTTCATCATTCATGGGAGCAGATCTACCACCCATAACATCAGCAACTTGGGCAACAAAGCCCTTGTCCACCTATGATACAATTGAAGCCCTCTTCAGCTAACAAACAAGAATACTCACCATACATAGGTTCAGAGAACAGTACCCGGAAAAAATGATTTGTGTTATAGCATCCAAGTCGCACAAGTTTAAAAATGTGATCAACGGTTTTGGGTGCAACTGTGGGAAAGAAACCAAATTCAATATCTCCATAATTTGTCTGCATTCAAAAACCAATGTGATTCAGGCCAACAGCAATAACCCATATGACTGTCATTAGAGATCTACTTCATATTCTCAAGCAAGAAGGCATGTTTAAATCCCTGAGCAACTAAACTCCAAATTTCACTCCTATTCAGTACCAGCTAAGAGTAAATTCTCTGAACAGTCTTATCAAACAAAATGGGTTATCCATAGTTTGATTTCTCATCATCAATAATATCATCCATAGATGGAAAATACAATCAAATATGTGGCATGTAAATAAGTAGTAGTAACCAAGTAATTCTACAAAAGCTTTGACGTTTAAATTTGGAATGCAAAACCAACTGACAGTTTGGCAAACTAACTACTCCTGCTCCCAATTATAAGATGGAGTTGACTTATTTAGATTAAGGAAGCAAATTAAACCACCAAAATATAACATATGTTATATGTAATTAGATTATACTATCACTGTTACTATCTCTATAATATTGATTAACACATGATATTACCAATTTATGCTAAGTATATACCTTTATCCTCACTCTCTCAGTCTTGCTTGTTTATTATAGATAAGCATTATTAAGGTTTATTTGGAAAAATAATTGAGAAAAATTAGAAAGTTGCTTATATTTAGGAACAAATTGAAATCTAAAAATGATATATATATATATATATATATATATATATATATATATATATATATAACCTCCGGTCCTAACTATAAGACCTAATTACTTTTTTTTGGAGAGGTTAAGGTTGTGAAATAGACTATTAAATCATTACACATTTGATATATTTTAGATTATTCATTAGGTTATAGGTAAAATAAATTAGTCTAAGGGAAAAATTAGGTGAATCATCAATTTATAATTAACTTATTTAACTTTTTTAGGATTTTCCAAAAAATCAACTAGGTGCTATATTTAGGACCGGAGGGAGTATATAGTAACAGAGGGAGTAAATTAGTTTATAAATAAAATAAATTAGTTTTGAAAAAAATAAATATAAACAATTTATTTTGCTGGAGAGTACCTCCAAAAAAGTGTAACTTATACCATGGTAAGTCGGCTTCAAGCCCTTAAGATGAAGACGAGGACATGTGTTTGAATCTCGGGAAACACTGTGATATTGGGAGAGGGGATAAGCTTATATATGGATACCCTTATATGGGCAGTGTTTTTAAAGAACATAAAAGTGAAGTTATAATTATAGTTGGGACAGAAGAGGGTAACTAGAAATGTGTACCTGAAAGACAACACGGGTAGATCCGAGATGGGCTTCCTGAGACAAAGCCACAGAAATTGTAGAAAAGCAGAGCAGATAAATGCAGTAGTTGGTCCACAAATTCCACATGTTGGAGCTGAGGAAGCCCCAGAAGTTGGCGAACATAGAGTGCTGTAATGTGTTCAGGTTAGGATTCAGAACGGGAATTAATGAATCGAATCAGGGATGGGTGATTGTTTCTGTTTGGTTTGGTTTAGTTGCTGTCAAATTGATCAAAGTCCCTTTGATAGGTAATTTTTGCTCCAGTTTAATGTGATTAAAAGGAATAACAAAAATATTGGGTCTAAATTTCAATTCGGATTTCACCTAAAAAGTTGTCACCACTCGAGCTTGTTTGGTTCTAGGAAAGTTTGTCAAAGAATTAGAAATGGAAAGGGTAAGATGAAAAGTATGGGTAATGATTCTTGCATGAATTATTATGGGATAATTAATTAGAGGTCCCTCACAAGGGAGTTAATACTGGAAAAATCCCAAAAGTTGAAAATATTAATGTAGGGTCCCAAGGGTCACATTAATATATTTGAAAAGTGAAAAGACAATTTTGCCCTAGCCTTAAAAAAAATTTACCCCTCCCTCACCACCCCCTCCCCCCTCCTCCTCCCCCACCCACCTCACTGAGGGAGGGGTAAATTTTTTTTAAGGCTAGGGGCAAAATTGTCTTTTCACTTTTCAAATATATTAATGTGAGGTCCCTTGGGACCCTACATTAATATTTTCAACTTTTGGGATTTTTCCAGTATTAACTCCCTTGTGAGGGACCTCTAATTAATTATCCCAATTATTATTTGTGGTCTAACTAATCACATAGACACATATCATCTTATATGGAATTTTTAATTTGACATGGCACCCTAAAAATAGGAATTAATTGACAAAAAATTTTAATATCATGTTTTTAATAGTTTTTTATTTTACAATGTAAAAAATAAAAAATGTTTTCCAAAGTTAATTGAGTTTTTTTAGGGTGACGCGTTAAATTAAAAATTGCACGTCAAAACATGTGTAATAGTGATTATTCAGACCACAAATAATGTGGTGTACCGAGTTTACACAAGAATTTCTCTCTAAGTATTACTATGGAAGTTAAAAAACTTCTAGGAGTAATGTGGCTCTCTAAATGGGTAGTAAGTGGGCACATTGAATGACGTGACGGGTGACGTGGCCTAACTGGGTGACATGGTTGTGGCATGATCGAGTCAAACTTAACGGTCAAACCCATTAAAATTGACGAAAATGCTAGATTTGAGCCATTTTTGAATAGATGTATGCTACATTTGAGCCATCAAATTCTTGTTTATGTTAGGTGAACTTTTGACAATAGTAAAGTGCTAGATTTGACCTTTTAACCCTTTATTAAATTGTAATCTTGCCTTTGATATACTTGAAGTTTTTCATTATTAATAACGCTACTATTAAACTAACAAATGTTAGATAAGTCACGCATCTTTTTTTGGATATAAAAAGGTAAAACAACAAATAAATGCCTTTATTAATTTTAAAATCCTATAGATAAAAGTTAAGCAAATTAAGTAAGATAATCACTAGTTTAGTGATGACATTAACAACTGCAAAACTACTGTCTTAGAACTTTTATCATCACCTTGGATACATTTTTTAATTCCCAAACAAGTTAATCGAAATCTGATAAGCCCTAATGAGTTGTGAATATTATTGTTTTTACTTGTCAATCATGATATTTCCATTATTGTCAATGTTGTCATTATTCATCAATATTAATTCATTGGGACTTTCTAATATTAATTCTCTTAATTGAAAGATCGATGTAATTCTACCTTAATTTTTTTATGGGTCTCTATTATGTTTGTTAGTACTCCATTCGGTTCGTGATATAAGAGTCCAGCCTCCTAAACACGTTTCTTAAGAAAACTTGTGAAAGTTAGTTGGATGTCTAGTGTTAATGTTTTTTTCTTTTCAGTATTACCCACATTTATTATGATACTTTTAAGAGATAAATACATAAGCATTAATAAAT
Source organism: Mimosa pudica (assembly GCA_029929735.1). Lineage (NCBI taxonomy): Eukaryota > Viridiplantae > Streptophyta > Magnoliopsida > Fabales > Fabaceae > Mimosa > Mimosa pudica. The sequence goes on from JAKELP010000036.1 coordinate 2,494,192, forward strand.
ATGAAAGAGAGTTATGGGTAAAGTAGAGAAAAAAACATTAAATGAGGAGGGAATGTGAGATGAACTCTTATATTTTGGGCAAAAACCATTTAAATTTTAGCCTCTTATATTACGGATTGCATGGAGTATGTTGTGTGGGTGTTGGTTATATTAGTTAGTGCCTGTTTGGATACATTTCCAAAAGCTATTCTGACTCCCAAACCTAGGTTTCACAGAAAGACATCCAAACACTCAATTTTTTTTGGATAAGCTATTTTGAGAAGAAAAGCTAGGTTTGGGGTTTCAAAAGCTATTTTGAGAAAAACTACAATTTTCTCCTTTTTCAGCTGAAACGATATCTCATTTACGAAAAACACATATTTAAAATAAAAGAAACATAAAAGCTATTTATCCTAACTACCTTTCAGAAAATTTATATTCTACTCAAAAGTTATTCTTAAAAGCTATTATCAAGAAGTTTAATCCAAACACTCTCATTTCATCAAAAGCTATTTTCCCAGAAGCTATTCTACAAAAGCTGAATCCAAACAAGCCCTTAGTATGTTTTATTTTCTCCAAATCATCACAATCATCTTCCATTATTCAATAACCTATCTCTTAGTTATTATTGGAGGAACACTGATGAAGACGATTTAGAAAAAAATTTGCAAAATTTTATAATTATATCCTATATTTATAATCAAAATTAATTTATCAAATATGTCATATATATATATATATATATATATATATATATATATATATATATATATATATATATATATATATATATATATATAAGAGCCGGTGATATATAAGAGTGGTGAAGTATAAGTTTATTGACACGTCAGACGTGACTATCAAACTTGTTATGGTAACAATTATGTGCAAAGTGTTAACATTTCTTGTTTGTCTTTAAGTGGCACGTTGTATAACTCAACATCCGTGATCTATGGTAGAAAAGTTATTAAGAGTTGGGTCTAATGATTTTATGAGTTATATGACTTGTTAATTACGTATTGCTATAACAAAGAAATCCTTGGCTTCAAAATGTTCGTGTAAAACACTAAACATGCATAGTATTTTTTTTTACATGCAGCAAGCTCAAGCGTGGAAGTACAACTAGTGAAAGTTTTCTATATCGTAGGGATATTTCCTCCGTAATATTCCTTTTTCATTTGTTATCAGAATAATATGCTTGTTTATTACTAAGTGAAATGTAAATTGTTACACGTAGCATTTGGTAATAATTCTCAAATTTTAACAGCAAAACCATATTTTTAATGTTCACTTTGATTTCTAAAATATTTTTTCAGTCCTCTAACCATAACATGTGACATTGAAATTTGATGTTTTGACAAAACATTATCAAATAAATATTAATTTTTTTAAAAAAATAATATTGATTTATGCAAAAAAAAAATTCATAATTTCAAATGGATATATATTATTTCCTTTTTAAGTCACACAAACTAATTTAGAGAAAATTTGGGTAAACCAATTTATAAGTAGCTTATTTAGAAGCCTTAGGGCCTGTTTGGATTAGCTTCTGGAGAATAGCTTATGGGATAATAGCTTTTGAGTAGAATAGCTTTTCTGAAAAATAGATTTTGATAAAATGAGAGTGTTTGGATAAAGTGTTAGTAGAATAACTTTTCTGAAAAATAGATTTTGATAAAGTTTTGCTCTCTCTTATATACTGGCTCTCAGCTACCAGATATATTGCAAACGCACAACTACCAGATTTAATACTCATCACCCACCTCATCTATATGAATATCTGAACTCAGCTACCATAGGATTTGGAATGGATTCGGATTTTAATACTGACAACCTAAGCTATTCGAACTCAAGTACTAGAAGAGATTTGGAATTTATGCTCCTAGGATTCGGACATTAATGACCTACTCGCAACAAACGAAAATTTCGGGGAGTGAGGGAGATGTCCGATCAGCTGTTATGGCCAAACTCAACGAAAGATAGAGAGGAAGGTGAAGGTAGGTGAAGTCAGTGAAGAGGAAAGAGAAGAGGGCAAAATTGTAATTTGATGTTTTAGTCACTTTTTGCTGTCCGAAAAGTAGAAATGAGTAGCTTTTCCCAAAACTGAGGTTTTGGGTTCCAAAATGGCTTATTTGGTGTAAAATAGCTTATCTGAGTTTTTGGAGTGTTTGGCAAAATATGCTTGAAACCTAGGTTTGGTTTCCAAAAGCAATTTTTCTTTTCTATCCAAACAGGCCCTTATTAAGATAAATCTAAAAAAGTCAATCAGTTCTTCTATTTTGGAATGAATGGATAAACTAAAAGGATGAAAATAACATTTCAAAACAATTAAAAAGACTAAATTTACATTGCTGATAATTTTAAAACTACTTGACATATGAACAATAGTGATAGCAACGATACAATTTGACAGAGCCCATGAAGGCCGCAGTTAAGGTAAAGTCCATATGGTAAGAATCATAGACAAATAGACATACATAACACCAAAATACTTCGATATCTGAGACCGATAATATGGCAAACCCTCCTGTTCGTTTAACCCAAAAAAAAGAAACCATAAGTAAAAGTAATAGGTCAATCAGAATTCTTCTTTTGTGTAAAGTTAATTCACTTTACCTCTTTTGAAGTATCCTTGAACTGAACAAAATGTGCAAGATCACCTTCTCCACTGGGGTTGCATGAACTTGTCTGCAAAGCAGAAAAATTATAGAACGCCATTAGGGGCAGCAGAGATCTATGAAGTCTACCTTTCAGAGATTATTAAATTAAACTAAATAATTTTTACCTGTTGCACACTTAAGTAGATAAACATTTTATTGTTCATAATAAACCTTACAAAACACAATCTTCTAATAAATCAATTAAAAAAACCTTCAAACTGGCTGGTTAACCTTAGCAGTCTTTGAGAACCATTGGATAAAGTAATAGAATGCACCAATCATGAATCAAGGAGTACAGAATTCCTTCCAACAAAAAAACCCATGCAGTCTATGATCCCCCAACAACAAAACCCATACAGTCTATCTGTATCTTCAGAAGGTAACATGAACACCATCTTAATTAACTACTTCCTCGTTCATCAATATAAGACATATTTACCTAATCAAATTAGTTGAGTTTGATAATATAACTTTTTTTCTAAATCACTTAAATCATGTTCCTTCATTCCCTGTCATCCCTCTTGAAAAATTTTTGTTGAGTAAGAATTCATAGGGGTAAATTGGAGAGATTGACAAAATAGAGAAATAGGTCATACATTAAAAACAAGATCAATTCATCAATTATTGGGTCATACATGAAGGGCTGGGGTAAAGTAAAGGACAAGTCAAACTAAGACCAGGGGCATGACAAAGCTGCAAGTGAAAAGGTATAAAGAATAACACAAAATCCTGAATATCTTACCAGTTCCATCCCTTAATGATGCCAAAGATCTATCAGTTCTGATAACACTTCTGCTGCTTGAAGTTAGTGGGGAAAATAAGCTAAACCTGCCATTCATTGAAGTTGTTAATGAATGACGCCTGGTTACACTAATTTTATCCACCAAGTCACTAGTAAACCTTGGAGACCCTTGTGCTCTTAGCTTAGCTTTAGCAGATTCAGTGGGGGCCATATAGCTAGGTACTCTAGTAGTGGTATGAGAACTATTATTATCTTGATCATTGAAACTTGCAGGGAGTGAAGCTCTTCTTAGGGACTTCTGAGAAGTCACATTAATTTTCATTTCCTCAATATCTCCTTGAATAACTTTACCATTCTTTACTCTAATTTGTAAGCCGGGGATCGGATTTTTGTGTAAGTAACCATTCTCATATTTTGCTTGTGACACAAGGCTCTTTTCATGATCAGGTTGGTTTGATTTTGACACTTCCAAGCTTTTCATTTTGTCTGTTGAAACACCTGCACTATGCTTTGAAACGTCAGTAACAGCATCACCAGGAAGTTTTTCAGCTATGTGTTTCCTTTTCTCAGGGGCAACCTCAGATATACTAGAAACACTCTTCACTGAAGTTTTCTTAGTACGGTTTTTTGTTTCATTTTGTGGATGTTCTTGTGATGACTCCATTGGGTGGCTTGAAACCTTTTTGGTAGGCTGTTTGAGTGTGATTGACTCTGTGGTTGAGACACCATTGACTTTTAAACCAGAAGCTTTCTTGACACTTCTTTTGGATTTCCCCTTGCTATGTTCAAATGTTTGACAATTGGTGCTATTATCAATGGACTTTAAATCTTGTATATCCTCCTGTTTGGCAACATGTGCCCAAAAGTTTGACTTGGTCCAACGCTCAAGCCACTTCCAAGTGATGTTAGGTTCTCCAGGATCAAAATTAAGATGTAAGGGAATGGTTGACGATGATGAGGCCAGAAGCTGCAGGTGACAATGCATAGTATGAAATAATCTTCTATAAAAAATAGACATGAAAATGAAAGGGTGACAAAAAAGGCATTTACTTCTTTTGTTTTGAAATATAAGACCCAATTGATTTTTTTCTGGATAATCTTAAGAAAGCTAAAAAAGCGACTTATAAGCGACTTACGATTATTTTTCCATCTACTCCTTGCCTATGATGGATTGCACGTATAAGCAAAAGCAATAAAAACAATAAACGAAAAAAAGAAACAAAGGAAAATGGTGGCCAAAGGCAAGTCATATAAATTGTTTAAAGTTGGTATTTTGCCAATAAAATGAATGGTCATAAATCAACACTTAGAACAATAAATAGAGGGCTCAATGTCCCCAAGCAAAAATTTATGCAAGCCAAAAGAGAGACTAAATTAGTCTAGTACTTGTCTCAACTGAGCAGCATTTAGCTGCAACTCAACAAGGCAAGAAACTCTCGTGGACCACAATGATATTTACTGGATAACCATATCACACTACCTAGTTCAAATAAACCAAAAATGGGGATATTGTGTAGTTCTTGAATTACCTAAAACTGTAAATTTACTTTCCTTATATTAGACCTAGTAATAAGAGTTCTTACCTTGTTAACAAAAGCACTGGTTGGCAGCTTCTCTGTCTGTGTATTTGTAACTACTTCAGCAGAATTTGAACATTTAGTATCCTGACCAAATAATTCAACATTTAGCTTTCATCTACAGAATGGATTATATGCATTTTAACCAATAAAATTTTCCAAATTTATGATACAGAACACCTAGTGATATTGATGCATAAGAAATGTTGATCAGGCCAACTAGGAAAGTTTGGAGTCAAAACCCACAGATCATCTCATGAATTAATTTAGTTGACGATTTTTTACCTTGGAAGTCTTATGAACAGCAACGCCAATATCAGAATGTCGAACCTGATTACCACGAACAAGTGCCTGAACTTTTACAAGTCCCTTCACACAGTAAAAAGTAGAAACAGCTTGCCTTCTAACCAAGTGGCCTCGAATAAGAGCTTGCAGTTGTATAGCTCCTTTTAGTGTGTGAAATGCCTGACGAGCCTACACATATGTTATGCAGAAACCAATTTAGTCATTCATTAACCATGCTAGTCACCCACTAGACCATAAGATGACAGAACTGTTTATTATTTTTCTTCACAACTCAATTCAAAAATTTCAAATTGAAACGATCATGTTGCCAACTTTTATGAAGATTTTCCTAAACAAGAATCCTCAAGTGTAACAGGTGTATATTTTGCTCAAGCCCGAAGATGACATATTTTGAAATTTCAACATTAATATCTTAAATATTAGAGAATAGAACATTCAAATCCAAGAGATGTGAGAATATCACCAGCAGATAAGATGACATTAATCATAGACACAAAAGAAAGTAGACATACCTTTACCACAAATAAAACATTTTGTTAAATTGTTCCTAAAGAAACTATAACATGGAATACATAGAAGTTTTATTATGCATTGGAGATGAAAGAAACTTGTACAAATATAAGAAGTTATAACCTGATATCCCCTAAAACCAGCCTGAACTTTTATGGCAGCTTCAGCATGCCTGATTTTCTCAATATCACCCGATGAACCAGAATTTACAGCTTCTGTATTGTTGTCTTCAGCCCCAGTGGAAAGAATATTGCTGTCATCTGATGATTTACTAACAACTACCTTTTCCAAGAGCACTTCTTTACTTGCAACAGCTCCAGATGTGGGTGGGGATATCAACGAAGAATCAGGTATATAAGAGAGAGATGCCTCAATAGTGGCCAACGCATCTTGGTTACTTGAAGGTTTCTTCACAAAAGTAAGTCACAATAAGGAATGTATGTACTGAAACTGCAACATATCTGCACTCTCATTCCCCCAGCATACATCCCTTTCTAGTTCTTCTCATAAAGGAATTAGTACATAACAATACAAGCAAGTCCTTCTCTCTATTCTCTAGCAACAGGAGAACATGCAATTCTCACAGATTAAGTTTCTAATTGTAATCTCTTCATTCAGAAAGGATTGAAAGGTAAAATACTTTTTGAAGTTTTAGCAAAATATGCCAACAATTTACCTATCTACATGTCATCTTTCTCAATAAGAATGTTTTTAGCCAAAACATTTTAAGACATAACACAGCAGGTCCAAATCAATTCATAGCAATTTACTTTTGTTGGCAACTTGTAAAACCACTGTGCAATAAAAAATGCCAACAAATAAGTAGTTGAGAATTGAAATGCATTGAAAGAAATGCAATCAACAATCCCCGTGGTAACATAAATTAGATTTTGGTTCTCCACTTGTTTAGGAGGAAAATGTTTGTAAATGTTAAATAAACAAACCTGACAAAGGACATTCATACATCATTTCCAATGGACACTAAAGTGACATCGTGATTATTTTCTACATTATAGTTATTTTTTTTGGTCAATATATTGGAATCTATCAAACCTTATGAAAGAGTATACCTTTGATGTACAATGTAGAATTGCAGATTCTCTATAATGAATCATATCAATGAAAAGTTGTCAAACAACTGGGTAAAAAATAAAAGCATACCAAGGCATTCTTTTTGCTTGATCGATTAGACTTTGATGATTTCTTCCCTGAAAACAAGGTCCTTATCCATTTCCCAGGATCTTTTCCCATTTTGAAGAAGATCAATGATTCAGAAACCAGAGAGCTCAAGAGTCACAAATCTGCAAGACAAATATACAATTGCACCTCAAAACACATAAAATTAACAATATTTATATAAAAAAAAGTTAGAGTTAGTATCTGCTATAATGTCACTGTCACAAATTATTTGTTTTCATTTGCATATCTCTTAAAGAAACAGAATTCACTGCACTTCCCGTGCAGTCGATCAGGCCGTACACTGGTGAAGTATTTAATGCTTTATACCATTAATAACACAACAAAGTATGAACTACTCATCAAAGCATCATTATAACCAATTATACACGTGAAGAGAAAGACCAAAAACTTATGTGTTTGACTTTTTGCAGCTTGGTGACTGACCATCATGCACTAGAAAAAGTAACCTTTCTAAAGGTCCAAAAACATTAGACAAAAAACAAAAAACTGAAAAAAAAAAAAAATACCCAACAGAAAACAAGTAACACAAAGTAGAAACCAAGTAAAACCAAGCTGGATAGAGAATCAACAGGAGCAATAGAAGCAGATCAAAAAGAGTACATGAAAATAAGGGAGGATGAGCAAATAATAATATTAAAGGTGTACCAAAGTGAACTCAATAATAAAAGTGATGAGGAAGGAGAGGAGAGAGGTGAAGTGTAAATGAAGGAATGATGAGGAAGGAGAAGAAGTTGAACTTGGGAGCAAAGCTTTGGTTGTGTTGAAGCAGTGGAGAGAGACATGGTAGCTAACATGGCTCATGCTCATGCTTCCTAGATTCCTCTCACGATGTTTGAAACAAACGGTTATTATCATTATTAATGTTTATTATTCATTTATTCAATTATTCTTATTAATTATCCCCATCATTATTTTTTCTTTGTCGTTTTTGTTTTTGTTTTCTTTCCCAAAACTAACGCATTTTTGGAAATATAATCAGTAAAATATTTTTTTGGAAATTTCAAATCTGCATTCAGATATCAAATAAAACAAATTAATACTTGAAATTTGAAAATTTTTTACAGGTCCTAACGAAAGTGTACATATAGTTGTGAAAATGTCAAGTTAACCATTAGTTGTTAATGCATGGTGCAACAATTGTCAATATATGTTTTCTTTAGTTAATAACAAATGTCTTCAATATATGGATCTTATTACTTATTAAAAGTAAATCCAATTATCAATAGCAAGGCACATTAACTTGTTAATGAAGGCACTTCTACTATTTGTTAGTGTAAGTGTAAGAGCAATTAGATAATTTCATAATATTATATTATGTAACCATAAAATATTGGAATGTATTAATAATTTTGAGATTTTAAAGTTCTTTAATGTACTAGTCTGACTTATCTAAGACTTGGGTGCACTTTTTCCCTTTTTTATACTACTATCAATATCAATGATGAAATGGTTTTTCTAAACAATATTATTATGTATTTGAGTAACTAATTATTTAAATTTTGTGTTGTCAAGAGTCTGGCTTGTTTCCACCTCTATAAATGATTGAAATATATATTACTAGCTAGGACTTGGTCATGAAAAAAATATTATCTAGGACTTGGTCATGAAAAAATGATTGAAATATATATTACATTGAGTACTCATACTTCTTTGATACTCCCTCCATTGTTACATATATGACACATCTAACTTTTTTAATCAAAGTTAAGGAAATAAATTAGACCACTAAATTATAATATATGTCACATGTAATTAACTACAAGTAAATTAACTTCACTTCTCTTAATTTTCTTAAATTCAACTATAATTTTTTTTCCTCCCTACTACACCTTCAGATTCCTCAAACCAAACAGTATCTAAAAAGATCACATGGAAACCGTCATTTCAAGTCAACATTCTAGTATTCTCATATTTTGTAGTCCATATATGTCTTTTCCTTTTTCATTTTTTAATATGGTAGAAATGTTATCTCCAATTGGTATAAATTTTCTTAAGATTAATTCTTTTATATCCAAACAAGTCCAAATAAATACCTCGCAATTAATTGTGTCCTTTTTAAAAATTTTAAATTTTTAAACTTCTTGGACACATTCAGGTGGCAATAAACCAGTTTGCATTTTAGTTTTTTCAAAGTGAAAATTAATCTTTTAGTCACTCAACTATTGACAAAGTTAGTTATAGTTCAATCTTTTAGTCGTAATTGGGGGCAAAGTTATAAATGAGTTAGTGTTTGTTTTGAACGGAATAAATGAGTTAGTGTTTAAAGAACCAAACGAACAAACCTGGCCTGCCTTTTAATAATTAAATGCATAATCAAACTACTTTGGACATGAGTCTATTTCCTATTTACCCTTAAAGGACAAATAATAGTCTTTGTATCTTTTACAAGTTAAGTACAATTTTCGATACATATTCAAACTTACGTTTTCTTTAGGGTCAAAAAAAAAAAAAACTTGCGTGTTCTTCTTTACAAGGACCGGATGACAATGAGTTTAGCAGTATCCATTAGCATCTTGCAAATTGTTGGCAAAAAAAATCGTGCAAAGTATGATCGTTTTTTTTTTTATCCAAAATGCTACCATCATTTATCCTTAACAAGTATAAACTCCTCCTCAGGTTGAATGAGTGTAGCATCATCCATTTAATCTTTACTTGGTACTACATTTACTCTATCCACACACACACGCACGCACACACACATATTTCCATTCATCCAGATACTTATTCATACAATGCTTCATTTTACATTCAATACCTTCCCCACATTAAATTTTTCACCCACATATTTTACCTTAAGATCTTATATATCTAGTAGCTAGCTAGACGCACTCCATAAATATGTTTGGCCTGCTATTCCGCCATGCACAAAATAAAACAACCTCTTAGCTAGTGTCATATATTATTTGTGTATCATATACAAATAATGTAGTATTTGTTGATGTTGACACGTCAAGTCCTTTGTTCCCTTTTATCTTAAATATTGTGAAAATATTGTATTCGTGGCGTTTATGCCCAAAATTGACAAGAGAGGCAAACAAGCCTTCCATGTTAGACTGAATATCACATCAAAGTCAAATCCATTTTGAATGGGTGATAATGTGACTTGGATTCTTAAAAAATGGTCATGTAATTGTTATATATGAAGGTGCAAAAATGACCATGAAAAATTTTTGGAGCAAAATTATCTATCGAATTTTAAAACTGAGGTAAAAATGACCAACACAATTAATTTTTTAACTTGTGACTATTTTTGAACTTAAGCCCTTTGAAATATTGAATGTTCATTTTTAATGGTTAGGAAATATTTGCTCATCTATCACAGCTAAATATGTTAAATACACAGTATTTTTGAGGGTTACTTTCAAGACATATTTACTCTTCGACTCTAAGTAAAATTCCAAGTTTTAATTACAAGGCGCATATTATTTTAACTAAATATATTATTGTTACCTTTGTTTTAAAAAAAGGGGGTTAAATGTCTTAAATGCCTTGAAGTTCCTCGAAAGCGGGCGGTAGTAGCCGAGAGTCTTTAGATTTTGGATAAATAATTAAAAACATTATTTCGTAGTATTTTTACCCAAAATTAGCGAAGAAAGGGCAGCAAACAATGTTTGTCATATTAGAATTATAATGAATGTCACATGATAGTTAAATCCATGTTGACATATATATTTGATAAAAATGTGTGAATATTCTATGTTTTTGTTACTTTTGGATTAGAGTTACTGATAAAATACTTTCAAAAACTCATTGCCCTTTAGTAGTTACTTCCATAATATACTTACATTTTAATCCTTTTTTAAAGTATACATGTTGATTGGAATGAACACTTTTTAAATAACTCTCTTGATTATGTATTGATGTTTTGGTTTTGTCGCTAAAGCAATCGATTCAATAAGGCCCAACTTCAAATGCAATACAGTGGCAAATTAAATTCAAGTGATAAAAAATTTATATCATGTACTGGCAACTCCAAATCCAACTTCCAAGGGAGAGATCTGCGAGTTTTTCTTCAGTATTAAGTTTAGGTTAAAATTTAATGGAATGGACATAAATCTATAATGCAGGTAACGTGGGTTTGGTTGCCCATGTAAAGTGAGTGGGAAAAGGAAAGTGAAGAAAGTTTATGGTTTTTTGGTAATCTATTTACATCCCTGATCCCACAAACTTTCTCTCTCAATCTCACATTTTTCTTGAGGCCCTCAAACTTTACTTTCATCATTACCCCTATTTTCCATTTTTAGCCTTTCACTTTCCATTTCTCCACTTTTCCTTCTTACAACCAAACGACTTGCAATGTACAACTCTGAATCCTAAATGAAGACAAAATTAATCCCTATGATTTATGAATGTAAATGCAATTTTAGGTTTTTTTTATGTATCGAAAAATTGAAGTCATAGAAAAATTGAAGTCATATATATAGGAACAAGCATTTTACCCCCGTGCGTTGCACGGGTGGTATATATATATTTATCGTATAAATACAAACTTAACATGTGTATTATAATGATGAAATCCATGAGTAATTTAATAATAATTGATAATTAATGACAATTCAAAAGAAGATAATTTTACTTCAAAAGATTTGATAAACTGAATTTAAACATGAGTAAATTCACTGTCATGTCTTGTATTGTCATAACTTGCAATAGAACATGATCCAAATCAACACACCTATTCCATGATAAACACACAAAAATGTTATTTTAGGATTTTAAAATGCATTGTCTCTGACGTTCTGAAATGCCTCAATGTACACGACATTTGTTGTGACATTAGTCGTCTCCTTCTCTTTATTCAGTATGAGCACTTTTAATCCATCGATAGATTTAACCCTAGATAGTGCAACATACAATTGTCCATGTGAGAATACTAGATTGGGCAAATATAAGCTGACATTTGACATCGACTGTCCTTGGCTCTTGTTGATTGTCATCGCAAATGATATAATGATTGGAAATTGTCGCCTGAATGGAAGTTTTGCATCAGAAGGATTTATATTCATGCGGTGTATCAACACTTCCTCTCCCACACTGTTTCCATTTAGAGCCACAACTTTGATGAAATGTTTGCCCATCTTTGTGATCCTTAGTCTTGTCCCGTTGCATAAACCTGCTGCTTGATCTATATTTCTAATCAGCATTATATATAGGAATGCCTACTTTTAGCACAAGTTTGTGATGTGGCAGCCCAGAGCATTTTATTGTGTTGAGGAATTTCGTGTCATAAAGATCTTCGACAGCCTCTTCTTCTGAATCAGTCTTGCAAATTGAATCTGAGCTATAATATTCAACAGTCTGGCCGAGAATGATAGACAACATGTACTCATTGATCTGATCAACAACTTCCATTGTTGGAGCTAACATTGCCCTGCTCGTGAGGTATTCTAAGTCAAACAATTTTTCGGTGAGATCCGGATAAGTTGTTGCGACCATAGAATTCAATGGACTCATAGAATCTCTGATGATAACACTCTCAGGAATTTCAATTTCAGAAACACCGTCTTTGGAGTTCCCCAGTTTACCTTCTCCCACCTGTAAAAGCCACTTCGAGAAATCCTGTATTTTCTGTTGTTCATCAGGGTCACCACTTGAACTAAGTCTCATGTTTCTGGTAAGTTCAAAAACCTTGCAGCTGGACCACAGGTATGATGAATTAATAGCAGCATTTACTATATCTGCCCTATTTCCCTTTGGGATGACTGGGAGTATCTGTAGGAAATCACCACAAAAAACAATACATTTGCCTCCAAAAGGTAAATCACACCTCATAATGTCTCTCATGGTGCGATCAAATGCTTCAATGCACAGCCTTTGTATCATGGGTGCTTCATCCCATATAATTAATTTTGCATGCTGCAAAAACTTTGCAAGTGGAGAGTTTGTATAGATATTACAGGTAGAGTCTTCATTTATATCAATTGGTATGGCAAACCTGGAATGAGCTGTGCGGCCAGACGGTAAGAGTGTTGCTGCAATTCCACTTGATGCAACATTCAATACAATGTCATCATTTCCTCTCAAGGAAGATATTGTATTGCAGAGCTCATATAATATTGTTTCTAAATACAATATTGATAATGTTAAGTTGTACATACTTGTTAAGTTCTGCAGAGCCACCAAATACAACATTCTCAAACTATATCAGAGGCACCAAAAAGTCTATAATTAATAATGTTAACCTGTACATACTTGTTTCAAAAGTTTAATAGTGTTAATCTGTACATACTTCTTTTACCATGTTTTGACTTCATATAGCTGATGTTGCAGAGGTACCAAAATGTCCACTATCAAACTATACTATGATATGAAATATGGCCGATGTACCAAATACAATAGTCTCAAAAACAGAATTAATTTTCACAGCTTAACACTAAGGAACTAAAAAAGGTTTAATAAAAGCAAGCCATGACTGATCCAAGACAGCTGATGTAAAACTAAAAGACAAAAGGCAAAACGAAATTGAAGCAAAAGCTAAGATATATTGCCGATATTATAGGGTTACATCTGCAGCAGAACAATGGATTCAAGCAAAACATTATAATCTAGAACCCTAAGACTTTGAGCAGACAATACTAAAATAAAAAAAAGATGACTTGGTGAGTACAACTTGAGACATCTAGACCTAGCTTTGTGGCACATCTTTAAACAAAACAACTCTCTCAACACACAACAAAAGCATAACATACTCCCTACCCATGGCCTCAACAAACCACCTCACTTCCAAATCCAAACGGCATCTGATGCAAATTCTTGGGCGCTTGTGCATGGGATGGTGAGAAGTACATTGAGCAAACCCTCTAACGCGGAATATGTTTCCACCAATCAACCTAGGAGCAAGAACTTGAAACCAAGGCTGCAACCTTACTCTTATCCTCTCCATCCTTTCTGGGTCATAGATAATAACCCACAAACGGACGGCATTGGACTCAAGGTTATGATTAGGACATCCTGCATGAGAAGCAAACACCAAAGACCAAAGATAAACAACATTGTGATACCCTTTCTTGGCAACCTTCTTAAGTATTTGATAACCATACCTGAAGTCGCCACCAGCACAAAAGGAATGGACAAATGCATGGCGTAAAAGAGCCTGGTAGTTACCAGCAATGAGCGCCATATCAATGACTCTCTCAATGGCTGGACTCTCCTCTTCAGACAGCATTGGAATCTGGTTAATGCTCAAACTCTTGACTTTGTATGGGTGCTCTCCCATGTCTCTGATAGTGGTACAGGTCGCTTTCGCATTCACCAAGCTCTCCAATGATATCTTTCCAAGGCGCCTGAGTATAATGAGCATGATATCATTGGGGAGGCTCATCAATGAAGTGGGTTCATCAGGGGCGCCATTGATGTTAGTCAGAGAAGAAGGAGAAATTACTGAGGTGGGTTTGTCAGGGACGCCATTGATGTTGCTCCTTGAGCTGATGTTAGTCAGAGAAGAAGGAGAAGAAGTTGCGTCTGCCATTGATGCTAGTCAGAGAAGGAGAAGAAGGAAAGAGTGAAGTGGTCCAACTTTCTTAGGTGTAAAGTGAAGTGAGCCAAGGTGCATATATATAGGAGTTAAATCCAGACATAAAAAAATAAATAAAATACATGTGGACTAAAAAATAGAAGGAAGAGGGGACACATCAATTAATAAGGATGGTTTATCCAGTTTGGTGTGTGCGAAATGAAAGTGGATCAATTAGGAGATTTTAAGATATATATTAGATAAGTGGTAGATAAGGAAACAAGACAAAAGGATACCTTATTTAGTTTAGTTGAAGAAGGAAGACAATATATAGTAATCACATGGACTTAACCCTAATCAAATTAATTTGACCAAATTAATAATAGATCAGAGTGAAATTAATATGTGTGTGTGTAATTACATGAATGTTTACCTAAATATACTCTCATTAAAACCATTAAAAGTTTACTTCAATTAATTTTTAAAATTATGTTAGAATTATCAAATTAAAAAATTAGACAATTAATCAACACAATTAAACAAATAAGAGGTAAAATCCTAAATTAGCAATGTAAATCACATTGACAATTAACTAATTATAAAATCAACTGAATTAAAATGAAAATGTTTGTTAGCACTAATCTATTAAGTGTTCAAGCACGAATACAATTTAAATATCAATCTAAATTGTTCTAAAACAATATAACCACTACTACAAATTGTCCCTCTACCAGCGCACCTTTACATGCGCTTAGAAGAAACGCATGTATAGAAGGTCCTTTACATGCGCTTTAAGCGCATGTACAGGTAAGAATCTATACATGCGCTTAAAGCGTATGTAGAGGCCTTATCTCTACATGCGCTTTAAGCGCATGTATAGAAATGTACATCAATTAAAATTCACTAAAACAATGACTAGAAAAGGATTTAAGTATTTAGAGATAAAATATAAAATGAACTTAGGTGAAGAGCTCAAAATTATATGGAAACACCCTTTACATGCGCTTTAAGCGCATGTAAAGGCACTACTGAAGTGCAAAACATGGAGTCAAGTATAAGAGGTCCTCCTCAGGCCTCATAAGGTGTTCCTGCTTGTGGAATTAGTGTTTCAAAGCTCCATTACCACTTTTGGGTGCTATGAAAATGTTCAAACACCCTTTACATGCGCTTTAAGCACATGTAAAGGCACTACTGAAGTGCAAAACATGGAGTCATGCATAAGAGGTCCTCCTCAGACCTCATAAGGTGTTCCTGCTTGTGGACTTAGTGTTTCAAGGCTTCATTACCACTTTTGGGTGCTATGGAATTGGTAAAACACCCTTTACATGCGCTTAAAGCGCATGTAGAGGTAGAAACACCCTTTACATGCGCTTAAAGCGCATGTAAAGGGTGTTTCTACCTCTACATGCTCTTTAAGCGCATGTAGAGCCTCTACATGCACTTAAAGCGCATGTAAAGGGTGTTTCTACCTCTACATGCGCTTTAAGCGCATGTAAAGGCTTGTTCTTCAATAGAATTCACTATAACATTGTCAAGCACAAGATTTGAGCATTTTGAGATGAAGTATTGAAACAATTTAGTTGAAAAGCACCAAATCATATGAATATCCATATAATTAAATGGACATTGGTCTTTACATGCGCTTTAAACGCATGTATAAGCCATAAAATATTAAAATAACAAAGGAAAGCCAATATGTAATGTAACATCCTGAAAAATTTAATTTAAGATTAGAGAGTGTTTTGGGAAATAATAAACGGAGAAATTTGAAATTTTGAAATTTTTACGAATTTTTGGTGATTTTTGGGATATTTTGGAAATTTTGAGTAATGAATGTGCAAATAATTAACTAAGCAATTCAAGAATTTGAAATATGAGGGAATGGTGAAACCCAAAATATTTTGAAGGTTAAGGAGATTGGAGGCTAGTTTAAGTGGATTTAATTTAAAATAGTACACTATGGCAAGTTTGGGCTACAAATTATCATATGCCACCCTTATTTCACCAAACCAAACAAAGTCCTCTCCTTCCTTATAACACCAAAACACGGCCTCCACCCCTCCCTCACTCTCAAACCCTTCGTCCTCCTCCTCCCTCCCTCTCTCAAGCTCCGATCTT
The DNA here is from genome assembly GCA_029929735.1 of Mimosa pudica. NCBI lineage: Eukaryota > Viridiplantae > Streptophyta > Magnoliopsida > Fabales > Fabaceae > Mimosa > Mimosa pudica. The sequence goes on from JAKELP010000036.1 coordinate 2,510,737, forward strand.
TTCCCCTCCGGCGACGGCGAGCTTCCGGCCGCCACACAACAGCGTCCACCGCCGGAAGCTAACCCTCGGATCCCCCTTCTCTTTCATTGTTCTCCTCCATCCTCCCTTGTTCTGCTCGTCTTCAACGTTCTCCATGCTTTCTCCGCCGGGTTCTTCGTTTTTCCGGCGAGCAGCGGAGGCCGAGAGTAAGTGATGGGTAAGTCTCAGCCTTTTCTTGTATTCTTCAAGCAGGGATGCTTTATCATATTGATTTCTCATTTTCATTTCTTTTCTTTTCCTTCTTTGCATCGGCCTCCCTTTGTTCCGTTATGCTTCATCGGCGCTCGACGAAGAATCACGGCGGAGCCGACCGCCATCTAACATAGGATAATTCAAACAAAGCATAATAAATAGCTACATCTGTTGGCTTGTTATAATGAAATGCCTCAAGGATATGATGAATTGAGTGCACGTGATAATGAGTTGACTTCAGTCATATAACATAAAAAAGAAGAAGAAGAAAGTGGTTTAAGTGTTTATATTGTAGTCCATTAGCCCTAGAATAACACAATCTTTTAGCTTCTGTAACAAGCCTTTATTGATTATTTAACAGCTGCTACAAGTTCAGAACATGACTCTAAAGAGGTTAAGTCATCAACAAGTGAACTCATTCCTAATCTAAATGAGGTTAGTGCATAAATCTTAATCATTATCTGCATTACTCTTATATGCCAATTCATAAAAGGGAACTTAGTCTACTATGACAGCTGTTATGAAATCTATAAATATTGCCAACTATGTTTGTTTCAGTACTACTTTGGATAAAGATGTTGCATTATTATGTGCCCCACTGTTATCTTTCTTCTATGTTGGTTTTCGTTGCTGATCAATAATATTATTTTTTCCCTAAATATTGCTGGTTTCTTAAGACAGTCACTTGGACTGCTTAGTACCAACTACAGGACTTGTGATTTCGGAATTATTTTGAACTCAATATATATGTTTGAACTCAATGTACTGATGGACCTACTTGCTTGATCTGGTCTCAGTAATTAGATCATATAACTCCACTCTTCATCATTATGTATTCATATAAAATTTATTGCATTCATATTTTACCCCTGCTTTGGCGGCAGCCTATAACCAGTCATGATGTTGCTTGAAATCTCGCACAAGCTGCAGAAACAGATATGTATGTGGACATGTAGTTTTTAGCAAATATGTTCTGCCATCAATACTTTCAACACCCTAAGATTTAAGCTGATATGCGTTATGCATTTATCTTATACGATGCAAGATATTTTGTAGCCCTTGGTTATGAAAGGTTAGCTTGCTGTAAAATTGTTTTCTCTTATAGTCTTACCAGAGAGGCTTGAGTCTATTTTCTACATTGAGATGCAAACATATTACACTTTTTTCTCTTCGAAATCCCTTTTGATGAACATGGAGCAAACGAGATTCAGAACAAACATGTCCTATAACATGCTTGCGTACATTCTTACTCTAAAACATTGAAACATATTTTATATCAACATCTTGGCAGGTGGAATTTTTGCTCAATGAATTGTGTGACACCGAGTCAATTCATGAACTAGAATTGAAGGTAAGCAGAATGAAGTTGAACTGAGTTTGATATCCTCAAAAGCTAATATTATTCATTTATCTCTGTCACTTGGGAATTAGGATATTATTTTCAAAAGATCATTGTTCGTATTAAATTTTGCTTTCTTAATTCCCACCTGTGTAATTCCCTAATGTTATCAATCAGCTTGCTGGATTCCACCTGCACGTAGTGCGGAGTTTAGCTGGCGATAGCCGAACTGTACCAGAATCACCTCCAACAACCCCTTCTGTTAGTGCAAACACTGTCATGGAATCACCTGATTTGAATGGATCAGCTTCCACATCTTCATCTTTAGCCATCATTAAACCAGAAGCTTTTTCAGGGATGAAGGGATTTCTGGATAAAGCTGCAGATGAAGGCTTGGTTATAGTTACATCTCCAAGGGTAATAAAAACACATCTTTCATATTATGTATAGTCCTTATAAATTTCAAAAAAAATTCTTAAACTCATTAATCATTTTGCAGGTTGGTTTCTTTAAAACATCTCGAACCATAAAGGGAAAGCGTGCTCCACCAGCATGTAAAGAGGTAGAGTCATTTCAAGCATAATGTTATTTATTTACATGCTGGAAGCTTAAGTGGATATGGATTCTTCTCCTTTGTGAATTGATTTTTTAATGTGGTCATCTGATTGAGTTATTTTTATGCATTGGTGGGCCTATTAGGAATTTTTTATTACTCTTATATCTATTCTCATAGTACATGAGCTTACACGTAACTGGTATAAATGAAATTGTTTGATTGTAGGTTGTAAATCTACAAAGCCGTGGTTATGAGAAAATTCTTTTAATATAATGCTAGTTGGTTCTATGAACTACAGCTAGTATTGGTGGTTATATTGGGAAATAATGTAAATTTATAATAATTTTTTTTTTTAAAAAAACATTCTATACATGCGCTTAAAGCGTATGTAAAGGGGCCACCTGTACATGCGCTTACAGCGCATGTAGAGGTATGTACCTCTACATGCGCTTTAAGCGCATGTAGAGGCACATCTACATGCGCTTTAAGCGCATGTAGATGTACATGCGCTTTAAGCGCATGTAGAGGCACATACCTATACATGCGCTTTAAGCGCATGTAGAGCCCCCCTCTACATGTGCTTTTAAAAAGCGCATGTAGAGCCTTTACCAGCGCCCCCTCTACATGCGCTTTAAAAGCACATGGAGAAGCCAAAATAAGCTCATGTAAATGGGGTAATCTGTGGTAGTGAACTCAAAATTACGTAAAAATAAATAATCCTAAATTATCAATCAAATTAACGGATAAAAAATCCAATCCCTTATAATTTTCAACTGTGATTACTATACCCTAGCTAGTTTCTTTTATACTAATTTTTAATTTTTTCCCAAGTCTTATGCTTCCATATTTTTTTTTTCTTACTCATCTCCTTTAAACAAAAGCTGAGAATAATGCAAGACCCAACCTCTTTTTTCAAAAAGCCATAACCTCTTCAAAATGTGACAACTATGTATTCTATAATATTTTATCACCGCCCGGTTTAATCCAAACTCGAGAGGTAGGAGCGTTGCCTAAGTAAATCACTCAATGAGGTATAAAAACATCACCACTACTTGAAAGCAGAATATGAATCATCAAACGAGCATCGCGTTTGGTTAGCTTAATGAAGTACTTGCTACATATGTATTAACACAATGCTGCACTTGTTTCCGATGTCATCTGACACGGCTTGAGTTAAAACAAACTACCAAATTGAGTTGGGAATGATGCAATTTATATATGCAAAAATATTTCCAAAGTCAAAATGATCAGGTTTGCAAAAATATTCAAAATGCCTAATACAATTATATGTGTTAACTCACAAAAGAAATAAAGCTGAAACTCACATAACAAATAAAATCAAAACTCCCAAATGACATATAAATTTATACATACTATAATTATTGAAGGACTAAAGAACCATATATGTATATACCAAAATACAGATATTCTTGTCTGCATCCATACAGAAATAATATAACTATAATATAAAAATAGGGCAATGATCCTATTTTACCCTCCAAGTAACCACCTTGAACCACTGAGCATCATAAACTAACAGCGGGTACAATTTTACCCTCAAAGTAACCAAAGTGATCCAATTTTACCTTCACCCGACGGTCAATGATGTTTGACCGTTAAAATGTTTTGTAAAATTGCATATTAACCCATATATTATTCTTATTTATATTTTGACCCCCTCTTTCTTTCTTCCTCAACCAGAAACCAATATATCTCAACTCACTCCCAGCTTCTTCCTTCAAACCCAGCCACCTCCCGTGACTGTTCCATGGCGAATCACGAAAGTGCAGGCCTCCATTTCGTCATGAAACACAAGAATCAAACCTAAGTAAATCTACTCTTTCAATTCATACCCATTGAAGAACATAGTTTCTGGTGGTTTTGGATTTTTCTGAAAAACAAGTTCTTGAACACGTTTGAGACATGGGAAATAAGGATCTATTTTTATTGTCGTTAATTAACCCATAAAGCATAAGGTTTCCGGTCAGGCATGAAGGTTTCAGTTTTTTCAATTTCTAAAAAAAAGTTGAGATTGAAAAAGCTTTGATTTTTTCATATTGGTTCACTAAGAAAATCAAGGTTATATATTTCTTGTGAAATTTGGAGTATACCCATGTCTTTTTCCGGTCAAAAAGCCACCGAGATAGAACTCCGTCGCGCCGGTAATGGTGGCAGGGAGATCAGCAGCGAATGATTGATCTCGTAGATGTTAGGGCTTTGATTATGGGTGATTTATTTCATTGAATTTTTGCTTATATTGATTCTAATTTCAAACAAAATTTGATGTGTTTTGGTGGTGGTTGATTATTTATTACAAAATAAATTTCAAGAAGAATCGTGGAATGAAATTCGACTATGATTGTTTCGAAAATTCTACGAGGGTAAATGTGGTCTTTTATAAAAGTATTGAGGATAAATTTGACATTTCCAATAACATTACATGAGTGCAATGAGGATCATATAGGTCCCCCTATGAAAAAACATAACAAAAAAATATGCAATCTCTATTGCATAAGCCAACCAAACAAGCCATATATGGTAATGCAATCAACATTACCATTGCAGGTGTGCAATCTTTTTGAACCAAACAAGCCATTGCAGGTAATGCAATCTCTTTGATTTTTTTGTACCTTTACTCTTGATTTTTGTACCTTGAGTCAAAACTACATGATCATTTGTATACCTTTACCAAAATTTAATGATGAAAAGTCAAAACATGCCTTAAAAAATTTGAATCCATTAAAACATAACCAATAGATTGTTTATGAGCTCCAAGATAAATCCTTCACCATGAGATCTTCCCTTTCATAATTTTTCTTGTCCTACAAGAATTAAATGATATTGTGATTTTACAAATATAAAAAAAAATTAACTCAATTACAAAATAGGCAGCAAATATATTGACAAAATTTAACCTAATGAGTAATGACACAATTTTCAATTCAAGTTTATGTTACTATTCCCTAAAGTTGGTTAATGATTTATTTATTTCCTTATAAATCTAAAAAAGAATTAATTATTTCTAAAAATTTATAAACAAGGTGGGAAAAATTATAATAAAATCATTTTTCATTGCATATTCCCTCCTTTGTTTTACACAAGAGCCTGTTTTTAGATGGGAAGATCTTTATCAAATAAAAATATATAGATGCCAGTTCAAATTTTGTTCCCAATTTTTTTTTTATTTTACTTCCATTTAATAATTATTTATGCTATTATAATTAGTGGTAATTAATTATAGGTCCCTTGGTAGGGACATAATTAAGTTAAATTCGCACAAAATCAACAAATTAAAGTACGGTCTCAAGGGACTTGAATTTAATTATGTTTAAAATCAAAACTACTTTTTAACCCTCCCTCTCGCCTACATCTTCTTCCTCCCGCAAAACAAACAATTTGAGTTTTCTCATCATGTAATGAACTTTTTCCCTTCAACTTTGACTATGTTGCATATAACCACCCTCATCTTCAAAACTTTACAAATCACTCGAGGAACTTTCATGGTTTGACATATCAGAATATTGAGAAATTTAATATAAATATTTATTATTTTATATCCTAACCAAACCTCATATTTAAAAGGTAACTTTCTACCCCTTAGATGAGACTTTAAAACAACTTTGAATTAGTCTCACTTGACACATGAGTTAGGTACCCTATAAAAAATCAAAAATCATATTTACATTGAAGGGAATTTTCTGTTTGTTGCTAATGACAATTCCTATTATATATCATTATTACTTCCTTTTGGTCATCTCTTTCATCCCAAAATATCTTCATCACATTATTCCCTTTTTAGGACAAACACATTGTTCCCTAAAATCTGAAACATTTCTGCAATTAATTGTTTTATTTTATTGTTATTGTAGAGTTCTTAATTGGAAAGTAGAGTTATGGTGGATGACTTTAGAGTTAAAAAGATTTTGACTAATTAGGGGCAAGACAGAATATATGCACTGTAGTTTTTGATAATAGACAAACTCATGAGGATATATAAATTACATTAGAAAATCAAGCTATACATACAACATGTAGACAAGTTTAAATATTTGAGATCAATTATACAAAAATATTGTGAAGTTGTAGGTGATGTTAATAATAGAATTCAGGCTGGTTGATTTAAATGGAGAAAAAATACTGGGGTTATATGTGATCATAAGCTCCAATATAAGGTAAAATGGAAGCTTTACTAGACAGTAATTAGACTATTAGTAATATTATATGATAGTGAATGTTGGGCTTTAAAAGACAACACATACATAAGATGGAGGTGGCAGAGATGAGAATGCTAAAATGGATTCATGGTCATACAATAATAAATGATAAGATCCATAATGATCATATTCGAGAAAGAGTTGAGATAACATCAATTGTAGAGAAAATGGTAAAAAATTGCTTGAGGTGGTTTAGGCATGTTCAAAGAAGAGAATTAGATGAGCTAGTAAGAATAGTTGATCAAATGATATGAAGTACTTACAAAATAATGAGAGGTAGACTGAAGATAACTCTTAACGAAAATATTCAACGAGTTTTTTTATCAATAATTTATCTCAAATCATGATTATTGATAGAATACAATAGTATTGTGTGATCCATATAATCGATCCCACCTAGTTGGGATAAGAATTTATTGTTGTTGTAGTTGGATTGTTATTATAGAGATCATTATGGAAAAACTTAAATATACTTTTGGTCTCTTATGTTTACATCAAGTTTCAATTTAGTCCTTTATATTTGGAAAGTACACTTTTAGTCCTTTTTCATCAACATCATTAGCTTCACTTAAATTCAAAGGATTATTTCATAATTAATTTGGGGCCAAAAATGATAAATTTTGAAAATATAAAATTAACTACACTAAATATTTTAATCTAAGCATTTTTTTAATATTTCATAACTATTAAAAATTGTTGAATTAATATTTTCCGTTAAGTGAAGCTAATGGTGTTAACGAAAAAGAATTAATGTGTACTTTCCAAACATAAAGAAGTAAATTGAAACTTGATGCAAACATAAGGGACTTTAGCTTATGGAAAAGAGTCAAAGTATACTTTCCAAAAAAGTATACTTTAGCTTATGGAAAAGAGCCAAAGTTGAAGGGTATTATTTGGATTTTGGTCTTATTATTTTTATCTACATTTAACATATGCATAATTATTTTACCAGCTCTTATAATAAAGGCGTGGGGGAGTATTCACAGGTCCATAAGACATCAAGCACATCTTTTTTCCGCATATTAACATCAATTACACAAATGGGATTTCACATACTACCTCTATTCCTAAATATAAAATCACTTTTCTAATTTAATTGATTAAGGATGTAAGCCAAGGCGGTTATTAACACGTGATATTACTAATTTATCCGAACTATATATCTTTATTTTCACTCTCCCACTCTTGCTTGTTTAATATAGATAAGTATTATTAGGATTTATTTAGAAAAAAATTGAGAAAAATTAGAAAGTTTCTTATATTTAAGAACAAATTGAAATTAAAAAGTAATCTTATATTTAGGAACGGAAGGAGTATTAAATAAGGGTATTTTGTTAGATAAAAATCAAATCAATCATTTTCATAATATAATTCTAATTAACTTTTTATACATGTGATTTTGATTGACTCTCTCTCTCTCAATCACTATGTATAAGTCCATTTTATGGAAAATAATTTGTTCCCTATTATATATCCACTTCATGGGTTTGTCCAAAAAAAATCCACTTCATGAGTAATTTATGTTGTGAATGATACTGTATTGTTATTATTAGCCTTTAGAAATTTAGCTTATTTCACTCAATTCTTCACATGTCAATGATCACTCTTGCTTAAATGTCTATACCTGGGACAATAACTTATGAAAATTGTGTGACTTCCTCCTATCATATTATTGAAGAAAATTAATGGAATTCCTTTCTATTCTATAGGGAAAAGATCCAAGAAGAAGAGGAATTCAGAAAAAGACTAAATGGATGTGTCAATACAAGACAAAAACGGAGGAGCATCTCTGTGTGGCGTGCCGCGGTGCATATGGCACACAAAGGAAAAATGGAAATTGTGCTCACTGAGCTATATGTCTCTACACACAAACATGTATGCTGCAGGACATACGTTGCAGTACAGTTGCGCATTTTACTTCACAGTACATGAAAATTCGAAGTATTAGGGCTTGTTTGGTGGCAAGAAATGAGAGAAAGTGGGGTGTAAATAATTGAAAAGTTAAGGGGTAATATATTCATTTACATTTATCCCGGGGCCCACAAGTTTTCTCATTCCATCTCACACTTATCGAGGGGCCCACAAACTTTACTCTCTCATTATTACCCCTATTTTCCATCTTTTACCCTTTCCATTTCTAATTCTTTACTTTCTTTCACACAACCAAACATACTCTAAGAGCTTGGGTTTTGGTCAAAATGGGACACACGACACATTGGGTCGAGTTTGGAGCTAGAGAAACAATTGGAGAGAAATTGTGAGTGTGATTTAGAGTTCAAAGAAGAATAGTTGAAACATTTCACTAAATTTCTTGTGGATTCATCTTTTATGATCTCCTTCTCTTTATCCTACTTTAGTATTGCTTTGTCTTTGAACATGATTAGATTTGGGAATTTTGAAATTTCTTTCTTCTTTTGTACGGATTGATGCTTGAACCCCATTCTCTTTGATGATTAATGAGTATGATGTTTTGGATTTTACATGAGCTTTACTTTACCTAAGCGGTAGCCAACTTGGATTGTTTGCCTTATTGTGTTTTGAGAGAGCATAATTAAGTAAAGAACTAAGTTAGATTTAAGATTGTCTTGAAATTCCAAGTGGAATTGAGAGTTTAACAATGAGATAGTGATATTCGTTAACGAAGTTTTGTAAAATTGAAGTGAGATGTTCATAAATACTAGTTAATATAATATGTTGTAAGATTATTTGTATTAGTGTTAATTAAGATTTGGGTAAATTTGAGAGAGTTGTCAAATGATTAAGACTTCAAATTTCAACTTAATATTTATTAACTATCATTAGTAGGGGATAAATCAAGTGTCATCAAGTATAAAGTAGATTAATAAACCTATATTTTTTCGTATTGTGTGAATTTTACCCAAAATATTTTACTTTGTGAATTGTCATTTTCAATCAATCAAATTCATTAAGCCACTTGATTTTTGCCCAGCATTAATTTCGATTCAAATTAATTTGGTGAATTTGCTTTTAATCTAGTCCTAGTGGAACGACATTTTTTTTTAATATATAATTGAGTTTGACTTACATATTCATAGTAGTGTATTCAACCTAGTCATAGCTGAAAGATTAATTAATCATGGGCATTTTTAATCAAAATAAATAATTTATTTGATACTCCCTTCTATCCATAATCATAAAAGTACAATAATAAATATGTGTAATGTATAAAAAATTAATTTTTGTTTGGAAGATTGGAGACCCACATTCAGAACGAGAGGATAACTACTTTGTTTTATCAACAAGAGGATAACTACTTCACGTCTAGAGCCAGACTAATTTTCATGATTTTTATTTGATTGTACTATGTTATGTATATAAAAAAAAGGCAATGTTGGAAAAAGAATTAACTTTAAACACTAACTTACTTTTATATGTTTTCTCGATAAATGTATTTTTACGGTTGAGCTCTTATTATAGATCGGAATAATATATGTTGATTTGTTAAACTAAATTTAGAAAATAAGAATAACACGAGAATGGTTGAAGAAAAGGATGAACCAGTCTCTGAATCTAATGTAGGTGTGATAGAGAAGGACATGTGTAACTCCTGAAAATTTAATACAGGATTAGGGAGTGTTTTAGGAAATAATAAATGAAGAAATTGGAAATTTAAGACTTTTTAGGAATTTTTGGTGATTTTTAGAATATTTTTACGAGTTTTGAGTATTAAGCGCCCAAATAATTAAATAAGCAATTGAAGAATTTGAAATATGAGGGAATGATGAAACCAAAAATATTTTAAAAATTTAGGAGATTGGAGACTGGTTTAAGTGGTTTTAAATTAAAAAGAGTACACTATGACACGTTTGGGCTATGAATTATCATAACCCCTCCTCATTCCACTCAACCAAACACGCCCTCCTTCCCTTCCCTCTTAAAACTTTCGGACTCTTCCTCCTCCCACTCACAAAAAATGTGTCGGCCACCTCCCTTCCTCACCTCTCTTTCATTTTTTCTCTCCACACCCACACACCCATTCGGCCTTGCCTTCCCATAAAGCTTCTTCATTTCCATTTTGCACTTGTTCTCTCCTTCACAAATCCGTGAAGCTCGCCCTCGATCGGTGCTTGTAGGGAGTGCTTCGGCCGTGGCTTCTTCTGGTGGCGGCGAGGTGTTTTCCGGCGAAGGGAGTTAGTTTTTGAAGGTGGATGATAGTTTCTTTCGTTTTTATGTGATTTCTTCATGTTCCAACTTCATTTCTCATCTTTCCTTTCTCTTTCCTTTCATTTCTCGGCCAACCACCTAGGAAGAGGTGTTTTCCGGCGACTCAGACGGCGGCCGGCGGCGGTGAGGTTCTTTCTATCATCTTTGAACTCCGTAAGTCCTCCGATCATCTAATGACATTGATTTTTGGTTAAAGCTTTCTCTTTTAAGTTAGGGTTGGACCATGAATGCATTTAAGGAGCTTTAAAGTTGAATTTAGACTTTGTATAGATGGGTTATTGACTGTTCTTGAAAGTATTTAAGTGGGTTATAGATGAAAATTTGAGTTGAGTATGGAAATGAGCAATATTTGGGCTCTTTGAGTTAAGATTTGGCTAATGATTGGTGTTTTGGAATAGATTGGTGATTTTGTAATGTTAGTTGAAGTTGTTTATTGAAGTTGGAAGTTAATTTAAGAATTGTATTGACTCTTTAATAAGAGTTCACTAAAGAATAAGGTTTTGAACTTAAATGGTGGTTATGTAATGATAGTTAAGGTTGTTCATTGATGTTGGAATGCTAATGTTGGCTAGCTTGGGCTTTAAAAGGAAGTTGGATAGTTAAAGTATTGATTGGAAGTGATTTTAGATGGTTTAAAGGATGGTTTGGTCATGGTGGGTTTATAATTTTTCAAGAGATGATGAAGGTTGAAAATCTTGTTATTGTAAAGGATTAGTAAAGGGAAAGTTTAGAAGGAAATTTAGAAGTTAAGGTATTGATTAAAGGGTAAAGGAGCAAATCTGGCCCCCAAGTAACCACCAAGGAGCGCTGAGTACCCTAAACTAACCACAGGCCCGGATCTGTACCCCAAGTAACCAAGATGTTAAAAAACTACCCCGGTTGGACGGTCAACAACGTTTGATCGTTACTTTGCCTACGTGGCCGCCTCGCGAGCACCGGTTTTGCCACTTGGCGCCGCGTAGGATAAGTGTGTGGGTCCCACATTAAATAAAAAAAGTTCTCCCTCCCTCTTCATCAACAAACAACCCGCCAACCCCCCCAACACCCACCACCAGCCCCACCCCTCCACCTCCCCCCACCACATACCCCACCCCCTTCACCTCCCTCCCTCCCTTCACCACCCGCCCCACCCCCTTCACCGCCCTCCCTCCCTTCACCTTCCCCCACCACACGCCCCCACCTCCCTCCCTCCCTTCACCTCCCCCCACCACAAGATCAACTCCTTCATCACCACCACCATATCGCCAGAAAGAATTAGAATCAGACTTAATGAAAACGAAAGAAACATGGACAGTGTCACCTTGATATTTAACATCATGAGAGAAACATTCCTCTCCGTCTATCACAAACCTAACCCCTTCTGACCCTTTAAGATTCCACAACACCCCAATAATCATCATTAACACCAAATTATCCCTCCACAATCACATCTGCACAAATCAAAACCCAAAAAAATATCAAAATATTATCTTGGTTTGCAGGGATCAACATAGAGAAACATAAAAGGATAAAAAAAAACTCTTTTGGTTATTGGGTTTATGAAGGAAATAAAAAGAGACTAGAAAAAGTCATATGTATGACTTTGGGAGCTTAAAAATTAAAACTTTAAAATCAAAAGGCAAAACAGAACAGAAAATCAACATAGAGAAACAAAACAGTTGATCTTGTGGTACCTCCTTTTTCTGGCGATTTTGGGTTCTGTAAAGAGAAGGTTGGAGGTTGTTGTTAGCGGTGGCGGTGCTGTGGGGTCGGAGATGGTGGTGGGCGGCAGGGAGAATTCCAGCGGAGGGGGGTTCAGTTATGGTTTTAACTTTTAAGGGGAGGGAGGTGGGCGTGTGGTGGGGGGAGGTGAAGGGAGGGAGGGAGGTGGGGGCGTGTGGTGGGGGAAGGTGAAGGGAGGGAGGGTGGTGAAACGTGGCGGCTACATTGGCATAGTAACGGTCAAACGTAGTTGACCGTCCAACCGGGGTATTTTTTTAACATCTTGGTTACTTGGGGTACAGATCCGGGCCTGTGGTTAGTTTAGGGTACTCAGCGCTCCTTGGTGGTTACTTGGGGGCCAGATTTGCTCCTTTACCCTTGATTAAAAAGGGAATTTGGTTATGTAAAAGAATGTTTGTAGTTTGGTGGTAGGTTTCTGAAATTGTGAGATTGGGAGGCACATTTACTTGTCATATTGATATGAATGAGGTTGTTGTGGTGGTGTTTAGATGGTTGGTTAGTGTTGCCAAGTACAATGAGAAATGGTAAAAAGTTAAATGTTTTAGGAATATAATCAAAAGGGGTAAGAGAAAAAGAAAGGTGAGGATAGAATTTGAGTAATGAGTGTTTCTTGAAGATTTTGGTAAGTTTTGGAAGTGTGGCATAGTTTTTGATAGGAATGATAAAGGAACATAATAATTGGAACAATGTTTAGGAATTCATGGGAATGAGTGAAGTGGAAATGATACATAACATTTAATTAAAGTATTTAGCATTCATACCGCTTAAAATAGAATTAGTTGAATGGTGGTCAAAGTCACTGATATTGTGTCTTGACCATTAGCAGCTTATTGTGCGACTTTTGGTCGGCGATGCTTCGAGTGGAGCTCGCGGAAGGGAATAACTGAGGATATATAGTGCTGTTTTTGAGCTTGAACAGGTAATCACGCTTAACTGACTGTGATACTGAGGGTGACGGTAGTTGAGGATTTCTAAAATCCTCTTCTACTTATATATATATATATATATAAATGAAATGTGTTCAGATTATTTTATATTTAAACGTGGGCTATAGGGTACCTTTCTAAATACACTGTACTTTATATATACATATTCATATATAAATATTTTGTATGTTGCATGACACTGATTATTAGTACCGTCGGCCGATGTAACCATCGATTTACGCAAATTAATAGGTTAATTGTACAGGTTCCTCGGATTGTAAAGGAACCAGGGATTTTTCACATTTTAGAGTGATCCCTTTTTCATGCTTTCAGATTTGAGACTGGGCACAGTGTCAATCACGTTTATTTTTGCCTATTGAGATATGGTTGTATCTGTTCTGTATATATATATATGTATGTATTATGTGGTTTATGTAGGTTTTGAAAACTGGGGTACCCTGGAGACGCTCCACTACCCCACTTCTGAGTCTCACAGTGAGTTAAGTAGTGATTACTGAGACATAGTTTTGTCTCACCCCATTCCCTTTATTTTTTTCAGGTGAACATGCACAGATGGAGGTAGAGAGGAAGGGGAAGGGGCCGTTCGGCCCATACTGATGCAGTAAGTAGGTCGGAGGTGATCTTATAGGGATATATATATTGTCATTTGACTAGGTTGCATCAGCTTCCGCATTTGTCTGTAGTTATTTGAACGTCTGATTTGTTGGATTTCTGTATTAACTGTCTCTGTTGACTGGTTGTTTGATTATCGATCTAGTGGTAATGTGATAACTGAGTATGTACCGCATGTGGGTTGGTTGCTACAGGAGGATTGTCTGGTAATGGAAAGACAATCTTGTTTTCCTGTTTATGGAGTGCAGATGAATTTATTGTTATAGGAGAATTTCCTGTTAATAAAAAGGCAATCCTTTTCCTGACATGGAAGTATTAAATGGTTGTGATAGGCAATATTTGGGTATGCCTTGTGATTCTCACATGTTTAAGTCAGACATTTGTTTTTGATGTAACTATTTACATAGGTGTTTTGGAATAACCGTGCTAAGGAAATCCTTTTTCCTAACATGGTTATAACACATTGATGATGTGATTGATTTAATGTGATTTTTTTTATATAACCATGTTAGATGGGCCCCGCTCTGATATGGTTACTGTTTCTGAGTGATATGTGTTTCTTTAACCATGTTAGGTGATCCTTTTCTAACATGGTTAGATTACTGTTATCGTGTTATGGTTATTTCAAGGAGTGATCTCCTCTTTTTCTAACCATGTTAGGTGAATTCTTACTAACATGGTTAAGGTATCATTGTTTGGGATCTTTTGATACGTATTGAAGTAGATATATATTAATAAATTAATATAGTATTAGTAGCAGTACGTAACAACTTGGTATCAGTTTTATAGTCAACGATACCCTGCCTGTTGCATTGCATATAGAATGACAATATATATTCCTTTCCCTTCCTGTTGTGCATGATCACTAATCGTTGTTTTCAGGATATGTGCAGTCGAATTTTGTGGACAAAATTCAAATGGTGGGGAGAGTTAGTATTGGTGGATATAAGCTTTTCAGTAAAGCTTATGAGCGGGACGGTAATTGCTGACATATGTTAAGTTTTTAGTATACTATGATTGTTGTAGGAATTGAAATGTTTGAAGTAGAAAATTGATTTGGGAGTAACTAAAATAAATAGATATGTTGAGATTGTTTTGGAGTTTAAGTGGATTAGTTGAGTATTTTGTTTGAATTAAAAAGAAATGTTGTGGATTAAAGAAATTATTGCAATAAGTTGTTTACCAATTAGTAGACCTTAGGGTGAGGATTAAATCGATTATCGCACGTTCGTTAGTAACATTGCTGGATTGTGTAATGGTTTGAGTGAGAGAGACATAGTTTAGGGAAGGTATGAAAATAAAGACAACATAGATTTTTGGAATTGTGCTGACAGGGATGATGATATAAGGATTTATTTGACAAAGCAGGGGATAGAGATTCAATATATTGAGAGATTGATAAGGAATTAGGATGTTAACCAAATAAGGATTCTTCTCGGGGGTCCTGATTATAATTATGAGCCGGCCATAATCATAGTCGAGGCATCATGAGAGACTTTATATGGTTAAAGGAGATATGATGTTGCAAGTTGGTTTCATGAATATAGGAGATATTGTATGTGAATGAATGGAGGCATTTGAATGTTTTTGAATATTATTGTAGAGAATTATGACTCATAAAGTTATGAGAGGTTTTGAGTAGATATTAGAATTTATAAGTTAATTGGGAAATGCAATTATGCTTCATGGAAACATTTGAGAGTACATTTGGATACAATTAGGTAAATCTTTGATTGTGAAGGATTGGAAGTTGGTTGTAAACTATGGATATTAGAATGCTATACGAGCTTAATTTTGAATTGGGAAACATGTGACTTAGAATACTTTAAGTATGGTTTTGGGGTTTCTAAGGAGTCCGATTCCAAATTTCTAACTCAATAGGATTAAGCAAGTTATTTATATCTCTGCATGTTTGATTCGTTGAGTTTTGATGATAGTGCACTTTTCCTAGATATCCCATTGATTTATATTTGTTTAGGTAGATTTGAGTTAATTTGGTATTTCGAGAGAAAGATTTTCAATACTGAGATGATGTTGGTAAATATGGCGATCAATCTAAGAAATTATGTGAAAATGATGGTTGATAATTTGAATTTAAGAATATAAAGTTTTAAAATGATCAATTAAGACATGTGAGAAATGGGAGGATAATCTTGGTGATTTGGAAATAATTTACAAAGCATAGTGATGTAGGTTGGCATGTGAACTTAGAAATTTATTGTCATCTGTTTTGAATTGTACCTAATTGTTTGGGTTTTATTTGGCTGTTATGTGTGTGTTTATACAAATTCTACCATTCTTTACGTTGGGACGGATGAATAGAGCTTGAGAAAGGAATGGAGATGTGGTGTTTTGGTTGACGCTGGATATTGTAGAATAATTTGGTCGGGTTTGAATTTTAGCTAAATATGATCTAAAAAAGAAATTTCGACAGATTCAATGTTGCGAAAACTATGATCGGGTTAGAGTTTGGGAATTTAAGAGTGGGTGAGCCTTTTGCTTTGGATTTATAGACATATGGAGAATTTGATTGAATTAAATGGTGAATGTAAGCTGATTTGGTTTGGATTATAGTGGGATATGAGGTTGAGGGTGCTCTCGGAAGAGGTAAGATGTTAGAAATTATATTAAGGATGTGTAAGGGTCAATTGGAGAAGGGAAACATGATAGTTGGATTATTATGAAGATGGTTTATTGTTGAACTTTGAGGTTTAGCTTGTTAGGGAAATTTTAAGGAATGGTAGGATTAGGAAATCATTGAGTTGTTGAATTGATTTATGAGTTATTGTTCACGTTATGGAGTTTTAATGGTATATTTGTTGGAATCACACTAGGTGGGATTCGTTTGTGTTAAAGTTTAAATTACCTCAAAGATGACTTTTGATGTAAACTATAGTTGGGATTACCTAGGTTAGGTCATGTTGGAAGTGTAGTATGGTTCTGAAGAATTAAGTGTTAAGTTATAATGTGGAACATGAAACCGTTATGTCCAATATACGATGATGGTATTAATGAAAGAAATATGGTAGTGAGGGTATAACTAGAATGTATTGATTTAGATGTATTTGGACAAAGTTGAGAAATGGTAGATAGTAGTGCACTATAGTGATTAAGTGAAGAATTTTTCATGAAAGTGGAAAGGGAGGAAATTTAGGTTATGGATTAAAGTGGATTGAGGAGACCACTAGGATTCAACTGTGGGTTTAATGACTTTTGTAGTTTACTGGCTATTGGAAGTGATACTAATAGAGGGAGATTGTTAATGATAATTGAGAGGATATTGCTGATACGTCAAAGGTTGTAAATGATATAAATATGGATAAGGCTTGATATTTAAAGGGGATTGTGAAGTTTCTCTTGGCTTATAGGGCATACAAATATTAATACTAATGAAGAATTTAATCGGTATCAATTGTTGTGATTAAAAATGGGTGAAATAATTAGACTAAAGTTACGATTATTCAGCTAGTGATAATTAAATAGATGTAATTAAGAGGAGTTAGGATTTTGAGGATAGGATGATACAATAATGATCAGGGATGGATGGTTGACTCGAAATTTTGATAAAAAAAATAAAAAAATAAAATAAAATAATAATAATAATAATATAGAGAAAATTTGGTTTCTAATTAATGATGACTGAGGGGGACTACTTGAGGCTATACTTTGGTTGGATGATTTAAAGTAATACCTATGTATGAATTGAAGCTTTAGTGGGATAATTTGTTGGATTTAAAATTTTATCGTTGTTTAAGAGGTATACATTCTCTCTTAATCATGAAAATGAGAAGTTTTGGGTAAGGATTACTATTTATGCTAGTGGACGTAACTTAGGTAACTATATACGATATTGGTGAATGAATTGTGTATAAAGCGATTCCATCCGATTTATCATGAATTCCTGAATCATGGAGATGAATGACATTCTTACTCTGGATATCAAGTCAAAGGATTAAGTTGGATAATGTCAAACATATTTAGTGATTAGCGATATGGTGATTTATTGAGATACTAAGTGGAAGTGCTGTGTTTTGTGATAAGTTATCGTTATTCTATTGAGGAAGTTAAGACGATTCTGGTTGGTGATGGATTTTGGAATTGCGATCATGGGTGAGTAAAATAGATACAGAAGTAGGACTCTTAATTGGTTCATTGGAATTGAATATAATTAAGTGATTTAAATATGGTGGGATATGTTAGGTTAGAGTCATGAGGCAAGTAAGGAATAAATATTTACGGAATTACTATCAGACCATTAAGAAGTGATGACATAGAATAAATTGAAGAAACTACTAGATATAGATTTAGGCTGACCATAGTGGTAGTGGAACTCTGACTTAAAATGATAATTCTGAATAGTGAAAACTATTGAAGTAGTGACCTCATGACTTTAAAGTGGATAAAAATGGTAACATTATTACATTTGGATTGAATTGAGAAAACATTAAGTACTGATTTAGATTGGTGAGCCATTTGTTGGTTAGTTGATAGTGATTTCCAAAGGAATAGAATTGTCACTAAATATGACATTTTACCATAGAAAACTGGTCTAAGAATTTGAAAATGTATAGTTTTTGACTTGAAATTTTTGGTAGGTGATTGATGAATGGTTCTCGCGATCTATAAGCCAAGGAAAGTAAACGATTAAGGGGTAGTAAAGTGGGATATAACGTGAAAATTTGGAAATGAAAGTAATGAGGTATATTAGTTGACTAGAATTTGAAGTTGTCTTCTCAAATTCAAGTTATTAGGGGTGTATTGAGTGGACTATGCTATATATTACGTCATAAGGGTTGTTGATATAGTGAATTTTGAGGGCAAAATTCCTAAAAGGTGGGGAGAATTGTAACATCCTAAAAATTTAATACAGGATTAGGGAGTGTTTTAGGAAATAATAAATGAAGAAATTGGAAATTTAAGACTTTTTAGGAATTTTTGGTGATTTTTAGAATATTTTTACGAGTTTTGAGTATTAAGCGCCCAAATAATTAAATAAGCAATTGAAGAATTTGAAATATGAGGGAATGATGAAACCAAAAATATTTTAAAAATTTGGGAGATTGGAGACTGGTTTAAGTGGTTTTAAATTAAAAAGAGTACACTATGACACGTTTGGGCTATGTATTATCATAACCCCTCCTCATTCCACTCAACCAAACACGCCCTCCTTCCCTTCCCTCTTAAAACTTTCGGACTCTTCCTCCCCCCACTCACAAAAATGTGTCGGCCACCTCCCTTCCTCACCTCTCTTTCATTTTTTCTCTCCACACCCACACACCCATTCGGCCTTGCCTTCCCATAAAGCTTCTTCATTTCCGTTTTGCACTTGTTCTCTCCTTCACAAATCCGTGAAGCTCGCCCTCGATCGGTGCTTGGAGGGAGTGCTTCGGCCGTGGCTTCTTCTGGCGGCGGCGAGGTGTTTTCCGGCGAAGGGAGTTAGTTTTTGAAGGTGGATGATAGTTTCTTTCGTTTTTATGTGATTTCTTCATGTTTCAACTTCATTTCTCATCTTTCCTTTCTCTTTCCTTTCATTTCTCGGCCAACCACCTAGGAAGAGGTGTTTTCCGGCGACTCAGACGGCGGCCGGCGGCGGTGAGGTTCTTTCTATCATCTTTGAACTCCGTAAGTCCTCCGATCATCTAATGACATTGATTTTTGGTTAAAGCTTTCTCTTTTAAGTTAGGGTTGGACCATGAATGCATTTAAGGAGCTTTAAAGTTGAATTTAGACTTTTTATAGATGGGTTATTGACTGTTCTTGAAAGTATTTAAGTGGGTTATAGATGAAAATTTGAGTTGAGTATGGAAATGAGCAATATTTGGGCTCTTTGAGTTAAGATTTGGCTAATGGTTGGTGTTTTGGAATAGATTGGTGATTTTGTAATGTTAGTTGAAGTTGTTTATTGAAGTTGGAAGTTAATTTAAGAATTGTATTGACTCTTTAATAAGAGTTCACTAAAGAATAAGGTTTTGAACTTAAATGGTGGTTATGTAATGATAGTTAAGGTTGTTCATTGATGTTGGAATGCTAATGTTGGCTAGCTTGGGCTTTAAAAGGAAGTTGGATAGTTAAAGTATTGATTGGAAGTGATTTTAGATGGTTTAAAGGATGATTTGGTCATGGTGGGTTTATAATTTTTCAAGAGATGATGAAGGTTGAAAATCTTGTTATTGTAAAGGATTAGTAAAGGGAAAGTTTAGAAGGAAATTTAGAAGTTAAGGTATTGATTAAAGGGTAAAGGAGCAAATCTGGCCCCCAAGTAACCACCAAGGAGCGCTGAGTATCCTAAACTAACCACAGGCCCAGATCTGTACCCCAAGTAACCAAGATGTTAAAAAACTACCACGGTTGGACGGTCAACAACGTTTGACCGTTACTTTGCCTACGTGGCCGCCACGCGAGCACCGGTTTTGCCACTTGGCGCCACGTAGGATAAGTGTGTGGGTCCCACATTAAATAAAAAAAAGTTCTCCCTCCCTCTTCATCAACAAACAACCCGCCAACCCCCCCCAACACCCACCATTAGCCCCACCCCTCCACCTCCCCCCACCACATACCCCACCCCCTTCACCTCCCTCCCTCCCTTCACCACCCGCCCCACCCCCTTCACCGCCCTCCCTCCCTTCACCTTCCCCCACCACACGCCCCCACCTCCCTCCCTCCCTTCACCTCCCCCCACCACAAGATCAACTCCTTCATCACCACCACCATATCGCCAGAAAGAATTAGAATCATACTTAATGACAACGAAAGAAACATGGACAGTGTCACCTTGATATTTAACATCATGAGAGAAACATTCCTCTCTGTCTATCACAAACCTAACCCCTTCTGACCCTTTAAGATTCCACAACACCCCAATAATCATCATTAACACCAAATTATCCCTCCATAATCCCATCTGCACAAATCAAAACCCAAAAAAATATCAAAATATTATCTTGGTTTGCAGGGATCAACATAGAGAAACATAAAAGGATAAAAAAAACTTTTTTGGTTATTGGGTTTATGAAGGAATCAAAAAGAGACTAGAAAAAGTCATATGTATGACTTTGGGAGCTTAAAAATTAAAACTTTAAAATCAAAAGGCAAAACAGAACAGAAAATCAACATAGAGAAACAAAACAGTTGATCTTGTGGTACTTCCTTTTTCTGGCGATTTTGGGTTCTGTAAAGAGAAGGTTGGAGGTTGTTGTTAGCGATGGCGGTGCTGTGGGGTCGGAGATGGTGGTGGGCGGCAGGGAGAATTCCAGCGGAGGGGGGTTCGGTTGTGGTTTTAACTTTTTTTACGGCCACCTAACCACCACACTCCTCTCTCTCTCTCTGTCCCAACCTCACCTACTATCTGTTGCCTTCACAAAAATTATATTTCAGAAAAATCTCATATCAATGAAGGTTCTGGGTTTCAAGCTTTATGTTCATAATAGGATCATAAACAACAGCTCCAGAAACAAAAATTCAAAACAAAGAGATGGCCACGAACCAGGTGAAGAGTTTTAGTACGGTGCAACGGATACATACTCATACCTTCGTTGGTTTCCATACCTGCAGTGACAGAAAATGACATCCAATAATCAATAGTCCCTATATCAATAGTGTCCAAGCAAAACTTCACGTGCACATCTATATAGTATATAACTTGAACACTGCTAGGATAGTTGTATATGCTGAATGAGTCTGTGAAGGTTTCTTCATTTTCGATCCATAACAGAGCGCTAGTGCTTTATATCGATCTCTTATTTTTTTCCTTGATGTGAAAGGAGTGCTGAGTGTGGGTGAAACAACCTTAGGTGGGTGAGGTTGGGAGAGAGAGATAGAGAGAGGAGTGTGGTGGTTAGGTGGGTGAAGGAGGGAGGAGAGAGAGAGAGGGGGTGGGGTAGGGTGATAATTTTTTATTTTTAAAAGTGAGACTCACATCTTCAGAAATTATATTAAATAGGTCTCAAGGGTATTTTAGTATTTTCCAGTAGAGTAGTGGCCAAAATGAGCCTTTTATATTGTTTATATCCCAGATTGAGACCGAAAATTGTTTATAGGCCAAATTGATACATTGGAAATTGTTTGGTGGCCAGAATGACCTTTAACCCTAGATTCTATCATAATGAAGATTTTTTGTCGTGTTAACATAACTTTTGGTCCCTCAAGTTTCCTCCAAGTTTGCTTTTAGTCCCTCAAGTTTAAAACCCGTGGTTTTGGTCTCTCAAATTTGTGCAGTTAATAACAGTTAGTCCCCCACAGTTAAGTTGTCCTATGTGGCAGTTAATTATAATGATGTGGCACATGTGACATGGATATATAATTAATAAAATAAAAAATAAAAAAATCCCCAAAATCTGAATCATCCACATCATCCCTTCCCTTCCGTCCGTCGGCCGAAGCACTGTCCACCATCATCCTCCCCCACCTCATCCCGTCGCCCGATCTCCACTCATTCACCCAAACCCCAATCACAAACACCCCAAATCCAATGCAAGATCCAAACTTAAGAATTCAACAAATTGAAGAAGAAAACCATCAAAGCAATGATAAGGGGAAAGCAAACTCTTCTGGGACTTAAAAAGGCGAAGGGGTATATGATTATGCGATTGAAATAGTGAGAGAGAAAAGGGATTTGGGGTTTGAGGAATGTTGGCCATAAGAGAAGAGGAAGAGAGTGAACCATGCTAGAGATGGGAGTGTTTTGTCTGCCTCATTTAAAACCTTGATTTTGATAGAAAAAAATATTCTATAAAATTGATGTATTTGTTTTAAAAACTATTGACAAACCGGTACTAAATTTTTAGGAAGAAAATTAAAATTTGGGCATATTAGCATTGATATCATGATCGCTATTAAAATTTCTTAAGTCAATATTTCTTATTAAATGAACTTGATAATGTTAATAAAAATAATTGTAATTACATTTTTCAAACTTAAGGCATTAAAGTAAACCGTGATTGAGAATTTTAAAGATCAAATATATACCCTTACCTTTACAATAAACACGTGTGTTTATTTTATTTAAATATCACTTCTAATAATTACTTCAGTCATGAAATTTCCCTATAATTTATTATTTTAACAATCAATAATAATAGAAAAATATTTAGAAATTCCGAACATAGAGAATTATTGAACTTTAACATGTAATGACAAACTAGTAAACTTATCAAATAGCTATTATATTTAATAAACTACTAGGATTCAAACTTACCTAATAAAGCATATTCAGGATTTTTTCTAGTGATTAGAGCCTAAAATTTAAATAAGTTTTCCCCTTTATTTTATAAGAGCTTGCCTAAATTTATCAGAGTATTTATTTTTTTCCCACTTTTATTTTTTTCCCACTTTGCTTTATCATTATTCTCTCTTGATATTCTCTTTCATATTCACCTGTATCTTATTATAATATTTCTCATTCTTACATTCCACATTATAAATAAGGGTAAGGTTGAGAAAAACAAATACTTTCACCTTTATTTATTATTTTCATTAATCTATGTGATTTTGTCGTTTGATCTCTCATATATAGAAATGGCAGGAGGACAAAAAACACCAACAAACAATTCTCACATCCAATAAAATAAGTTAAAAATATTTAATTATTCTAGAATTTAAATATTCATGTAGCCGACCCCACTTAAGTGGGAAAAGACTTTGTTGTTGTTGTTTATTCTAGAATTTAAATGATTTCTGTTACTAACTTATACTAAATTCAGTAAGGTCTATCATTTTAGTTAGGGGTTTGCATGGGTAAGACATGCCCAGGGACTTGCTCAATAATGCCTTACCCAAAACATGAGTGAACTGCATTTTGCATCCCACTATCCGCCTTGCCCATTAGAAGCTCATTCATTTTTTGGGCAAGACATGCCCAGGGCAAGCAGGTGGGTTACATCTTATCCATGTGATCATGTCCTCCCCAAAATTATAACTAACAAATATGAAATTCAAATTTTAGATTATATAATCCCAAAAGTCTAACACTTTAATTGTGAAATCTAAAAACTACATGTCTCAACAAATAACCATACTATTGGAAAAAACAAATATCCATTCTAATTCAACAATAAACAACATTCATAATCCTTCTATAATAAGCAACATTCTAAGAAAAAAAAAGTTATATAATAAGCTATACACACTCACATTCACATATAATATCATTTTATATATTGGCAGAAGGGCTAAATGAGCAGGTAAACATACTAAGAAAAGTGCTCATGTTTTGTTAGACCACTTTTTTCCGGGCAAGGTAAGACCAATTTTCAGTGGGCAGGGGCGGGCGCCTCGGGGTATCATGAACACCCCTAATATTAATTGTCACTCTCTACCATTATCTTACCATACCTAAATATATACTTAGTTTACTTTTGTAGGAAAAATAATAAGAAAATTAAATAAGTTACTTAAAATTAATTTGTTTGCTTCAGGAAGATGTTTGTCATCATGGAGATTGAAGCCTCCTTGACTCAGGAAATAAAATTATAAGTTGCTTGTAACAAAAAAATAAAAAATAAAATTATGAGTTGCTAGGCCCTCAGAAATTGAGATTAATCATATTATGAGATAAAAGAAATTG
The DNA here is from genome assembly GCA_029929735.1 of Mimosa pudica. Lineage (NCBI taxonomy): Eukaryota > Viridiplantae > Streptophyta > Magnoliopsida > Fabales > Fabaceae > Mimosa > Mimosa pudica. Next base: position 2,535,104 of record JAKELP010000036.1, read on the forward strand.
CTCAATGGCAAATCAGCTAGTTAAGAAGGCTATTAATATGTTGCCGGATATAACTCGGTTATTCACAATACCTCGCATAACTATTTATTTCTCTCTCTCTTTTTTACTTTTAATTATAATAGGGGTAATTGAAATGTTGTTAAATTTGAAGGTTTAATTAATGACGTTAATTGTTTTATTTTATGTAAAACACATTTGAAGTGGCAAGAGCAAAGAGATAGGTAATGAACAAGTAGTAATAAAAATTCTGTTTTCACAAAAAACAAAACATTGCATCAAATGTTCCCTATATATTTAAAGTTTTGCTGACTTTGACTAAATCTTAGTAGGGTTATGCAATTCCCTCCAAATGCAATGTGCAGCTGCAGAAAACACGGTTACTCTTCAATGCATGTATAATAGTGTCCCTACGATTTTTTCATTTAATAAACACTACTGCCTGTATTTTTTTGTTGTTCAAATAACATTAGAGTTTAATTTGCATCCATGATATGCCAATTAGGATATTTCATTTAGTTTTACCCCTATCCTAACCCTTTTCATATAAGGGACCAAACATCACTCACACCCCCCCTAATATTCTGAAGATTGATCCTCCCAATCTCCTCAACAAGAGGGGTGGAAGATGTCATTTGAGCTAATTAAAATTGATCAGTACTCCCAAGTCCGACCATTTCTTTCTAAAAGAGCACGATGCTAGAGTTACCTTTGCATCAGATTATTAATTTTGAATTAGAATATTGAAATTAAAGTGTTTTTATGACTTTTGTTTCTAATGATTTTCCATTCTCAATGTCATATTTTTTTAAACTGTATTTTTTCATACTTTATTATACTACTCTCTCATCTCCTAAATAAATTATTTAATTAAATAATTTAATTAGATTAAGTTACTTAAATATATGATACTACCAATTCACCTTAACCATCTTTCTTTAGTCACCCTTCCTTTTATTGTGTTGGTTTACTATTTGAGGAGAACTAATATATATGGGATAATTTGGGAATAAGTTGAGAAATTCAAAGAAAAAAGGTCTTATATTTTAGGGTCAAATTTAGCTCCCTAATTGAGTCCTATATTTTGAATTGGAAGGAACATATTTCTAACTATCTCTTACTTGCCTTCTTACTAAAATGACATATATGAAAATGTAGTTCATTTCTTATATAAATCAATTCTCATACTACACAATTAGGTTATTAAACTATTATAAGAAAACATGTATTAACAAGAAAATTGGCACATATTACCAAATAAAAAAAGACACACACACATATAAACATTAGGTGAGCGGGGTGATAATTATTTGTAGGTAGCACGATCTTTCCCTTATTATAAACATATATTCCTTAAAATTAGACTTGTCCATTGCTAATAAATTTGGAATATAAATCGATAAAAAATTAAAATTATTTATCATCAACATGAACACGTTAGTGTGCTCATGATCATCTATTTGCATATATGTATTTGTTTTAGATGGACCCAAGCAATTTTAGATGGACTGCATATATGTATTGTATATATGCTAAGTGAGAGTAATAAAATCATTTATGGCTAACTATTTATCTAACAAATTAACAAATTATGATTATATATAAGATATCAATATCTATAAATTTAACATGGAATAATACCATATCTATAAGCTACTACGACATATGCAGAATAGAATAAACAAAGAAACAACAAAAAATTGTATTAAAATAAGGGAAAATTAATTTGAAGTCCCCCACAAGGGACTTAATACTAGAAAAGTCCCAAAAATTGAAATAATTAATGTAGGGTCCTAAGGGACCTCACTTTAATATACTTAAAAATTGAAAAGACAATTTTGCCCAACAAGTTGTCACATTTGCCCATTCAGTTGTCAAGTTATGCCCATCGTGTTGTCACAGCTGCCCATTAAGTTGTCAGGTTTTGCCCATTAACTTAAGAGTTTGGGTAATTAACTTAAAGCACATGTCCAACACGTTGTCACATTCACTACAAAAAAGGGTACCATTTCGGTGTGTTAAGCAATGAACACATTAGCGGTTGTAACCGCTGATGTGGCGCTACAGCGTGTCCAACGACCGCTGTAATTCAGTGTGTGACAAATAACATATTAGCGGGTATATGGGACCGCTGTAGCGTTGGTCAAACCGCCGTTTTGTGAAACCACGGAGCACTTGCGCGGTTACACCAACCGCTGAAGTGGAAAATTCAGAATATGCCTTAAAAATATTTAATCATCACATCAGCGGTTCTAACCACTGAAGTGCTAAACAATATTATATATATATATATATATATATATATATATATATATATATATATATATATATATATATAATCAAACCCAGTTGCCTATGAAGAAAACTGGGTTTGAGAGCATATATATATGCAAGGGTGAGAACAAGATAAGTGTATACAAATGAAGAATGTATAACTGAAAAGAGAACAAGAAGTGTAAATAAATAAAAAAAACAAGTATATATAAAAAAGAGTAGGTAACTAGTAATAAGAATGAAGCAAATATAATATGAACAACTTACCTAAGCTTAAATTAAACAATTGAAGATATGGGCTTGACTGGAAAATTGAAGAGAAAGATGAGGGAGAGAAAATCAGAGAAAATGGCGTAGCAACTTGAGGGAGAGAAAATGAAAAACATCAAAAATGAAGGAGTGGGTGGTGCTCTATTTATAGGCAGACCATACCACACCAGCGGTTGCAACCGCTGTAATGCCTGTGACATCTCCAAATAGCGCTGGTAACCGCCACCATGTATCAATTAAAATATGATAGATTTTGAAATTTTTTTTATCTGCCATTATAGCGGTTACAACCGCTATTTAGCTATATGATTATTTTAAATTTCATCTTTCCAGGCGCAATATTATAATGTTATTTTTATAACACGCATACCAGCGGTTGGAACCGCTGATATGTCACCTGCAATAAACGGTCACCTGCAATTTCTGCTCTGACACAGGTATTTAAAAAATGTTAAATCATAACAGCGGTTGTGACCGCTGTGTGTACCCGATGTTCCGCCATTTTTTTTAAAAAAAAACATTTATTTTATTATTTTTGTTTGAAAATAATTAAGTTAACGTACAGAATGGCGGTTGTAACCGCTAATATGAGGTGTTTTGTTTAAAAAAAATAAAATTGCGTTGACTAACATTTCCTTTTCAGCGGTCAACAAAAACGCGCTGAAATGGGCACCCATATCAGCGGTTTCTGGGTAACCGCTGAAATGCAAGCGTCCAATTTAAGCCTTTTTTTGTAGTGATTTGCCCATTCAGTTGTCAAGTTATGCCCATCGAGTTGTCACAGCTGCCCATTAAGTTGTCAGGTTTTCCCCATTAACTTAAGAGAGTTTGGGCAATTAACTTAAAGCACATGTCCAACAAGGTGTAACATCCTGAAAATTTAATACAAGATTTGAAGGTGTTTTAGGAAATAATAAAAGGAAAATTAGAAGATTTTAAAATATTTTTTAGAATTTATGGAGATTTATTGTTATTAAATCTTAAATTTTTGGAATTTAAGGAAATATAGTTAAAATAATTATTTGGAGTTAGAAACTTTCATAAACGAGTGTTTGTGATAGTAGATAATGTTATGAAGGAAAGAAATGGAAACAATAATATATATATAAACTTTTGGGCTAAAAATATAAATAAGAATAAACATTAGGGTAGTTAAGTGTAATTTTCTCTAAAGTATATATATAAATACATCATCTCCTTCATCCTTATCATTTGCTCTCTCTCTCCCTCGAGCTCTCCTCCCTCTCACCCAAACCCTCCCTGCTCTCTCTCTCTGCTTCGCCCGTCGCCAGGAACGGCAGGACCGGCGGAGCAAGCCGCCGTCGACGTCAACCCGGCGCGACTCCTCCACCCCCTTCCTTCTTCAACCATCTGAACTCCCTCATCCTCACTGATTCTCTACTTCACCCCAAAACACCTCACTTCCTTCTTCTATTTCATCACTTCACTCACCTCCGTTCCTCAATCTTCTTCGTCCTCCTTGTCTCCGGTGAGCTCGCGGTGTTTGACGGCGAAGCACGACGGAGGAGACCGTCGTTTGTTGTGTCGGCGTGTTCTCTAACTTAGGTGAGTTTTCCTTTTCTCTTTTCTTCTTTCTTGTTGGTTGATTCGTGTAAGGTTTGAGAGGAATCGATTATGATTTTGGAAATTGCTTGACCCATGGCTGTTTCTCACCTCCCTCTACTTGGCTTCTTGGTTCCCGACCCCTTTTCCTTTCGGGTTCGCCATTTTCCGGCTAGATGAGTGGCGGCCGGCGGCGGTTTGCTACCTCTCCTCATTTTTGGAACTTCGTAAGCAATTTCTACCCATTTCTTGCCTTGATTTTTCGTTTTGAGCTGTATGAGAGGGTGTGTCCGATTTTGGTTTTTAGGTTTTAGCCATGAAAATGAATTAAAGTAAGCTAAAGCTTCATCTTTTAGTGTCCTAGGTGATAAATTGAATGTTGATTTAAGTTTGGTAAAGTTTGTGTAAAACCCTAACTTGTGGGTTCCATGACTGAATGTAAATCATTCTTGTAATTGGTTATGTCTGCTTGGTCTGTTGTTGAAATTGATGCTATGAATGTCCTGGATCTTGCTTGAATTATTTTGTGTGGAGATGTTCAGTTTATGCTTGGAATATGAGAATTTAATCTTCTTTTCTTGCTTCCCTGTTTTGATATGCATTCCCTTAATGAAGAATTGGAATTAATGGTGTTGTAAGAATGTGAAAAAGTGTTGTGGTTGGAATTAAATTATGGCATGTGTAATTACAATTGTCTACATAATTAATCTGTCAAGGCTGATCACTTTTGGGGGAGAAATAGAGCTGCTGATTCTTTACCAATTTATCTTATGGATGTATAAATCTTGATGTTCTTTGTTCTTTTCTTGGACTGAATGGGTTGTTGTAATGTTAATTGGAAAATTCTGATTTATCTCCGATTTAAATGTGGGCTTCGAAAACCATAATAAATATAGGCTATATAAAAGTATCTTGATTTGTGGGGTTTCACATGACAATGCAATGCATTGTTTTGATAGTGCTGTAAATAATAGTAATGGAGTTATTATCTTGCAAGTGATTTATTCTCTCTTTGATTTGTTTCTTGTCATGTAAGTGAATGATTCTATTTGGACTGATTGAAGGTTTCAGGTGAAGTGATGTTTAGTTGATCAAAATGACGATTTAAATGTGCTTTGTGAATAAGTATGGCTGTCCTTGTGAATGCATGTGTATGATTAAGTCCCTTGTTAAGTATATGCTAAAGTACACATGGGTGTTGAGGAGAATTCGTGAACATTGTTATCAAGGGTCCATAGTTTTGTGATTAAAGTGTGGCAAGGGTTGATTTTATATTGGTATGCTATGTTAGATATATGTATATTGTTCTTGCATGCTAAAATGTATGTTCTCTCCTTTGAAATGACTGCATACTTCTCTGAAAGAAATGGAAATTCTGTTCTTCTTTATTAGGACATGATTATGTATGTTGATGTTAATTTTGAGGACTCTTATTGTTGTTTCTATAGTTGCTGCACTGACATAAAAGAAAACTTGTGATCTCTAGTGTGTAAATATTAGTTTTTGAAAGTTCTTGTTACTTTTCTCTGCTATGGCTGAAAGAGATAGGGAGTAATGGTGTGGTAACCAATTGAATGGAGGTTAATGATAAATTGTAAAGCATAAGGTGTTTAAAGGGTTTGCATATAGATTTGGTTATGTAATGATATTTTGCTACACTGGCCGAACTGGATAGGAAGTTTATTTCTCATTTCTTTTGTTTCAAAGTACTTGCCAATTTGTGTTAATGAGCTGTGAAATAATGCTAAATTTAGATGTATATTTCTTTTGTGATTCCTAGGTGAAATATATGCATGTTGTGTGACTAGTGTGGAATGGAAACTATTCCTTCCATAGATGAAGGATGTGTTTTATTGACGAAGCCTTATTTTTATTCAATAATTGTCGGTGATTGGAGTTTTCTGTTGTAGATGGTGAGTAAAATTTGAATTGGGATAGTTGTCACTTGGTTATGAATGATAAACATTGTTGTTGTTTGGTTAGACTTTATTTAGTGGAATGATATGATGTGACTAACTACATGATTGTAAGTGTACTTGAATGGCATGATTCCTTTGGATTGGAAATGATGATTATTAAATTCATATAACATGAATTGAAATGGTTAGAGAATTGAACTAAGAAAAAGGGGAATGGGTAGTAATACAAACGAGAGAGACGTTAGTTAATCTATGCCTTAGAATGATTATTAATCCACTATTATCACATGATGTAATAATAGGAAAGGATGAGATTTGCATATATTCCTCGAGGCATGGATAAGTAAAAGGAAAAGGCAACAGAGTGCTAAGGGCGACAGGTAATCACTCTTAACCTTACCATAACATTGAGGGTGATGTTAGTTAGGGATTTTTGATAAAATCCCTTTTCACCCTCTATATATATATATATATATATATATATATATATATATATATATATATATTATCTTTGAAAAGCTATTTTTATATGAAATAGGCTATCGGGTGCCTTTTAAACGCGAATATTTTCGTATAAAGGAATTTGACTCATTATCTATATGTTATGCTGATTATGCTGATTTGTGGTGGTTACCGACCTTGAATGGTGTGAATGAGTATAGGTATAATGTTCAGATACTGGTGAGAGAGATGTGTATAGTATATTGTCAAGGATAGTGATATTTAGTTTGATGGAAGGAGTGTGAAATGCGTGGCTGTCACCCAAGAGGGGGGGTGAATTGGGTGGTGAATAAAAACTTAATAATTTACCCTTTTTGAAAACTTTACTCCTTGTGCTTGATGAGAGTGACGATGGATCATTCCAAGCACAAGTGAGTATGTAGTGGTGTGGTGCTTGGTGTGAAATTTAAATAAGCAGAATATGCACAAGCAAGTTTATCTTGGTTCGGTCACTCCCAGACCTACATCCAGTCCCCAGGCTCCACCTGAGATTTTCAATCCACTAAACTTCTTGTTTGAACCAGGCACAAGAAAGCCTTTACACTTTAGGTTTTACGAACACGGGTTCACCTAACAACCCACAGGTTTTAACACGGGTTCACCTGCAAACCTTTACAACCACAGGTTTTACAACGGGATCACCTGCAACCTTACAACCACAAGTTTTGCGGGCTAACTTGCAACCTATGGAGATTTAGAAAACCTCTAAATGCTCCCCCTTACTTTTGTAAGATAACAATACTGTTCTTCAAGCACAAGCTCTAGAACAGCCTCTATCAATTAGAGGATTTAATGATGTGTTCACTCTATGAACGGATTGTGCTAAACACTTAAGTACAGATGACTCTCTCTAAGAGTAGATGATGTTACTCACTTAAGTACAATTGAATGACTCTCTAAGAATGTTACAACTTTTGATCTGAGAGTAGAAGATGAGAGGAATGTAGAAGATGATATTTCAGATAATATGCTCTGTTCTTCCGACTATCTTCTGAATATAGATGTTCCTTTTATACTCGGCTTCAAAGCTTGGGCGGCAGGTTGAATATGTCCGTTTGAATATAGCCGTTAATCCCATGTTACCGTTGAGAGGTACATCTTCATTAATGCTTAGCAGGGTTGACTTGCTTTATCTCTGAAAAGTAGTTCTGACACCTCTGCTCAGAGAAAAGCATTCTGACTTCTGAGTATGTGATGTTTACTCTTGTACTCTTGCTGACGGATGATCTTCATTCATTCGCAGGTGGTAATCTTGCTCAGCAAGTGTTAATCTCTGAATCCCAATGCCAAGAGTCTTTCCATCCGGAAGCTCATTTGCATCCGGAAGTGTGACTAAGTTCTGCACATATTGGTTAGTCCAACATAGCAATATATATAAGAACTATACATGCTGTGGGAAGCTTGTTCGCTATGGGGAGTAGTCTTACTTAGACTGTGTTCTGACTTAGTCTATGATGTATCCGGAAGCACTCTTACATCCGGAAGTAAAACCACTGGATGAAGGATTTTGTTCACTATAACTCACTCTCGCTCGATGTCCCTCAATCCAATAGTCAGCGCTAGTCACTGCGCTATCGGATGCACTTTCACTTGACGAGGTAGACTCACTGACGCTTAGGGTTACATCTATTCTATCAGTCTGCGCCAGTCAAACTCTATCAGGAAGCAATTTCACTTGACGTGGCTTTTTCACTGACGCTTGGGGTTATTCTATTCTGTCAGCCTGCGCCAGTCTAAATCTAACAGGAAGCACTTTCACTTCCGGTTGAATCATAGCTTAGTCTTAAGGTTTTGTGTACCCAATGCTCATGGACTAAGTTATTTCCCTAGTGAGTTACTCGCTGTCGCTGGGGGATAAATCATTCATCCGCGTGCGCGAGTCCTAGTCTATCCGGAAGTAAATCCACATCCGGTTGCACTCTTACTTGGGATCCTATGTTATCCTATTGCTTCCTAGGCACTTGGTCTAATCCTTTATATTTTAGTCTTCATCAAAACTTAAGATTCTAACATTCTCCCCCTTTTTGATGATGACAAACCTAGTTCTATTAATTAAGTTCCTAAGGAAGGATTAGCAAAAGAATAAAAGCAATGGATAAGAACAAGTAACTTGAACAAATATTATTGACAAGTAAGGGTTACAAGTCAGAGTATACAATCAAATAACATTTACAAGTAAGGAACATCTACAAGTAATTAACACTAAGCAAGTATGAAAGTATGCATGAAAACACAGTACAAAAGAAAAACTTTCTAAGTTAAAACAAAATGTTTGGATTGGGTGTTTAGGGTTTGTGTTTCTTTTTCTTCTCCCTCTCTTTTTGCCTCTCTTCATTTTCTTTTTGTAGTTGGGCTAACTTGGCCTCACGCTCACTCTGGTTTATCTGGGCAATGATCTCTTGAAGCTCTTCTTCATCTTTTTCCCTTCTGAGCCTCTCTGACTCGATAGACTACTCGAATGCCCTTTTTAGGTTCTCTACTTCTTCATACCCAGGGAACCCAGTAGCATCGTCGAAGTAGAGGACCTCTCCATTGGGATAGTGAACAGCCCGGATTTTCACGTTCCATACAGGGAAGTTGAGATCCTCCTCAACTTCCTGGGCTTTCCTTTTCCCTTTCCCTTTGCTCTTCCCTTTGCTCTTGCTAATTGGAGGAGTGGGCAAGGCACTTGCTCTATCAGCATCGAGGCAAGCCATCTGACCAAAGGATAGCTTGTCTGTGAATCCAAACTTCTCAAATTCCTCAGGAGTCATGTCTTCAATCTCCAATTTGACTTCCTTCAGAATTGGAACCGCTTGAACCACTGGATTTTCTTGCTCAACCTGGGCAGATGAAGTTCCTTGCTCAGGTAGGTCAGATGGAGTCTCTTCCTCAGACTCATCAGATTCAGTGGTGGCAATTAACTTCCTGGCACGTTTCCTAGCAACGGCCTTCTTTCTGGGCTCACTGAATCTGGCTGCTGGCTCAGACGAGGGAGGAGGATCAGAAGATTGCTCAGATGAAGGGATCTCAGACTCTTGCCCAGAGGATGCAGGAACAGGCTTGGCTATCACAATGGGAGGATGGTTGGGTCTCGTCAGTCCCCACTTCATCATGATTTCCTCAACCACCTTGTTTTAGTTGGAGGAGGCTCTGATGATGACTCAGGTTGTGAGGATTGTTCATTCTACCCAAACACAACCATCTCCAAATGTGATCCTTGCTCATCCGTTCTCTTCTGCTGCATGAAACAGATGGCCTCTCCTCTTATGAGGCTTTCTGCACCACTCAGCCTCTGAGACTCAAATGCACGACGCAGGGCGGCCGTGATGTCTTCATCAATCCAGAGTGATGGCTGGCTGAGAACATCCCTTGTGGCCATACTTAGGCGAATAGTAGACATAACATTTCTCCCCCTTTTGTCATCATCAACAAGGGTGAGTGCCAGGGATGGAGTGGATGAGGAGGGTGGAGGTGGCTCAGGGCCAAATCTCTTAGGAGGGGAGGGTGAGAGGGTAGAGGTAGAGGATGTGGGAGAGGATAGGTGTTCTGGAGTTTGAGGAGGATTGGGAAACCATCCGGAGGTGACAAAAAGACCCTCATAAGGATGAGTGGAGGAGTATGCCTTGTAGTTGGAGTCTGGGGTAAATGGTAAATGGTCATCAGTGAGTGGTTGAAGGCGGGGATACTCGCTGTATGGTTGGCTGAGGGGGTGAATGGCTGTGTCAGGTCCTATGGGTCTAGGGCTTGGATGGGTAGGGTTGGAGAAACGGAGTGGAGAGCGTGTAGGAGCGCCAGGGCGTGAGAGAATGGGTGAGGATGAGCAAGAGGAAGGTGAGGATGAGAAGTTTCTAGGAGAATGGCGTGGGGAGTGTTGAGGGGAGTCTTGGGTTTCTTGGTCATGGGTAGGGGAAGGTTGTGATTGGTGGTCATTGTTTGGTGATGGTGGGGCTTGCTGGTCATTTTGTGGTGGTGGCTGAGATTGTTGAGTGTTAGGTGGAGGAGGAGGGGGAAGTTGAGGGTGATTAGGAGGTGGAGGAGGTGGGTTTTGAGGAGGAGGAGGAGGTGGTAGGTTACCTTGAGATGGTTGGGGAATTTGTAGGTGTTGGAGGATGTGATCCAACTTTGCATCCACCCTGGCAAGGTGATTCTCAAGCTGTCCTACTTTGTCCTCGAGCCGCTGGATCCGCTCCCCTTGGTGCTGGAAACCAGCGTCACACTCAGCACGGAGAGGACCCACCAATGACTCAGGCAATCTGAAGAGAAGCTCTTCCTTTACTTCCTCGGCAAAGGCCTTAACAGAGGCTGGCACTCTTGCAATACGGCTTGGCCCAGCATGGGAGTCAACTTCCTGATCCCCTGCTCCAGATGCAGAGGGGGCTGAAGTGCCAGAAGCACTACTGGCTTGTGAGCCTGAGCGAGTGGGCTTAGGAGGCTTGAAGTACTTGATGCCCATCTTCGCAATATTGGTTGCTCCCACAGGCTTACACTTGACATTCTCTTCCTCCGCAGCAGATGTAGCCTTGATCAGATGCTTCTCAAGGAGGAAGGCAATGATGGTGGGATAGGGAAGATGGCCAGACTTGTCATTGGTCAACCATCTCTGAAGCTCTAAGCAGATCAACTGGCCAGGATTGATAGGTTGTTGTTTGAGAAGTCTGGGGAACCAAGGGTTGTCAATGTTGGCGAACTCATTGAAGTTACCTACTTTGTGAGTCATCATCCGGGAGTAAACATAGTACAGCAGTCTGTATGAATCAGACATTTTGGACACCTTTTTGTCATCGGTGCCATATAGTGTCACAAGATCCTCCTTGCTGTACTTATGCACCTCTGGATATAGCCACTCATTCATGCTTTCATCCGTTATCCCCATTAACTCATTCAGCGTCTTCCACATGAACCTGAAGGTTCTTCCCCTTACTGTGGCGGAGAAGGAGAGTTTGTGGATTTGCTCTTTTCCATCAACCTTCCTGTACTTGGCCCTGCCAGAGAGGGATTGGCAGAAGACTCGCAAGACGTTGACGTTGTAGTCCTGGTTGATGCCCAGCCAAGGCATATACTTCTCCAAGTAAGGGCGCAGATGGGGAAACCCTAGTTCATCCATCTTGTCCAGATCGATGAACAGGCCATGGTTGAAGATGGGAGTGGATGTCTCAAATTTGGCGGTCACACTCTCCAATGCTCCATCTCTATATACTGTGGGATCATCTTCTTCAACCCTCTGCCTCTTGGAAGAAGGCTCCTCAGCAAAATGAACCTTCTTCTTCTTTCCTTTTCTCTGAGCATCCCTCTCTTGTTCAGAAACCACTAACTGTTCTACTCGACCAGAAGTTCCAGACTGACCCTGAATATTCTCATCATGTCCTAGTGGTTGCCCAGAAACTTCACGGTGTTCATGATGTTCATCGCGATGTTCTTCATGATGCCCAGAATTACCAGAGTGCTTGTGACTTGATTTCCCAGATTTTGACTTGTGTTTCTTGGATGAAGAGGCTTTCTGGGTAACTGGGTTGGATTCATGCGAACCGGCCATTTTTGTATGAATGTTGTGGTAAATAGAGATGAAATGCGAGGAGTATATAGAGAAAAATGAAGAACACGATGGAGAAGATGAAGAGATTTTTCAGAGAAAATGATGCGAGTGAAAATATTCAAGTAAAAGATGAAAGTGAAAAATGACATCTATTTATAGGTAAAACTTCTGAGGATAAAATGGACATCTTCTTTCAAATTTTTACACATTGGGTAACGTAAGATTTTAAGTTGGAACGACACACCTGATGACACGTGTTGCTTCAATTAGTCAGAGAAGGCACAACGTTTCATAGAGGAAGTTGAAACGTTTTCTGAAGTGATGTGTCCCTTGGTCTGGCACTGGCGCTCTCTTGACTTGATCATCCAGTGTTAGTGAGTGATCATCCAATGTTAGTGAGTGATCATCCGGAAGTAGTTTTGCTTCCGGTTGGAGTGGTGCTCTTGATCACATTGAGTTATCATCCAGCGCCAGCAAAAAAAGTATCCGGAAGTGATTTTGCTTCCGGTTGGACTCACTTAAGATTTAACATTGTGGGGGACCTTTTTGTACTTCCTCACAGCTTCAACATTAGTGTCAGGAGAAGAAGCTACAATGTTGAGAGTTATCTTTCTTCTCCATCATTATCCTTGTCGTTGAAGGTCAAAATGAGTCTCAAGAGAGAGAACTTCCATTGATTGATTTAGTATGACTAAGCATCATTTGTATTGTGATGAATGTCAATTCTTTCTTTCCCTCCTTATTGCTTTTTAGCGATTAAGCTCTAACTCTAGATCCCAAAATATGACAAATATCTCAGCTGAAGTATAGTCTTGAATCTTGTTGTTGCTTCCAGTCTTCTTTCCTACAATATATCAAATAACCCCCTTTTTCTCTTTTCAGTATCCAGACTTGGATCTGACTTGTCAGTTTGTAGGAAGTATGTGATTCACATGCACCTAAAGATTATTCACTATGAATATGGCATTGCGAATCAACTATGACTATATGCACATGGTTATACACTGATAATGATAGTCATAGATAGCATGTAGATTATGAACATTGTGATAAACTCTTATAAGGCATATAATGTTCATATATATGATGCTTGATGTAAAATCTCAATAAGTCCATCTAACACTTGCATAGGAGATTTTACTATTGCATGCTTCAACCTTAAGTGATCCCTTGCTTACCCAAGGGAATCTTCTATACTTATCTTTGGCCTGAAGCACTTTAGGAGAGACAGAATTTATAGGCTTTCTCCATGTTGGTTGAGACATCCTCTCTCTCTTGTTCTTCTCAGGATAGTTGAATGGAACTTTGTGATAGCTTATCCCTGAGACAGAGTCTTTGTTCCTTATGGTAGCGCACTGCTTCTTATGATTGCACCAGGTGGTTGCAGCAGTGACATCACCGTGAGTTCTCTTCTTTGAGGCAAGAGGAACTCTTGATCTTTCCTGCACAAGTAAGGCACTGGAAGAGAGTTTTGGTACCCATTTGTACTTGGGTCCTACATGGTTAGCGCTGGACCTTACTTGTCCTTTGGGGATCCATGCATATTTGTTTCTCACAATTAAATTTCTTTTAAAATTGCATGTGTGAGAAATATGACCTGTTCTACCACAATAATAACAGACAATAGGATGATGTTCAGAATACGATTTCTTGTCATTATTGTGTTGGTCAGTTTTCTTTTCAAAGACACTATGTTTGTTAACTTTTGAAATCTCAGAGTCTTTTGAAAATTCTTCTTTTAAGAATGGAACTTTGGACTCCTTGGTTGTAGAAAGAATAAGTTCCTCAAGTTCCCTATTCCTATTTCTCAAGCCTAGAACTTCTTTTGCAAGTTTACAGAATTCAATATGTAACTCATTATAAATGTCTTGCAATTTAGAAGGTTCAGGTTCAGGTACCTCATTTTCTTCAGTTTCTGAATCTTCTAGGCATGGATTGACACTCTCTTCGCTGATGCTAGCTTCCACTACATCACCATCCAGTAGCTCATCAAAGGTGGATTCACAGGGAGCACATAATGAGCTTTGGACAGCCTTAACTTCAAGAAATTGATTAGAAGCATACATAGTATCAAGAGTGTTCCAAATATCTATAGCCCTAGAGCAATGTTTAATTTTCTGATAATCATTATCAGATAAACTTTTGTGCAAAATTTGCATTGCTCTAAGGTTTAAGTAAAATAAGCTTTTCTCCTCTTCTGTCCAATTTACTTTTGGTTTGAAATCAGAGTCCTTTTCAAAGACATCCCACATTTTGAAATCCGTGGATAGTATAAAACTTTTCATCATTCCCTTCCATAAGTAAAAATCAGCATTTTCTAACACGGGTGGGATAGTATGGTCAAAACCTTCAAAACACATTTTGTAACCCAAGTCAGCCTAGGTCTTTGCACTTGAGATCGTTGGATCCTTTAAACAAGTGACCTTGCTCTGATACCAAATGAAATGCGTGGCTGTCACCCAAGAGGGGGGGTGAATTGGGTGGTGAATAAAAACTTAATAATTTACCCTTTTTGAAAACTTTACTCCTTGTGCTTGATGAGAGTGACGATGGATCATTCCAAGCACAAGTGAGTATGTAGTGGTGTGGTGCTTGGTGTGAAATTTAAATAAGCAGAATATGCACAAGCAAGTTTATCCTGGTTCGGTCACTCCCAGACCTACATCCAGTCCTCAGGCTCCACCTGAGATTTTCAATCCACTAAACTTCTTGTTTGAACCAGGCACAAGAAAGCCTTTACACTTTAGGTTTTACGAACACGGGTTCACCTAACAACCCACAGGTTTTAACACGGGTTCACCTGCAAACCTTTACAACCACAGGTTTTACAACGGGATCACCTGCAACCTTACAACCACAAGTTTTGCGGGCTAACTTGCAACCTATGGAGATTTAGAAAACCTCTAAATGCTCCCCCTTACTTTTGTAAGATAACAATACTGTTCTTCAAGCACAAGCTCTAGAACAGCCTCTATCAATTAGAGGATTTAATGATGTGTTCACTCTATGAACGGATTGTGCTAAACACTTAAGTACAGATGACTCTCTCTAAGAGTAGATGATGTTACTCACCTAAGTACAATTGAATGACTCTCTAAGAATGTTACAACTTTTGATCTGAGAGTAGAAGATGAGAGGAATGTAGAAGATGATATTTCAGATAATATGCTCTGTTCTTCCGACTATCTTCTGAATATAGATGTTCCTTTTATACTCGGCTTCAAAGCTTGGGCGGCAGGTTGAATATGTCCGTTTGAATATAGCCGTTAATCCCATGTTACCGTTGAGAGGTACATCTTCATTAATGCTTAGCAGGGTTGACTTGTTTTATCTCTGAAAAGTAGTTCTGACACCTCTGCTCTGACAAAAGCATTCTGACTTCTGAGTATGTGATGTTTACTCTTGTACTCTTGCTGACGGATGATCTTCATTCATTCGCAGGTGGTAATCTTGCTCAGCAAGTGTTAATCTCTGAATCCCAATGCCAAGAGTCTTTCCATCCGGAAGCTCATTTGCATCCGGAAGTGTGACTAAGTTCTGCACATATTGGTTAGTCCAACATAGCAATATATATAAGAACTATACATGCTGTGGGAAGCTTGTTCGCTATGGGGAGTAGTCTTACTTAGACTGTGTTCTGACTTAGTCTATGATGTATCCGGAAGCACTCTTACATCCGGAAGTAAAACCACTGGATGAAGGATTTTGTTCACTATAACTCACTCTCGCTCGATGTCCCTCAATCCAATAGTCAGCGCTAGTCACTGCGCTATCGGATGCACTTTCACTTGACGAGGTAGACTCACTGACGCTTAGGGTTACATCTATTCTATCAGTCTGCGCCAGTCAAACTCTATCAGGAAGCAATTTCACTTGACGTGGCTTTTTCACTGACGCTTGGGGTTATTCTATTCTGTCAGCCTGCGCCAGTCTAAATCTAACAGGAAGCACTTTCACTTCCGGTTGAATCATAGCTTAGTCTTAAGGTTTTGTGTACCCAATGCTCATGGACTAAGTTATTTCCCTAGTGAGTTACTCGCTGTCGCTGGGGGATAAATCATTCATCCGCGTGCGCGAGTCCTAGTCTATCCGGAAGTAAATCCACATCCGGTTGCACTCTTACTTGGGATCCTATGTTATCCTATTGCTTCCTAGGCACTTGGTCTAATCCTTTATATTTTAGTCTTCATCAAAACTTAAGATTCTAACAGAGTGGAATTGTTGTGATGGAGATATTGGAGGAAATTGAGAAATTGATGGAAATTGTGATTGAGATATTGAATATTGTGGAAGTGATATTGATAGGTTACTGTGAGCATTGCATGACACTGGTTTTTATATGTACCATCGCGCGATGATAACTGTCGATAGGCCAATCGACAGTTATTTGTACTGAGGATCCTTTTTAGATTGTTTGGATCGGGGTTCATAGGTCTACTTATTGAGAGAAGTGACCTACGGTTGATTGGCATTGAAGAGCCCAACCGCCCCTACGGTTGTTTGGCAGTGGAGAGCCCAACCGTTCCCATTCTGTAATGGAAAACAGAATCGGGGTTCTCTCTCTGAAGATTGCCAGAGAGGGAAATTGTTCCCTCATTATGGAGAGGAACACAGTGTCAAATCATATAGTGAAGAATAGATGCTTGAATGCACCGTGGTGGCACAATGCATCTGTAGGTGAGTGTGAGAGTTGTTGGGGTAGAATTAGTTGATTGGAGTATGGAGATGTTGAATAGATTTGGTTTGAAGGTAATTGTTGGACTTGAGTGATAAATGGAAGAAGATTTGATATGAATATATATATATATTACTGATTTTAAATAAGGTACCCTTTAGACGCCCTTACTACCGCACATCTCACTGTTATAGTGAGTTAAGCGGTGATTACTGGGACAATTTTGTCTCATCCCACGATTACTCACATTTTTGCAGGTATTCATGCACAGGTGCAAACAGCAGGAAAGGGAATTAGGATTTAGAGGTTTCTTACATTATTCAGAGTTGTATATTGCCAGTTTATATAGGCCTGCATTCGTTTCCGCATGTATATATATTTATTTATTGTTAATATACTTAGTTCTGTTTAATAACCATGTTAGGCAAATCCTTTCTAACATGGTTAGCAATAAGTTATCCATGATAGCAGCTGTGCTGTATTAGTTTATTCTTTTCTACCATGGATAGTATTAATCATTAGGATATTCTTTTTCTAACTATGATAGAGATATTGATATTATTGCAATTCCTTTTTCTATCATAGTTAGTAAAGATATTATTGAACTAAAAGAGATGTCACAGGTTAAATAGGGAATTAGTAACACAATGTTACACAAGGTGTCACATTTGCCCATTCAGTTGTCAAGTTATGCCCATCGAGTTGTCACGGCTGCCCATTAAGTTGTCAGATTTTTCCCATTAACTTAAGACAGTTTGGGCGATTAACTTAAAGCACATTGTAACATCCTGAAAATTTAATACAGGATTAGGGAGTGCTTTAGGAAATAATGAATGAAGAAATTGGAAATTTAAGACTTTTTAGGAATTTTTGGTGATTTTTAGAATATTTTTGGGAGTTTTGAGTATTAAGCGCCCAAATAATTAAATAAGCAATTGAAGAATTTGAAATATAAGGGAATGATGTAACCTATCGATTTGCGCAAATCGATAGGTTAATTGTACGGGTTCCTCAGATTGTAAAGGAACCAGGGATTTTCACATTGATTAGAGTGGTCCCTTGTTATGCTTTTCGGATTGTAGACCGGGCACAGTGTCACACACGTTTATTTCTGCCTATTGAGAGATGGATGTATTTGTTTTGTATATATATGTATGTATTGCGTGGTTTATGCAGGTTTTGAAAACCGTGGTACCCTGTAGACGCTCCACTACCCCACTTCTGAGTCTCACAGTGAGTTAAGTAGTGATTACTGAGACATAGTTTTGTCTCACCCCATTCCCTTTATTTTTTTACAGGTGATCATGCCAGAGGGAGGCACAAAGGAAAGGGAAGGAGCCGTCCGGCCTGCACTTAAACAGTGAGTAGGCCGGGGGTGAACTATTAGGATTATATATATTGTCATTTATTAGGCTGCATCAGCTTCCGCATTTGTTGTATATCTTGGGTGAAATGTATTGCTAATTGACTGTTTAATTGATTCTGTTAATTGCTGTTTTAATTACTGATATTGTCATAATGTGACAGTTTTGGCTGTATCACACACTTTGTAAGTGTGATGATTGATTATATACTGTATGTGATCATTTGCTACAGAAGGATTGCCTGCTAATGGAAAGGCGATCCCTTTTACTGATTGAGCTTAGCGACGTTTGATTTCGCTTTGTGATACTGACATGTTAAGTCAGAGAATTGTGTATTGGTGATGTGTTGATTTAATGAAGCTAATGACTGGTGTTGTTGACACATGCTGTGTTAGGTGATTAAGTCACCATTGTATTGGATAATATTATTAGTTTTACAGGTGAATGGTCATGATCAAGTTAAGGAAATTCTCTTTTCCTAACTTGATTATATTATGTAAATGTTGATTGTTTGTAGGTTAATAGAGGTTGTTTTTCTCATATAACCATGTTAGATGGGCCCCTCTCTAGCATGGTTATTCGTCTCCGCGTATTATGCTGTCTCTTTTGTTAACTATGTTAGGAGAATCTCTTTTCTAACATAGTTAGATGTGTGCTAAAGATTATAAGTGTTTTTCCATTGTAGCAGGTGATTCGTTTACTAACCATGTTAGATGAATCTTTTACTAACATGGTTAGGGCATTTGTTATGAATGTTATCGCTTTCTCTTTCTAACCATGTTAGGTGAATTCTTACTAACATGGTTATGTACCATTGTTTGAGATCTTTTGGTACGTATTGAATTAGATATGTATTAGTAGGTTAATAATGTATAAGTAACAGTATGTTACAAAGTGGTATCAGATTTATGGTAAAAGATACCCTGCCTGTTGCATTGCATATAGAATGACAATATATATTTTTTTTCCCTTCCCGATGTGCATGATCACTAACCTTTGTTTTGAGGATATGTGCAGTGAATTTTGCGGACAAAATTCCTATGGTGGGGAGAGCGGTCATTCCGTACTAAGATTTAGTTGAAATAGAATGATTAGAATGAGACTTACTCAGGTTTGGCACTTGCTGAAGTCTCTCAAGTGCTTGCATTTGTGATTATTAAAACTTTTTCCGCTTTTATTTTAAAAGCGGAGTGGCATTGAGGTAAAATGAAAGTGCTAGTATGGTGGGTAAGGTTTCAATTGGCTTATTAGTTATGAGGAGAGAAAATGTTCGTTGGGATGCTTGCCAACTAGTTGGTAACTTTCAGTTTCTAGTTCATGGACTTTTATTAAGATATAGGGAACGTCTAATATGTCTAGAAGGAATATAAATAAACATTGTAAGAGGATTGATTTGAGTCACAATTGGATTATACTTTGGGGTGATTCGGAATTTCAAGTAAGGATATATTTGGTCTTTATTAATGGATGAAGAGATCCTTATAGAGGTATAGCTCAAAGAATGGTCATATGGAATAGGAAGCATTTGAATATAGAATAAGTTATAACAATTGAGTGAGATCGGGAAGGAATGTTTCGATTACTATATTTCAAGATTCAAACTAATTTGATAGTTGTAGAATTGATCACTTTATATAATAAGTGTGCTTATTCGTGCAGTGATAGTGAGATTGTGATATTAGGAGTTGCACTTTAGTCAAGTTATATGGGAGTAAATATGGATTAATTGATATGTTGACTTGAGTTGGATATTGGGAAAATATTAAGTTGGATTTTTTTTTTAAAAAAAAACATAGAGGAAAAGGTTGAAACTATTTGATATCAATACATCAAAGAAGAAGGAAGAAACGTAGTTACACTTTAGTGGTACAAAGGCATGAGAGCAATTCAAGTCCAAGGAGATATTTATGTTAGAATTAATAATAGTTGTAGAGGTTATGAGATGAGAATAAGTTGGTATGAATTCTTCAAAAGAGAAAATGCACAAAATAATTGAGATTACAATTGAGGGTTGTTTAGCTTGATTTTAGAATTTGGGATTTATATTATGAATTTTCTTTTCTCAACTTAGATTTATTATTTTGTGGTCATTATGGTATTACGTGATTGATGATTATATTCCTTAGGTTAACAAAAATTCTTGTGTGGAAAACCTGATCAATATCGAAATTAAGGGTGCTTTTGAAAGAGATAAGATGTTAGGATTAGTACTTAAGGACGAGTGGATCAATTGGATAATGGAAATACGATAGTTGAATATTTTTGGCTTAGAAGGGCATTGGTGATTTTGAAATAAGAATTTGTTGAGAGATTCATGGGTCCCATCAAGTTGAATAAGTTTAATGCATGTATAATGGTGCAGTTTTATTGGAATAAAATATAACTTTTAGAGGGAAAATGTTTCATTGATGGTTGGAGGACTAGTGAGGTCTTGAATGGATTATTCTTGGGCTTTGATGATATTGGATTCTAAAGTTTAAATTGTGTTAAGGAAAGAAAAATGGTTGGATTATGATCGCTTATGAATATGAGTTTATGATTTTATATATATGTAGGAAGCAAGTGAAGAGGACACCTATAGTTAGATAATCCCCGGTGAGACCTAGTTGTTTGAAATTGGATATGAGTTTGAACTTTCTTTTGATTGTTACCTAAGCTTGATTTCCATTTGAGGTATTTTAATTACGGGCATTTGAATTATGTTTATGGGGAACTAAGGGCTTATTTATGTTCAACACTTATGCTTGAATAAGTTAATTGGGCTAATTATGTTGTAGATTTTGAAAAGGAAATTGAAAATATCCTTAGGCTTGAAATTAATTTAAATGTACTTGGAAAGTGTGAGTAGTTAAATTAGGTTAATGTTTGGAAATGTGGAGCATGAATGCAAACTGGGTGATTGAGATTGCTTCTGACTTGAAATTTAAATTAGCTAGAGTAGTGATGATATTGAAACTCTCTTTAACCTTGAGGTATTCATGATTCCTATATTATTAAGGGTACGTATGGGTATGAAATTAATGAAGTATGAGAATGGTGTTTGAGTTGATTTTTAGTTGTTCAAAGGGATGTAAATTATGGGTGTGAGACTTAGGTAATTGATTTAAAAAAAAACACTTTTGGGATGTGAGTTACCAACTCTATTAAGATTGCATATGAATATAGATAATAAGCGTTAGGTAATTACTGGTGGTGGTATTTCAAATTGAGGATTGATAATAGAAGTTGTGGTGATTACTAGGTTTAGTGGCTTTTGTAGTTTTACTGGCTATTGGAATTGGAAATGATATTAGTGCGGGAAGATTTTTGATGTAGATTCATATAATATTGTTGATAAGATAAAAGTTGTAAATGCTATAAATATGGTTATGACCTTAAGTTAAAGAAGAATTGTGAGGTTTCTCTTGGATTATCAGGCATATTGATGTTAATGCTTATGAAGAATTCAATTGGTACAAATTGTTGGAACTAATATAAGTGGAATTATGAGATTAAAGCTAAAATTGACTGGCTTGTATTGATTAAAGTTAGAGGCATTCGACAAGAATTAACAATTATGATAATTGGAGAAAAATGATGATTATGGATTGAGGATTGACTAGAAAAGTTTAGTTAAAAAGTGAAATGGAGGAAGAAAAATTAAATTTAGGTTATGTATTGATGTGGATTGAGGAGACTACTTGGGATTCAACTGTGGATTGATGACTTAGCATAATATTTTGGCTGTGAATTGAAGACTGAGTGGGGAAATTGTGGAATTTAAGACTTTAATGTCGTTTAAGGAGGGAATAAACTTTATTGAACATGAAATAGAGGATTATTGGGCATGAAATTCATAGACTTGTTGACGAATTTTGAAGTTGTATGTGGTCATGATGTGATAAATGGATAAAGAAGTAAATTGAGTTTAATATTCTATGTTAAAGATTTAGCAAAGTTTTAATTGATGTATTGGGGTTGGAAGACACGTATTAGGAAATATTTTTGAACAATCAAAGGATGGTTTGTATAAGTTATTTGGTTCAAAATCCATTGAAGGAATATAGACAGAGGACGTATAATCTTAATTTGAGGTTCGAATTTAATAGTTAAGCAATTGTCGTTTAAGTGATGTAATGAAGGAGTAGGATATATATAAATAAAGGTCGAGTAAATAGGCAATTGTTGCAAAAGAAAGGGATCTATAAGTAACAACGTTAAATGAGATTGAGCATCGGTAAAATTTTCTTGAGAAACTATTTATACAAATAAAGGTTGAAGTTGGCCTTATGAGTGGAATACAGGGGAATGAGCAATTTGGATTAGCGACCAATTCAAACGATTATGAGTATAGAACTTGTGATTTTAAGAATAGGTATGTTATTATCAGACTGTTATTAAGGTGACTTAATCTAATGTCGAAATTGAAGTTAGGATCAAGGTTACTATTAGTAGATAAGAAAACATTACAAAATAAAACCTGTTAGGGTGTTAGTAAAAAAATAAATAAATAAATAAATAAAATTTAGGCTCAGTACATAAAGTTATAAGGGGAAATTGGAAATAGTTTGGTGAAGTTCTTTGAAAATATTTTGTGTGGGATCAAATTAAAAAAGACTAAGTGTTGATATAGACTGGTGAGCCAGTTGTTAGCTAGAAGATAATGATTTTCAAAGGGGTGAAATTGTCTTTAATTATGAGGCCTTATCACAGGAATTGATCTAAGGAATTGGCAATGTATGGTTATTAGGGGTGAAATTTTTGGCAGGTGATTAATGAATGACTCTCATGGTCATGTAAGTCAAGGAAATTAAACAATTAAGGTGTAGTAAAGTTGGAATATCACATGAAAAGTTGGAAATAAAAGAAATGAGGTATATTAGTTGACTAGAATTTGAAGTTGTCTTCTCAAATTCAAGTTATTAGGGGTGTATTGGGTGGACTATGCTATATATTACGTCATAAGGGTTGTTGACATAGTGAATTTTGAGGGCAAAATTCCTAAAAGGTGGGGAGAATTGTAACATCCTGAAAATTTAATATAGGATTAGGGAGTGTTTTAGGAAATAATGAATGAAGAAATTGGAAATTTAAGACTTTTTAGGAATTTTTGGTGATTTTTAGAATATTTTTGGGAGTTTTGAGTATTAAGCGCCCAAATAATTAAATAAGCAATTGAAGAATTTGAAATATGAGGGAATGATGATCTTTGTAACATACTGTTACTTATACATTATTAACCTACTAATACATATCTAATTCAATACGTACCAAAAGATCTCAAACAATGGTACATAACCATGTTAGTAAGAATTCACCTAACATGGTTAGAAAGAGAAAGCGATAACATTCATAACAAATGCCCTAACCATGTTAGTAAAAGATTCATCTAACATGGTTAGTAAACGAATCACCTGCTACAATGGAAAAACACTTATAATCTTTAGCACACATCTAACTATGTTAGAAAAGAGATTCTCCTAACATAGTTAACAAAAGAGACAGCATAATACGCGGAGACGAATAACCATGCTAGAGAGGGGCCCATCTAACATGGTTATATGAGAAAAACAACCTCTATTAACCTACAAACAATCAACATTTACATAATATAATCAAGTTAGGAAAAGAGAATTTCCTTAACTTGATCATGACCATTCACCTGTAAAACTAATAATATTATCCAATACAATGGTGACTTAATCACCTAACACAGCATGTGTCAACAACACCAGTCATTAGCTTCATTAAATCAACACATCACCAATACACAATTCTCTGACTTAACATGTCATTATCACAAAGCGAAATCAAACGTCGCTAAGCTCAATCAGTAAAAGGGATCGCCTTTCCATTAGCAGGCAATCCTTCTGTAGCAAATGATCACATACAGTATATAATCAATCATCACACTAACAAAGTGTGTGATACAGCCAAAACTGTCACATTATGACAATATCAGTAATTAAAACAGCAATTAACAGAATCAATTAAACAGTCAATTAGCAATACATTTCACCCAAGATATACAACAAATGGGGAAGCTGATGCAGCCTAATAAATGGCAATATATATAATCCTAATAGTTCACCCCCGGCCTACTCACTGTTTAAGTGCAGGCCGGACGGCTCCTTCCCTTTCCTTTGTGCCTCCCTCTGGCATGATCACCTGTAAAAAAATAAAGGGAATGGGGTGAGACAAAACTATGTCTCAGTAATCACGCTTAACTGACTGTGATACTGAGGGTGACGGTAGTTGAGGATTTCTAAAATCCTCTTCTACTTTATATATAAATGAAATGTGTTCTGATTACTTTATATTTAAACGTGGACTATAGGGTACCTTTCTAAATAAACTGTACTTTATATATATATATATATATATATATATATATATATATATATATATATATATATATATATATATCTATATAAATCTTTTGTATGTTGCATGACACTGATTATTAGTACCGTCGGCCGATGTAACCTATCGATTTGCTCAAATCGATAGGTTAATTGTACGGGTTCCTCGGATTGTAAAGGAACCAGGGATTTTCACATTGATTAGAGTGGTCCCTTGTTATGCTTTTCAGATTGTAGACCGGGCACAGTGTCACACACGTTTATTTCTGCCTATTGAGAGATGGATGTATTTGTTTTGTATATATATGTATGTATTGCGTGGTTTATGCAGGTTTTGAAAACCGTGGTACCCTGTAGACGCTCCACTACCCCACTTCTGAGTCTCACAGTGAGTTAAGTAGTGATTACTGAGACATAGTTTTGTCTCACCCCATTCCCTTTATTTTTTTACAGGTGATCATGCCAGAGGGAGGCACAAAGGAAAGGGAAGGAGTCGTCCGGCCTGCACTTAAACAGTGAGTAGGCCGGGGGTGAACTATTAGGATTATATATATTGCCATTTATTAGGCTGCATCAGCTTCCCCATTTGTTGTATATCTTGGGTGAAATGTATTGCTAATTGACTGTTTAATTGATTCTGTTAATTGCTGTTTTAATTACTGATATTGTCATAATGTGACAGTTTTGGCTGTATCACACACTTTGTTAGTGTGATGATTGATTATATACTGTATGTGATCATTTGCTACAGAAGGATTGCCTGCTAATGGAAAGGCGATCCCTTTTACTGATTGAGCTTAGCGACGTTTGATTTCGCTTTGTGATACTGACATGTTAAGTCAGAGAATTGTGTATTGGTGATGTGTTGATTTAATGAAGCTAATGACTGGTGTTGTTGACACATGCTGTGTTAGGTGATTAAGTCACCATTGTATTGGATAATATTATTAGTTTTACAGGTGAATGGTCATGATCAAGTTAAGGAAATTCTCTTTTCCTAACTTGATTATATTATGTAAATGTTGATTGTTTGTAGGTTAATAGAGGTTGTTTTTCTCATATAACCATGTTAGATGGGCCCCTCTCTAGCATGGTTATTCGTCTCCGCGTATTATGCTGTCTCTTTTGTTAACTATGTTAGGAGAATCTCTTTTCTAACATAGTTAGATGTGTGCTAAAGATTATAAGTGTTTTTCCATTGTAGCAGGTGATTCGTTTACTAACCATGTTAGATGAATCTTTTACTAACATGGTTAGGGCATTTGTTATGAATGTTATCGCTTTCTCTTTCTAACCATGTTAGGTGAATTCTTACTAACATGGTTATGTACCATTGTTTGAGATCTTTTGGTACGTATTGAATTAGATATGTATTAGTAGGTTAATAATGTATAAGTAACAGTATGTTACACACATGCCCAACAAGTTGTCACATTGGCCCATTCAGTTGTCAAGTTATGCCCATCGAGTTGTCACAGCTGCCTATTAAGTTGTCAGGTTTTCCCCATTAACTTAAGAGAGTTTGAGCAATTAACTTAAAGCACATGTCCAACAAGTTGTCACATTTGTCCATTCAGTTGTCAAGTTATGCCCATCGAGTTGTCACGGCTGCCCATTAAGTTGTCAGGTTTTTCCCATTAACTTAAGACAGTTTGGACAATTAACTTAAAGCACATGCCCAACAAGTTGTCAGATTGGCCAATTCAGTTGTCAAGTTATGCCCATCGAGTTGTCATAGCTGCCCATTAAGTTGTCAGGTTTTTCCCATTAACTTAAGAGTTTGGGCAATTAACTTAAAGCACATGCCCAACAAGTTGTCACATTTGCCCATTCAGTTGTCAAGTTATGCTCATCGAGTTGTCACGGCTGCATATTAAGTTGTCAGGTTTTTCCCATTAACTTAAGAGAGTTTGAGCCATTAACTTAAAGCACATGCCCAACAAGTTGTCACATTTGCCCATTCAGTTGTCAAGTTATGCCCATAGAGTTGTCACGACTGCCCATTAAGTTGTCAGGGACAAAAGTGTCTTTTCAATTTTTAAATATATTAAAGTGAGGTCCCTTGGGACCCTACATTAATTATTTCAACTTTAGAGACTTTTTTAGTATTAAGTCTCTTGTGGGGACCTCAAATTAATTTTCCCAAGTTAAAATAATGATGAATGACAGATATTGGTTTTTTCCCTTTATAAAAAATATAATAATTATTTTCCTTCTCTTGCCATTACACTACATCGTTACACCCAAGCTTTTAAAAGCCGGACCGAGCCGGACGGTCCGACCGGTCGGACCGTCGGCCGGTGGCTAAAACGGCCCGATCCCCTCGATCGGGCCGTTTTACTGTGCGACCCGGTTCGACCCGGAGTTGACCCGGGTCGACCGCTGTTGACCCGGGGTTGACCCGGGTTGAACCGCTTTTGACCCGCTTTTGACCCGGCCAGAAATTGACAACTGCAAAAAAAAATATATCAACAGAAAAAAAATGAACTTGATTAAAAAAATATCTTCATCCTAATTATATTAAGTTATTAAGTATTAACAATATTTATATATTTAATTTTCATTAAATTATTACGTCACCGGTTCGACCGAACGGTCCAACCGTTTCAACCGTTTCAACCATGACCCGCTCAGTTTTCCGGCTCGACGTCCGGCTCGGGTTTTAAAACCTTGGTTACACCCATACATTCCCACTAACTTTAAAGACTCTTTTCATGCTGGCAAATTGTCACCACTCACACTCAACTTTCCATGTCTCTCTCTTTCCAGATCTCAGATTCCCTTTTTTCCCATACAAACGTTGAATGTCCTACCTCATTTTCCTACCTACTCCACTTGGTGATTTCCTTTATCCCTTGCAATAGTTAAAAATGCTCCTTTTCTCTCAATCATTATACAACGTGAATAAACTTTTTTGTGTAAACAATTATAGTACTATAATACAAAAACAAGCCCCAACAATTCGCTTTAAGTGAGCAATTGTGTACCAGACACATAGTTCTGCTTCATTCTTCTTCATGTCTAATGCCATTTTTCTCCTTTAATCCCCTAGGAATATGAAAACTTTCTTGGGTTTTTTCATTTTCTTGTCCTTTACTATCTTTGTTCCTCTGCTTGGTCAGATTTCAACTGCACAATTGATCTCAAGTGAGAAAATAATTCTTCTCCAGGCTAAAAGATTACTTGAATACCCTCAAGTTCTTCAAGAATGGAGAAGATGGACTAGTTTTTGCTATCTTCCTCCTTCACCTTCTGTGAAGGTTGTCTGTTCTAATGGCCATGTCACAGAACTTACCATTGTTGGGAACAAGGTCTCATCATCATCTTCTTCTTCTTCTCAAACTCTCTCAGAAAGATTCTCCATCGATTCTTTCTTCACTGTATTGACAAAGCTATCTAGTTTGAAGGTACTATCTCTTGTGTCTTTAGGTTTGTGGGGTCCATTACCTTCCAAGATAGATAGGTTCAGGTCACTTGAAGTTCTAAACATTAGTTCAAATTCCATCTTTGGTAAAATCCCACCAACAATTAGTTCTATGAAAACCCTTAGGAGTTTGAATTTGGCTGATAATATGTTCAATGGAAGTGTCCCAGATTTGAAAGAATTAGCTTTTCTTGAAGAACTCAATCTTGGTGGTAACAAGTTAGGTTCTGAATTCCCTTCATTAGGAAACAATATTGTGAGAATTATCCTAAGGAACAACTCATTTAAGTTTCAGATTCCTTCTAGGATCATGAATTTTCACAAGCTTCAAGAATTTGACATATCATCCAATGAATTCTCTGGACCAATCCCACCTTCTCTGTTTTCTCTGCCTTCCGTTGTGCAAATAAACTTGGCTCAAAACCAACTCACTATTAGTGGATCCTCCATGAACATTAACTGTGGCACTAAGTTAATATTTGTGGATCTCTCAGACAACCTTTTGATTGGGAAATTCCCACCTTGTTTTGGATCATCAAAGTCTTCAAATCGAACTGTGTTGTATTCTGGGAATTGCTTTTCATCTAGAAGCTTAAGGGACAAGCATCAACATGCATCTTCATATTGTATTAAAGAGAAAGCCATAGCTGTGAAGCCTGTGGGGAGTGTAAGAAGAAGCGAGAAGAAGGAGACAGGTATGAGAATTCTTTTGACGATTGGAGTTATTGGAGGTTCTGTTGTGTTTGCTGTTCTTCTGTCACTCTTCATTGTGTTCACATGGAGGAAGTTCAAAGGAGAGAGAGCAGATGATGATAAAGATTTGAACAGATCGGAGATTCATAAGTTCCCAAAAAGACCAAATATTGTTGCAAGTAAGACCATCTTTTCTTTTGATTTGGTAGATCATAGTTGGAATTTTATCTCATTCTTACGTTTGAAGTAAACCATTCAATCTTGTTTTTCCTATCAAATTTCATTTAGGAAGATATAACATAAAGGAGCATTAACTAGTATACCTTCGGTCTTAAATATAAGACCTAGTTGACTTTTTTTGGAGAGATTAAGGTTGCAAAATAAGTTATTAAATTATGACATATTTGATATATTTTTAGATCATCCATTAGTTTATATGTAAAATAAACTAGTCTAAGCAAAAAAAATTAGGTGAATCAATTTATAATTAACTTATTTTTCATTTTTAGGAATTTTCAAAAAAATTAATCAAGTCTTATTATATTTAGGACCGGAGGGAGTAGTAATTAAACACTTTTAAAGATCACATTTTCGATTTTCTTAAATTCAACTTAAATTTTTTTATAGGAAAACCATAATTACTTTTCTCATGAGATGATGAGAGAATTAATCACAATCAAATCTCGTGAGTTGTTAAAGCCGTCTCTACAATCAATGTAGTCTCTTTAAATTGTCATCAAACATGTCTTTACCCTTTTAATTGTGATCCTCACAAATTTTTCCATCTCCTCCAAATCTATACCAATCTCTCCGTTAAATAAGAGTGATTATTTACACACACATACAATAATTTGGTGATAATATTGTTCTCATTTCTGATAAAAAAAAAAAGCGATAATATTGTTCTCATCATGGCTTCATCTCATAACGATATAAACAATGAAACAATTATTATTAGTTATTGATTTTTTTTTTCAAGTCCTCGAATGTAATTATTCAGATTACGATAATGTTTTTTGAAAAAAATTATTGAGCTAATATTTGAGTTAAAAATACTTCTTTCACTATAAAATTATTTCCCGAACATTAAATATATTTTTATTTCTTGAATATTGACTATCATGATTTGTAAATTATCAGCAGAGAACTTAAGTAACATTAGTAGTTACAAGACGAGCTAAATCACAATAAGACACTTGATGCTGCATTTAAATTAAAGTATAAGAATACAAATTAATTTTTAGTCAAACTAGGATATTTCTCCTAGGCTCAAAAAGTCAAACTAGAATGAGTAGTAATTGTTTATCCGGTATCTTACTTGCGTTTAAAGAAACGGGTGAAGATAGTTTTTATCTAGGGGTTAATGCTTATTTTTTTATTTATTAATTATTAATTCAAAGTTTGAATCTCCAGATCTAGATTCGTTTCTTGCAAAATATCATGCACAAACACACAACGCTATCGGAATGATAGTAATTAATGTAGATGGGATGAGGATAAGTCTAATCCACAAGTCATGAGCACCTAACACATGTAGTACAGTTTTATTATAGCCTGGCTGGATGACCCTGAAATACATTTAAATTAGAATTTTTCAGAAATCAATTCTTTTTTATTTTTTATATTTAATTAAGGATAAACATGCAAAAATACTCTCGTGATTGTCACCAAGTTGCACCTAAACCCGACATAACGTTTTTGGGGCAAAAGTAATTATGACATTTCAAAATTAAGGCAAGAGTAAAAATGATATTTCAAAAATCATGATACTTTGTATCCTAGTTTTGAAATGTCATTGTTACTTTTATTTTAAATAAAATACACGGTGTTAGATGCACTTTTGTCACAATCACATGACTATTTTTACAACTTGGCCCTTACATTGATTTCATCTAAATTTATTAATCTCCTTAACGCAATTATTTGCATGATCGGAGAGAGCACTTTCCTATTCGCCTAAGTTGCATCAATTTGATTATATTCCCTTTGGCAAAAGGACATACATAACCGTTTCAATTATTTTGATCTTCTTATTTGGACTATATAGGGCGTGTTCCTCATACAGCGAGGCTATCAGCACTTGGGCTTCCACCGTACAGAATTTTCACACAAGAAGAAATTGAAGAAGCAACAAACAACTTTGATCCATCAAATCTGATATCAGAAGGATCAAAAGGAAAGGTTAGAAACAAAGAAAGATTCTTATGTTTAACACCCTCCTTTGTCCAAAAAAAAAAAAAAAAACACCCTCCAATCATAATCATAAATAATATTATCTCCCTAATAACAACATTATATCTTTATCTTACAATTTAATAACTTTATTACCCTAATTAACTACATTATTTTTCATTTTTTCCTATTCATTTTCTCTCATGAATTATTGAATAATTTATGGATGCGGCCCACAATCCCCAATAATACAAGAGTTTTAATAATGGTTGGTGTAATGATAGTACTTACTAAGTGTATTTATTTGCGTAGATATATAAAGGATGGCTCAGAGATGGTCCAGAAGTCCTTTTCAATTGTGTGGAAGTAATACACAAGAACTTGACACAGAGTCAGATGAAGAAACAGATGGAGGTCTTACCCAATTTAAGACACATGCATTTGGTAAGTGTGCTAGGACACTCTATCATTACTCCTCAAGACCATTCTCAGCTAAGAAGCACTGTCATCATTGTCCTTGAGCACTTCTCAAATGGGTCACTCAGGGATCATCTTTCAGGTACCATAACTACACAAATTCAGGGAATCCTATGCAGAATTGCAAGCAATGTCATAAATCATTGTCAGCAGCACTTATTTATTTTATGAAATCTTAAACATATTGTCATTTTTACCCAACTAATTGACATTACTTATAAACATGCATATGATCTAGTAAAATGAAACATTTGATATAATTATGTAATATGTTTAACTTCCTTAATTTCCCTAAAAATATTTCTTTTAAAACGGTAAATATAAATTAGTTAAATAAAATATGATAAACTTTAAATTAATATTAATTCATTTTGCTTTTATAATCTACCATAGTAATTCAATCTGGTTTTGTACTATGGACATGAAGGAGTTTTTTATTATTGGATTATGAAAAAGAAATATTATTATTTTAGTATGAAAATATTACTTTTAGCCCAATTTCAATAGTTTATTAACGAATTTTTAAATATTAATCAAACTAGTTTTTGATCATTAGTAATAAATGAGTCATAGTTTCTTTATAATTTTTAATATATGTATTGGAACTATCCCTTGATAAATCACTCTTTAATTAACTCAAGTAGCTTGCCAATATGGAATATTTTTAGTCAAAAGTTATAAATTTACAAGATAAAATGAATTAACATCTTATAGTTATTTTTTTTATCAAAATATATCTCTTACATCTATTAGACGAGAGTGGAATATTTATTGTCTGTTTGCCAATGCCAAATACATTGAAACGTGTAATAACTCTTGATTTTCTAAACGAGACAAAAAAACAATTCCTCTGCATTTTTTCAGGTTGTATAGAATAATATCCTTTATTGTTTTTGGTAACTCAGTCTTATGTGTTATTCGCCACAAACCTTTTTAACAATAATGACGTTAACGCTTATGTATTTTGGTTTAATAGATCTGAGAAAGAAGCAAGTGCTGAAATGGCCACAGAGAATGGCAATAAGCATAGGAATTGCAAGAGGGACACAGTTCTTGCACACAGGAGTTGTTCCAGCAATATTTGGTAACAATTTACAGATTGACAAAATTTTGCTTGATGATAATCTCAACCCAAAAGTCAGTGAATATAACATTCCATTGCTGGATGATGTTGCAAGGTACTTACTTTCCTACTAACATTTATTGATTCAGATAAATTTGGATTGAGGGAAAAAAACAACGACTGGAAATTTCTTATGTAAATCTTTTCAAATAATTTATTTGACTTGTTTGTATATCTTCATTCTTCACAATCATTTAATTTCTACATAATTATTTCCTTATTCTCTGTTTTTTCCCCAATACTTTTATCTAACTATATAATATGGTTAACACAAATATAACCTTCATGTGTAGAATTGATACATCGGAAAAAGAAGACATCTATCAGTTGGGTGTTATTCTTCTTGAAGTTATTACTGGTAAACGACTTTTTTCTGCCAGAGAAATAGAGGATCTGAAGGATGAGGTATGTGCAACTAACATGTTTTGTGCTAAATTATATTCCCTCTTAACTAAATTCAAGAGTTACTTAAGAAGTTTAGTTTGATAAGAAAATGCCTATATTCACTTGAATTTTTCTCCAACTATCTGATTTTTCCCTTTCAAACTCTCCCTACGATTCATTAGTCGTATTAAAGGAGTTTTCTGTCAATTGAATAGTTTATTCTTATACATATCAAGTGAGTATTTTCATTACACATAGGGTACTTTTAAGAAATTGAACACATTTTTATACAAGTCGCTAGTTTAACTATTTTTTTTTCATCTTTTCAAATAATTGTTATCTAGCTCTTACATTTAGGATAATTATTTTACAAAAAATCTTACCAATATAAAAGATTTTCTAAATCATAAGTAGACATAATCTGTTCATTTTTCATGTTTGATTCCCTTTTAATAATATACATAAACCTTCAGCTGGAGAGAGGATTACCAGAAGCAGCATCAACACTAAGTAGCATAATAGATCCATCCATTCAAGGAACCTGTGCTCATGAATCATTGAGGACTGCAATTCAAATCACAATCAACTGTCTCTGCAAATTTCCCAGCAAGAGACCTTCAATAGAGGACGTTCTTTGGAACTTGCAGTATTCACTGCAAGTCCAAGAGTCATGGACCAGCAGTGGAAACCTTGGTGTAAAGTTTTAGATATTTTCCATCTCTATAAATTTTACAGATCGATCGATGTATTTATAAGTTTCATGGATCATGAAGAATAAAATGGTAATGAAGCATGTAAATCTCTTGTGCCTAGCAAAAATAAGGAGTGTCCAGCCTGAGTTCTAAATATTAACCTTTTTCTATTTCATGTTGGGCTTTGGCAACACGAACTAACTTTCTTTTGTTTAAAGGAAGCCATGTTAAATTTGTTGAAATATGCATGGTTTCATTGTGTCTGTATATATCTGTGTGTGTTTTGTCTTTCCTTCATCACTAAACATAATCCAATATGACGAGACTCAATCCATGAAAAACATATATCCTTTGTCACAGTTTGAGACGAATTACCGTGAAAGCACACCATTTTTAATAGTTCACACTACAATCATGTTGTATTTTAATAAAAGAATAGAACAATTATTTCATAAACATGGCTTATTTTTTGAATAAAACATCGATATAAACGATAACATGTCGAGTATTTTTTTTCCCTTTAAAAACAAGTCACATTTGTAACAATTTGTTGAGACTATTGGCCCAGTATTTATATATGTGCAGAAGAAGGTGCTCAACAGGTCCAATGTAGCTGAAACAAGCAAAGAAGCAGCGGACATGTGAGAATTGGACGACTTAGGGGTAAAATGGGGAAAAGGGTAAAATGAGAAAAATAGCGAATGACAATTAGGGAGGATATATGAGAGAGAATGAGTGCGTAGGAGGCATGAAAAAGTTTTGGGAAAAGTTGTGGGAGAGACAAGGGTGCCTCTCGAAAGCATAGCATTACACTTGGGGTTCGGATACTCTCACTATCCATCTTCTCCTCTTCTTCTCAGAATCCTCTCTTGGTTATTATTTTACCCATTGAGATTCATTTAAGAGGAGGTGCCTAGGCAACTTTTTTTTGGAGGGGTTGGGCGGGGAAGATCTTCAAGGTATATTTGGTCTTTCTTTGGGAGGGGGTTGGACAATAGAGGTTCGAATGAAGTTTACCCCGTGCTTTATTTTTATGAAATTACATACTATGATAATATAAAAGTATTGAATGTTCCAAGTGAATTAGAGACTTTTATATGATATTTAACCTTTCATCCAATCATTGGAGTGAAGTTTAACTCTTATTTTGTTCATATACACAGTGAGTTTAATTTTACATGAAATCTAAGTTTAATTTTTCAAAATAATTTATTGGTAGTAATCATAAATATCACGTCACGGGGTTTTGCATAACAATAGTTTCATAACAGAGGATGAGTTTTAAAATTCAAATATTTATTTTAAAAGATTAATTACCATATTGATAATGAGGTTGAACTTCAAAAATTGCATTTAAAAAATCATTGTCATTAGACATACCAAAATAGGTCAATGACTACTTCTAATAAGTTCTACAACAATATCTAATTTGGGGTGCATATGGAAAATTTCGTATTTGTTTAATAGGGGATTGATTGAATTGAAAGGGGGATAGGGTAGTTTGATTATTCTTTTTTTTTATGTAATGAGAGTTTTATTCTCGTCCGAGTTTAATATTGGATGTAATATAAGTTAATGAGATTTTTAAGTATTATATATTTAAATTCACTTACAAAGTTTACTAAACGTGAAAATATCCTCACTTTGAGACTATATGTGCTATTTTATACAAAAATAATTCATTCTAATCTTAAATATCAAATGGGAATAGAAATTTACAGAATGATGACCGGATAACATGTCAAATATAAATTAATATAATCATTGACTTTCAAGATCCAAATACTTTCATATTATGATAGTATAAGATATTCCATAAAAAAAGAAAGAAATACCCGTGCATCGCACGGGGGTAAGTTTCTTGTTATCAGTAATGATACTTATTCAACAATAATGAAATAAAATAGGGAGGATGGAATAATGGAATATTATTGATATTTTGAAAACATATCATATTAACTAATATAATTCACATTAATAGATTCGCTATTCAGGAATGGAAAAAACTTTCATTTAATATACTTCAAAAAAAAAATCTTGATAAATACTACAAAAATTTTGAATTTAAACTTAAGTTTATGTACTTTAATGGAACCTTTATATCTTAAAATCAAATACTCCCTCCAATAATAAATTTTATCATTATTTTGTTGAGTTTGTCTTTGTCGTAAATATAGCACCCAAATTCTTTTTTGTCCATTTTTCTCAAATATCTTTATCAATGCTCTTCCAATGTGACAACAATCAGACAAGAAATGTGAGATAAAGTGAAGATAATTGTACTATCTCCGTTTACTATCTCTGTTTATAATTGTACTATCTACTTTAATGAAACCTTTAGATCTTAAAATCAAATACTCCCTCCAATAATAAATTTTATCATTATTTTGTTGAGTTTGTCTTTGTCGTGAATATAGGACCCAAATTTTTTTTTGTCCATTTTTCTCAAATATCTTTATCAATGCTCTTCAAATGTGACAACAATCACGCAAGAAATGCAAGATAAAATGAAGATTATCTCCGTTTATAAATATAAGATTAAGACCTATTGATTTCAAGGAAAAATTTGTTCATAAATATAAAATCTCTTTCTATCCTTTTTCACATTTTACCAAAATTTATCTATTAATGGATCTAAACAATAAACAAGTAAGAGGTGTAGGGTGGAAATGAAGGAATATGGTTAGGGTATTTTTGTAAAAATATGTGACTTTAACTAACTTGACTAATCTAACTAATATCCTTAACTAATCAAATTAAGTAAACTTGTCTTATATTAGGAAGTGACATACATGGTAATGTTTTAGAAAAGTGCAAGGCACTAACTAACATAATTAATATTTTTAATTCAATAAAATTAGCTAAATAATACACTCCTTTGCTACTTATTATAAGACCACTTTCAATTTTTTCGAAGAACTTTAATATGTAAAATTAATCACTTTCAAAATGTATATAATTATTTTTATTCCTAAAAACTAAGTTATTCTACTTATAAGCTAACCTATAGTTTTATTACAAGTGACATATATTATAATTTAGTAGTCAATTTGTAACATCTCAGCGCCTCGCTCTCGAAATTGTCCGCTTTGGGGAATTCTCACCCCTCACGGCTTTAAAACGCGTCGAGAGGGGGAGGTATCCAGGCCTATATATAGCACCTTTCGTTCTCCTCCCCAGCCGATGTGGGACTTTACACAATTCACTACCTTTATTTCAACAAAAAAGTATATAAATCTTATATTACAAGAAGTAGAGTAAGAGAAAATCTTACATGAATTTGATGTACCACATCAAGTAAACACAGAGTCTCTTACTCTTAGGTGGAATTTTCAATCTCACATGACATCCTTAAAAATCCTAACTAACACATTAAAAAAATATTAATATCATGCTTTCAATTTTTTATTTTACAAGTTATAAAACATATTTTTATCACATAGTACAAATTTCTAGAATGCCACGTTAATGAATATTAGCCCTAAAATTATATTTAATAGGTCAACCTGGTAGGCTTTATGAGCTTTTTATTTTAACCTTGGCCGACTTGTTAAACAAATAGGTCCAAAAAGCTTATAACTGAGTCTGACCTATTAGAATACCAAATATCTTAGGCCTTTAATAGGCCAGTTTATAGGCCCTAATAGGCCAACCTAATCTATTTCTTTTTTTTTTTGATAACCCAACCTAATCTATTTCTACTCTAGTTGTTATTGGTCAGAACTCAAAACACAAGTATCTAATTAATTAGCTATAAATAAATTGTGCCTTATGTTACCCACTAAATGACTAAAATATAAATCTCCATTCCCGCGTTCATATTTTTCGTCTCATTCCAATTTCACAGCTTACTTTTTTTTTTGGACAAAGAAACTTCACAGCTTAGTTTAGATAACTTGGAAGAGAGAAGAAGAACAGCAAAGATAAGAAATGGCGATTGTGATGAAGAAGAAGGAAACCACTTTGCTTCCACCATTTGCTCTATCTGCTACCAACCTCTTAAACCCTCATCGTTCAAAACCTTCAATCAATCAACATCTTTGGCCATGTCTTCCATCAGCTCTGGTAAAAAAACAAAACAAATCCCATTTTTCCTTCTTTTAATCTTTCTTTTTACTATTCTATAATCTTTCTCATCTATCTTCATTTCCCATTGTGAAAGTTTGGATCTTTCTTCTTTCTTTTGTTGGGTTTGTGAAAGATTGGATTCTTTTTGTTGGGTTTGTGAAAGATTGGATTTCTTTTTGTTGGGTTTGTGAAAGATTGGATTTTTGTTGTTGGGTTTGTTAAAGGTTTCTTGTTAGTGACTTTAGACTATATAAAGTGTTCTATGCCGATGGTTAAGTGTTTGAGGAACATAACCTTAAGAATATTCATTTGTTATATGGATGTTGTCAACTTATGTAAAGGGATGATCTTGATTCTGACTAAAGTGACATGGTTATATGATGTCTCCATTTGATTGTTATATGGATGTTGTCAACTTAAGAATATCCGTTTTGATCTTGGTGTTTTTTTCCCTTTGATTGTTTAAGCTTACCTTTTATTTCTTTTTCTTTATTTTCCCATTCCCTTCTTTTTCTTTCTTTCCTTCACTTTCTCTCTGAACAATGGATATTGTTGTTGGTTTTATTATTTGTTTTGTGGACAGCCCAGAAGGTCAGATCACCCATTAAAGTTGCTCCTAGATGACCACTGACCGTTGATGAATATCGGTTTTTTGTAAGTCCTTTACTCTATTCTATTATTGCTCCTTACAACCTTACTTGGTGCTTCTTTTTAATTTATATTTTAACTTATATTCACAATATTATTTATCTACTTCAGTGTCATGTACCAATCCAAATTCAAAGATCCAGTCTACACAATAACTTGGAATGAAGAAAAAGCAGGTTTCAGTGGTTATTTTTCCTTCTTAATAATTGTGATAGTAAAAGACTAAACATACACTTGGGCTAATTATGCTTTTAGAACTTTCTACTTAGGATTTGATATGTAAAATTAGTCTTGTTTAGTACTTTTACTATCCGAACAGTGTACTCTACTTTTATTTTCATTTGAATGACAGTTGGCAAAGAACCTAAAAAACTTAAAAACTTTGGGAGGGTTACAATGAAGTCCTACGGGAGAGGATTGAACCCGACCAGGCCCCTTGAAGCCATTAAATTAGGTTGAATTCCTAGGGATTTAGAGCCACTGTCATACATTCATTGTAATATCATCTAAGTCCCTAGGGACTTCAACCTAATTTAATGGCTTCAAGGAGCCTGTTCGGGTTCAATCCTCTCTCGAAGGACTAGTTGTAATTTCTCCCCAAACATCACTAATAAAAAAAGTTAGGAGAAGAGCGATCGTAATAAAGAAGATTTAAATGGAGGCTGCCTCTCTTCAGAGGAGGGTAGGACCTTCTTTTCGCGCCTTGTACTCCTACGTATAGAAACACACTCTTACAACACTAATCAGGACTTAAAATTAAAATAGAGGTTTCTAGGTTCCCATATTATCAAGATCTTCCTATATCTCCTTTTCACTAAACCGTTGGCAATCAAGTGATATGTCAGATTTGAAGGCCATTGGGAATGGTAAATCCCAATGAGTTTTGCTGTATAACTGTATCGTTTCCAAAATCTCTCATATTTCTTGTGATTTTATTTGTTTCCATGTTGCAATCCTTTTTAATATATTTTTTTTTTGTTTTCTTACAGGTGTAACTCCGCCTATATATGTTTATAGCCGGTCCCAAGCCCGGATAAAGGAGGAGGGTTGTGGTAGGCGCAACTTAAAGATTGTCGAGTGACGTGGCAGTTGGCGGCCTATTTAGGTCAAACTTAACAGTCAAACTTAGCTTCAGCTTCCTACGTCGAGAATCAAGTCTCTGGTCAGTTTCCTCTATCCATCATATTCTGTCCTTATCTTTTTCTTTCATATTAGGCCAGTTCCCGAATTGGGTGTTGCGTTTTTGGGACATAATCAACCAAAATGAACCTTAAATCTTAATCTCTTAAATTGGAATTATTATTATGTAAATGAACCTTATGAAATGCATGTTTTTTTTGTTAAGAAGAAATGAGTGTGGTTGAAACTTGCAGTGCATGTTATTTCTATGCTATTTCTTTGTTTTTTTTTGATATAAAAAGAAAATAAGACTAAAAAACAATACTAAGTACCAACTAGCTATTCCTTTGTTTTAATGTGTACAGTAAAATATGGAAAAGTTAGTTGGTCTTCTTTTCTTTTGTTCCTGGTTACCACTTAGTTATCATAGGTACAGGATAGGGAAGTTCTCTTTTCTTACATGTATATGTGTGATCTGTCATATATGCTTTATGGTGTGAAAGTTCTTGACTGCAATAGGAAGTGAGCATGTTACTGCTAATTTTTCGAAAGCAAGTTATGTTAAACGAAAAATTTTAGGAGCACTTCTATATTGACTTAAATGTCTTAAACAGATTCTTAAAACTAAAATAATGATGCCAGGATGGATATGGATGTATGGCTGCTTTTATGGGTTGTATGTTCCATTCCTATATCCTGATGGCAAATATGTGGCAGCCACGAAACTGCAATTGAGAAATCCTCCATATTTAAGTGTTTCTTTTGACGCAGGAACCTCTACTAAGGGAAAATATGCTGTGCTCTTTCTTGGCTTGCCAAATTTTTTTTCGAAGGAAACTTCTTCCCTGTCTGCTCTCCTACTCTCAGATAGCATCATCTGCACTTTCTCACCTGATCATCACTCACTCACTCACCTCATTGCTTAACATTGCCATTTAATCAGATTGATCATAGTGGGATCATCATTCAATTTATTAAGCCATGCCTACATTGACTGAAAATAGGGGGTCAGTGAAACACACATGCAAAGTCATTCCTACATCCACTGAAAATAGGGGAACAAATGAAATCTACCATGCCATGCCTTATCTTTCTGAATTCACTCGTGCTGTCTGAATGGAGAAGCATGCTTTGCAATGACAATTCCAGATCTGAATTTTGGATTTAAATCTTTTATTTCAATCATCATATTATTCCCCATTGAACGCCTCTACCGCTTTATGTGCATCAGCCCTCACATATATGCAGGTGTTGTATTCTGTTGTTCCTTACACGGAAAATGATATCCTGATTTGGCTGATGTACTGCTTGGTGAGATATGACATGCTGATGCCTTGCACCATCACTTGTGTGTTTAATGCTGTTGCTGTTTTTGCAGGTTTTGCATTTGTGTATTTTGAAGATGAGCGTGATGCAAAAGATGCAATCAGAGCTTTAGACAATTTTCCTTTTGGTTCTGACAAGCGAAGGCTGTCTGTAGAGTGGGCTAGAGTAAGATACTTTTATGACATTTTTATTGGCAAGTGAAAATAATGATCTGCCTGAAATTTGTTAATACTTACCAGTTGTTTTGACCCTGCAGGGTGAACGTGGCCATCATCGAGATGGGTCTAGAGCAAACCAGAGTTCCACTAAAACGTTATTTGTGATCAACTTTGACCCACTCCGTACTAGAGTTCGTGATATAGAAAGACACTTTGAACCATATGGGAAAGTTCTTCATGTTCGGATCCGTCGGAATTTTGCCTTTGTGCAGTTTGAAACACAAGAAGATGCCACTAAAGCTCTTGAGTGTACACACATGAGGTCAGTGATTAGGTCATTTACATTCTTTGTTGATTTCCTATTTATAGCATGGGAAATAAATTCAGTCCTGTTGTTGCAGCAAAGTGTTGGATAGGGTGGTTTCAGTGGAGTATGCTCTGAGGGATGATGATGAGAGGAGCGATAAGTATTACTTACTCCGTTCCTAAATATAAGATCACTTTGGGGAAGTGGATAAGTTCCTAAATATAAAATCACTTTCTATTTTGTCTCAATTTTGGTCCAATTTACTCCTATACTTTTTAGCTCCCTCACTTCTCTCTCAAATCCCTATTTGTCTTTTAAATTTAAGTGAGGGGTATTTTGGGAAGATCATGTAATCCTAATTCATTGGAAAGTCTTCCTTAATCTCTCCAAATTAGCCAAAGTGATCTTATATTTAGGAACAGAGGGAGTATGACAGTCCCAGAAGAGGAGGAGGAGGTTATGGCAGATCACCCAGTCCAGTTGCTCGTAGACGACCTAGTCCCGATTATGGCCGGCCACGCAGCCCTGTGTATGACAGGTACAATGGGCCAGCATATGATAGACGAAGGAGTCCAGATTATGGTAGGCCCAGGAGCCCTGAATATGGTAGATATCGCAGGTATTGCTTCTTTAGTACTCCCTCTGTTCCTAAATATAAGATCACTCTCACATTTTAGCTTGTTTCTAAATATAAGATCATTTTCTAATTTTTTCCATGTTTTTTCCAAATTAACCATAATAATGCCTATCTATAGTTACAAGCATGAGAGGGAGAGTAGGATGAAGGATTATGGTTAGGACTTAAATAAATTAGTAATGTTATGTGTTAATAGCTAACTTAACTAACATCCTTAATCTAATCAAATTAAGAAAGTGATCTTATATTTAGGAATGGAAGGAGTATTTTTTTTATCTATTGTCTTTTAGCAACTTGGTTCTTCTATTTAATTTACATTTTAGCTGATTTGTTCTGTTCATCTCTACAGCCGCTCACCAATCCGAAGGTCCAGGACTTGAAAAATGCCCTCTGTTGTGGATGGTGTGGAATGAAGCAGGTTCCGGTGGTTCTAAATTGTGTGTGTTGGCATTTGGACAATTGGCTGTATTCTGTTTTGGTTTCTGTATCTAAAAAACTAAGCATCTGGGGCTAATTATATACTTGTAGTACTTGATATAGATAGCTTGTTCAAAAGTCAGCTTTGTTTAGTACTATTGCTATCAGAACTTTCGTCCAGTGATGATGCATTCCCATTTTAAATGGCAGTTGGCAAAGCACAAATCTTTTATGTTCATTATTTTGAAAGCAAGCTTAGTTGAAATGCTGAGTTCATATTTCTTAGAATTAAGATTTTGTTAGTGCGCTTGGTTTTCAAATTTTACACCAACCACCAATTCTTTCATCAGGAATCTGTGCATATAATTTTTTTTATAAAAAAACAACTTTCAACCATTATTTCAATTTATTACTCTCTCCCTTCCTAATTATAATATTACTTTTTATAATTTGATTAGATTAAGAGCGTTAATTAAACTAGTTATTAAAAGATTATATTATCAATTCAAACTAATCATGCATGTGCCTTTATTGTCACTCTTTCTTGTTTGTTTATTGTAGATGAACATTATTAGGGTTTATTTAGATAAAAAAATTGAGGAAAAATAGAAAGTGGTTTTATATATAAAAACAAGTTGAAATTTAAAAGTGATTTTATTTATATTTAAGAATGTAAAGAGTGTTTCCTTTTATATTTAATTAAGTTTGCATTGGTCTGTAATGCTATCAGCTTCTACCAAAGTAAGTTCAAGGGTGAAAGGTTCAATTGGGGTTAAATCGGGTGAAAGGCGTATTCAAATAATATAATTTAATTGAGAATAATTAAATTTAGGACCTAATTTAACTCAAGTTCCCAAGTTACCCAATATAGACTCTTACACCCCACCCACCCCCTTATAAA
Organism: Mimosa pudica; assembly: GCA_029929735.1. NCBI lineage: Eukaryota > Viridiplantae > Streptophyta > Magnoliopsida > Fabales > Fabaceae > Mimosa > Mimosa pudica. The sequence continues at coordinate 2,578,069 of JAKELP010000036.1, forward strand.
CCATCTCTCACACCTTACCTCCATCCTTCCTCCTCCTCTCACTATCTATGCCTTTTTACACTCAAATTTTTGAAAACCTCATCCTATCCTGTTCATGTCTTTCTCCCTTTTTTCACTCGAAACTCTTATTGTAGGCTAAGAGCCTGTTTGGATTTAGTTTCTGGAGAATAACTTCTGTGAAAATAGCTTTTTGAGAATAACTTTTGAGTATAATAGATTTTCTGGAAAACAGGTTTTGATAAAATGAGAGTGTTTGGATAAAGTGTCAGTAGAATAGCTTTTGACTGTCAAATTACCAAAAAGGACAATTTTGCCCAAAAATTCATTGAAAAGTAAGGGTACTTTTGGGATGAGAATATGTGACTCCCTTGCCTACCCATTGAAAAGTAAGAAATGATAGATTTTCTCCAAAATGAGGTTTTGGATCCAAAATGAGGTTTTGGAGATAAAATAGTTTTTCCAATTTTTTTTAGTGTTTGACAAAAACTTTGTGAAACCTTGGTTTAGTTTCTAAAAACTATTTTGAAGGGTTATCCAAACAGGCCCTAAATCTGAATCTTTACAGATTTCCTCTCTTTTCACTCTCATTTGTGATTTCCATAACTAGAACTTTAAGAAGAAGAGTGTCATTGCCGACGTTAATAGATCCGTTGCATGCATGTGAGTTTTCAGTACAAAATACTTCATCCGGTCCTAAATATAAGACCTAATTGATTTTTTTTAGAAAATCCTATAAAAAAGAAAAATAAGTTAATTATAAATTGATTTACCTAATTTTTCCCCTTAGATTAGTTTATTTTACCTATAAACTAATATATAATCTAAAAATATATCAAATATGTCATGATTTAATAGCCTATTTCGCAACCTTAACCTCTCCAAAAAAAAGTTAATTAGGTCTTATATTTAGGACCGGAGGTAGTATCGTTTTTGATCTTGGTGTTCTTTTCTCTATGATTGTTTCAATTTACCTTCTACTCCTTTTTCTTTATTTTTCTATTCCACTGTTGCCAAAATTTTAAAGATTTGGGATCTTTTTCGTTTTTCTTTATGGGTTTTGTCGATTATTGCCATTTGTTTCTTGATACATGTAGTCATTAATATTTTCGTAGGTATTAAAATTCAGATATATTAGTTACTATAAAAAAATGTAGGACGGAAACTATATCCATTATATTCCTTTTATTGGTTTCTACTTATTCTTGATGCATACCGTTTCTACGGATTTGTATGATTGAAACTACATACATTCCTTTTATTCGGATATATTAGATCCTTTATGGATTTCTATTGATGGCTGCTAGGATATGAAACAATATTAATATCATTATGATCTAAGAATTTTCTTAAAAATATGTTTCTTTATCTAAGTTATTACCAAATGCATGATATTTTTTTGCCACAATCGAATCACAATCATTATGCAAGAAATCTTAATTCTTGTTGGTTCTGCTGTTCCATTCCCTTCTTTTTTTTCCTTCTTTCACTTTCTCTCTAATCAATGGATATTCTCTTGTTGGTTTTATTACTTGTTTCGGGGACAGCCCAGAAGGTCAGATCACCCACTAAAGTTGCTCCTAGACGACCACCTATTGCTGATGAATATCGGTTTTTGTCGTAAGTCCTTTATTTTATTCTATTATTGCTCCATACAATCTTTCTTGATGCTTCTTTTTAATTTATATTTTAACTTATACTCCAATAATATTCATTTACTTCAACAGCGTACCAATCCAAATCTTATGCTCCAGTCTACACAATAACTTGCAATGAAGAAAAAGCAGGTTTCAGTGGTTTATTTTTCCTTCTTAATTGTGATAGTAAACGACTAAACGTACACTTGGGCTAATTATGCTTTTAGAACTTTGTTCTTAGGATTTGATGTGTAAAATTAGCCGTGTTTATTACTTTTACTATCCGAACAGTGTACTCTACTTTCTTTTCATTTGAATGACAGTTGGCAAAGAACCTAGAAAACTTAAAAAAACTTTGGGAGGGTTACAATGAGGTTCTACGGGAGAGGATTGAACCCGACCACGCCCCTTGAAGCCATTAAATTAGGTTGAATTCCTAGGGATTTAGAGCCACTGTCATTCATTCATTGTAATATCATTTAAGTCCCTAGGGACTTCAACCTAATTTAATGGCTTCAAGGAGCCTGATTGGGGGAAATTCTCTTCCATAAGACTAGTTGTAATTTCTCCCCAAATATCACTAATAAAAAAAGTTAGGGGAAGAGCCATCGTAATTAAGAAGATTTAAATGGAGGTTGCCTCTCTTCGGAGGAGGCTAGTGAAAGCAAAAGATGCACAAGAGGGGGGGGGGTGAATTGTGCTACAAATTAAAACTCAAAACAATTTATACTGGTTCGGCCAAACTCTTGCCTACGTCCAGTTCACCAACTCCTCGTTGGGTTCCACTAAGTTCAGGTTTTACAACTGGTTCACCTGAGAACCTTTACAAGTAAAAGAATCTCTCTAACACTCCCCCTTACTACCCGTAAGGTCACAATCCTGTTCTAAAGCTCCAAGCTTCAGAACAACCTCAAAACAGAAGAGGATTTAATTAAACTCACTAAGTTCAACGATGAACAGATATTGTTAAACACATAGGCTTGTGATCGCAGTGACTTAAATGCTCTTAAAGATTTTGACAGAGAGTAGGTGCTTGTTCAGATAGTTCGGCTAAGAGCAATAAATTACACTGTGCTATTTATAGTCTTCAATGGAGAATATAGCCGTTTGATACACAGAGGTGAAGACTTGGATCTGTTGGGCTCATTTAATGCTTGGTACTTGGTTCTTCTCATGTTGCTTGAAGAAGAAGATGAACAATAAATGCAGCTTCAACCTTTGACAGCAAATGTTGCTTCTTTTAAGTGAGAAGTTGCCTTGAGAGCATATATGGCGGAAGACTGAGTCTAACGTCTTCTGATAAAGCATTCTGAATGCGACAGTGTACTTTTGTACTTGATTTACTTTCTGGTCGACACTTCGATCAGGCATTGATTGCACTTGCTTCGATCAGATGCTGCACACTCATATCACACATTAAAAGCATAACAATTTCAATCACTTGATACTCCAATCACTAATTCATTATGGTTCCGATCAGTCCGTGATCTAACCTTCTTAGTTTTGCTTAGACTTGCTCTGATTGATATTTCAATCACTATTTTAACTTAAAAAAAATATTCTTTATGATCGCTTGATTCTAAGTTATTTATGATCGCAACTTTCTAGTTATTACTGTGTTTTAGCCTAGTTGCTATGTCTTGTGATCGCTACGTCTTATCCTAATTGCAGCGTCTTATGATTGCTATGTCTTAGCCTGATTGCTATGTCTTGAGATTGCTATGTCTAAGCCTGATTGCTATGTCTTGTGATTGCTATGTCTAAGCCTGTATTAGTTATCATCAAAACTTAAGATTCTAACAACTAGGACCTTTTTTTTGCGTCTTGTACTCGCCCGAATAGAAACACACTGTTACAACACTAATCAGGACTCAATTAAAATATAGGTTTCTAGGTTCCCATATTGTCATGCTCTTCCTATATCTCCTTTTCACCAAACCGTTGGCAACCAAGTGATATGTCACATTTGAAGGCCATTGGGAATGGTAAATCCTAATGAGTTATGCTGTATAACTGTATCGTTTCCATACTCTCTCCTATCTCTCTTGTGATTTTATTTGTTTGCATATTACAATCCTTTTTAATATAGGGTTAAGGTGCATTTTTAGTACTCTAGAATATAGCAAAGTGCACATAGCATAATATACAATATTGTGGTCCATTTGTGATAACGAAGAATTATTTTCGTGGCTTATTTAGTAACGACGTTAAATAAGTTAAGTTTGACCGTTATGTGTCAAATGTTGACCGCTAAATTGTGGGGTAAAGGAGCATTTTCAGTACTCTAGAATATAGAAGGAGCACCAAACATAATATACAATATTTAAACACCATAAACAACTAAATCACAATATTATTCAAAGAGTCAAATAATTAAACAGTACAAAGTTATAAAGATCCATAGAATATCCTAATATCATGCATGTATAAACTAATAAGTCATTAGTATTTTACATATATCAAAAAAGTAAGCAAAGAATCATAAACTAAATAGGTTGGCCTTAGCCATGTGGCCTGCCACATCACCCAATAATGGTTAGTAAGTGGGCCCATTGGGTGACGTGGCGGGCCACGTGGCAAAATTGGGTGACGTGGCGGGTGACGTGTCATGGTCAAGTCAGACTTAACGGTCAAACCCGTTAAAGTTGATGGAAATGCTAGATTTGAGCCATTTTTGAAAAGATGTGTGCTACATTTGAGCCATCAAATTCTTGTTTATGTTGGGTGAACTTTTAACAATAGTAGAGTGCTAGATTTGACCCTTAACCCTAGTTATAAACTTAAAATTAATGTTCATTAAATTGTCATTTCAACATATATATATATATATTACATCATTATGTCACATCAGATTTTATCTTAAAAAATTGAGTTTTAGCTAACGAATTACTAGATAAGCAATGAAAATAATTCTTGATTATCATAAATGGTCTAAAATATTGTATATTATGTTTGGTGCTCCTACTATATTCCAGAGTACTGAAAATGCTCCTTTACCCCACAATTTAACGGTCAAAATTTGACACATAACGGTCAAACTTGACTTATTTAACGTCGTTACTAAATAAGCCACGAAAATAATTCTTGGTTATCACAAATGGACCACAATATTGTATATTACGCTAGGTGCACTTTGCTATATTCTAGAGTACTAAAATGCACCTTAACCCTTTAATATATTTTTTTGTTTTCTTACAGGTGTAACTTCGCCTATATATGTTTATAGCCGGTCCCAAGCCCGGATAAAGGAGGAGGGTTGTGTTAGACTTTGACAGTCAACGGAAAACATTTTCGAGTGACGCGGCAGTTGGTGGCCTACTTAGGTCAAACTTAACAGTCAAATCCTAAAATTGACGAAGTTGCTACATTCGAACCATTTTTAATAGATGTTTGTTTTTTATGTTGGGTGAACTTTTGCCAATAGTTGGTACTAAATTTAACCCTTAGCCCTTTATCTAATTTAATTAGATTAAGGATGTTAGTTAAATTAGTTATTATCTAATTTTTCCTTTTACCTTTATTTTATGTTACTCAGTTACTCCTATTATTCCTCCTCACCTTGATTTGCCAATTAATTTGCTTAGCTACAATAAATTTAATTTATTTTTGAAAATCATTTCTTTATAAATTTCCCCTCTTTTCAAGCGATAATTAAAATTTCTTGATTTAGCAAAACAAACTTGTATCCGTTAATGTTATTCCTTTCTCATACATTAATAATACCATTCTTAAAATATTTAACCCATTTTAATATTGACCTTGATTTCCCATTGACCGACTGAGTTAAGGTCAAAATTACACATGCCTTATTTGTATTAGATTAAAAATACAAATTTTTATATTGGGTTATGAAAACTATTTTGGATCCAAAAAAAATTTAGCGAGATATTCCCTAATAAAAACAATCTTCCTTTCCTCTCTCTTTTTCATCTCATGCCTCACTCTCCTCTTTTTCTTCTTCGGCTTCAGCTTCAGCTTCCTCCGTCGAGAATCATGTCTTCGGTCAGTTTCCTCTGTCTTTTCTATTCTATCCTTATCTTTTTCTATCATATTAGGCCAGTTTCCCAATTGGGTGTTTTGCATTTTTGGGAGATAATGAATCAAAATGAAGTTAAATCTTAATCTCTTAAACAGGAGATCAACTTCAGGTAGAACTTTTAAGCCGTATTCATTTTGCACATGAGTAATATACATGAGTAATACGGCTTAAAAGTTCTTCCTTAAGTTGATCCAACGACCTTGAACAAACCACTAAACAAACCATCGACACCTGTTTCTAGCTGAAAAGAGTATAAAGAAATGAGGTGAAAAAAGGGCGAAGGGGCAAAACTAGCCACCGTAAATTTTCAAATGGACAACTCTGACACCCGTAAATTGAATGGGGCAAAACCGTACATTGTAAATCAAAATGGGGCAAATGTAACATTTTCAACTAAAGGTGTTAAGTTTGACCGTTAGTTGACTGGGAATGTTGATGGGGCTTGTTGACGTGGCAATATGTGGCATTTTACTGTGGGTCCCACCTATTCAACATATTGACACGTCATAAAAAATGTCACATATTGCCAAGTCAACAAGCCCCATCAGCATTCTCAGTCAACTAACGGTCAAACTTAACACCTTTAATTGAGAATGTTACATTTGCCCCATTTTGATTTACAATGTACGGTTTCGCCCCATTCAATTTACGGGTGTCAGAGTTGTCCATTTGAAAATTTACGGTGGCTAGTTTTGCCCCTTCGCCCATGAAAAAATTACAAGTGTACACACTAGGTTCAATAAAAAAAGAAAGATACCCCTCATGAAAATAACGATGATGAAATTGTAAAAGCATTAGTTAGCTGATATCAAAACAGAAAATAGCCAAATACCAACGACCTTTTCTTTTGCTAAATTTGAGGTCTACAGGACGATACCACACAATGCTTGAATGAATATTTTAGAAAGATGAGCCATGTAGCAGAATAACCTCAACGAATGTATCATGATGCTTAGAGTCTTGAACAGAGACATCTTCCTTAAGCTTGTGAAGTCTGCCATCAATCTTCAATTCATATTGAAGAAAAAAAATGAAAATTAAGACATCAACATTCAACTCATTAAAATAGAATCCTTGAACAAAGATAAAAGCTTGAGCACGCTTTGCTACATGGCTACATCAGAGGAAGCCTGGTTGAGTCCTTTTGAAATAGAATCACTCCAAATGATATTACTATGTTCTTCCAATGAATCTATTGCTTCGTCTTGGAAAGATGGAAGCAGCTCTCTTCCACCATATTTCCAAAAAAAAAAATCATCAAAAGAAAACTCCCCCTATACACACAAGGTTCAATATCATTCACCTAATCTCAAAATAAAACATTTACATCACATAATTTCAACATCTACCTTGAAGTCATCAATTGCCATAGCTGATCCAAATTTCAAACTTTTCTCATTCCTCACTTCACTTCTTGTTTCCCTCATCTGTCCCACATAACATTAATCAACACAAACAATATAACAAGGTAATTTTAACAACACATGCAGCATCAAATCGTGTGGTAGACTTGTAGTACAAAATTCCAAACATGAACATCAAATGCAATAAAAAACAAACTTTAGCTAAATTCTAGTTCCACAGACACAAAATTAGTATACCATCATGAAACTAATGTATGATTTCTCAGAATCCAATAAAGAACCTTGAAAAAACGAATTTTATCAATCCAAGGTATGAAATTTCAAAACTTTATGCATACCCAATAACAATAAAAGTTGAATGCAGAATATTGTTGCAACAAATGTAAGTAGAAAAAATAGTGAATTTGGATATCATAAAGCAATAAGAGATACATGAAATGCTTGAAAATTTCTATTTTTGGAAATTTTTCATTGGACAATTTAATCCAATTTTTTTCTTTTGACCGATTTATTTTGGGAAAATTAATTTGAGGTCCCCCACAAGGGACTTAATACTAGAATAGTCCCAAAAGTTGGGAAAATTAATGTAGGGTCCCAAGGGACCTCACTTTAATATAATTGAAAAGTGAAAAGACAGTTTTGCCTTACCCTATTAACACTTGTCACATGTGCCCAGTAACTTGTCAAGGTTTGCCCAAAGAGTTGTCAAGCGTGTCCAATAACTTGTCATTTTGCCCTGCCCATTAACTTAAAGAGTATTTGTCATTAACTTGTTACACATGCCCAACTAGTTGTCACATGTGTCCAGTAACTTATCTAGGTTTGCCCAAAGAGTTGTCAAACGTGTCCAGTAACTTGTCATTTTGCCCTGCCCATTAACTTAAAGAGTATTGACCATTAAGTTGTTACACATGTCCAACTAGTTGTCACATGTGCCCAGTAACTTGTCAAGGTTTGCCCAAAGAGTTGTTAAGCGTGCCCAGTAAGTTGTTACACCTTGACAAGTTACTGGGCACATGTGACAAGTTACTAACTTTTGGGAGGGGCAAAACTGTCTTTTCATTTTTAAAATATATTAAAGTGAGGTCCCTTGGGACCCTACATTAATTTTCCTAACTTTTGGGACTTTTCTAGTATTAAGTCCCTTGTGGGGGACCTCAAATTAATTTTCCCATTTATTTTCGTTAGCTGAATAATTTTTCTAATGAATGAAATTTTAGTGATCCATGTGCTGGCCATTCGTGCAAAAAAATGGTGGGAAAACTTTCTTGAGTGAGGGAGAAACTTCTTCATCTCCATTCCCTTTTCCATTTTCACCAACATTCTTCTCCATTTCAACCTTCCTCATGACAGTCATTTCTTGGGTAGATTTGGGCGAAATTCCTCTTCTCCTTCTATGAGAGGCTAAGTTCTTGGTTTTTTGGTGGTGTGAAGATGATCAATTGCTTTAATGGGCTACTAAGGGTGTTAGAATCTTAAGTTTTGATGAAGACTAAAATATAAAGGATTAGACCAAGTGCCTAGGAAGCAATAGGATAACATAGGATCCCAAGTAAGAGTGCAACCGGATGTGGATTTACTTCCGGATAGACTAGGACTCGCGCACGCGGATGAATGATTTATCCCCCAGCGACAGCGAGTAACTCACTAGGGAAATAACTTAGTCCATGAGCATTGGGTACACAAAACCTTAAGACTAAGCTATGATTCAACCGGAAGTGAAAGTGCTTCCTGTTAGATTTAGACTGGCGCAGGCTGACAGAATAGAATAACCCCAAGCGTCAGTGAAAAAGCCACGTCAAGTGAAATTGCTTCCTGATAGAGTTTGACTGGCGCAGACTGATAGAATAGATGTAACCCTAAGCGTCAGTGAGTCTACCTCGTCAAGTGAAAGTGCATCCGATAGCGCAGTTACTAGCGCTGACTATTGGATTGAGGGACATCGAGCGAGAGTGAGTTATAGTGAACAAAATCCTTCATCCAGTGGTTTTACTTCCGGATGTAAGAGTGCTTCCGGATACATCATAGACTAAGTCAGAACACAGTCTAAGTAAGACTACTCCCCATAGCGAACAAGCTTCCCACAGCATGTATAGTTCTTATATATATTGCTATGTTGGACTAACCAATATGTGCAGAACTTAGTCACACTTCCGGATGCAAATGAGCTTCCGGATGGAAAGACTCTTGGCATTGGGATTCAGAGATTAACACTTGCTGAGCAAGATTACCACCTGCGAATGAATGAAGATCATCCGTCAGCAAGAGTACAAGAGTAAACATCACATACTCAGAAGTCAGAATGCTTTTGTCAGAGCAGAGGTGTCAGAACTACTTTTCAGAGATAAAGCAAGTCAACCCTGCTAAGCATTAATGAAGATGTACCTCTCAACGGTAAGATGGGATTAACGGCTATATTCAAACGGACATATTCAACCTGCCGCCCAAGCTTTGAAGCCGAGTATAAAAGGAACATCTATATTCAGAAGATAGTCGGAAGAACAGAGCATATTATCTGAAATATCATCTTCTACATTCCTCTCATCTTCTACTCTCAGATCAAAAGTTGTAACATTCTTAGAAAGTCATTCAATTGTACTTAAGTGAGTAACATCATCTACTCTTAGAGAGAGTCATCTATACTTAAGTGTTTAGCACAATCCGTTCATAGAGTGAACACATCATTAAATCCTCTAATTGATAGAGGCTGTTCTAGAGCTTGTGCTTGAAGAACAGTATTGTTATCTTACAAAAGTAAGGGGGAGCATTTAGAGGTTTTCTAAATCTCCATAGGTTGCAAGTTATCCCGCAAAACTTGTGGTTGTAAGGTTGCAGGTGATCCCGTTGTAAAACCTGTGGTTGTAAAGGTTTGCAGGTGAACCCGTGTTAAAACCTGTGGGTTGTTAGGTGAACCCGTGTTCGTAAAACCTAAAGTGTAAAGGCTTTCTTGTGCCTGGTTCAAACAAGAAGTTTAGTGGATTGAAAATCTCAGGTGGAGCCTGGGGACTGGATGTAGGTCTGGGAGTGACCGAACCAGGATAAACTTGCTTGTGCATATTCTGCTTATTTAAATTTCACACCAAGCACCACACCACTACATACTCACTTGTGCTTGGAATGATCCATCGTCACTCTCATCAAGCACAAGGAGTAAAGTTTTCAAAAAGGGTAAATTATTAAGTTTTTATTCACCACCCAATTCACCCCCCCCTCTTGGGTGACAGCCACACATTTCATTTGGTATCAGAGCAAGGTCACTTGTTTAAAGGATCCAACGATCTCAAGTGCAAAGACCTAGGCTGACTTGGGTTACAAAATGTGTTTTGAAGGTTTTGACCATACTATCCCACCCGTGTTAGAAAATGCTGATTTTTACTTATGGAAGGGAAGGATGAAAAGTTTTATACTATCCACGGATTTCAAAATGTGGGATGTCTTTGAAAAGGACTCTGATTTCAAACCAAAAGTAAATTGGACAGAAGAGGAGAAAAGCTTATTTTACTTAAACCTTAGAGCAATGCAAATTTTGCACAAAAGTTTATTTGATAATGATTACCAGAAAATTAAACATTGCTCTAGGGCTATAGATATTTGGAACACTCTTGATACTATGTATGCTTCTAATCAATTTCTTGAAGTTAAGGCTGTCCAAAGCTCATTATGTGCTCCCTGTGAATCCACCTTTGATGAGCTACTGGATGGTGATGTAGTGGAAGCTAGCATCAGCGAAGAGAGTGTCAATCCATGCCTAGAAGATTCAGAAACTGAAGAAAATGAGGTACCTGAACCTGAACCTTCTAAATTGCAAGACATTTATAATGAGTTACATATTGAATTCTGTAAACTTGCAAAAGAAGTTCTAGGCTTGAGAAATAGGAATAGGGAACTTGAGGAACTTATTCTTTCTACAACCAAGGAGTCCAAAGTTCCATTCTTAAAAGAAGAATTTTCAAAAGACTCTGAGATTTCAAAAGTTAACAAACATAGTGTCTTTGAAAAGAAAACTGACCAACACAATAATGACAAGAAATCGTATTCTGAACATCATCCTATTGTCTGTTATTATTGTGGTAGAACAGGTCATATTTCTCACACATGCAATTTTAAAAGAAATTTAATTGTGAGAAACAAATATGCATGGATCCCCAAAGGACAAGTAAGGTCCAGCGCTAACCATGTAGGACCCAAGTACAAATGGGTACCAAAACTCCCTTCCAGTGCCTTACTTGTGCAGGAAAGATCAAGAGTTCCTCTTGCCTCAAAGAAGAGAACTCACGGTGATGTCACTGCTGCAACCACCTGGTGCAATCATAAGAAGCAGTGCGCTACCATAAGGAACAAAGACTCTGTCTCAGGGATAAGCTATCACAAAGTTCCATTCAACTATCCTGAGAAGAACAAGAGAGAGAGGATGTCTCAACCAACATGGAGAAAGCCTATGAATTCTGTCTCTCCTAAAGTGCTTCAGGCCAAAGATAAGTATAGAAGATTCCCTTGGGTAAGCAAGGGATCACTTAAGGTTGAAGCATGCAATAGTAAAATCTCCTATGCAAGTGTTAGATGGACTTATTGAGATTTTACATCAAGCATCATATATATGAACATTATATGCCTTATAAGAGTTTATCACAATGTTCATAGTCTACATGCTATCTATGACTATCATTATCAGTGTATAACCATGTGCATATAGTCATAGTTGATTCGCAATGCCATATTCATAGTGAATAATCTTTAGGTGCATGTGAATCACATACTTCCTACAAACTGACAAGTCAGATCCAAGTCTGGATACTGAAAAGAGAAAAAGGGGGTTATTTGATATATTGTAGGAAAGAAGACTGGAAGCAACAACAAGATTCAAGACTATACTTCAGCTGAGATATTTGTCATATTTTGGGATCTAGAGTTAGAGCTTAATCGCTAAAAAGCAATAAGGAGGGAAAGAAAGAATTGACATTCATCACAATACAAATGATGCTTAGTCATACTAAATCAATCAATGGAAGTTCTCTCTCTTGAGACTCATTTTGACCTTCAACGACAAGGATAATGATGGAGAAGAAAGATAACTCTCAACATTGTAGCTTCTTCTCCTGACACTAATGTTGAAGCTGTGAGGAAGTACAAAAAGGTCCCCCACAATGTTAAATCTTAAGTGAGTCCAACCGGAAGCAAAATCACTTCCGGATACTTTTTTTGCTGGCGCTGGATGATAACTCAATGTGATCAAGAGCACCACTCCAACCGGAAGCAAAACTACTTCCGGATGATCACTCACTAACACTGGATGATCACTCACTAACACTGGATGATCAAGTCAAGAGAGCGCCAGTGCCAGACCAAGGGACACATCACTTCAGAAAACGTTTCAACTTCCTCTATGAAACGTTGTGCCTTCTCTGACTAATTGAAGCAACACGTGTCATCAGGTGTGTCGTTCCAACTTAAAATCTTACGTTACCCAATGTGTAAAAATTTGAAAGAAGATGTCCATTTTATCCTCAGAAGTTTTACCTATAAATAGATGTCATTTTTCACTTTCATCTTTTACTTGAATATTTTCACTCGCATCATTTTCTCTGAAAAATCTCTTCATCTTCTCCATCGTGTTCTTCATTTTTCTCTATATACTCCTCGCATTTCATCTCTATTTACCACAACATTCATACAAAAATGGCCGGTTCGCATGAATCCAACCCAGTTACCCAGAAAGCCTCTTCATCCAAGAAACACAAGTCAAAATCTGGGAAATCAAGTCACAAGCACTCTGGTAATTCTGGGCATCATGAAGAACATCGCGATGAACATCATGAACACCGTGAAGTTTCTGGGCAACCACTAGGACAGGATGAGAATATTCAGGGTCAGTCTGGAACTTCTGGTCGAGTAGAACAGTTAGTGGTTTCTGAACAAGAGAGGGATGCTCAGAGAAAAGGAAAGAAGAAGAAGGTTCATTTTGCTGAGGAGCCTTCTTCCAAGAGGCAGAGGGTTGAAGAAGATGATCCCACAGTATATAGAGATGGAGCATTGGAGAGTGTGACCGCCAAATTTGAGACATCCACTCCCATCTTCAACCATGGCCTGTTCATCGATCTGGACAAGATGGATGAACTAGGGTTTCCCCATCTGCGCCCTTACTTGGAGAAGTATATGCCTTGGCTGGGCATCAACCAGGACTACAACGTCAACGTCTTGCGAGTCTTCTGCCAATCCCTCTCTGGCAGGGCCAAGTACAGGAAGGTTGATGGAAAAGAGCAAATCCACAAACTCTCCTTCTCCGCCACAGTAAGGGGAAGAACCTTCAGGTTCACGTGGAAGACGCTGAATGAGTTAATGGGGATAACGGATGAAAGCATGAATGAGTGGCTATATCCAGAGGTGCATAAGTACAGCAAGGAGGATCTTGTGACACTATATGGCACCGATGACAAAAAGGTGTCCAAAATGTCTGATTCATACAGACTGCTGTACTATGTTTACTCCCGGATGATGACTCACAAAGGGGGTAACTTCAATGAGTTCGCCAACATTGACAACCCTTGGTTCCCCAGACTTCTCAAACAACAACCTATCAATCCTGGCCAGTTGATCTGCTTAGAGCTTCAGAGATGGTTGACCAATGACAAGTCTGGCCATCTTCCCTATCCCACCATCATTGCCTTCCTCCTTGAGAAGCATCTGATCAAGGCTACACCTGCTGCGGAGGAAGAAAATGTCAAGTGTAAGCCTGTGGGAGCAACCAATATTGCGAAGATGGGCATCAAGTACTTCAAGCCTCCTAAGCCCACTCGCTCAGGCTCACAAGCCAGTAGTGCTTCTGGCACTTCAGCCCCCTCTGCATCTGGAGCAGGGGATCAGGAAGTTGACTCCCATGCTGGGCCAAGCCGTATTGCAAGAGTGCCAGCCTCTGTTAAGGCCTTTGCCGAGGAAGTAAAGGAAGAGCTTCTCTTCAGATTGCCTGAGTCATTGGTGGGTCCTCTCCGTGCTGAGTGTGACGCTGGTTTCCAGCACCAAGGGGAGCGGATCCAGCGGCTCGAGGACAAAGTAGGACAGCTTGAGAATCACCTTGCCAGGGTGGATGCAAAGTTGGATCTCATCCTCCAACACCTACAAATTCCCCAACCATCTCAAGGTAACCTACCACCTCCTCCTCCTCCTCCTCAAAACCCACCTCCTCCACCTCCTAATCACCCTCAACTTCCCCCTCCTCCTCCACCTAACACTCAACAATCTCAGCCACCACCACAAAATGACCAGCAAGCCCCACCATCACCAAACAATGACCACCAATCCCAACCTTCCCCTACCCATGACCAAGAAACCCAAGACTCCCCTCAACACTCCCCACGCCATTCTCCTAGAAACTTCTCATCCTCACCTTCCTCTTGCTCATCCTCACCCATTCTCTCACGCCCTGGCGCTCCTACACGCTCTCCACTCCGTTTCTCCAACCCTACCCATCCAAGCCCTAGACCCATAGGATCTGACACAGCCATTCACCCCCTCAGCCAACCATACAGCGAGTATCCCCGCCTTCAACCACTCACTGATGACCATTTACCATTTACCCCAGACTCCAACTACAAGGCATACTCCTCCACTCATCCTTATGAGGGTCTTTTTGTCACCTCCGGATGGTTTCCCAATCCTCCTCAAACTCCAGAACACCTATCCTCTCCCACATCCTCTACCTCTACCCTCTCACCCTCCCCTCCTAAGAGATTTGGCCCTGAGCCACCTCCACCCTCCTCATCCACTCCATCCCTGGCACTCACCCTTGTTGATGATGACAAAAGGGGGAGAAATGTTATGTCTACTATTCGCCTAAGTATGGCCACAAGGGATGTTCTCAGCCAGCCATCACTTTGGATTGATGAAGACATCACGGCCGCCCTGCGTCGTGCATTTGAGTCTCAGAGGCTGAGTGGTGCAGAAAGCCTCATAAGAGGAGAGGCCATCTGTTTCATGCAGCAGAAGAGAACGGATGAGCAAGGATCACATTTGGAGATGGTTGTGTTTGGGCAGAATGAACAATCCTCACAACCTGAGTCATCATCAGAGCCTCCTCCAACTAAAACAAGTAGAGAGATGGTTGAGGAAATCATGATGAAGTGGGGACTGAAGAGACCCAACCATCCTCCCATTGTGATAGCCAAGCCTGTTCCTGCATCCTCTGGGCAAGAGTCTGAGATCCCTTCATCTGAGCAATCTTCTGATCCTCCTCCCTCGTCTGAGCCAGCAGCCAGATTCAGTGAGCCCAGAAAGAAGGCCGTTGCTAGGAAACGTGCCAGGAAGTTAATTGCCACCACTGAATCTGATGAGTCTGAGGAAGAGACTCCATCTGACCTACCTGAGCAAGGAACTTCATCTGCCCAGGTTGAGCAAGAAAATCCAGTGGTTCAAGCGGTTCCAATTCTGAAGGAAGTCAAATTGGAGATTGAAGACATGACTCCTGAGGAATTTGAGAAGTTTGGATTCACAGACAAGCTATCCTTTGGTCAGATGGCTTGCCTCGATGCTGATAGAGCAAGTGCCTTGCCCACTCCTCCAATTAGCAAGAGCAAAGGGAAGAGCAAAGAGAAAGGGAAAAGGAAAGCCCAGGAAGTTGAGGAGGATCCCAACTTCCCTGTATGGAACGTGAAAATCCGGGCTGTTCACTATCCCAATGGAGAGGTCCTCTACTTCGACGATGCTACTGGGTTCCCTGGGTATGAAGAAGTAGAGAACCTAAAAAGGGCATTCGAGGAGTCTATCGAGTCAGAGAGGCTCAGAAGGGAAAAAGATGAAGAAGAGCTTCAAGAGATCATTGCCCAGATAAACCAGAGTGAGCGTGAGGCCAAGTTAGCCCAACTACAAAAAGAAAATGAAGAGAGGCAAAAAGAGAGGGAGAAGAAAAAGAAACACAAACCCTAAACACCCAATCCAAACATTTTGTTTTAACTTAGAAAGTTTTTCTTTTGTACTGTGTTTTCATGCATACTTTCATACTTGCTTAGTGTTAATTACTTGTAGATGTTCCTTACTTGTAAATGTTATTTGATTGTATACTCTGACTTGTAACCCTTACTTGTCAATAATATTTGTTCAAGTTACTTGTTCTTATCCATTGCTTTTATTCTTTTGCTAATCCTTCCTTAGGAACTTAATTAATAGAACTAGGTTTGTCATCATCAAAAAGGGGGAGAATGTTAGAATCTTAAGTTTTGATGAAGACTAAAATATAAAGGATTAGACCAAGTGCCTAGGAAGTAATAGGATAACATAGGATCCCAAGTAAGAGTGCAACCGGATGTGGATTTACTTCCGGATAGACTAGGACTCGCGCACGCGGATGAATGATTTATCCCCCAGCGACAGCGAGTAACTCACTAGGGAAATAACTTAGTCCATGAGCATTGGGTACACAAAACCTTAAGACTAAGCTATGATTCAACCGGAAGTGAAAGTGCTTCCTGTTAGATTTAGACTGGCGCAGGCTGACAGAATAGAATAACCCCAAGCGTCAGTGAAAAAGCCACGTCAAGTGAAATTGCTTCCTGATAGAGTTTGACTGGCGCAGACTGATAGAATAGATGTAACCCTAAGCGTCAGTGAGTCTACCTCGTCAAGTGAAAGTGCATCCGATAGCGCAGTGACTAGCGCTGACTATTGGATTGAGGGACATCGAGCGAGAGTGAGTTATAGTGAACAAAATCCTTCATCCAGTGGTTTTACTTCCGGATGTAAGAGTGCTTCCGGATACATCATAGACTAAGTCAGAACACAGTCTAAGTAAGACTACTCCCCATAGCAAACAAGCTTCCCACAGCATGTATAGTTCTTATATATATTGCTATGTTGGACTAACCAATATGTGCAGAACTTAGTCACACTTCCGGATGCAAATGAACTTCCGGATGGAAAGACTCTTGGCATTGGGATTCAGAGATTAACACTTGCTGAGCAAGATTACCACCTGCGAATGAATGAAGATCATCCGTCAGCAAGAGTACAAGAGTAAACATCACATACTCAGAAGTCAGAATGCTTTTGTCAGAGCAGAGGTGTCAGAACTACTTTTCAGAGATAAAGCAAGTCAACCCTGCTAAGCATTAATGAAGATGTACCTCTCAACGGTAACATGGGATTAACGGCTATATTCAAACGGACATATTCAACCTGCCGCCCAAGCTTTGAAGCCGAGTATAAAAGGAACATCTATATTCAGAAGATAGTCGGAAGAACAGAGCATATTATCTGAAATATCATCTTCTACATTCCTCTCATCTTCTACTCTCAGATCAAAAGTTGTAACATTCTTAGCGAGTCATTCAATTGTACTTAAGTGAGTAACATCATCTACTCTTAGAGAGAGTCATCTGTACTTAAGTGTTTAGCACAATCCGTTCATAGAGTGAACACATCATTAAATCCTCTAATTGATAGAGGCTGTTCTAGAGCTTGTGCTTGAAGAACAGTATTGTTATCTTACAAAAGTAAGGGGGAGCATTTAGAGGTTTTCTAAATCTCCATAGGTTGCAAGTTACCCCGCAAAACTTGTGGTTGTAAGGTTGCAGGTGATCCCGTTGTAAAACCTGTGGTTGTAAAGGTTTGCAGGTGAACCCGTGTTAAAACCTGTGGGTTGTTAGGTGAACCCGTGTTCGTAAAACCTAAAGTGTAAAGGCTTTCTTGTGCCTGGTTCAAACAAGAAGTTTAGTGGATTGAAAATCTCAGGTGGAGCCTGGGGACTGGATGTAGGTCTGGGAGTGACCGAACCAGGATAAACTTGCTTGTGCATATTCTGCTTATTTAAATTTCACACCAAGCACCACACCACTACATACTCACTTGTGCTTGGAATGATCCATCGTCACTCTCATCAAGCACAAGGAGTAAAGTTTTCAAAAAGGGTAAATTATTAAGTTTTTATTCACCACCCAATTCACCCCCCCCTCTTGGGTGACAGCCACGCATTTCATTTGGTATCAGAGCAAGGTCACTTGTTTAAAGGATCCAACGATCTCAAGTGCAAAGACCTAGGCTGACTTGGGTTACAAAATGTGTTTTGAAGGTTTTGACCATACTATCCCACCCGTGTTAGAAAATGCTGATTTTTACTTATGGAAGGGAAGGATGAAAAGTTTTATACTATCCACGGATTTCAAAATGTGGGATGTCTTTGAAAAGGACTCTGATTTCAAACCAAAAGTAAATTGGACAGAAGAGGAGAAAAGCTTATTTTACTTAAACCTTAGAGCAATGCAAATTTTGCACAAAAGTTTATTTGATAATGATTACCAGAAAATTAAACATTGCTCTAGGGCTATAGATATTTGGAACACTCTTGATACTATGTATGCTTCTAATCAATTTCTTGAAGTTAAGGCTGTCCAAAGCTCATTATGTGCTCCCTGTGAATCCACCTTTGATGAGCTACTGGATGGTGATGTAGTGGAAGCTAGCATCAGCGAAGAGAGTGTCAATCCATGCCTAGAAGATTCAGAAACTGAAGAAAATGAGGTACCTGAACCTGAACCTTCTAAATTGCAAGACATTTATAATGAGTTACATATTGAATTCTGTAAACTTGCAAAAGAAGTTCTAGGCTTGAGAAATAGGAATAGGGAACTTGAGGAAATTATTCTTTCTACAACCAAGGAGTCCAAAGTTCCATTCTTAAAAGAAGAATTTTCAAAAGACTCTGAGATTTCAAAAGTTAACAAACATAGTGTCTTTGAAAAGAAAACTGACCAACACAATAATGACAAGAAATCGTATTCTGAACATCATCCTATTGTCTGTTATTATTGTGGTAGAACAGGTCATATTTCTCACACATGCAATTTTAAAAGAAATTTAATTGTGAGAAACAAATATGCATGGATCCCCAAAGGACAAGTAAGGTCCAGCGCTAACCATGTAGGACCCAAGTACAAATGGGTACCAAAACTCCCTTCCAGTGCCTTACTTGTGTAGGAAAGATCAAGAGTTCCTCTTGCCTCAAAGAAGAGAACTCACGGTGATGTCACTGCTGCAACCACCTGGTGCAATCATAAGAAGCAGTGCGCTACCATAAGGAACAAAGACTCTGTCTCAGGGATAAGCTATCACAAAGTTCCATTCAACTATCCTGAGAAGAACAAGAGAGAGAGGATGTCTCAACCAACATGGAGAAAGCCTATGAATTCTGTCTCTCCTAAAGTGCTTCAGGCCAAAGATAAGTATAGAAGATTCCCTTGGGTAAGCAAGGGATCACTTAAGGTTGAAGCATGCAATAGTAAAATCTCCTATGCAAGTGTTAGATGGACTTATTGAGATTTTACATCAAGCATCATATATATGAACATTATATGCCTTATAAGAGTTTATCACAATGTTCATAGTCTACATGCTATCTATGACTATCATTATCAGTGTATAACCATGTGCATATAGTCATAGTTGATTCGCAATGCCATATTCATAGTGAATAATCTTTAGGTGCATGTGAATCACATACTTCCTACAAACTGACAAGTCAGATCCAAGTCTGGATACTGAAAAGAGAAAAAGGGGGTTATTTGATATATTGTAGGAAAGAAGACTGGAAGCAACAACAAGATTCAAGACTATACTTCAGCTGAGATATTTGTCATATTTTGGGATCTAGAGTTAGAGCTTAATCGCTAAAAAGCAATAAGGAGGGAAAGAAAGAATTGACATTCATCACAATACAAATGATGCTTAGTCATACTAAATCAATCAATGGAAGTTCTCTCTCTTGAGACTCATTTTGACCTTCAACGACAAGGATAATGATGGAGAAGAAAGATAACTCTCAACATTGTAGCTTCTTCTCCTGACACTAATGTTGAAGCTGTGAGGAAGTACAAAAAGGTCCCCCACAATGTTAAATCTTAAGTGAGTCCAACCGGAAGCAAAATCACTTCCGGATACTTTTTTTGCTGGCGCTGGATGATAACTCAATGTGATCAAGAGCACCACTCCAACCGGAAGCAAAACTACTTCCGGATGATCACTCACTAACACTGGATGATCACTCACTAACACTGGATGATCAAGTCAAGAGAGCGCCAGTGCCAGACCAAGGGACACATCACTTCAGAAAACGTTTCAACTTCCTCTATGAAACGTTGTGCCTTCTCTGACTAATTGAAGCAACACGTGTCATCAGGTGTGTCGTTCCAACTTAAAATCTTACGTTACCCAATGTGTAAAAATTTGAAAGAAGATGTCCATTTTATCCTCAGAAGTTTTACCTATAAATAGATGTCATTTTTCACTTTCATCTTTTACTTGAATATTTTCACTCGCATCATTTTCTCTGAAAAATCTCTTCATCTTCTCCATCGTGTTCTTCATTTTTCTCTATATACTCCTCGCATTTCATCTCTATTTACCACAACATTCATACAAAAATGGCCGGTTCGCATGAATCCAACCCAGTTACCCAGAAAGCCTCTTCATCCAAGAAACACAAGTCAAAATCTGGGAAATCAAGTCACAAGCACTCTGGTAATTCTGGGCATCATGAAGAACATCGCGATGAACATCATGAACACCGTGAAGTTTCTGGGCAACCACTAGGACAGGATGAGAATATTCAGGGTCAGTCTGGAACTTCTGGTCGAGTAGAACAGTTAGTGGTTTCTGAACAAGAGAGGGATGCTCAGAGAAAAGGAAAGAAGAAGAAGGTTCATTTTGCTGAGGAGCCTTCTTCCAAGAGGCAGAGGGTTGAAGAAGATGATCCCACAGTATATAGAGATGGAGCATTGGAGAGTGTGACCGCCAAATTTGAGACATCCACTCCCATCTTCAACCATGGCCTGTTCATCGATCTGGACAAGATGGATGAACTAGGGTTTCCCCATCTGCGCCCTTACTTGGAGAAATATATGCCTTGGCTGGGCATCAACCAGGACTACAACGTCAACGTCTTGCGAGTCTTCTGCCAATCCCTCTCTGGCAGGGCCAAGTACAGGAAGGTTGATGGAAAAGAGCAAATCCACAAACTCTCCTTCTCCGCCACAGTAAGGGGAAGAACCTTCAGGTTCACGTGGAAGACGCTGAATGAGTTAATGGGGATAACGGATGAAAGCATGAATGAGTGGCTATATCCAGAGGTGCATAAGTACAGCAAGGAGGATCTTGTGACACTATATGGCACCGATGACAAAAAGGTGTCCAAAATGTCTGATTCATACAGACTGCTGTACTATGTTTACTCCCGGATGATGACTCACAAAGGGGGTAACTTCAATGAGTTCGCCAACATTGACAACCCTTGGTTCCCCAGACTTCTCAAACAACAACCTATCAATCCTGGCCAGTTGATCTGCTTAGAGCTTCAGAGATGGTTGACCAATGACAAGTCTGGCCATCTTCCCTATCCCACCATCATTGCCTTCCTCCTTGAGAAGCATCTGATCAAGGCTACATCTGCTGCGGAGGAAGAGAATGTCAAGTGTAAGCCTGTGGGAGCAACCAATATTGCGAAGATGGGCATCAAGTACTTCAAGCCTCCTAAGCCCACTCGCTCAGGCTCACAAGCCAGTAGTGCTTCTGGCACTTCAGCCCCCTCTGCATCTGGAGCAGGGGATCAGGAAGTTGACTCCCATGCTGGGCCAAGCCGTATTGCAAGAGTGCCAGCCTCTGTTAAGGCCTTTGCCGAGGAAGTAAAGGAAGAGCTTCTCTTCAGATTGCCTGAGTCATTGGTGGGTCCTCTCCGTGCTGAGTGTGACGCTGGTTTCCAGCACCAAGGGGAGCGGATCCAGCGGCTCGAGGACAAAGTAGGACAGCTTGAGAATCACCTTGCCAGGGTGGATGCAAAGTTGGATCTCATCCTCCAACACCTACAAATTCCCCAACCATCTCAAGGTAACCTACCACCTCCTCCTCCTCCTCAAAACCCACCTCCTCCACCTCCTAATCACCCTCAACTTCCCCCTCCTCCTCCACCTAACACTCAACAATCTCAGCCACCACCACAAAATGACCAGCAAGCCCCACCATCACCAAACAATGACCACCAATCCCAACCTTCCCCTACCCATGACCAAGAAACCCAAGACTCCCCTCAACACTCCCCACGCCATTCTCCTAGAAACTTCTCATCCTCACCTTCCTCTTGCTCATCCTCACCCATTCTCTCACGCCCTGGCGCTCCTACACGCTCTCCACTCCGTTTCTCCAACCCTACCCATCCAAGCCCTAGACCCATAGGATCTGACACAGCCATTCACCCCCTCAGCCAACCATACAGCGAGTATCCCCGCCTTCAACCACTCACTGATGACCATTTACCATTTACCCCAGACTCCAACTACAAGGCATACTCCTCCACTCATCCTTATGAGGGTCTTTTTGTCACCTCCGGATGGTTTCCCAATCCTCCTCAAACTCCAGAACACCTATCCTCTCCCACATCCTCTACCTCTACCCTCTCACCCTCCCCTCCTAAGAGATTTGGCCCTGAGCCACCTCCACCCTCCTCATCCACTCCATCCCTGGCACTCACCCTTGTTGATGATGACAAAAGGGGGAGAAATGTTATGTCTACTATTCGCCTAAGTATGGCCACAAGGGATGTTCTCAGCCAGCCATCACTCTGGATTGATGAAGACATTACGGCCGCCCTGCGTCGTGCATTTGAGTCTCAGAGGCTGAGTGGTGCAGAAAGCCTCATAAGAGGAGAGGCCATCTGTTTCATGCAGCAGAAGAGAACGGATGAGCAAGGATCACATTTGGAGATGGTTGTGTTTGGGCAGAATGAACAATCCTCACAACCTGAGTCATCATCAGAGCCTCCTCCAACTAAAACAAGTAGAGAGATGGTTGAGGAAATCATGATGAAGTGGGGACTGAAGAGACCCAACCATCCTCCCATTGTGATAGCCAAGCCTGTTCCTGCATCCTCTGGGCAAGAGTCTGAGATCCCTTCATCTGAGCAATCTTCTGATCCTCCTCCCTCGTCTGAGCCAGCAGCCAGATTCAGTGAGCCCAGAAAGAAGGCCGTTGCTAGGAAACGTGCCAGGAAGTTAATTGCCACCACTGAATCTGATGAGTCTGAGGAAGAGACTCCATCTGACCTACCTGAGCAAGGAACTTCATCTGCCCAGGTTGAGCAAGAAAATCCAGTGGTTCAAGCGGTTCCAATTCTGAAGGAAGTCAAATTGGAGATTGAAGACATGACTCCTGAGGAATTTGAGAAGTTTGGATTCACAGACAAGCTATCCTTTGGTCAGATGGATTGCCTCGATGCTGATAGAGCAAGTGCCTTGCCCACTCCTCCAATTAGCAAGAGCAAAGGGAAGAGCAAAGAGAAAGGGAAAAGGAAAGCCCAGGAAGTTGAGGAGGATCCCAACTTCCCTGTATGGAACGTGAAAATCCGGGCTGTTCACTATCCCAATGGAGAGGTCCTCTACTTCGACGATGCTACTGGGTTCCCTGGGTATGAAGAAGTAGAGAACCTAAAAAGGGTATTCGAGGAGTCTATCGAGTCAGAGAGGCTCAGAAGGGAAAAAGATGAAGAAGAGCTTCAAGAGATCATTGCCCAGATAAACCAGAGTGAGCGTGAGGCCAAGTTAGCCCAACTACAAAAAGAAAATGAAGAGAGGCAAAAAAAGAGGGAGAAGAAAAAGAAACACAAACCCTAAACACCCAATCCAAACATTTTGTTTTAACTTAGAAAGTTTTTCTTTTGTACTGTGTTTTCATGCATACTTTCATACTTGCTTAGTGTTAATTACTTGTAGATGTTCCTTACTTGTAAATGTTATTTGATTGTATACTCTGACTTGTAACCCTTACTTGTCAATAATATTTGTTCAAGTTACTTGTTCTTATCCATTGCTTTTATTCTTTTGCTAATCCTTCCTTAGGAACTTAATTAATAGAACTAGGTTTGTCATCATCAAAAAGGGGGAGAATGTTAGAATCTTAAGTTTTGATGAAGACTAAAATATAAAGGATTAGACCAAGTGCCTAGGAAGTAATAGGATAACATAGGATCCCAAGTAAGAGTGCAACCGGATGTGGATTTACTTCCGGATAGACTAGGACTCGCGCACGCGGATGAATGATTTATCCCCCAGCGACAGCGAGTAACTCACTAGGGAAATAACTTAGTCCATGAGCATTGGGTACACAAAACCTTAAGACTAAGCTATGATTCAACCGGAAGTGAAAGTGCTTCCTGTTAGATTTAGACTGGCGCAGGCTGACAGAATAGAATAACCCCAAGCGTCAGTGAAAAAGCCACGTCAAGTGAAATTGCTTCCTGATAGAGTTTGACTGGCGCAGACTGATAGAATAGATGTAACCCTAAGCGTCAGTGAGTCTACCTCGTCAAGTGAAAGTGCATCCGATAGCGCAGTGACTAGCGCTGACTATTGGATTGAGGGACATCGAGCGAGAGTGAGTTATAGTGAACAAAATCCTTCATCAAGTGGTTTTACTTCCGGATGTAAGAGTGCTTCCGGATACATCATAGACTAAGTCAGAACACAGTCTAAGTAAGACTACTCCCCATAGCAAACAAGCTTCCCACAGCATGTATAGTTCTTATATATATTGCTATGTTGGACTAACCAATATGTGCAGAACTTAGTCACACTTCCGGATGCAAATGAGCTTCCGGATGGAAAGACTCTTGGCATTGGGATTCAGAGATTAACACTTGCTGAGCAAGATTACCACCTGCGAATGAATGAAGATCATCCGTCAGCAAGAGTACAAGAGTAAACATCACATACTCAGAAGTCAGAATGCTTTTATCAGAGCAGAGGTGTCAGAACTACTTTTCAGAGATAAAGCAAGTCAACCCTGCTAAGCATTAATGAAGATGTACCTCTCAACGGTAACATGGGATTAACGGCTATATTCAAACGGACATATTCAACCTGCCGCCCAAGCTTTGAAGCCGAGTATAAAAGGAACATCTATATTCAGAAGATAGTCGGAAGAACAGAGCATATTATCTGAAATATCATCTTCTACATTCCTCTCATCTTCTACTCTCAGATCAAAAGTTGTAACATTCTTAGAGAGTCATTCAATTGTACTTAAGTGAGTAACATCATCTACTCTTAGAGAGAGTCATCTGTACTTAAGTGTTTAGCACAATCCGTTCATAGAGTGAACACATCATTAAATCCTCTAATTGATAGAGGCTGTTCTAGAGCTTGTGCTTGAAGAACAGTATTGTTATCTTACAAAAGTAAGGGGGAGCATTTAGAGGTTTTCTAAATCTCCATAGGTTGCAAGTTACCCCGCAAAACTTGTGGTTGTAAGGTTGCAGGTGATCCCGTTGTAAAACTGTGGTTGTAAAGGTTTGCAGGTGAACCCGTGTTAAAACCTGTGGGTTGTTAGGTGAACCCGTGTTCGTAAAACCTAAAGTGTAAAGGCTTTCTTGTGCCTGGTTCAAACAAGAAGTTTAGTGGATTGAAAATCTCAGGTGGAGCCTGGGGACTGGATGTAGGTCTGGGAGTGACCGAACCAGGATAAACTTGCTTGTGCATATTCTGCTTATTTAAATTTCACACCAAGCACCACACCACTACATACTCACTTGTGCTTGGAATGATCCATCGTCACTCTCATCAAGCACAAGGAGTAAAGTTTTCAAAAAGGGTAAATTATTAAGTTTTTATTCACCACCCAATTCACCCCCCCCTCTTGGGTGACAGCCACGCATTTCATTTGGTATCAGAGCAAGGTCACTTGTTTAAAGGATCCAACGATCTCAAGTGCAAAGACCTAGGCTGACTTGGGTTACAAAATGTGTTTTGAAGGTTTTGACCATACTATCCCACCCGTGTTAGAAAATGCTGATTTTTACTTATGGAAGGGAAGGATGAAAAGTTTTATACTATCCACGGATTTCAAAATGTGGGATGTCTTTGAAAAGGACTCTGATTTCAAACCAAAAGTAAATTGGACAGAAGAGGAGAAAAGCTTATTTTACTTAAACCTTAGAGCAATGCAAATTTTGCACAAAAGTTTATTTGATAATGATTACCAGAAAATTAAACATTGCTCTAGGGCTATAGATATTTGGAACACTCTTGATACTATGTATGCTTCTAATCAATTTCTTG
Organism: Mimosa pudica; assembly: GCA_029929735.1. Lineage (NCBI taxonomy): Eukaryota > Viridiplantae > Streptophyta > Magnoliopsida > Fabales > Fabaceae > Mimosa > Mimosa pudica. The sequence continues at coordinate 2,604,185 of JAKELP010000036.1, forward strand.
AAGTTAAGGCTGTCCAAAGCTCATTATGTGCTCCCTGTGAATCCACCTTTGATGAGCTACTGGATGGTGATGTAGTGGAAGCTAGCATCAGCGAAGAGAGTGTCAATCCATGCCTAGAAGATTCAGAAACTGAAGAAAATGAGGTACCTGAACCTGAACCTTCTAAATTGCAAGACATTTATAATGAGTTATATATTGAATTCTGTAAACTTGCAAAAGAAGTTCTAGGCTTGAGAAATAGGAATAGGGAACTTGAGGAACTTATTCTTTCTACAACCAAGGAGTCCAAAGTTCCATTCTTAAAAGAAGAATTTTCAAAAGACTCTGAGATTTCAAAAGTTAACAAACATAGTGTCTTTGAAAAGAAAACTGACCAACACAATAATGACAAGAAATCGTATTCTGAACATCATCCTATTGTCTGTTATTATTGTGGTAGAACAGGTCATATTTCTCACACATGCAATTTTAAAAGAAATTTAATTGTGAGAAACAAATATGCATGGATCCCCAAAGGACAAGTAAGGTCCAGCGCTAACCATGTAGGACCCAAGTACAAATGGGTACCAAAACTCCCTTCCAGTGCCTTACTTGTGGAGGAAAGATCAAGAGTTCCTCTTGCCTCAAAGAAGAGAACTCACGGTGATGTCACTGCTGCAACCACCTGGTGCAATCATAAGAAGCAGTGCGCTACCATAAGGAACAAAGACTCTGTCTCAGGGATAAGCTATCACAAAGTTCCATTCAACTATCCTGAGAAGAACAAGAGAGAGAGGATGTCTCAACCAACATGGAGAAAGCCTATGAATTCTGTCTCTCCTAAAGTGCTTCAGGCCAAAGATAAGTATAGAAGATTCCCTTGGGTAAGCAAGGGATCACTTAAGGTTGAAGCATGCAATAGTAAAATCTCCTATGCAAGTGTTAGATGGACTTATTGAGATTTTACATCAAGCATCATATATATGAACATTATATGCCTTATAAGAGTTTATCACAATGTTCATAGTCTACATGCTATCTATGACTATCATTATCAGTGTATAACCATGTGCATATAGTCATAGTTGATTCGCAATGCCATATTCATAGTGAATAATCTTTAGGTGCATGTGAATCACATACTTCCTACAAACTGACAAGTCAGATCCAAGTCTGGATACTGAAAAGAGAAAAAGGGGGTTATTTGATATATTGTAGGAAAGAAGACTGGAAGCAACAACAAGATTCAAGACTATACTTCAGCTGAGATATTTGTCATATTTTGGGATCTAGAGTTAGAGCTTAATCGCTAAAAAGCAATAAGGAGGGAAAGAAAGAATTGACATTCATCACAATACAAATGATGCTTAGTCATACTAAATCAATCAATGGAAGTTCTCTCTCTTGAGACTCATTTTGACCTTCAACGACAAGGATAATGATGGAGAAGAAAGATAACTCTCAACATTGTAGCTTCTTCTCCTGACACTAATGTTGAAGCTGTGAGGAAGTACAAAAAGGTCCCCCACAATGTTAAATCTTAAGTGAGTCCAACCGGAAGCAAAATCACTTCCGGATACTTTTTTTGCTGGCGCTGGATGATAACTCAATGTGATCAAGAGCACCACTCCAACCGGAAGCAAAACTACTTCCGGATGATCACTCACTAACACTAGATGATCACTCACTAACACTGGATGATCAAGTCAAGAGAGCGCCAGTGCCAGACCAAGGGACACATCACTTCAGAAAACGTTTCAACTTCCTCTATGAAACGTTGTGCCTTCTCTGACTAATTGAAGCAACACGTGTCATCAGGTGTGTCGTTCCAACTTAAAATCTTACGTTACCCAATGT